>JBAJMU010000003.1:5519090-5805947 GCA_037952995.1 Hyposoter didymator | reverse complement strand
CCCCCCCCCATCCCCCCCTCGTTTTACACAAAACGCAATCCTTCTTGGTTTTCGTCCCCTTTTTGGCTAACGCGGTTTAACAGCCCGTTCAGCAATTCGTATAAATTTTCGGCACTCTTCGCTCGTCGACTCGGGTTTATCGAACGGTCAATCCGTTTTTCTGAAACAAATATTGATGGTTGCTGGACCAGTGCCATGCTCGTAATTTCATACAATCACAGTCCCTCAATTAAATTACGTAAAATCATAGAAGTACAGTGATAATAAGGACTCTGGATGGTTGAAAGAATGCTCGCAAAAATGTCGAATAAAAATAAAAGTACAACAAGACATTTTCACAATTCAATGTATACGCTCGACGTTTTCTTAAAGAAGAAAATAAAGCCTTGCGGAAAATATTTTATAAATATAAATATTTCTTTCAGCTGTACAGGTTGTTTGTATTATCATCAATGCAGACTTTATATCGCAGGAAGAAGAGGAAGAAGGTTTCAAGAGGAAAAGATGCCAACACAATGCCATCGCCGCTGCATAATAAATATCACACTCGAGTGAAATAATATCCAAGCTGTCAGGGCGCTCAAGAAAGTGAGGAAGATACAGATTGGAGAAACGAAGATGAAGTAGATGAGAAAAAAGAATGAAAAATGATGAAAATGGTCTTCCGGTAAATACATATAGACGGCATAGTCTGTCTGGCGAGATACAAATAAGAAAATATATACATAGAAGAGAACGGAGAAGACGATAGAGAATAAAAAAGGATCGGAAAAATATGTTATATGTATACAGGATGGGAGAGATGGAGGAGTAGCGCTAGTGTCGCTGAAATATCGACACTGCAGGCGCGCATATTGGATCGTAAAGCGTCATTAGGTATTCATTCGTTATTCGTGCTCGATCGGTTGCCTTGAACCATCCCGATGGTGTCGGCAACGTGCCCGACCGATACACACGCCAACGATACCCGAACAACTGGAGAAAAGCTCCCCATGAGACGGGGATAAAAAGAGGAAACCTGAAGAAAGAGAAAAAAGGAAGTAACGCAAAAAAAACAGATTATATATGGAAGGAGACCAACGCACACACATACACACGCGGTGGATAGTACCCTGCGACGTTTCCACGATCTTTAAACATCGTTTGGCACGGCAACGGCCCATAAAGCACAGCTTTCTCCACGTACACTGGAGCAGGGACAAGCACCAGTGAGAGCATCCGTTTTCTCATATCGCAAAGAGATGGAAACCGACGATCAGTGTACTAGTGGTCGAAAGATAGAAAGAGAAAGAGAGAGAGAGAGAGAGAGAGAGAGAGGGAGGAAGAAATAACGGAAAGGAACGAGAAACAGAATGGAAAAAAGGGAGCGCGAAGGAGAGGAAGTGTAAGACGCTGTTGCAGTTCCGCAAGAGGTTAACTGTGGCACAGCTTCCGGGACAACCTCCTTTGACCCAAAAATACCTCACAAGCTATTCCCTTTCTTCATATAGATCAATATTACGTCTCATTTAAAAACTTTGTATGCAAAATTTTCTAGCGATGGAATTCATTCAAATTTGCACCTCACTAAGAGAGTATAGTGATATCTAATAACTCGCGCAAATTAAAGAGGTTTCACATTGTAGAAGTCGAGATATTTATTTATAAAAATCACAATTTTCAGTAGTTTCTCACAAGAACGTGTGTTGAAAATTCCAATTTTCACCAGTAAATATTTCGATTTCTAAATAGTGCAGCCTCTTAAAACTTTACATACACTTTTATATAACATCGAAGAAGCTTCGTTTATAGTTTTTCAAGGAAATCGATCTTCAATTTTTTTCGCAATTTGGTTTATCATATAACAAAAACAGATTACCTCGGACAATCTTGGATTCAGAATATGTTGTTTTTGTTGTCAATTTGCAACAACTTTTTTTTAATGAACTTAGCTTCGCAAACCATCTTGTATGTCAGAAAAACCGCAAACGAAAATTATCATTCGACCGTGGCCATACAACGTCCTCAATACCCAAATGCTATTCCGTCCCGATCGACATGAAATTCATCTCAATATTAGTTGAACGCGGGTGTTTCTTTAGTCTTTTTTTTTCTATACACACGCGTCAGCGATCACGAATTGATTTTGCTGAAAATTTGATTATTATTCGAACGCATAAAATTCGTTGGTTGATGCAAAGGTTCGCATATTGAATCCAAGTATTTGGTCAGACGCAGTGCCCGCAACTCTGCACTGCTTTGTACTTATTAATATCTATCATTCATACACGCTTCAACTACATTGTGCAATTGTGGAGTGCGGACGGATTTATAGACATATATAGTTTGAAACGTATTCATAGAATTTCCTGTTCATTGTTCAACTTTGAGAGCCAACCGTGAATTCACACTGGACTGGCTGTTGTTGGAATAAGGGGAATGTATCGTGAATTATGAAAACAGAAGGGGTGAGCTTTGAACCGAATGGCTGGATTATTCGTCAGGCAGGGAATAAATTGATGGGTCGGGAATAATAAAAGTATTATTACTGCAATAAAAGGAAGAGGAACCAACATTTTGATTAGAATGTACGAACTGTACTTTGTTCCAGGAAATCATTTTTCTTTAACGTCAATTGGAACCGTAACAAAAAAGCCAATTTGACACTTCGCTTATTCGATCTTCGTTCATTTCCCCAACAAAATATCTTATGAAACTTTTATTCAATACCGGAGGGCAGGGAATAAAAGGATAACGACCGAATGGTGAAGGGAGAAAAAGCGAACGACGATAATAATGAGACTACGATGAGAGTGAAAGAGACGACGCCAGAAAATAGTTGAATGCAATAACAAGACAAAGTTTCTTTTCGCATAAACGTTAAGCCCTCGTATCAAAGTCATTCTTATCATCTCTCAGGCTGTACGATAATGAAAAACTCGTTGAGATTTTTCTTATATCACGCGGTCGTATTATGCGGGGGTGAAGAGCATGGCACGAGTGTGGACGAGGGTGAAAAGTTTTTTCGTCGAGAGTGCACGATATCAAATTGTGCGCTATTACTACATGCTCAAACCGTCAGAAAAAAAATCCTTGTCTAGAACTCTCTTTTACATCGCGTTTTATCTCGTCTCTATGCGTATATGTGTCTGTATATATTTGGTGTACCTGGCAAAGGGTACAGGGAGGATCGTCTACGTGAGGTCGTTAGATTACAAAAGCGAAAGGCGGAAACGTGAAAGTTGAAATTAATTCCGTTACTGGGCCACCGCACGGCGAAACTGCGGAAATAACGTCGCGGCTTTGGATCCCACAATTTCCCACTGGCCCTGCCACCGACTGGTTGAGCTTTTTTTCCCGCCCCACCCTTCTGTACTTGTCTCTTCTCTTCCGCGACCTCGTCGCTATCCCTTCGCTTCGGCCCATTCGCTCTTTTTCGTTTTTAACACAACACATCCCGGCATTCGCAGATATGCATTTTCACGGATTCATATGTACATCGCATGCACACCCATACGCACTCGTCGCCGATGAAGGTCTTTCATCTTGCTCTCTTTGAACTCTCGCTCCATTCCGTCACTGCGCTGCGACTGCTCAAGGGTCCAGGCAAATGGAAGTTCAAGAGTACACGCCCCGGTACAAGGACCAAGCGCACTGGGAAAAAACGTAATACACGAAAACTTTTGAAAATTTATGAATGTGAAGGTGTGAACGAAATATGCTCAAAAATCGATCGCGGAAATATTACATCTCGAATGTGTGTCAGCTTAAGAGAGATGTTCCGAATAAACACAATTGCAAGCCATATGTATTCGGGATGCTTGGAGGACTTGATGTCATACGGTTTTTCAAATTGAATGAAGGAAAAAAAACTGAATCTGCAGAATTTTTTACTTTTTTCGTTTTCAATTACTCAATCGAATGGAATAGGAAAACAAAGCTCGGATATAACAAAGTATGGAAAACGAGAAAAAAAATCTTTGTTAAGAAAAATATGAAGTTTAGTAAATTATACACGCAACTCTCTTGTCACTTTTTCTAAACGTCTCTCGCAGCGTTCGTACCATCCGGAATTCCGCAGCAGTCCGAATTGCTGCTTTTTCTATGAGGCGGACGATTCCTAGATCCCTTTGTCTCTCGCGTAGAATTGCTCGAATATTGGAGTACAAGCCACGGAAACTTCGACGCTCGGAAATACAACTCTGGCATTGCTTCAACCGTTACATCCGAATGCCACGCTAAAGCAGCCACTGAAATTGCCATTTACAAGACTGAGAGGGAAATTTTGCTTCAACGAGATATTCACTGCTATTCATGCAGCAGCGCCATCTAATCCAAACACAAAGAATCTTTGTATTTACCAAATCGAGTCATATTTCCAAGCTCCATTTTTTTATAATCATTATCGAACATTGCTACTACCTCATTATCAGATACTTCGATGGCACGGTCATTAACAAAAATAAGGAAATTTAAATGATGAATAGTACACGAAATACGACCATTTTGTTAAACGTTGAAATCGGTTTTTCTGGAATAATAAAATAAAGCGATGACGGGAGCTAAAATTAAATTCAAAATATTGTACATCGTAGAGGAAGATTTGAGCATCGTTCTAAATTTTAAGGAAGCAATTTGCAGCGTTTTTCAATAATTTCGACAACTTTTCTGGAATGTCGAGAGGAAGTACAGACAAAGTATCTGCAAAATTTGCAAAAAATTAAAGCGGTTAGACGATTTTGCGAAAACACACAGATTTTCATTGAATTTAAAAAATCATAAAATTCAAACCGTTTAACCCATATATTCTAAATTCAATCCCAACATTCCTATTATGATACTCTAAATAGTAATAAATTGTGGCAGTTAGAGTGGTGACACACTTTTTTCTTGAAAATTTCGAAATGCCGTTGCATTTGGATTTGTCTAAAAATGCCGACATAATTCTCAGAGAATGAAGAGCTCGTATAAATTGACACCTGTGAAAAACCGGAGCCCTATAGCTCAAACCGTTCTCGAGTTATAAGAGTTTGAATTTTACAGTCGCCAGACATACCCCCACGCACATCGGGACATTTTTTCTATATATATGATTTTTCGATGTTTGGGGATATTTTGAGCATCGTGTGGCATAACTCATGTCCCTCTATATGGCTCGAAAAGTAAAAATTATAATACAGATTTAATGTGAAATACGCACGTAAGACTGCGAAGAATAAAAGATGGATGATTGATGATGCACATTCGTTTTCTGTTGCAGGTAAGCATCATGGGAGATTGAACCATATGGTTTTTTTCGCAAGCTTCAAAGGGACTCGTGGCAATTCGTGTGGGAAAGAGACAAAGTAAAGTATAGAGCAAAGTGAGAACTGAAGGAAAGAGAAAGATCCGTTATTTTTGTAAGCCATCGCGGTATAATAAAACCGCCTCTCGATATGTCCATGAAAATGAATCGACAAAGGTCCACCACAATCGTGTACGGCCTTTCCTTTCCTTTTAGCCGCTTTATTTGTTTTTTTACTTTCCGTTACGTCATCCTCGTGTTGATAACTCTCATTGACGGTTCTCTCTTTGTTTCGGTGAAGAATTGAAAAGTATCTTTCCATATATCGAACAATGGGGTGGGCCCCTGACACGAAGGGATCGTCTGTAGCAAAGAGTGATGTCCGGAATACAGAAACTCTCTTTCATCCATTACGTTTTCCTATCCTGGATATATACGCCGCAACAATTCTTTTCAAAGTGTGACCTAATACCTGAAAACTCTACACAAGAGACATATTTCTCATCAAAGCTTACCCTTCCAACCACATTTCTTGTGTACTCTTCATGCGCAGACTTGATGGTGCGAGTAGTCACCATGCACGCGCAACTTTGCGTCATAAATATGAATTTGACGTCACTCGGACGAAAACAGGATCCAAAGAAAAACCGTCGTTAACAAAACTTTTGACTTTTAGCTTTTCCGTTTTCAATTCGAAAAGAATCAAGAGATTCGACGTTTGAAATTCAATTCCAAGTTTTTCACACTCGGCAGATAATCCATGGATAGGAGTTTTCCATGTCAAGTTTCCCTGCGTTACTTAGAAAATCCTTTTCGGAAGATAGTGCGATAGTTTTCCGGAAGTTCATGAAATTTGAAATTGCAAATAAATTAGTTTTGTTAAATGTTTTGGAAGAGAAAAAAGAATTCGTAAAGTATAAGATAAACCTTTTGGAATTAGGGGAAAGAAAATGAAAGAATTTTTGTGTATGACATGGAATGTCCCATAGTGTAATCTGCAAACGGAAATGAGGTCAAAACGCAAACCGGATCGATATAGATAAAAAAAAGGTTGAAATCAAAGTAGGTCGCTTTGCGCTAGACAAACAGATGGAAATCAAATGACGAGAGAAAGAGGGAAAGAGCAGAATGGGCAAAAACGGAGAATCGCACACAAGCAGGAGCACCGTGATAAGTCTACGTAAATAAATGCACCCACACACACACACACACGTAGTTTTTTTTCTTGCGGGCGAATGAGCGCGGAGGTTCTGCTGCAGTCACGGATTTATAACGAGGTAGAAATTAATTTTTTATCAATCCACAGTACGAAGAAAAAATCTTGTTATTTAAATCCTTCTCGCGCAGACATTACTCTCCATTTACGTACAGAGTTATACCGTTTTATGAAAAAAATCATATTCCCAACGATACTTGATATATATCATTTTTTCCACTCAGTAAAATTTTTCAATTAAATCGTCTATCGCACACACAATTTCATTGGAATTAGGTCGTTTTCTTCTTTACTCATTCCTTCATTAGAAACATTATATATGGCGTTGGCATGCATTGAATTGGATTTTAAGGATCGAAGGACATACAGGTAATATAAATTGAATGGTCGAGGGTGAACTAATTATTTGGCAGGTGATATAATTACGACGTTTCTTAATTGTTCGTACGCTAATGATATTCCTAGTTTTGGGCGTAATTATCAGAAGTTCCAAGCACGTTGGCGATTGTTAGGTTCGTTAGTTGTCACACAGAACACTCTCTCGAGCCTCGAAAACTTGCATAATTGTTTCGAGTCTGCGTGTCTGTGTGAATGAGTTTATATAATCATAGATATATCAATATATATAAATGTATAGACAATCGCATACGTGTATGCAGTAGCTAGTTAAGTGTACTCAAGCCCAGAGTCTATTATAGAGTGGCACAGAGAAGATATCCCTAATCACATTACATTCATTGTCACATGAAGGGCAAAGGTTATATTGTGAGCATATACACATTATCTGTGTATGTGGAAGTATATATATGCTTACCAATATTACAACACCACAGGCTGAACGTAACGACGTAGGTGAACTGCTGAGAATACAGAAGGGAAGCTCAATACTGCCATATTCGATACGCGGTACGTGTTACAGCCTCCACTCGGGATTTACCATCTCACATATTCCGAAGTTGTCTCGCGTGCATATGTATGCAAGTTCTTTATTCGTTGCCGAACGAATGTTACTTTAAAAATTTGCCGAAATAACTTCCAAAACGTTTTTCTCCACCATTGACAACTGGTCAAACAAATCCTGGGGAATAATCGTCGTTTTTATTTCCTGTGACGAGTAAACGTCACTATGAGACATCCAGACACTGCGAACGGACGATTTTTCTCTACAAATTTCGTAACGATCAAGTTCTCTCCGATTGAATACTTAACCCAGCAAACATATACTTCTCTATATGTTTTCTGGTTTTTCCAAGTATTTATAGTGCCTCGAGATCCATATAAGTATTCACAGGTATTCGGAAAGATCTGAGATCGCTAAACGAAATTGATATTCCGGAGTGCTCGGAAGCAATTTTATTCTCTTTTCATTCGAGACGGTTGGAAAATGTTTTTGGACGATTCATTCTTGCCAGAATTGCAAATACTCGGTTGAGCTAGCAACTTTGTTGGACAAGTGATACACTCTACCACACAGCCAGCATCTAAACAAGCATCGTTATATATACATAAATAAGAAGATTTCGTAAAGTCCATGGGTTATGGAAAGGGTGTCGACGGAAGCTTCCTGGTGCGAAACATTGGGAGGGTGAGCTTAGTTCTACGATGTATCCACTCGGACATATACCCTTCATGTAAAGAGGGCTAGGCTATAGCGAACTAATTCTTCCATCAGCATCGGCTCTGACCGTTGCCCTCACTGGACCATCTAATTCCTGGCCTAAATGGATTAGCTCTTGAGCATGAGATCGGGTGTGGAGTCGAACAGGAGAGCAAAAGGTATAGCAGCGATAGAAAGCGAGACAAAGAGGAAGGAAAGACGGAGACGGGTGACCAAATGACGATGTAAGGCCGCTGGGTAGATCGCCATAGCAGGAAATCGGCTTAACTGCGAGCAATCGGGTGTGCGCCTTGAAAGACGAAACAATTGGTAGTTTGTGGAATGAAAAAAAGAGAAGACAACCATATCGTTGTAGAGCCTACTTTGCCTCTTTTTCCTACTTCTGGTTTGCTACAAATTATCGGACGACCGCGCTGCATTGTTTCGATGGATTATTATTTTCATTAATTTCATATTTCTCCGTTTCACGACAATTTTTCAGTGCCCACTTCTCCGGAAGTGACTTTAATATTTATTTACATTGAACGGAATACACGAAATCACCTTCCCATCATATTGCTCTCATTGGCTCTCGATCCTCTCATCGGTTACTTAACGAAAGATTTATCGCTTTCTCTTCACACGGAAGATTGATAGACGTGGTTCAAAAAATAAAAATGAAAAGAGAAAAAAACAATTCACTATCTTGTCTTTCTGTTGAGAGTTTTTTCGTTGAACACGCTCTCTCGAAGAGTTTCTAGATCACGCAGAACCAGCATTGTCTCGCGGAACGTTTGTCTGATGGAAAATACGTGCGGAGATTGCGAATTCGAGAAATTATGTCGGGAGCTAAGAGTGTGTGCATTAAGGGAGTGGTCCAAACCGAGTTCATGTACATACATACATATGTACATTCGGGATACAGTGAGAAATAAAAGAAGCGATAGTAGAATCGACGAGAGCGAATAAATCTCGTTTTTGTTGAGGGAAAAGGGAGATTCGGGATCGTCCATCGTGCTTTTGTCGCAGCAGATAGCGGAGAAAACTTTTCGGTATAAATCGTTAAGCTCCCTGCAGTATTTTTCAACCACGAAAAGACTTCTTTTCGTCTCCCGTCACAAACAATATCAATGAACTTTCGAGAATGGATAACTAGACCGGAAACTTGGAGAAAAAAAAAAAAAAACATGAAGATGCGCGATTTTTTTATTTTTATTGAGAATGGGTCATATATTCTAAAGAACACGAGGGTTGGTTACGTTGAATCTGCAAATAACGAAGGCGAGTCAGAAATGATACGTCCGTTTCGGAAGGCAAAACTCGCGAGCTTTTATCCCCCTCCCCCCTCCGAACACACACAACCCTTTTTTCGTTCGTTTGGAGTCGCAGCCGTGTTTCACCATTCGTCCAATGTCTACCTTCTATTTCATCGCTTTTGTAGCGAGAGGCCTAGATAAGATGCGATATACGCTTGGTAGGACACACTGCTTTGATATATGGTACAAGAGCCCGAGACCCTTTCACAGTGCGGCGGAAGATGTGAGTCCGTTACTACTGATGCTTTTCTCTTGCAGACACGCTGCGAGAGACCACGTGGCCTTTTCCTCTACACACTTTACCGCAGTGGACCCTTTCAACTTTTTCCTCCTCTCTGCGGTTTTATTTCTTCAAGTTTTTTGTACTACTCGATCTTTCTCGCCGTACATCCACTCTCTCAATGACACACACACGAGCTTGCGAATAAGAAATCGCGTAGTTTATATACACACGGCAAAGTTCCATATATTTTTCAAAAGCTTTCGTTCTTACCCCAGCTTTCCCCTGCGAACCGCGATTTTGGCGTAGCTATTTCTCGTTTCATCATTTCCTTCGCTCTTTTTCAGTCCTGCCACCATCGTCTTGGCCACAAATTCTCCATCACGGGTCCTCCTTCAAACGCTTCACATGCTGATTCTTCGTCTTATTTTTTCGTCCTTCCCCCTGCGTATGTGGATATGTCGCTTTTTTTCATCATTTCCGCTGCCTCGTCGAATTCGTGTCTTCGTATTCTCGAGTGTTTTGTCCCATTGTGATTTATTGAACGTGGACTTCGGCCATGGACTCCAATAATCTGTGTACGCTCCAAATACTAACGCAGCGTTGCGAAAACTCGTATCTTATCGTGCAGCACTAATATATTGCGTACTATTAATTAACTTTATTGTTTGAAAGTCATTTGTCCCGGTGGCTGCCTAATTCGGACTCTGGCTAAAAATGTTAATTTAATCGTCAGAGTTTCCAAGTTTTGGGCACAGTCTAATGAATATCATGTTTTCGAATGTTCTTTCTTGATGCTTTTACCGAACATTCATCGACGGCCAACATAAATTCGTAATCCTTCCTCTTCTCAGTTTTACTGAAATATCTCGACCAAAAAAAAACAGAATAAAGAAAACGAATGTTGATGAGGCATATGGACCGAAGCTGACTTTCTAAATATTTTTCTGTACGTCATTCGTGTTTTCAAGCGACATGGAAAACGAATGATAAAGTTTATTCGAATGACAAGTATGTTTTGCTAATCACGTTAATGGATCGATGTTCCTCGTATTGTTACGTCCAAATAGTGAGAATTCCGGTTCCCGTTTGTAATACGGGCGCTCAGACAAGAAGGGAAAAGCCAAGGGAGTTTCAAACATGCACAAGTAAAAACAAGAAAAAAAAATCGACGAGATGCCTGTATCAGCCTTGCTCAGGGAATCCAAGAAAATATTTTCATTCGCTATTCCTTTTTGCGATTATTCTTTCAGCGCTCTCTCTTCTCTCTCTCCGTCTCGTTTTCCCACTGCTCCGGTTTATTCTTGCATACATATACGTACTGAGAAAATTGAGAAATCTCGGATTTCAGAGCTAACGCTTTTTCACTCATTGGTACGCTTCGCCGAGCTTCGGAACACCCGCAAGATAATTTTCACGCTTCGAGGTCACGCTTCATGAGCGAGAGAAACACAGTCTTATTCCAGTTCTCCATTTTTCTCATTCTTTTCTCTCCTCATCATCGAAACCCTCCTTCGCAGGTTTCCATCTTGTCCAGCTCTGCCCCAGTTATTGGCCCTTCTCGTTCCTTCTCTCGACACGAGAAAATAAGACATCTGAAGAAATACAAATGCTGCGAGAACTTTAATGAGAAAAAACGAAGAGCATCCTGTTTGTTTTTTTCTCGTTCTCTTGTCTGAGCATTTCTCTTCATTCCCCAGCACCTGAAGAGTGCGATTAAACTGATTAAAATTCACAATAAACTTGACAGAAAACTTGGCGTTAATAAAAAAAAAACGTTTCATCAGTTATTTCTTAATCTTGACACTTAATGCATGTTTTGTAATTGCATGGGAACGTTAAGTATAAAAGTCATTTTTATGTTTAAATTTGCACACAGGGTTAAGGACGTTGTATTGCGACGATCAAATCTAAATTTTTGTTTTCAGATTTTCTTACATACAGAATGGTTCGCGAACCTAAGTTCATTAAAAAAAGTTGTTACGAATTGTCTAAAGAACAACATACTCTAAATCCAAGATTGTCCTCAATAATCTGTATTTCTTATATAATAGACAAAATTTCGAAAAAATGTTACGACAGATTTCTTGCAAAACTAAATAAAGCTTCTCCGATGTTACATAAAAGTGTATGCAAAGTTTTAAGAGGCTTCACCATTTATAAATCGAAATATTTAATGTTGAAAATTGCAACTTTCAACACACTCTCTTACATGAATCTACTGAAAATTGTGATTTTTATAAATAAAGGATCTCGACTTCTACATGGTAAACCCACTTAAAATTTCGCGAGTTATTAGAAATCACTATTCTCTTCGGGTAGTGCAAATTAAAAGGATTTCCATCGCGATAGAAAACCTTGCATACAAAACCCATTTTCGTTTTTGGTGATAATGGGATAAAACTTTGATGTTCCGTTAGGATGAACGGTGTGAGAAAATTTCAGTCTCTAGAATTCGTTGTGAGCGCTTATTTCTCAATATCTGTTTTATTGTAAATGCGAATACTTTGTCCGGATGATGATTTATGTTTTGCATCATTTTCGGCAACTCATGCTTGTCAAAATTGTACCAATTTCTCTAAAAGCTCGATGAATCAACGTCACCTGACTAATTGCTCATTGTAATGATAAGCTTGAGGGATTCGAGAGCGAATATAACGATGAACGAGAATGATGGTGAGCGTTTTGACGGGATCAGCAAACCTGATTGGTAGATGATCCATCATGTATTCGTTCTCTCTGCGCTCCACCTCGTTGGCATCATTATTCGTGAGGGGTCATTAGGAAATATGTAACGGGATGCGACCGGCATATGTGTAACGTGGGATTTCGGCTTCATAGAAATAAACGTTGAACTTTCGTAATTGCACGCGCAAAATTCTGATGGAGATTTTCACTGGATATGCACCAGTATTTTTGTACGTGGAACGATTCACTCAGGCAGGTAGAAAACACAAATTTCGTTAAAATTGTAAGCGCTCAGCCGATGAAAAAAAAAACGAATATCAATAACATGAAAGCAACGGAAAAAGCAGAGATTTATTTGCACATAATTCAACGTACAATAGATTTAAAAAAAAAAACACACATTTTTCATGAATTCGCTTCGATTGCGCAATTCTGTTTATCGTTATTTAAATCGAAATTCAGGCATGTGATCCATAATGCAATATAGGCTCTGGTGTGTATGGAATGCCAGATACCATAAAATACGAATAAAAAAAAGGCTGATCTAAGCTTGTATCGATTTCATGGTTCGAGTTCGTTGGGATTGTAAAAAATGAAGAAGGAAAGGGGTGTATCGAGTAAAAATTTCTCACTGTTCGACCAAGGCACCCGAGCATACCTGCAAAATTTCGGGCTGTCGAGCACACCGGAAATATCGGAAGCGTGTGTGGTGGATTTCAGACAAGAATCCCGCATCGATGGATACGTCAGGACGTCAGGAACAATCTGGGTCAGACCCAAACGGCCTTTCCCGAATCGAATCTTTCGTTAAATCTTCACCCTGCTCGAATGGTCTGAATCTTTGCCCGCGGACAGTCTGGTGGATGAGGGTCTGTGCCTGCAACGAATCGTGATGCTGTCGCGAGCTTTTTCCGCTATTCGTTAGTTCCAGACTTAGCTCCGGTCTTGCTAAACATTTTTCTCAAATGCGATGTAGAGATATTCGCACAAAAAAAACAGATTTCTTAGTAAACTAATTTTTCAACTGACAATCAATTTTCTACAATGAAAAACAATTTTCCGAGCTCGCTATTATGTTCGAACAATTGCCTTGTTCATTGTTTTACGAATATAAAGGGTTCATTGGCTGTAGTATCGGGCTCGTGACATTTCCTCACATGTGTTCACTTCCAATGTCTGACATCGTCCTGCTGCTTGTATCCCATACATAAAAGCATAGCAATCCATGGGTGTAAATAGCCGCGATGTATATAATATACTGTTCACCTCACATACGTATTATATTGTAAGCAAGACCGTAGCTCTCGGTGGTTAGCTGTTTGGCTGGAATAGCATTGCGCCGGAACGTTCCTGGATGCATAATGCAGTCCTTGGGGTTAGCCATCTGCCCAACCCTGAGCTACTGCATCAACCACCTAGACATACAAGCACACACACACACACTAACACCGTGCTCCCATGACGTTGCCTCGAAGGTGGAAGCCCTTTGTCGACCCCTGTTTCCAATGGCTATAACCATATCGTGACCAGGCTGCGAACTAAACCACCACCCTCCCCCAAACAATTTCTATACCTCTATTTCTGGCTTAGCTCTCCTTAGACTTTCTTGTCGTCAAGTCAAGCTGTCGAAGTGGGCGAATAGAAGCGGGGAGAGAAAGAGAGGAGCAAAGGAATCTCGAAGGTACAGCAGAGTCACTCGGTGTGCAACTTATACTTCCTCAACTACCCTCGTCGACCTTCTCCTCCTGGTGTTAGATCAGAGATCGAGAACCGTTCCGCGACGGAAACAGGCTCTCCGATATCCTCTCCGTTTCTCGTACGAGTATCCTTTCTCACTCTCGTGTCGACCATAAGTCACCGGATATATGGGATTGGAAAGAGTTTAAGCCTCGCACCACATGGATATCTTTCTCATGCATGCCCCCATATGTCTATGTACCAAATGTTTACACAGACACGTATGTTCTTTTCGAATCCAAAACGGTTCGTACCAATCCCTTCGAAATGTAATTCTTAAGAACCAAGAACTGTTCCGTGCGGCTTTGACAAAAAATAAATAAATCAACATCTGATAAAAGAAAGACAAATGGCGGATAGAAACCGTTCCAACAATATTTTCCCCGAGTACTTTGTGCAGCGACTCGAAATGGCGCAGCGAGTAAGGAATCTTCGAACCACCGCCAGGTCATCGACGCATAAGAACGTCACTTTGTACGTGTCTCTGCCGAACACAGCGAGTCGCTAGAAGATTAAAGTAATAGTGATGGATCAAGTGCACTGCTAGCTCTACTTTTATGGAAGACTATCAAGGAATTTATAGTTCGGGGAAGGAAGTCGTTTGATTTTATCAAATCTCTTTTCCCACGTGCGGTATACTAAATCCCATTTTGTCACACTCTTCTTAATCGGAGGATCCTCGTAATAAATAGATTGGTGAAAAATAATTCTGCTCGATTTGTAAGCCAACGAAGAACGTCTATCAAGATGAAACCGCCAAATGCAAAAAACGAAAATTAGAGTATCGAGGAATTAAGAGCTAATTGATGGGAGCAACAAAACAATTTGGAGCTTTCCTACTTTTTATGAATAATCATGGCGTTCTCGAATTTTTCAACACTTTTGGCGCCGCTACAAGATTTTTTCGCTCGATTATAATTTTTCGTACGCCAAAAATAAGAGCTCTCAATTATTCGATGTTTTAATTTCCATTTTTTGCTTTTGGCCGTTCCAACTCGATAGACGTCAACGAAGATGTTAATTGGTGAGCGTCCGAGTTTCACGTTTCGATTCAGCGTCTGGAAACAATGTTTTTCGCGAATACTCTCGTAACTTTCATGACGATAATCCCAAAAATCAACTTTTTACGTCACCCTGAACAAGCGCATGGTAGAGTCGAACACAAACCAGTCGACAATTTCATGGATACGAAAGAATCAATTCCGCGGGGCGACTTGAAGAGCAAAAATATTTCGCAGCAGTCCATCGAGGTGTATTCAGTCGAGCAGCGAAGCGGGCGAGGGAGGAAATTTGGAACCGACGGAACAGCGCTGCTTGTCGTCGGTTCGAAAAAAAGAAAAAAAAATTAGAAAAACCCAAAAGAGAGAAAGATTGAAAGGAAAAACATGAAAAAAGAGGCAGCTTGATCGAGACTGAAGGTCATCCGCTCTAGTGCTGCTACTGCTGTTTCTGGTTACGCGGTTTTCACCCCAGTTGTCAGGCTTCGGTGGGGCATTGATTTCATTTTTTTCACAACTTTTTTTACCACCAATTTTTTTCGGGTTAATTCGAAGAATGGCGGATGCTGGAGAACGAATCGTTGGCGTGGACACGTCGCTGTTTCTCTCTTCCGTTCTGCACATATTTTCCACGCATACACACTCATACACCCATACGATAGATATACAGTATACGACATATACGATAGATATATTTCTGGTCTACAACGCTCCAGCGAGTTGTATAGCATCGATGCTGGTACGTGGGTGTGAAAAATGACGAGAGGTTTCTCATCGACGAGGAGCGATGGACGCGCAAACGTGGAAAGTTTCGTGATTGCACCCTCGCATTGTTGTCGAACCGTGTGAGATTCCCGAGAATAAGCTGCGCGGCATAGGAATAATGTGATATTTACGAAGCCGTGCAGTGTCGTGATTAATTGACGAAACTCCCTCCGTGCTCAGCGCTTTTTTTTATCCGCGATAATTATAGAGGGCAAGCCTTTGAAGACTTGAAATTTCACCAGAGCTAATATATAATTCCCAACGAAAAGTGAACATTCTCATAAGCCGCACATCCAATTACGATGGGAGTCGAAAACGAAAAGCAAATATTCTCATTCAATCCTGACCAAAGCTCCAGTGAAAAATTATTTTCAGTCCTTTCAAATCATACGTTGCTCCGAATTAATTTTACAACTCTAAAGCTTTTCATTCGGTGGATCAATCGGGTATAGCGGTTCAGGGATAAACTCTACCACCTCTTGTTTGCGTTCGTTCGTACAGTGAATTCCGAGCTCTTTATGCTCAACTTTCAGTTCAATCAGAGCGTTTTTTTCATTCCCCTCATGCGTGTCTTTCTCTTCGACGTCATTCGTATTACACGGTTGGTCAATTCGGCAATTTGGAGGTAATATTATACGATTGATACATTTGACGAGGGCGTGCATCGCGTAATATGGACTCTCCATTTAGGGCTGGATACGCGATTGAATCTGAGTGCCCTCCTGTTTCAGGTCACTCCTCCAAATCACTTCTGTTCTATGTCCGATATACATTCGGATGTGTGTATGGGTACATACATACGAATGTGTATGTAGTAGATGACGAACCCATCTAGCAGGACTATTAACCCGCCGCTGAATTCGTTCCCTGAAAGAGCAGCTCCGATCACGATTAATCGTGGTCCGTTTGTCCACGAGACTACGAGGGAAGGTAAAACGAGGGTCTAATGGATCCAACAACCTCCACACTAGCTCCGGCGAATCAACCGAAAGCTTCGGACCGAGTTTTCATTCTATTACGCCCGTCCTAGCGAATCATTCATCTTGGTGAATCTTGTTTTCACCGGATGAATCGGTTGCCTCGTCGTATACAGCTCGTGCTTACGAAAACCCTTTCCGTTCCATTAACAGGCTTGACCAGCAGTTACGGTCTCGAGCCATACCACATCAGAAACTTCGCTTTCAGCCTCATCCCAAATTTCGAATCTCAAATCTTTCCCAACCTGCGCTCTTCCAGTTGGTAGATATTTCTCGATCTCGAACAGAGAAAGAGGCTCAGCTTATATTGTTTTCTCAATTGAATCTAGGAAAATCATCAAAACTTTTGTTAGATCATAGCAATTCGAGCAGTAAAGCAGCCTCAAAATAAATGAATAACGAAAGTATTAATAATTAGAAGATTATTAATAAATAATCGATTTCGACTGTCGCTATCGAAAAATATTGCATCCTTGCACGTTCGGCCACTATTTCTTCACTTTTCTCAACGAAAAGAGCCAGCAGCTGATCTGCATAATGTGATCAATCATACAGGATACGAGATTCCGAGGACTGTATAAAGACGCACGTACCACATGGCAAATAATACAGCACGTAACTCTTTCTTTTTTCTCCTCGAAGAAAAGCGATTTGTTGTTTCACAACGATAGCACCTGAGACAGAGGGTAAATCGTCCCTCCTACCAAGCTGCTCTGTGCTCGTCCCTGATGTGGTTTTATCGGAAACGTGCGCTAGAAAGTCAATGCTCTATTCCCAGAGGTGTCCATAGCCAACTCTACACAGAACTCACATTCTCCCTCTTTCCTTTTGGAAACTCTCTCACCTATCTATTTCAAGTTTGTACTCTTTTACGTCTCGCAATTGGCGTTTCCTTCCATCTTGTCTTACGCTCGTTGACTTGTGATAGCGACACACACGAAAAGAGAAATTTTCCTGACACTGCATGTAACTCAGCCAACGTTTCACTCTTCTGTTCGTAACGAGTGTAGAAACGATTCGATGCATTGAAAAGAAGCACACATAGTGAAAACTTTCGGCGTGGAATTTCTTCAGCTGAATAGAATGACGCGCGGAAAATGTTTCACGTTCAACTGAGAATTTCTCAGCAACTGCTATATTTTTTCCTCTCGTAATGTCGAATCCGATGATTTTAACTTTCTTGTCGCGAAGCACTTAGAAATAAAGCTCCTGTCCCTATTTATTTTTACAATTAATCAATTTCAATTCAAAATTCAACCCTAGAACGGTAACCTGTGGTGAAAAACGAACCCAGGCGACTTCAAATCCCGCATGCTCTTTCTCCTTTCGTTATCCCCTTTTTCATCGTTTTACCGCATTTTTGACTAATTTTTTGACTTCAGGCAAAATTGCTTCAGGCTCGCGTGATCCAGCATTAAAAAACGGAAAAAATGAGCCCAAGGTGGACCGTTCTCGTTGAATTTTACCTGAGACATGCCCTTTTTCAAAATTGGCGTCATTAATGTTCCAAGTTACTGGAATAGGTAAAGAAAAAAAAAATAACGTTACCATTCCAGGGTAAAGAATCGGCTCTCGAAATATTTTTTATTCCAAGTTTTGGTAAACCAGAAATGCAATCAATCGCTCGGTTAAACCCTATTAACCCGCGGAAGGTTAATCAAGAACAACATTCGAACAAACTAGGTGTGATAAAACCTGCTGCTAATGTCAAGTGTTCCGACCCCACATTTAGATCGCGAAAGTACGAAAGAAAGTGAAATACGATAAACGACATGGAGCTGGAAGTGTTAGTAAGGGCGAGGGGACAAGAGTCACACGCCTCCTTGCTTCCCAATCGTGTCAAAAGCATCCATTCCGGTCACAGGCTACGAATGAAAACCTTGTTGATACTTGAACCACGTGCAATTAAAATGCACGAGTATGCAGTTCGGTAGTGTCCGCATACGTTGGTAGATGCAAATATGTACATGCTGCGATCCTGTGGTGACATTTTAACTCGGTACGGTCGATGGGAGCCAAGTTGATACTTGTCAACTCGTGCGAACTACACCATTAATAATTACAATCAACGAATTTTGCTGGAAGACACGACTGGCTTGTCCTTGGCCCAAATCTTGAAGAACAAACTTTTACCAGTGAATTTTGATGAAATGATACTTCAAGTGACGCACGCTCGACCTACAGGCACAAGCCTGTAGGTCGAGCCGTATATTTCAACCCTCAGGAATTTATTCTGCTTGGCCTCATCTACAACCATCCACACTTAGAGCTCTCCAACCATTTGAAACGTATATATTAGGGATTGCCATACACACGGTGACACGTGTATCTCGTATGCATAAAATTTTTTTACTGGATCGGAATAAATTTAACAAAACGACAGGAAAATCGATATTTTTGATCGTAACAAACATTCGTTGTCATTCGATATTCTCTTGATTGTTAAGTAATGTGAATTTCCCATTTCTCCAATGATTAAGGCGTTTTGGTACCGGCGATGCAATGTTGCCATGCTAAACCATGTAAAAAATACAACAAATTTCAAAATAGTTAGAATTTAATTAAAATTTGTAGATACATTCTTCACTATCATACATGACAACGCAAATTTTTTCAGATTTTTCTTTTCACCAGGTCTCGAGCAATTGCACAGTCAAGTTTACGTGTATAAGCATGGCGTTTTCATATATATGTATATATGTAATCATATATTCCGCGCATGAGAATTTTGCTTTAATGCTGAATTACTCGATAACTAGATGGAAGAAAAATTCGAAAAAAATGTATTTTCGCACTTGATGTTAAAGAACGTCATCACCAAAGTTTATCAATTTCTTAAAGTTTCGATTTTCCTGACGAAACTCCTTAACCATCCAAACGAAATTCCTCCAAGTCAAACAAAATTTGACAGTGACTTGCCCATCATTTCAATTCATTGATGTTGGTACTTGGATGGAAATTTTTTTTTTTTTTCAATGACCTTTTGCTTGTTGGTGAAATTTGTATCTCTATAGATAGCTCCCGGCGTATAGATAACCAGGAAATGAACTTTAACCTCTACTCAAGTGGATGCTGCTCTTTTGAGCGAAACTCGAATATTGCAATCCGGTGGAATAAGGTAGACGATGCACAAATAGTTCCACAGCGTTTCGGTTTTTTAGCCACTTGGCCTTTTTATATGCAGAGGAAAATTTCGGTATCCCGTTGAGAGGACGATATCAAAACGTTGATGAAATTGTTGTTCCATATTTAGTCTCTTCACTGTGATGATTTTCGCTCCGTTTTCATTTAGCACGGGCCACTTATTCGACGATCCTTCGTAGTAAAGTGAATGAAGCTAAAGTTCACAAAGTGGATCGAAATATGTATTCAAGCTTCGGTATATACATATAGCATTGGGCTTCAAGTACATTAAACAGGAAGAGGTGAGGCTGACTGGACACTCGTAATCCCTACTTGGCCTGTGAGCTGACAGGCTCGACAACCTATGGAGCTTCGGTCGATGATTTTTCTAGAACACGGCTGCAGCTCAAAGACGGTTTTTTCTCTAAATCTTCGAACACCACTCGGGGCGGATGGAGGCATTTTGGGAGAAACGAGCCTGAAATCTTAACATGGAAAAAAAACGGCTCGAAAAATATAACACAATTTTTTTTGTACTGCAAACGGTCGGAATTGTGGTTTGCATTTTCGTGAACTCTTTTTCTTCGCCGATTGTTTTTTCTAGCATACGAATGAGCTTGTCGGTAGACTGTTAAGTTGAAAATTCAAGAAAGGTTTATTCGTGTGGACTTGATTGACGTGCTCGCTTCCTTGCTTTATGAATATTGTATCGCACGATCGAGCATAAAAGGATAGCGTTTGATTATTTTATCGAATTCTCAAGCATTTCTAACTTTGAATAGCGTTTGATTATTTTATCGAATTCTCAAGCATTTCCCACTTTGCATAAAAAAGCCAGCGAAGATCTATCGACAATATTTTTGTTTACTCCGACGAATTCACAAACTCCGTACAGTTAAAACGAACATCAAAATGTTTCCTTGCAATGAAAGCAATCGTTGGTTATGCCGATAGATTCCCGTCGAGGCTCCAATTTAGTAACTTTTCATGAAAGCTACTAGAGGAAGAGATCTACCGCACATATTGCACATCTACGAGCGTTGCAATGGGGATAACTTCGGTGCCACTTTCGTAGTAGCGTAACGAAACTGCAAAATTCCATGTATCGTGTTTTCGTCGCGAGATATCGGAAGAGTCACGATAGAGCCAGCGCAGAGTTACGCACGAAAAACATATTCAAACTCCCTCCGATAGCAATGTTTTTTGTGCAAGTATGAAACAAAAGATCGTAACGCGTGGCATTTTGCCGGAACACTGCAGATTCTCCTCTTCATTCAGATACCAAACAACGTGTCGTATACCTCGGGATCTCGAGGTCATAAGGGCTTATCGAATTGATTAAAAAATACCATTTCCATCGCTGTGGCGCTAGTGCTATTGATACGTCGCATCAAAACTTGTGCACAAATCGTATATGTACGTTTGTTAATTTGGACACGTACATCGATGTCAAAACTTTGTCGTCGGCATGGAGCCATCCTCACTCAGTCATCCTCATTGGATAAAACCGATCTCGAGCGTGTTTACGGTTCGATGTTTACGCTCAAAACCCATTGTCCGTTGTCGTTGGTCAGAAAGATCAATTTCAAGGCTCCATATTACAATCCATGTGTTTCTCGTTTCTCATTCGTATGATCCTCGGAACTGTTGTTTTGAACGTTCCATTTTTTCCTTTTCAGCTGCAAGCAACAACGAACGATCCATAGAAACCAGAATGAGACTGAATTTAAATTACTGACTTTGAATGCATTATGACAATGAGCAAAATCCCTGCATGACCACCGCGTTATTGAATTTTTCTCACGTGCCTTCTGAACCAACATATTTTCCTGTCAAAATGGATGATTAATACGGCCATCGAATAATTTCTTGAAATATCGCAATTCAAAACGCAATCGAGCAATTGAAGAAACCAATCAATGACAATGGTAATAACCCAATAAAGATACGCAGAGTCCCGTACGGCTGTGTGTAAGAAACATTACGAAAGAAGAGGAAAGATAAGTGTAAAGTACGTCGACGTCATCGTCAGTGGCATGGTGCGAGTTGGAAGCGAAAACGAAAAGATGAAAGTAGGTACGCGGAGAAAAAAACAACAATGTCGAGAGTAGCAGTCTCGACGACACCAGAACCCGGCGAAACTCTGAAAAGGATGATAAAGAGTGTAATTTTCGTGGGTACACAAGTCTGATTTATTAACGACGTTGGGCGAGGAATATGTGCGTGAGCTTCTCATTCGACGAGGGATGAAAAGCTCCGTTGAACTTGAAAGTAATTCGTGCGCTCTTACAAAACTGTCCAACTAAAAAAATACCTCATCGTTTGTATACATGTTGCCATGTGTCTTGGCGAAAAATTGGCTACTCCATCAGCACCACTATTATTTTCTAATAGTAAAAAATAAGTCATTATTAGAGATATGCTATTAATTGTGAACAAAAATGACAATATTGTGTCAATTTTTTATTTTTTCAAATTAAATTCCCAAATTTGAGCTGTTTGCATTCGAAAATTCGAGATGTCGATCTATGTTACCATTATTTTATTGCAAATAGACTGCTTGATTGAGTATAAATTATTCGATTCAATTAAGTAATTTATCCTGCCTTAATAAATCATCAGTAGGGCAATTCTGTAACTCGTTATGACGTCGCTATGCGCTCATAGCGATAGATTTGTCGTTATACACAATAGAAATCCCTATCGTTACGATAACGTTCCGACTCGTTATGCTCATAACGAGTTACAGAATTGCCCTACAGCATCGCTATTATTTTCTAAAACTAAACAAATAACTCATTATCAGAGAACTGCTAAAAATTGTAAAGACAATAGACAACGTTGTATCAATTTTTTAATTAAAAACGAAAAAAATCGCAAATTTGATCTGTTTGATTTCGAAAATGCTAGATATCGGTCGATGTCGCGATTAATTTCATTGCCAACCGGCTGCCTGATTGACTATAAATTATTCGATTCAATTAAATTATTCTGCCTCAATAATCGTAACAGTGGTCTTCGACGAATTTGGATTACAATCGATTATCATAATCCCACTCATCATCACATGTGTCATCTACACGTAACGTATATAAATATTATTCCTCGTTGGCAAACTAACAATTTAGCGTACATATTTGCTGGAATGATTACGTAAATTAGTGGATTTCGATGTATACTCACAGCTCCACAATTAATCCGTTGTCCGTCAGAACTCGCGTTAATGCATCGTCAGCAAACATCGCGTCTGTAATACACGAAGCAGCAACGACCAGTTACGATAGAGACAGAATACTAAGGAGAACCAGAAACGACAGAGAGGGAAGGCGTTGCGATGTGCTACGGGTGTATGCTCCGTGGTCCATTAAGCATCTGGGACGACCATCTCAGATGTATAATGTCCTCAGCCATTTACACGTGTACACTCGCTGCAGGAAGCTATTAGTAGCATAGGATATGTTCTGCATTAGATACGACGATATTCCTGTTATATCCACATGTCCTTGTTGATTCTCTGCAGCACACTGTCTTTTTTCTGGTAATGATACTTTATAGTCAACAGACGATAGAAAAAAAGCTACAAAACGAAAGCTGTCAAATGCTCCTTCAAAATTTAGCACGATGCTCAAATCTTTCTCTATGAGGTACTATATTTTTAGTTTTGGCTACATCATGGAGAAAGCTTCGAGCATCGTGCTAAATCTTGAGGAAGCAATTTGCAGCTTTTTGCAATTTGATACCAACCTTTCCATGATCATACTCATAACTAAAAAAGATTACTAATAAATCTCAAAATTTTCGGAATTTAGAGCGATGACAGACTTTTTTTTGGAAATTTCAAAATGCTGTAGAATTCACATTTTTCTAGCAATCGCGACAAAATTATCAGAGAATGAAGAGCCTGCATAGATTAACATCTGTGCAGAACGGAAGCCCTGTAGCTCAAACCATTCTCGAGTAATAAACTTTTGAATTTTACAGTGCCAGAACATATACACTCACACATCCTGATATTTTTTCTGGATATGATTTTTCGATGTTTTGGAAACCCCCTTGTGATCGCTCACCTTTCTATGCAATGGGATGATTCCCATGATGCCATAGTATCCATTCATAACCCGTAAATGTTCGTGAACATTGTTTTTTTACGGTTAACATTAAAACAATTTCCTATCTACGAATGACGTACCACGAATGATTCCACATTATATTTGATCCCACGTTTAGTACATTAGATACTCTACGCAACCTCATTTGCATGAGATTATGCATTTATATATGTAAAATAAAAAGGAACGTATATAAGGATATATATGTATATGAATGGGAATATATATAAGTCACATCGCTTTGAGCGAGACGTTGAAAAATGTGGTGTACTTGTGCAACTCGTCGAGAAGTTGTGATGGAAGAATTGGTGAAGATCCGGGAAAAAGTGAGAAATGTAGAAATAAAAAAAAAGTGACGTAAAATAGGGCGCGGAGAGAGTTTAAAGAGAGCGAAAGATCGCGCGGGACGAAAGAAGAGAGATATTGCCAGTGGCGAACTATCGCACGAAGCGTGAAACTTTATCTTGGGATTAACCGAAGATGGTGAAAAGCGTTCTCAAGAATTGGCATACAGCTTTATATATACGAAATGTATCCATAGATATAGCTTTTCAACAAAGTTTCGTCTTTAAGTCTACTTGAGGATTATATGTCTGGCGCATTTAAACGTTGGTGCCTTCTGCTACTGTCGCTCCGGTTCTGAGCTTCTATCCTATCACGACTGTTATACTTTTGTCTTCATTCCATCTTCCTGTTCGTTTTGAAATCACTTGGAATATTTATAAATGAACGAATTCGCATTCTAATAGAAAATTCTATTCCGAAAATCGTACGTTCAACATTCCACCACTTGCTCGTTGGTGATTAGATTTGTGATTTATACTCAAGGACAACCGTAATATTCGCAAACATTATAATGGTCCTACAGTAGCTTGGTCCTCGTTCAACTTCCAACTTGATGATTTATTCATTCGCGGTCATTTTTGATATTTATTTTCAACTAAGGAGAAGCCACTCACGCTAGGAACACGTAGTTGCGTACGTTAGCGTATCGGATACAGTTACGCATTTGGAAACACAATCATCGGTCTCGATCGGGTCGGTTTCAAACTGATTACAAAGCTCGTCACTTCGATGCGCAAGGCTATTCAATGACGTTCAACACAATGCTAACGCCTTGCATCTCTGCCTCCGTTTACACTGAGTTGTCTCTCGAGAGACGATGTTGGGAAACGGTAGAAGAGAGAAACTTGGTTGAAACCTCTACCCGACCATCCTGACCTGAATTATGTGCATACGCTGACTATTCGTGGATGCAGATAATTCTCGCGCGTTTCTGTAATCGTCGTGACAAAGTTGCGCAATCCTAAAGTTAATGAGCGAGCCAGAGTTTTCACCGAAATACTACTGTTCCCTTGGAAGCTAGTATGCCGAATATCGAGTCACTCCCCAAAACGTTCTACTCGCCGATAACATGGTCACTTTGAAGAGAAGCCAAGATCTTGATCATACCAATAGCAGCGAATTGGGGTTACTGCAAGATCATTTACTAATTTACATAAAGTACAAGAATAGCCAAACATACCGGTATTCAATGTAGTGGCAGAAATGGACCAGCATGAAGCCACCACGTATGAATCCCGGAAGGATGCAGTGCAGCACAAACTGCGATAACCACTTATACGGCTGATGGACGAGGGTGAATGTATCGTTTCATAAACCCGCAGAATGGACAGGCCCGGGAGTAAATTTTGGTTTCCGAGTGTAGTATCACGAGTCGATGAACTAAATGTTCCAGGGGTCGGTAAGGTTGTCCAAGAGTAATCACAACAGCCATGCCAAAATATTCATATATATATAGGTGTTTTGGAATGGATGTGCGAGAGGCCATAGAACGGAACATTGAAGGAACAGCACCTGCAGAAACAGCAACAACAACGACACACGGAGTTTGTATTTCACAACGACGTTCTCGAAAGGACGCTTGATGCTTTGCTTGTGTTCTTGAATTTGACATGTTCAGGTACTGCATCATCAGCAGGGACCCGAGAATTTTATGTATCTATATATACATATGCAGATATGATGTAATGGTAGGATCGAAAGGAAGAGGAGAATCCAGTAATGCCCGGATAGGCCACGAGGCCCAACGTAAACGGAAGTACCAGGTCTTCGCGGGTACATTGGAAAGCCATTATGCGCACGCTTTCGCACACAGAACAAGTCCCTTTCTCCTCTTCCGTAGCTTCAGGAGCTTCGTCCTATCCTCCACCATTCACTTCCAATGTCCCAGACCCTCGTTTCAGGCTTTCTGTCTCCCTCTCTCCCTCTCTCTCGCTCTCTCTCTCTACCAATTTATGCACCGTCGGATCTCGAATCGCGCTCTTCTGCCATTGCCCACTAGCAATGGCATCCCACTTTACTTCTAATACCTCGCTTGCGTCCACACCCCTTCAAACCTATGCAACTGCAGCAGCAGCAGCAAATTCGCATTTCCACGAGCTCAGCAACGCTAGAAAGTCCTATATCATCGAGTATTATAACGAATGGTCTTGGCAGCGCAGTGTATAGCTCTCTGTGTATTAATATATCCACCTTCGTATAGACAACCTCAACTCCCTTTCACCGAACATCTATGCGTCGATTGTACGGTATGCCTGATAGAGCAAACGGACAAGTAGAACCATGGGTATTGTAGAGAAAATGCCAGCTCAGTAAATTCGCTTGATCATTCGTAAACGCGTAGTACTGATCGCTTGGCGATGTAGAGGATTGTGGGAGACTCGATGAAAACAAACTACGTCATAAGGTTTTACTTTTTTTTTTTATATAATTTGAGGATCCCATGTCAGCAATCTTCGTGAGAAGTGACGAGTTCAGTATAAAATGAGTTAGCTCCGAAAGAACCCTTCCACCTCATACTTTATAACTTTTTCTGCGAGATGTCATCAACCAGATTCATCTTCATTTTTTTTACATATTTCATCACATCGAACACGAGCTGAAAATTTATCATCAGCTTCATTACCCGAGCTCAACGTCAGCTTGTCCATGCAAATGCAGGCACCAAAGTCGAGTCTTGGTTGGCTAACACGCTCGACCTCTCGGCCAAAAACCCTTGATCATTGAAGAACCTATGGAACCGTGAACTCTGGCCCTCAGACTGAAAGATATCCCAACAGCAGCGTGAAGACGCTTCAAGTACGTGCCACCAATTTGTACGTGAGACAGGAACGACCATGACGACGATGAGATCTCCGGGTACTTCGTACTCATCTTCGAACACCCATTCCTCTACAAACACCGTCAAACCCCTTTTGTTCGTTCCCCAGAGCTTTTCAAACCGTTGATTCACCCAGACCCTTATTAACATTTTCTCGAGTGCACGTGCCAAGGAGCATACGAAATTTTTCAAAAACTGGAATGTATAACCTTAATCTGGAATCCCCTCGTTTGATATTTTTTTGTTCGTTTGTTTTCTAGTGAAAATTTTGTTTGGTAATAGCTCTAGAAATTAAAATTATGAATATACTTTTTTATTACTCATGGGCATTTCTTTCACGTGCAATCCCATTGTTGACATTAGTTCTCGCCCTTCCGTTTGTCTTTCTATTACTTCGGAAGATCGTTCCTTGTCTTCCTCTTTCCAGCGATGATTCGTGGTTAAAATGAAAAGATGGCATCGGCGTTGCATTCGCAAGCGAATCCAACGAGGCTTTCATTTCACTGACCACGGAAACTTTTTAACAATCTTACCGACGTTATCTCAAGCTCGACAAACATCATGTACCCCCCGCCTTTGATACGCTAGTTCCAGAGACTCATCCGGATGTGCCACAGGTAATTAAACTTTCGCAAGACAAGATGGCGGCTCGGTACTAGCTTCGAGTCTCTTGGATCGAAGCTGTGATGATACTCATTCGTTTAATCAAAGTCCAACCGAACTTTCGCAGGGTCAAACAAGCTGTCAACGAATCCAGACCCAACGATGCGTCCGTTTTCTTCGAATTCAACGATATTTACATTTGATTCATATGGCTTCACATCAATACGATATCCACGGAACTGCCAGCGACGAGAATCATTTCCATGTGAAGACCAACTCAAATTTTTACGAATTAAGCGATTCGTGAACTTTTCTATCCGCTCCAGATCAGACATTCATGTCCAAACTGGATTCCATTCCTGTGATTATACTACAGATCTCGATGACGCTCAATTTGAGTCCCTCTAATATTGACTTTGTTGGGGTTAATGAAAAATCACTGAATATTCATAAATAAATCAACGAATTTTTAGACAAGCTGCTGAATGCCGAGGATTTCTGTTTTCAATCATATTTCGGTTTTACCAGTTCTGACTCATGTTTTCCGGAAATAAAGATGGTTCACTGCACAAACAACTCGTGGAAACTGGATTTGATGTTTTGAAACGTTCGTCAGCAATAAAAGCTCTGAAATTATTTACAGTTGCGTGTGCCAGTAGTTTCAATTCGGTAAAGCGGAGTATGAAAAAATATATTTGTATTCGCATTTCAACTTTGTGAAAATTTGAGTGTTTTTCGTCCGAGTTGATCAACAATAACGAATTATCCTTTTCATTGTATTCCACCAACAAAAGGTGACTCACTCTTGATAACCATGGCAGGCAAGTGAATCGCATGGCCACATTTTTGCATTCAACAACATTCTCTTTTTCAAACGAGATCGGATCGATGAACATATTTCATTACGCCTACAGTCATTTTTATCATTATTCTCCGAACTCTCTCTCCAAAGCTTTCGCAACCCTTTGCCAGAAATCGAGAGATCCAAAGGATACCCAGACGAAAGCGGATAAAATGCCTGGTGGACAGACAGAATTATGGTGAACAAAAAGGAAATGAGCGGCGGGGGATAAAATTCTAGAGCATTGATCCGAAGGATTTCCCAGAGTCAAAAGGTCCGACCTTTTGTTGGATTGATTCGAGACCATTTTTGTCCCATTCTCCAGCCACTCTCAACCATCTGAATCCAACTTACCTGCAGCTTTTTATTTCTTCCCTGCCCTCAACTTCTCTATTTTCTGGATTATGTTCCTTTTTACGATTCCGCAATACCTACGCGTGGCTCATCGTTTCTCGGTATTTTTTAACTTCAGCATTTAGTTTTCTTATAGCCAAGTTTTTTCTCAACGTCTCCCTGTTAAAAATTCCTTTCTTAAGCTTTTCTCTCTTTCTTTCACTACCTATTTGTATCAAGGCTTTTAAACGAATGTTTCTGAACTCCGTTATCTCAAGCTTCTGTACACCCTCGCTCCTTTCACCAGCGTTGAGCCGGGGAAAGAAGGCTTCGCTGCGTTGTTTCGCAATTATAAATCTCATTAAAATCCGCACCGGGTATGCCGTTAAAAGCCATTAACGTCGCGGTTCCCCTGCGAGATTAGTAACCCTCTTTACCCAGCAAACCTTCACCTTCCTGCACCTCCGTCTTTCTGATTTCTCGCCAAATCTTCTCCATCCAAACATTCACAACTGTTCGCCGATCCAACCTCCGCATTTGGAACAGTAATTCGACTCAACATTATTGAATTAATCCGTCTTTACTCACTGATATACAATTATGTGATTCGCAGCATCCCCCAATTTCATCGGTTCATTCCAACAAACGTTCTTTACCACGTTTTGTTTCTCTGGCCCTACGCAACGTTTAATTTTATTTTCCTCCGAGGGTTTGTCACGCTGATCGATATAAAGAAGATTTTGACCTTCGACACTAAATCGTATAAGTCAACGTGAACGTGGCAAAGAGATTAGTACGTTGACGACGTTCCGAGTTACCGAGCACTTTCAACCCTGCACTTTGCAGTTTTATAAAAGCACAAAATTCACTTTCTCGACGTATTCTCAAAGCGTCGAACAAAAGGAGAAAGCAAGGAAGGAGCAAAAAATTTTAGAGGTGAAAGGAACCGTTTCAGGATAAAGCGATAGAAAGACGCGCACAGAGAGAGAGGATGAATGAAAAAAAAAAAAAGATAGGAAAAGCGTGTGGTCGTCTGGCCCATTATCGATACTCGCAAAAGACTCTGGTATCATCGCTTTTTGCACTTGCAAGGAGAAGAGGCAGGAGTCACTCTGAAGTAACTCGAGCCGGGGTCAAACATTGCCGTAAGTGACCCGCGCCGCTTTTCTCTCTGAAACATGCCAATCCGCCCAAAGTATTTTTCTCATAATTACAGTTCTTAGTAAATTCGATGATTCAGAGCATATGCTGAAAAAAAAGTATTATGAAAAGTGACTACGTGGTGAAAACGGGAGCCTCAAAGTTGAGAATTCAAAATTGTCATTATGTAGAATATAGTGATAATTAATGAAGAAGTTTAAATTTTGACCTACGATATGGCACGTAAACTGATACAAATAATACATTTTATTCGGCTTATTGTGATTTTTTGTAGTATATTCAAAAAATATTCTGCTCACGGGATAAAAAGTCACATTTTACTGATAACTCCGTAATATTTTTTTTGCTATACGCCGAAGGTTTCCGCCATGCGTATAGGGAAAAATCTATATATACCCGAAGATCCATGCTATCACGGAGAGAAATTTATGTAAAAAATTACTACGCCACCATAGTTCCCTGGTGACAGTAAAAACGTAGTAATTTTTTATCTGACATTGGGCGAAAAATGTCAAATTCCCGCCATTTCCGATAGAATTTGAATAAAAATTACTACGTTTTTGCTAAAATTTCTCCGAGGGACGATACTGTCAGCAGGGAACTATGGTGGCATAGTAATTTTTCATATAAATTTCTCTCCGTGTACGTATAGGAAAATCCATATGAAAATATATAGCGTGTAATATTATAAAGAGAATATAGTTGCAAATTTAATATGCACGCACCATTTTTTACTATACGGTCCGAGAATCATTGTTACTTTTCTATAACAAGTCTTGGATCCTGCCCAGTAAACTTCTATATTTTCTAGCACTGAATTTTAGAATTGGAGGCCGTATTTTTATCAGTTCACGTCCTTGTGTAATAATCTTTAGGCGACTGAACTTCTTCTTAGTGCAGAAACACCGAAAAATGTATGGAAAGTGAAACCATGGGAGTGGCTCAAAACCACAGGATGTCTTGTCTCCTTCGTTTGGAAGAGAAGACTCGTAAAGCACAAAGCGAGGCTTCACAGGCCTCTCACCAGCCTATCACTTTAAGAGCCTTGCCCTATTACCAATTAGTGAAAATGAAGTCGTCGTTCAAAGCTCATTTTCGTTCGTGTACAAAGTGTACGTGTCGTGTACGTGTTCCCTTGCTATTTATAGTCTTCATTGAAATTTCTCCCACGATTTTTAGCGTTAAAATTGATGACGTATAAACGTTTTTTTAGTTTTTCCTAACAGCGTCGTTTTTATTCTATTTTACAGAGCTTGCCGCAAACCCCTGCGGGTGGAGTCGGTGGAAAAAGTCTCGGTGGAGCTGGTTCAGCATCCGGTATGGTCAATGGTGCCAGCTCGGATCATCAAGATATCCGCGATGCCAGCGCCATAAATCCAGAGCATGTGAGTATTTCCATTATCAAATAAATCTATTTGTAATCCGCTTTACCCTTTTTTTTTAAATCCAAACTTTTCCCTTATTTCACACTTTCCAACTGTCCAGTGAATTCCAACGAATTTACATCCGTTTTTTTTCCTGAAATTCATTCCACGCTTATATTTTGTCGATTTGAGAAGATTTTTCTTGTGGAACCCCAACGAGAATATTTCGTTGCACCTTAAACTCCGAGGGCAATCATAAAAATAAGAAACAAATCAAAGTGATGAATCTTTTTCGCACGTGGAACGGTCCATATATAGATTCATATCGAACAGCATTCGCTTCCGCTCTGATATAAACGTTAAACGGTACTCGTTGTTGTTTCCATTATTATATTCTTCCGAGAGTATCGTAATCTTTTTCCTCCCAATCTCTCTGTCTCCGAACTCTCAACGTATATGAAATACAATTTATTTTTGTCTAACGCATTTATTTCACGCCCGATATTTGCACTGACAATTCGCTTCCCTTGGAGTTTTAAAAATATATAGGAATTTGGGAAAAAAGCTCGTACAGATAACCTGTACAACGGACATTATCAAGAAAACTCGGGAAAATTAATTTTCTGTTGTTGCTTCGAATAAATATTACGTGGATTGAATTCGTGATTGCTTTGCTGAAAACTCGTATTCGATCGACAAAGATTTATAGTCATGTGATATAATTGAGAATTTTGCAATTCACTGTGAATTATTTGAATTTTGTAAAGAAAATGAACACTCTTCGTAGTTTAATTGACTGTGAAACCTTAGTATCAAGTTTAGGGAATTCTGTCGCATAGGCAAATGTTGAGATTTCGATCCTGATGAGGGAATATGGTTACAGAACAATTTCGTTGGCCCGCGTGCCATAAAGGTCGCAAAGGCTTCCGAAAATGATAATTAAAATGGCTTGTCTTTTGCGCGGGATAATAAGCAGCTCGGGGGCGTGGAAGAACGTTAAAGAAACTTGCAACGTTGAGGCTTTCCAACATAATTCCATGTGATTTATGCGAAAGCGTGAGCTTTCGTGTTCGTGCACCAAATCCATCAAAATTCCTCATAGCTCCTGCGAGATATTGCGTGCTGCAAAGAAATTCCACGGATTTTATAAATGCCGTTACTAAATTCTTCATCCTACCGAAATAAATAACTAAACATACCGGCGATCGGATTTTCAGGATTTTCCGCGTGCAACAATGTTTCCGCTCGTTTCGTAGGAAACCTTTCTCAATCGGCTCGAAAGGGGAAAATATCAAAAGTCGTTAAAATCGGCATCCGGCTTAAGATTAAATAAGAAGATTAAAAGCCCATCATTTTTCAACTTTATCTTCATTTACTTCTCGACATTAAATTACTCAAAAGCGATCTCGGAAAACGTTGCAGTTTCTTCGAATTTTTTTGGTTCATCCTCCTAAACGAGAGTTCATCGTTCTCGTAGTTCACAGCCTCCCATTGTACGAATTTGAAGGCGAAAGCTTTTTAGAACAACAAGGTAATTATAAGCAATTACTAAAAAAAATGGAGAGTAATGCCTGTGAAGTTTTTATTTTGTTTTTCATCGGTCCAACTCGTTGCTTCCAAATCGGCGTTATTAAGACCGGTGAAGAGCGTTTCATAGTAATTTATAATATCGAATGTAAATAGCATTCAATTTTGACGATATCCAATGACAGGATTATTATTGTATGAACTTTCCATTCAATGAATAAATTCACTGCATACATGCTTTATAAAATCATGAAGTATGAATAATGAGACTAAAAATCTCGCTGTATGTCACAGCAATTTCACCAATTATTTATTTATTCGTTCCATTTATAAATAAATAATGATGTATATAAAGCTGCACAACTAATATGCCAGGAGTTGCTTGACCTAATTAAGCCTGCCTCCACGAATTATTTTAATTGCTCACGATTTTCCGTTCCACGATCTCCCTCCCCATTCCATGTCGCGATAACAACAGTGGGCTTCGCGACCCGGGCATATTATACTCGTAGTCGGACCAACCAATTCGGACTTTGCTTCGCTACCCTGCTCGTAGAATAATGGAAAGAAAATAAAGCAAAAAATACATATAGAAAATGCGATATATCGCGTTGAGCATGAACGTATTTGCTGCTCATGCAAACGAGAACAATTTCAATTTCCCCAGACGCGAACATCACTTCGTTTAATCTCTCCGGCAAGCATCTCTTTCATACTCTTTTGTTTTTTCTTTAAAAAGATTGTGTGTCGAGATTGCTTTGATAATGTCCTCTATTATTTACGTCTGTAGATCTTTTGAAAATCTCAAAAATTCATCAATCAAAAAAAGTGCTAGTGCAGTAGTCTAAATTGTTTGTGTTTTTCTACGTGCCAGGCTTCTTTGAGGCTTTCTTCTGGTTTCTCATTCGAAGGTACATTCACGCAACATTCAAAAGCTTAAAAAGCAAGCCACACGGATTTCCCACTGGCAAAAACTAATCTCCTAATTGCTCACCCCTTTTTCCCCTCCCACGACGTCGGAGGCAGAGGGACCAATTCTTTTAATTTTTTCGTCTTTCTTCTTATTTTCTGCTTTTTCTTCTTCACTCGTTTCTTTTGTGATTATCCCACTGCACTTTCCTTCCACATTTAGTACACACATCTAAAGATTTATATGTACATATTGTTTCGAACGCGTTCAAGCGCGTTCAAGCCTCTTCTTATTCAACTCTTACCTACAGCGTCTGAACTAAGTTCCAATTTTTTCCTCTATATTGTGTTCTTGTTCATATTTTTTTCCTTGCTCCTCCTCCTCCTCCTCCACTTCGATCTCTCTTGATCACCCATTTCCTTTAAGGTCTATTCTGCACGCCGTTTCTCACCCTTCGTATATAATTTTTCCCCATCCGCACAGACGCTTTATTGGCCCGTGGCGTGTTTACCTCCCCGTAAAATTGTTCGTAAATATGTGAAAACGTTTTTAAACAGCTTTTCCACTGAGTATGCGTACCAGCAGTGAGCTTACGTTGAGAGGGAAGGGCAACATCTCACAGTCGCCCTCCTCTCGCCGTCCTTCTCTGTGTCCCTGGCGACGTCATGTCTGTGAACGTTCCTCGCGTTCACTTTCTTTCACGCCCTTACTTGGATGAGAAATTCCCCAAGAGATTCGAGTCTATTAAGTCTCTCACATTCCCCGCGTTACATCGTCTGAAATCATCAAGAACTCATTTCTCGTCCTAGCTCAGGCTCCGCAAGCAACGCAGGAGAGAAAATACTTGCCACGACCAAATTACGGTACTTGGTCGCATTGCCGCGGAATCCCATGATAGGAAAAAAAAACAGATCTGCTCTTATGAATATTTGGAATACTTGAGGCCAATTTTGTTCGGTGAAAAAAAAACCTTCTTTTCGCTTTTTTTTCTTCTCAAAACATTTTTGTCTCCGAGATTTCATCATTTCATATTCAACGGACGAAACTTTGTCATACGCTATTCCCTCCGTTGTAAAAAACCAGAAATACGTGTGCAATTATCGCTGTTAACGCAAACGAGGGACTTTTTAATTAAAATTAAAAATTGCGTTCGTTCTAAATCTCATTGTGGAATTAACGAGCTTATTAAAAAACGTTCATTGTCCCGAAAATAAATACAATGTAGCAATCGGAATGATTTTGCTTTCGAAAAGTTCCTCCGAAATATGTTCTCTGCCCATTTCGATAATCCTTTTCGCAGCAAAGGAAGACGTTGAGTTGTAAAAATATACGAGCCATTAAAACGAAGAACAAAAAACTATTTTTTCTCCCGATCCTTAAAAAAATTGTGAAAACGACGTTTTCCTATCTGAACAAGAATATAACGCCCACGTTTATCCATAAAACGGACATCATCTGTTTTACAGGCAATTACAGTCGGTCTATAGCTCGTATGCAAGAAATAACGATCGCTGCATGGTTGTGCTACCATTTTTTTTATAACCAATATAAGTTAAAAGTGGAGGATCTCAGATTTAAATATAATGTCTTCGAACGTTATGAGATAAGGGGTTTTCATGGATTCTTATATGTGTGTGTATGTTTGCGTAGCAATGCTCTTCGTATGCAATGTATATTGTTGTCCCAAGGGATGTACGGAAGGATGAGGTATAAACGAATAACGTTTCTGGTCCATGCCATGATGCAACCAGAATGGAAGCTCTGAATGTCTACCCCATCTCTGAGGGATTACTCTTGTTTTTTCGTCTGTAAAAAATAGCTCTCACACACGAATGAGACTGATACGCTCGCACAAAGTTTTTCGCCTTTCGTTTCATATCGTTTAAAATAAAAAAGTAAGAAGACATAATAAATATTTACACCTCGTTTATTAGGGAGTGAAGAATGTACACGTTATAATTGTACGTTTGTTTATTCGATGCAGTTCTTTTATGGACCGTCAGTCATACTCAGTCATGCGCTTATTTACTCTTCGTAAAAGAAAATATAGTACGGCAACAGCAAAAAAAAACAGCCCCAACTTTTTTCTATGGGCTTCCTAAATTGTCATTTTCATGCTCAATAAATCCAACTTTCCGTACGAGGCTCGCGGCATTTTTCCAGACACAAAATCTTCGTGCCTTCTATCGTATTGACAATGGAAATAAAATAAAATTCTCTGTACATTTTGATGAAAAAAAAAAAAAAAAAAAAAAACATTTCTTCTTCTACGCAAATTCACATTCCATCAACATTGCGGTAATTTTTCGATTTGAATTCTCTCCATAGCATGCGGTACTTTCTCGTTCACATGTGTTCAAAACCTCATCTCGTTCCTTTTCGAGGAAATATTTAACGTTTCCTGAAGGGGGTTATATTAATAATACCTCAGAGTATCTCGAGAGGATGAAAAATCCTGCGTGTTTAAGGCTGCAGTAGGAAAAGTGGTCTAGACGGAGATATACCAGAGTTACATATATCATAACCGTAGAAAAAACGCGCACGAAAATCCGGAAAAATGTGGGGTAATCCACTTTATTAAATAGCGTGAAGCAAAAAGGAAAAATTCCGAGACGAAATGAAAGACATACATAACGCCCACGCCCATGTGGGCTAGCGCGCTCACACACATACACAACTCAACACACAGGTATTAGATTAACGTAATCAAATATGTCTGATATATGCACGAATTGCATTATAATGCATTTCCTACGAACAGCTTAAATCCGGAAAATGTTCATACAGCGCCCCGAGACCGAGTCAAAAGTTTCACTCCGTCCGAGTGGGTTTTGTCGAGTGCAAACTTAACTTGGCTAAGAGTAGAGTTAGCGAGAGGTCCGAACGGATGTACTGAAAGACTGCAGGAGAACACGTCGACGTGACGTTAAAAGGTAAAAGTACGAACAAGCGTATATTCATGCACGTATATACATCGTGTACGTGCATGTATATGAGGAGTCGAGGAAAAATAAAAACTACAAAAAATAACGAACAAGTCGAGAAGAAAAATCCGGAAGTGAGACGAGGACAGAGCCGGTGAAACTCAAAGACGAAAGTAAAGAAAGGAAAATTGAAAGACAAGGCGAGCGGCTCACTTACACCCCGTAACGTTGTGTGCCAACCGTCTCGCTGAAAAGAAGCGCGGACGAAAACTCGCCCACGATTGTCATAAACTTCAACAAATTTTCTTCAACCCACTGCATTTACCGAACACACATACTAACAGCCGTAAAATTTGCTGTTCGCACAGCCGGAACGTGCAATTACGCTTAATTGAAAATAATCACCGGTCGCTCAAGAGTCGATTACTCCGACTCGCAATTCATATTTTTGTGCTTATAATTCCTGATAACATGACGAATACATATTGTGAATGAATTTTTTGAATCCGAAAGTAATTTCATCGGGATGCAAATAAAAACGTAAACAACAGAGAAAATTTGAGCGTTGGGAGGATCGTAGATTATGTAGTTGGCGGTTATTCAGCTAATTTTCATTTCAGTGAACCAAATTAATTGCCCCGGCGTAGCCTGTTGACGTCATATCAAGATTCAATCCAGCCTGATTATTTTATACCGCTCGGGCTTGACCCACAGTCCAATTTGTTCCAGCGTGCTTGCTGCAAACACGCTTTGACGATCTCACGAAACTCCCATCAACTGGAACCATTCATTTGAAGCGTTTCAAAAATCCTCTTCATTATGTAAATTTATAAATTTTACGGTAATGCGTGAAAAATGGGTTCACTGGCCATTTTCCAAGCCCTGAGTAAAGTTTTAATTATGCTCCAATATCCTCTGAAACTTTGGTAAATCAAATACGTCATTGGAGACATGGGGATATTACATTTTTATTTATTTATTTGACGATTTTTCAATTTTGGCGATCTTCGCACATTGAAAAATGCTCCGAATGGTCTCCAAATTTTTGGAAAAACGAAAACTCTTCAACGGGATAGCGGGTGAATGAAATACGCTGGGGGTCAAATTGACCCATGTGTCAATGAACTGATTAATACTGTCAATGAAAATAGAACGTAAAATTGATTATATACGAATAATATGTGAAATTTCATCCACTAACGAAATTTAGATGAATTTTTCATCATCAGAGGGCGATTGTTAATTGGAAATAAGGACAGCGCATTATCAACGTTGCTCAGAATAGCTCGACGGTTAACCAGCCCATAATCGGCAAATTCCATGATCCCCAAAGTACGCCCCTGATGCAATTCGTGACGTCGGATATTAATTTTCTCCTTCGATGGCCGTTAATCGAGGATTCGCAGTGCCATTAGAGTGGAGCTCTTGAGAATCAAGAGAGAAAGGGAGGAGCGGAGGAGAAACGAATGAGTTGAGATGAGGACCAAATCACTCGACCGGAATGGATAGATATCCTCACGGCCATTGAAAGTCCTGGTGACTCGTCTCAATTGGCTTTGTCGTCTGTATATATATGTATAGGCATAATGTTCGTCGCAATATAACAGTATCGTTTCCTCGGAATAATTAATTCCTTATTTTCCTTTACTATCCATTAAAGTTTGCCTATCTTGATTGTCAAATGGCCTCGGTCGCGACGATCTCGTCGCTGTGCCTGAACGGCACTTGAAATTTTTTCATTCGTTGAAATAAAAGGCCAATTGGTGGAAATTAGTTCGTCTTCTTTTTTTTTATATTATAATTCAAATGCAATGGAAAAATCGTTCCGACTCGCTGATGGAACAATTAAAAGTGCGGTTCTTATATCTACAAATATATTCTCATTTTTCTCAATAAATCATGTGGTTTCTAGCACTCTCAATATTGTAAAACAGTGAAAGACATTCGGTTTGCTAATTTTTGTATTTTTGCACAATTAATCGATCCACAAAGGTGAGCAATCGAGCGAGGCTCGATTTTTATTCATCGCAAACGACGCGCCCGATGATTCACAGTTCTATACTTAGTCGACTTATTCCGTATAGCGATCTTCGTTCGGCACTTGAAGAGTGAAGCAAAATAAAATGATAAAAAGCGAACGAAGCAGAAATTTGTTCACGAAACTCTTAGTCGGAGAGAGGAGATAAACTTGCACCGTATTATTTATCGTACGTAATACATAGCTTTCGTAGTTGGCGGGTGTACGTAAACGTACGTGAGGAAAGTTAAGCGAGGCGAAAAGCTCGAGGCGAAGCGTCATCAGAGTTGCGGTGGATGGTAAAGCCCTGAACGAGAAAAGCTCAGACGTTGAGATGGTGGATGGAAAAAGGAGAAATATAACGAAAGAAAAAAGAGAAAAATAGAAATAGGGATGAAGAGGGAGAGAGAAAGAGTGAGAAAGGGAGACCAAACGGATGGCTGTCCAGCAAACTAGCGGGTGGCTCGCGGTTGCCAACCAACGAAACAACCCGTCGAAAAAGAACAAGAGAGAGAAAGAAAGAAGAAAACGAAGAGAAACTAAAAACTCTCCGCACCGAGCTCGCCCGGAGTGTCTGAAATGCCGGTGACAGTGTTCCGCTCGTGCTCTCCTTTTAGTTTGCGAATTCGTTTCTAGTTGTGCTCCACGAGTGTAATTCATACATACATAGATGTGCAAGCATATAACTATAATACACTTCTGCACATCATGTACATAGATGCGTTTTGAAAAGAATGATACAGCTAGAGAAAAAGAGGATCGAGGGAAAGAGAGATAGAGAGAGGGACTGAAAAAGAACAGGAAAACGAGAACGCGGTCTGTGAAAGAGGTTAAAGCAAAAGGGTGGGTCATACCACCCTCAACCGTTGGACGGCTGAGCGCGAACACCGCGAAAACTGCGACACGAAGTGTTCTCCTCATATTTCTTTTTCTTCTTTCGATCGTTTTTTTATTTTTTCGCTTTATTCTTTTCTCATCACGCTTCTCAAGATCTTGAGGCAAAGAAGGGAGATCCTCGATAAACTCTCACATATAAAATTCATAAGATGAATATTCGGTTTTTATTTTAAAAATTATTCTCCGCGGATGTTAATTCCGACATTCGTCGATCATGTTTATCGATAATAATTTTTGAAACAATAGTAGTCGTGGGTAGTCTCACAAAGTTCTCCTCAACCCTTCTATACAAAGTACAATATTGCGATGCAAGTCTGAGAAGAAAGCTTTTCCTCTCTGGCTGATAACTTCAGCGGTTGGAATTGGAGAAACGACCCAGTGAGTACGGAACGTGGATGCAGTATCATGATACAGAAGAAAAAAGAGAGAGTACATCTTCATGAGAGGTATATGCGTACTCACGAAGCCGTAAGCTCTTCCTCCGGAGGGTTAATACCCTCTCGCAGTGCTAAAAGCTACCCTGCCTTTTTGATAGCATGAAAATAGTTGAGTAAAAAAGAAAAAAATAATCGATCTGTTGAAAAAAAAGCGGTGTTCTCGTGTTTGCACTGGATGGAAAAAAAACTTGAGCTTGAATTTATAATTGAACGAATGGTGATCAGAATATGAATATTTCGATATCGGAATATTCAGACTGTCTGCACCATCGCAGAATTTAATTGATGAAACTTTCACAACTGTCGTACACAAATTAAAAGTTGGTATCCAATTCCGCGAGTACAAGCAACCGAACCAATTTCTCGTGTATTTAACTGAATCGCCATGCTTGCCTCTCGTCTACCGCACCTTGGCAACTTTAACAATGTCTTAACGGCTGCGACAAGTCCCCAGAGTATAATTTCATGTATTCGTGGACTGTTTGAACGTTAGGGCATTTGCAAGAAGCATATTCAACCGTTCTCTCAGCGAGCAACTCGCTTGTGTACATTCCCATATAATTTAATGCGTTAATTAATGGAAATGCTCAATCATGCAAATATGAATTCGAAAAGAATAAAACTTCTAATAAGATTAACCAATTTTCTTTACTTTTCGTTGATTATAATGCGATCGTTCAATAATTCAACGCGAAACGTTGGATATTTCGTAAACTTTTTCCATTTTCCGCCTTCACTCGCAAAATCAGATCCGTATCGATTGTTGAAAATCTAATCGATATTATTACGTTCGATTCTATTTATGACCTTCGTAAAGTGAACGCGGCAAGTACCGAGACGAAGACAGAAGAACATTTTTGCATGCGCATATCAAAGCTCTCGTTCCCACGTTCGTCGAATACGAGAAATATCAGAAAGCTGGCTTGAAAGAGAAATGGCGTCTACGGGTTTCAACGGAACGGTGATACCCGCTCGTAAATTCTGCGGGTTTCGTCTCTCCGGGCTATCGTAAAAGTCGGATTTTTCTCAACGTTGATATACAAAAAGTGGCAAACCAGTCTGGCACATCACTGCTATACGATCCCTCACACACATATACATTCACGCCATATTACATTTCTCCGAGTGCCTGACCTTGCTCACTGCGATTATGATAGTAACACGTGCGTCTTTCATTTTTTTAGTTGAATTTTCCCATGTCAACGTATGGCAGAACAAGCGGAATAGAAAATATCCTCACCAACGAATTTGATGATGAAATTTAATCTCCAATAAGGAGTAAATGAGCCAAAACGTTGGCAATCACTGAAAAAAAAAACATTTCAGTTATTAATCATCGCGTGTGATTTGAGGAGCGAAAAGATTTCATGAAATATTCAATAGCGATAATTTTTTTTCTGCTCGTTTTATCGTTTCAGGCTCTGGTGTACCGGGACGGAAATTTGGTATCGGGGTCTCTAGAAGCTCTGGTACAGCATATGGTGCCTACGGAGGAGTATTATCCCGATCGGGCATACCTCTTTGCCTTTTTGCTGAGCGCGAGGCTCTTCATCAAGCCCCACGAGTTATTGGGGGACGTGTGCGCTCTCTGCGAACATCAGCAAAACCTCAACGGCGAGGGTGGTAAGGTGAGTGTCCGAGGGTGCTTTTCCCTTATACGTATTTCTCTGCATATATATGCAGCTTTCGCTTCGAGACTATCCACTAAGAGTTCGGAGTGGTACTATTCTCATTTGGAAGTATCTGCTGGTTTACTTGTTAGCCCTTCGACGTCATTTCGCGTGCACTATCATTTCATCGGGCAGAATAAGCTTGCATGCCTGCTCTTTTCTCCGCCATCCTTCTCTTTGGCCAACCAAAGATGACAAACATTTTATCTCTCTTCCTCTCTTTTTTGTCGAGCTTGCGCCTTCAAAACGCTCCACCACACAAAGACCTCGATCTATAACCGCTACATATAGAAGGAGTGTGGCCAGGAACTGTTGATATGAGTTTAACTTCCATGTACACGAATCTAGACAGAACAGAAACCCGTTTATCCATTTCGAATATTCGCGGAACGCATTCGAACTTGAAAATCTTTCAATTTTTATAACTCTGCCTAGAGATTCTTGAATGGGACGCAACTGTACGTTGATGAGCAGCTTCTCAGTATCAAATTTTTGGAAATTACACTCTCATGAACGCATGCTGTTGAAATTTGGTATCGAAATGTAAATTATTTGGTTCGCTCTTCTTTTGATGAAAAATAGAATTCGATCGGCTGTGTTAAGCTTTGAACGCAATCACGATAAAGTTGGATATTGTTTGAACAAAAGAGGACAAAATTGAATCACTAGAATCTGTAGTTTTCATGCCCGTTACACTGAGAGGGTTCCTCAATGACGATGTTGCTGTGTAACGTTTGAGCCCCAGACGTTGCTGCTCGCGTGACCAAACTTAAACTAGACGAAAACTTGAAACACTGGAGAGGCGAAGTTGTTCTCACAGCAGACAAGGTGATAGCGACCGTGTGCAACTTATGAAACTTTGTGAAATTTGACCGATACGTCTTAGTCTGGAAAACATGGTCGTTATCAATTAATTATCAGAATATATTTTTGAAAGTGCGGAAAAATGTTTTCCGCAACTTGCTGGTTCGAATGTAAACGTGGATCCATTTAAAAATTGTCTTGTCAGGAACGGCTGCACCGGTTTGTTCCACGTTTGGTGCAACTTCTAGCAGAATGGACCGAAACCTTCCCATATGATTTCCGGGATGAAAGAGTGATGGGTCACGTTCGATCTATCACCCAAAAAGTAGCAGCGGTCGATGCAGCTGCGAGGCAGGAAGTATCGGTTCTTCTCCAAAATTTGTTGCTACGACTGACCGCCCTCGAAAGATACGAGGAAGGATTGGCAAGGTTATCGACCGAGGCAGCTACGGAACAACTCACCCAGGTGAGCTTTTACTCCAATTATTCATAAACAGCAGTCTTGATCCTCAAATTTGATAACACAACCTTTCCACTTGTTTCGAAAACTTTGAACAGCTTCTATTGCACCACCTGAGGCATCCATGAGGCGATCGACAATTGAATAATTTTCGGACAATGTCGCAGATTTTATATGGAACATGGTTAGGAATCCAGAAATAAATATTTACAAAAATGTAAAAGTAGATTCGAGGGGCTGGCGTTTGATTACATACAGAATCATTGATATGGTAATTTGCGAATTGCACTCAACCAATGCTCTTTCGTAACATCAGTGGACGTTCGGGTGAGCCTGATGGTGAAAACTCGAGTGTGGATAGCGCGTTACTTCGTACGAAACTCTTGCTACTATTGCCATGTATTACTTCGAGCAACTCTCTGAACTCCAGCAACGAAACTCCACATGCATTTATACATGGATATATAATACATATTTAGGTATAGATACGAGTGCACTTTGCGCAGTTAGTCTAATGGAGTTAGGTAGGCCGCTTCAACGCCAGGACCGGTGTCCGCGAGAGACAGTAACTGTACGACGTTAATTTCATTAGCTTGGCACCTATCTGCCAACGCGTCCAACACCTGCTAATAGCTAATTTACAACTGCATTACCGAGTTAAATATTCGGCTTGTGGGCAATGTTCGCTAATCACTTCGAAACCGCTTCCCTTCTCATTCGTATACGATGCTACGAGCAACAACGACCGCCACACAATACCAGTAGTATTTCTCCCATTATATCCTGCGAAACATCCGAACCTTGATGCATGTGTGGTTATGGCCCATCATTGAACGGATACGCAGTAATACCAAAAGGTTAAACCCACCAACGGACCCATGTGCGTGATCATTGACCACAAGTTTTCATTGCTCATATCCAGAGCCCTTATATAATGAACAAGACTTTACGGTCATTCGGAAATGATGCTTTCCGTTTCTCCCGGGAAAATGCACTCAGGAACTTTTTACTCCGCATTCAAAATCATCGTCGTAAATTAAGTTTTTCCTCGCAATTTTTTCATATCATCGTCCGAAGGCTCTACAGCTTGTTCAGCCTTTCCGATAGAGTTTTCTCCAACGTGACTATTCGTTCGATTTCGAGCGTCGAGTCTTCGGCAGAAAAAAAAAGGGGAAAAGCCTGGACCTGAGCTTGCGATTGGGCTTTTATCCAATTGCCAAAGATAATCCATGGTCGTGTTCGCTATGGTGCTATACGGTGGCCGGAAATAAAGTGTATAGTCAGCTTCCTGTCGTTGCCATACGAGATTACTGCAAGAGGAGCGGGCGGGGGAGTTACTCTGCTACCTTATGTCTTGACTCTTCCCACCTCTGCTGGTTGGAATCTAACCGATTGCTACTGATTCCGTTAGAGAGTTCTCGATTTTTTTTCAAACCTTTGCTACAAGATTGGCCAGACTCGAACCGATGGAGTTTCTCAAAAAGTTTCGAAAGCTTGTAACGAGCCAGAGTGTCTTAATATTTCTGCGAAAAGTCTGGCAATCCAGGCCTTGCACCTCTTCCGCCTTCGAAACAAGCCACAAACACTTTGAAAACCTCCGAACCTAGATTATTATTGAGCTGCACAACTTTTCCTGCTCTTCTGGGGCTTCCGGCCTTAGGACTTCGTCAAATTGCAGGTGTCAATTGCAATGACTTCCGGAACACGGTAATTAACGGGCTTTTTGGCATGACAGTTTGTTCGTAACTCAATGCCTGGTAAGTACAGCTGGTGATCACTTGTGAATCAGTAGCCAAGCTATCGTTTTTTATCAAGTTTTTTGCCAACCCAATTCGTCGATTGCTCCCGACATCATTAGCTATTTTCCCAATATTTCAACTCAAAACAAAAAAGCTTATTCGTTGTTTTACGTAAAGAGGAACTTCTAGGATTTTATTTTGGCCGTTCTGGCTTCACGGGGTAGGGGCGCAGTCTAAGCCTCACTGTCGAAAACTTTGAATTTTATCGACAGATAATTGAATATTACGGTAATAAGAATTCATATGTCTTGTACTATTGGAACAGATGCGTGTCTTTAAATTCATGCGCAAGTATATTCACTGTAAAACATTTTCGATCGATTTAATATTCCAATGTACAGTACTTATAGTGAGCAACAGACGCGCAGTCACTTGGAGTTGACAGCCTATAATTTGACTCATGAATAAATGATGTGTGACGAGAAGTCCAAAGCGACTTATAGTCGGTAAAGTTTGAATGTTGGAAAGGGTACGAGAATAGCAATGTAAGAGTTTGGAGCAGGTACGCGTTCTCGTCTATTTTCACGGTCCGAGTTCGTTCAGCTCTCTTTGTCCGGTGAAAAGAGATATGAATCAGGGCCGTTTGGGGGTTGTAGAGTACGCAGACGCGGCAACCACGAGTGTGGACGAGCGGGAGAGACAGGAAAAGAGTGAGAGGGACGAAGCGAGGCGTTAATTGTGTTTGCTCGTTATTAGCGACAACTTTCGCCAACACCCTTTTTGCTAACGTGTTGGGGAACCTCGAGAGAGCGAGGATGGTAGAAAGGCCCCAAGCTCCAGAGGAGGGCTGGGGATCGGGGGAGTTGCCGTCGCTTGGAAAGAGTGAAGCGAGCTGCTGTGGCGAGTGGTTAAAATCGTTCCACTCGATTTTGTACCAGTCACCACCAGTTAAGGAGTTTAGCTTTTTTCCCTTATTCCGTATAGCTCTGCCATGCCCCAAACTACTCGTCTCCACGTCGCTACGCTTTTACCTACCAAAATGTTTCTATTTCTATAGCTACCAATCCACTGTAGATACACCTTTCAGTCTGAGATCCGCACATCCTGTCAGTCCGCCATTTGACCGTGCACAGCCGATTAAAGTTAAACTCTCATCTCCTCTCCTCACCGTGGGCCATGCACCTGCAGCTTCCACTCGCTCTGGAGCGACCAGAAAGTCGTGAAACTCGATAATCTTCGTCAGAGTTCACCACTGCGTCGTCCCAATTTATCTCAACCTCACAAGCCCGCCCTTTCACCATTTTCCAATTGTATATGTGTCCCCTTTTACGCTCCTTAATCCGATATAAATACTCGACCGCAACAGTCGAATGCCACGAAATGGAAAAAGGTCGGAGGTCCAGATATTCCAAGGCAGCAGGATTGCCAGCTAATGCCATGAATAGTTTTATTAGCACTTTTCCCTCGTTTTTATTCCCTTGTACCGAAATACATCGAGAGATAATTCGGAAATACGTGTGTGGGTGTTGCCGTGTACGAACTTGCGGTCCTGTCCACTTTTATCCCCTCCGGAGGCTTCTGCTTCTCGATCACTCAGTAGAATTACTTGTGACTTCCCTCCAAGAGTCTTTTTCACGAGCTTTCTCATCTCTGATGTCGTAACTTATCAAGCACGCATCCAATTCACTGCAACGTCGTCGAACGATCTATAGAAATTTTTAATTGAGAAATCTTTCCAATTACGAATTACTGGGAATCGAGTTTCATTGGATGATCTGGAAATCCTTCACCGTCGTCGCCGACGACCGTGTCTACATGATTCTACACATTTTTTTTTTATTGAAAAAACATTTTGGACAATTGAGAACTTTTTCATGTCCGGATGTATTTTTTTCAGAAACTCCAGCATTCTGAAACTTCCAATTATCCCGATCTGTGATGGGAATAAACATCCTAGACTTACCCTCAAAGAAAATAGCAGAGCTACCCCTAGGCAAGAACTTTTAATCGCCACGTGGCATATTTTTCTTCATCGTTCCCTCGAGATAAACGACAAAACAAATAAAGGCCCTATGTCTTCGTTTATCACAATAGATCGTACGAAATGTTTCACTTGAGAATTCGTCAAGCGAAGGCTCATAAAATGATACCAAATGTAAACGTGGCCGTGTGAGTTCTTGATGGGTTCCTCGCCAACTTTCATCCTCGATTTCCTCACCCCTCGACATTAAGATCTTACTGTTGAATTGTCTGCACATTGGCGAAGCTGACGAATAAAGAGAATGAGAGAGGGGGGAGGGGGGGAGGAGGAGGAATGTGAGAGATTCTAGCATCGTCAGACAGCACGTAGCAGTAAGGCTCAACGAGAACTCTGACTCGTTCTGGATTAACGTTATGGTCGTTCTCGCCACGGAGCCGTCGCTCTATCTCTTCCGACTCTTGTCTCTTCGGGTTCTCACATCTTCGTCTCGTTCGTTATGGCGTTTCAACGCTTTTATTCCTTAACCGCCATATGGTACTTCAGACTTCCCTTCTGCGTGTACGAAACCTCTCACCCCCGTAACGAGATACCTACGAACGAACCGTACAAGCGATGTGAGCACGTAGAACCACCCCCTTACGTAAAGTGCCCGCTCCCTACGATCTTATGCATTTTTTCCGACTATTGAGAACAACGTCATTCGCGTCACTTTTGGACCAGTAAATCGGGACCCTAGCGCCCTCGTTTCAAGCCTGACATATGAATATACCGCATGCGCGGAACCCAGGTACGGAAATATAAGAAACCATAGCGCACTCTACAAACAATAATGCGTACATGCACGAAGTAGTTGAACCGAAAAAAAAAGAAAGAAAAATCAAAAGTTCAAGAGTCACCTAGTGGAAACGTGACGGTTTCCTCAGGGTTGGAAACCGTGCGACTAACAATGAGTCGACGACACTGAAGATTTTTCTTGTTTTGCAGTCATCGAGGTTGAAATAATAGCGAAAAATGTCTACCACATGGGAAGATTCTTCTCTTTATTTCGCAAAATTTTAGAACATCATGGAAATTTCCGGATCTATAAATGTGCAGACATTTTTCACTGCGCATAGATAAATAATATCAAACATTTTCCGAACATACTCTTTATTTTTCCCCCTTTCAACCACGGGAACGATAAAGAATGACCTAGTTTTTCTATGCCCTTGGCCATTTTGTCCCTCACTACAAGACAATCATAGAAAACTATCGTCCGTGTGATGTAGCATATGTACGTGACACGTTTGGGTTTCACATCCCAAGAGTGCAATAGCATTGTTCGTCTCTGCTCTCTCGTTTTATTCCACTGTTATAATCGTCGTGAGATGCGAATTGAGAAAATACGAGGCGAGAGAAACCATTTTCCTCGCAGTATTCAGGCCCTCGCGTATTTTTATACCGTTGTTTTAAACAATTTGTCATTGCTCATGAATTGCATCGTCTCAGCCAAGTTATAGCCGGTCGGGGCGGATCCTTTCCGAACAACATCAAAAACATCCAGCCATATATACACCAATGATTATATTACCAATACAATGGAGTAGTGATCGACTATTTATTACTTTACCATTCGAAAGATAAAAAAATCGTAGAAAATCGAATCTAACATGAGATTTTTTCCCTCAACCCGTTTCTCTGAGAGGACGATTTGAAGTTTCCGTGACGTCATAAAACGTTCATTTTAGTGTATGTAAGAGTGTGATAGGGCTCGTGCTACGCATTTTTTTTTTTAAATACTTGACGTCGAGCCGCTACTGCGCCTCTTTTGATTACAAGCAAGCTCAAATAACCCTTATCGCTTATCATCGTCGTCTAGCATATATACAGTTTTGATAATATGAAAACATACTGGTTCGTATATTTGTTTATATACGCATTCGTGTATATTAGAGAAGCTAATTAAACCACCGTGCTGATGGCATGGAGGAAAATTTGTCTGTGCTCTCAAATATACATCCCCTCTATGTTATGAATATAGAATCCTATCCATATGTATCCTGCATGTATATACGTTCAATCTAACTGATATATATGACTCGTGTATGCGTATAGCTATGGGTATAAGTATAATAAAGGATTAGAAGTGTGCAAACTCGAGAATCGAAACGAGAGTGCTTCCGGGAGTACCGAGCGCGATTAATACAGATGCGACTATATACAGTGTATATAAACGAGATATGCTTATACCCTGTACTTATCTTTACGAGTTCCTCGTTCGTGGGGGCTGCTCTCGACCAATTAGCTGGCTCAGGCCCCACTGTAATCTCCTCCAAAACGTATAAACTGCTTTCCTTTATGACCTCTTTCACCGGTGTGACTTCTACGTGACGAAGAGAGCGTTGCAAATGCCATTGCATGGGATATATCCAAAGAAATATAGGCAGGGAGAGAATGAGGGAGAGCGAAAGAGAGAAAAGAATATTGATATTCGAGATGTCGTAAAAACGAGAACAATTATTTCGATGGCTTGGAGAGCTACACTGTATTCCTTCGCGTTGCCAAGTTGCTTAGCTGTAAGGTCGTGAGAACGGAAGAGCAATGAACCTCGTTGTCGTTATTTTCTGATTGAACGTATCGGAATATGGCAAATCATAAAATAACTTTATCATATTTACGACTCTATTGATTAGCGTCATAGTTTTCCTTCTATCCGCGATGTTTTCCTATGATTATTATCTTTTTTTTTTATGGCTTAGGACTTTTTTACTGCCCATTAAAATTAATAGTTCATTTTTTTCTGCTTCTTTGCCTCTACTATGGAACCAGATGTTTTCCTTGTTCCGCGGAAACGATAAAGAATGGATTTACAGTTATAGTTTATATTTTATGCACACGTGCTGCTGTTTCGAGTAAAGCTAAAAGGTTTACTTTGAAATATGCCAGAAGGCTTAATAGGATGGAAAAGCTGGACGGGAAATGTAAAACGAATAAGGCTGCTTGCAATAACGTACTTGTAAGGGTGGCAAAGTTGTTCTGGCATTCTTATACCGAAGTGACTTTTCACCTTGGCATGCACTTTTCTTCCGCGATATCTTTAAGAACCCGTTCTCGGGCCTTTTCGCTATTCCAATACCTAACTCTATCGTCGTGACATCGAAGGGAACGAGGTGCGAGAGAGTCGAAGAAACAGCACTATATGAATAAGAGAAAAAAGACGAGAGGAGTTGGGTATGATGGGCGCTAAAAGAGTACGCTTCATGGATTCTTCTTTGCGCGGTACGCGCAAGTAAAAGCCAAGTTCGCCACGCACTCACCTTTTCCTTTTACTCCTTCTTTTTCCATGTATATCTTGCTCCTTTTTCACTCCCTTTTTTACTTCTTCTTTACTTTATTTCCGTTTCAATGAAGGCTCTGACTTTAAATGAAATCGAGTATCGAACGAGCTCTCCCTGAGTTACTTTTCTGTGCCCACCTTTCCATCCAATCTCATCCACGCCACTGTCATTTATATTGATCTAATTTCCCCTCTTCACAGAGAAAAGAAAATATGATTGTACGCCATATTGCTCATTGTCGTATGTTTTGTGCTTCGATCTACTTTTTTTCCGAACCACCCGGTGTAGCTCGCTGGTGTATTCTCATCCCGGAAAAAAAAAAAAAANAAAAAAAAAAAAACGATAAATTATTTCCTTTTTTTCCGTGCACATGCAAATACCGGCTCCTTCATCTCGTTCGTAATTCATTTCCATAGAGGAAACTCGCCTCAAGCAGTCTCTGAATTTAATGGAAAAGTATAGAAATATTATAAATTGCTGACCTCAAGGAAAACACTCGGTCTGTCTATGAATATTCTAGATGAAGCTGCATTCGACTCCTGAATTTCGCGCTGAAAGCTCTCTTGAAAATGATGATAAACGCGTACAGTACGTTTATGATCTGCACTACTCAACATCACATACATCGTATGAAGCACAACGCATCACAGCGTATGGTTTGATTCAGATATGTTGGAGAGATGCAAGAGCTATGTCTGAGGGCGTTGCACAATTTCGCAAAATGCTGCACCAGCCAATTATTGCCGGGGGCTCAATTATTCTGGATAGCAGCCGCGAAATATTCCGAGTCATACTGACTCGGAATATTGACGAGCCGGACGAAGCTTGGTCTCGGCATTGATAATACTGAAAACCGTATGCTGCACATTCGGGGCAACAATACGGAATAACATAATTTCTGCTCACTCGCATACACGCATACTTTTATGTAAAGGACACATGCTGCAGGCTCGATCCCACATGAGGCATTCAGTATCGCAATTAAAATTTATTCAATATGTCTCTGGAAATTCATACGAAACAATGAACCGACAGCAAAATGGATGCGATCTCGCGGTGAGTGGTTCCAACGATCCCCCGAGTTAAGCAGCCTCGGGCGCAGTCAATACTCGGCTATGGATGACCGTTCAGCCATGCACTGGCTTGCGTATCAATTGCACAGTTTTCTCATGGCAAAAATCAATTGAATTGCCTCCATTTGTTAAGTGTTTCTCAGATTTTCTCGGCCTAGCCGTACGGAGTAACATTGGACGCGGAAACCACTGACGAATCATTTTTTCTCCATTCAGTTGCCAATTTAAACTTTCTGATAATCTATGGAAAGAAAAAAATCATTTTTGTAGCTTCGACATATTTTCATGTTTGTTATTTTTGAGACTCTATTTGCTAAATGGATAGGAAACAATAATAATTGTTTTTCAATTATTTTTGGTGAAACCCTAGGGTTTGAAAAAGCAATTCCGCAAACATTTGAGAATACGTAACACTTCACCTATAATGTTTTTCCTCTAAAAAAAAAAACCACAAAAACAAACGGGACACATACCAAACCGTTAGTAACATTTTTCTCCCGAATTGGCTCAATTTTTGGAATGTGAGAGGATAACATAAAAAATAATGGATCGGTTACGAATTCGTCACGTTAAAATTTTCCTCGATTTGGTGCAGAACGTTCTGCACAAATAAAAATATCTATACAGACAGTCAGTGTCGAAATACTTTGTCCAAGTAACGGTTGCGCCTGGGGCTCGTCAGATTCCCAGTAGAACAGGTCACGCTTCGATCCGGCCAAAACGCATATACAACTGCACTACTTCCATCGTATCGTATGACTCTCTTATTCTCTCTATACCGCTTTTGCCCGATCTATGCGTTATGTATAGCTCATCCCCCAAATTTCCATCGCACATTGGGACTTTGAATTCCCCAATATGATGGAAGCTTGAAACCATAAAATAGTCCAAAATCCATCCGCAACGGAAAGGCTGATACCGCGAGATGGAAATTTTGATTAGTTTGTCAGAGATATCAATGATGATTGGAATCAATAACCAGAATTATGAAACCAAAACGGAGCCGTTTGTAAAGTGAAAAATAAAAGAACAGCAGTTTCAGAGGTAACACCGTCATATAACTATTTTAACCATCCGGATTCTTAATTTATTTTTCGTATGACCGAATTCCATTTCGCAGTTTGAGCAAAGCTCGCTATCCATTTCGTACTGTTGAGATATTTGTAAGATGGAATTTGGACACGACAAAAAAAGGGTGTTCGGAAAGATGCTCGGAGCTGACGAAACTGGCAATTCATACATATGACATGAAGCAGGTCCATGGCGAGTAGCTGGCCAATTTCACCTGAGCGTTATTTCAAAAGGTAGCTGGAGGCTATCGAGGGTGGCAACAGTTCCACCCTCAACTATATAGAGTTTCTCCCGATTCACTCTCTCGCTCTCGCTCTCTTTTTCTCTTTATTCATCGGCATATACAGTGGCGTGAATATAAATTTCGACGCCACGGTAACCGGGTATCCGTTGCGTCTACCCCCACCCTGTGGGATGCCCCTTCGATTCGAAATCGAAATATCTGTCGGGGCTTATAGTATTCCTTCCTCCCGGACGTACCAATGCCGATTCGGGAGACATAAATAATTCCGAATACCGGCAAAGGACTCCTTTCCAATCGATTTTTTTGTACTCTCCCTCTTCTCTTCCTTTCCTTCTTTCTCTCTCTCGCTCTCTCTTGCTTCCCGTGTAGGAAATGCCAAGCTTGACAACAGGGCCAATGCTTGGCCCACGAACGGCTTGCCGAGTGTAGTCTGCCAATCCTGGCCCATCCTTGGGCGTTCATCGGGTGCCGTTAATAAAAACAGAATATTTCTGCCAAAATCAAATCGACTCTTGGCCCATGAATGGCAGTCTATGGTCAGCCAAGCCTACTTTACCAGTCTTGGGCCATTATTGGCCGATGACTGTATGCCATGGATCGTTTGTTGCAATATTTGCCCATAAAAGTTCGACACTTGGCCCATGAATGGCAGTCTATGATCAGCCAAGCCTACTTTACCAGTCTTGGGCCATTATTGGCCGATGACTGTATGCCATGGATCTTTTATTGCAATATTTGCCGATAAAAGTTCGACTCTTGGCCCATGAATGGTAGCCAGTGATCGCCAAAGCAAGCTTTACCGATCTTGAACCATTTTTGGCTGATTTCTGTAAGCCGCCAGTATTTCGGTTTTATATATTTTTATGATAAACATATATCAACTTTCTGATCATGTAAGTTGCAGAGTACCGAGCGCACGAAAATAATTAAAAGAAAAACAATTATAATAATAATTTCTAATTATAATTTATTAAATTATTAATAAAAAATAATAATTATAAATACATTCTTTTAATAAATAATAATATTGATTACTAATTAAATAATTTTAGATTATATAATCAAATTTTTTATGTACAAATTATTTATTATTAATAATTGATTATTATTGATAATTTATTGTCATTATTATTACCAATAATAATTGTTAATAATAATAATAATAATTCATCATTATTTATTATTTATTAAAATCACGCATACATATAGAAATAATACGATACACTTTGTATCGGATTAAACTTTTTCAATTTCGTGCTCGGTATTATGCAGCTTATTTAGATAAAGAATTTGATCTTAGACAGCGTAGTTCGTAGTGTAGTGGTTAGCGTCCCGGGTTAGAAAGATAGGTGTTAGGTAGGAAAGACATAGGTAGGCAGTTCGAATCCCCCTTCTGGCAAAAAGAAATAATCTCTAATCAATTGATAATTCTGTTTTTTTTTTCAATTTTCCCCATATTCTGCCATATTTTCTCAATAAATAATCTTATTTTACAAAGAAATAAGGATTATTTAATAAAAATACAATAAATAAATTACTCGATGACACAATCGGCCGACGACCTATTCCCATTCTTGGGCCAAGAACAAAACCCAGTGACGGACCGAAGTTATCATCCGTTCTTCAGCCGTCACTGGGCCAGGCTTGGCTGCCATTAACGCGCCANTTAACGCGCCAAGATCGAAACTACGGCTGCCGTCACTGGGCCGATCTTGGACCCTTCGTAAAACCCTACATGGGTTCATTCGTTTTCGCTATTCTTCCGAATTTTGTTCATCCTGTTATTATCATACTTCCCTTTCTCTATTTTTCGATATTTTTTTGTATTCTTGCTTCATTTTGCTCTTCCAACCTCACTTCCGTTACGCACGCGAGACTCGGCAATGTTCATTGACGACGAAGACGACAACGACAACCACGTCGTCTGCTGTCTACGGTTTTCACTCGCTGAACAGACTTTCTCTTTCGGGAGTTGGCTCTCCCTCTCTCTCCCTTTCTCTTCCTTTGTCTACTCTTCACTCTGCTTTCTTTTCGACTCCCTTCAGCCTTTGCCCGAGATAAGGAACGCCAGACTGCTCGGCGAAGCGTACAACACGTAAAATTGAATGAGAATAGTCCGGAATAAAGAGGAAAAAAAATCTTCTCTGTACTTCGGAAATGTGTATCTTGCTGACGATGTAGAAAAACGCGATCGTCGACTCACATGCTTTTCTTTCGTTTCTCCTTTATTTTTTCAAACGTTACGTTTTTCTCTTAACTATGTTTATATTTTTATGATATTCGTGCCTGGAACATTTACCCATTTGCGAAAATCTAATTCTTCCCGCCATCTTCCTTCGCACGTACCAAGTTCGACCATTTGAAAATGGCACAAGAATTCCTTCTATCATTTAATCCATCTCTTCAGGATTCTTCTCTCGGTGTGTTATTTTATCGACTTTTTTTCATACCTCTTTTCAGGTCGATGTTACTGAGCTGTGCCCCTCAGCAACAGTGCTCGCCCAACAATTGACTCACGTTGAACTCGAGAGGCTTTCCTACATCGGACCGGAGGAGTTTGTTCAAGCTTTTGCTAAGGTTAGTAATTTTGTTTGCACAGCTTTGTCGAAATGCAATATTTACGAACTCTATAAATAACGAAAATAAAGAACTCTCCGCCTTTGGTGAAGTTGCTGTCTTACAATTATCCGAAGAAGAGAAAATAAGACGATTTAGACACTTCAAATAGAATTTTTATATGTCTGCTAAAACATCGTTGCAACCAGCCATTCCGATTGACCGAACATTTTACCAGGGAATTTTTATTTTCTTAATACTTTGTATTTCTTTTAGTTCTTCTTTCCACTTTTGAAATTCGTACCAACGATCGTCGGAATAATAAACTCTTTTGTGCGTAAAGAATAAACTTCTCTAAAAGTTCAGTAAAAGCATTTCATCCCCCAAATTTTCCATTTCAATTCATTTTTCACGCTTTGTAACAAATCCAAACTACGAATATTTAAAAAAAAGTTGTAAATTGCTTTTTCACGATCCCCGAACGAGGTTAGTAATTGTTCTGATTGCCTGAACATATTGAACAGTTAATTGTTCTGATTGTTTCCGTTTTCTACGAAGCTACAAACACATGATAAAATTGGACTCGAGTTGAAATCCCAATATTGCTGGTGAACGTGTGAAAAATAAAATCGAGGACGAAGAGTTTATATAGTCGATGCAAATTTTTTTCAGGAATCGCCTCATCTGGAAACATCCTTCAAGGACATGAAGAAGACACGTAATCTTGAGTCATACGTTCAGTGGTTCAATAGATTGAGTTATTTCGTAGCTACGGAGGTCTGCAAGGTACTAAAAAAAAAAAAACCAAAAATGCAAATTTCTTGAATATAAATATAAAAGTGGAAAAATGTGGGTTCATTCGTTTTTGATCGAGCAGCATCGTTGTCAATGTGATTATTCATTTTTCTTCTTTGCTTAGCATGCCAAGAAAAAACAACGTGTTCGCGTAGTCGAGTATTGGATCGAAGCAGCAAGGGAGTGCTTCAACATCGGCAATTTCAATTCGCTCATGGCCATAATCGCTGGTCTCAATATGTCACCGATTTCCCGACTGAAGAAAACGGTGAGTTATTTTTCCACAATAATTCATTAACCATTTATTCTCGTAAATTTTATGACAAATTTCCCGTGTAGCTAAAGAATTTAGCCGGGAAGATGTTAGGCCTGCTAGTACTGCAAAAATAAATAAAACGTGGGACGTTTGTCAAGGTTTTCAACGGGCTGATTCGTAAATATATACAACGGTGTAACTCGATTATAAGGGGAGACAAACGAAACGAGAACTTGAAACGTCAACCTGTCGTCGTTGCTCATTTGAACGGATCGTGTAGTTAAACGTTCGTTTTTTTTGGTGCCTGCACTTTTTAATTACGAAAAGCTGTGCACTCGGACGTTTCATAGATATTCGAGAGTTACAGCCCTTTCCCTCAGTTGCAGCTTCGTTGACTGGATATCCCATGGAACGTGGCGAAATGGCTCGTACTTGGCGTTATTCAGGGTTCATTTGGTTGTTCCCCCCCTCTTCGCCTTCTTCTCTATCGCTCTCTTACTCCACTTCTATCTCTGTCTTTCACTCGCTTCTGATTTATGGCTCGGGGACCGAGGAAATAATTGCAAAAACCTTGCTAACGTATATAGATTTGCCAGGCAACGACGCCACCGGATTCCCCAACCTTTCTCTCGTATAACCGAAAATTCGCGACGCGTAATTTCCGTTAATGAAAATTTACCGTATCGCGAACCTTTCCGCACAGGGGGTGCCGACCAATCGCAACTACTTTTCTCACGTGTGCTCTTTCACTCTGACATTAAACTCGCGATTTGTCAGAACGAGAGGGAACCGAGTACGAGAGAGGGAGAGGGCGTCAGACACAGACACAGACACAGGGAAAAAATCGTTCAAACATTTAATTTCCCTGAACGATGACGTAGCGAATGAAAGCAAAAACCAAATGAATTGGATGTTTGAAAAAGCGAGCAAACGCTTCCCATCCTCCAGCGACTACAAAAAACTGTAGAGTCTGCATATTTAATTTTCAAATTCCTTTCCCTTGTTCCTCTTTTTTTTTTTTGACATTCCAGAGTTTTTCGTTGTCGGTTGAAAAAAAAACATCATACGAGTACGAAAACGTATTTCGCGCCGATGATACGTGCAGTTCGAGCTTGAAATTCGAGAGGGGAAAGGAGAAAGTTGGCAACTTCCAGCAGCTTTAATGTTTTTAATAGTTTGATATGTTGGTAACAAAAAAATGTGGGTTAAACGCTAATGCCGCTCGTACGAGTAAGAGGATAAAGCAATTACCATAAAGTTCTTCCCCGAGTTTACACACCCCATACACTTTCGGTGGAATTAACTTTTTCCTTGTATAACGAACGTGCTGGACGACCCAGAACACTATCGTGGTTTCTAGTCAAATTATACGCTTTCGAATTATGGTAATGATGAAATTTTGACTCTTTCAGGGAGCGGGTAAGTTTCGAAGTACAAAAAAGGTAATGGCAGGTTTTTATTTTGCAATGAAAAAACAACTCATTACTGTCTCGGATTGATAAATCAGAACGGTAAAGTTTTATTGATTGTTTCTCCTGCTACCTGCGACGTAAATTTTTTTATTCATCGAAATCCAATTTCCTTTTCCCCGTCGAGGGTGCTCGCTCAACGCAAGTTGGGGAAATGCTAGATTATTTATGTCTGGAGTACCAGAAGGAGGAAAGAAGAAAAGAGAAAACTTTCGAAGATCGTCCGAAGAGGCAAGAAGAAACCAAGAAAATATTGACGGAGTATAAGGCAAAGACGATCTGAAACCGGTGTGTACTTGGTTAACTTTTTGAAGGAAAATCTGCCGGAAACGTTGGTGCATTATTCTCATTTCTGCTGCTCAGGTTAATGCACTTATCTCGCCGAAGCTTTCAAATAAATATACATTGTGTGCGCTAGAAGAGGAGTCAAACTTGGAGCCATGGAAATTTCGTTACATAGCCAAGTTTGACTTGCACGCCTCAAAGAGATAATTACCTCCGTCCGTTTCCGGAATCCTACCCACAGAAGATTGCTCCTCGTAGTTCATAGAACATAAATTACACCGAGATATATAATTCGTCGTGAAGCAAAGATAAAGACTCGTCAAGCGTATCTATAAATTTCAATTCCATCGAACGCTTCGTTCGTTAAAAACAGGAAATTTTGCAAAATCGAACTTTGCAACGAAACTTCCATTTCCGCATCCGATCCTTATTGGGGCTTACGTAATTGGCTACTCGACTCCTTACAAATGAATACACGAATAATACGAATACCGCGCGGACTGAAAGCCAAGCTTGCGACGCGTGGCTCGAGGCCGATACTTTGTACGTTTTGCGATCGCTGGGCTTCGTACGTTCTACCCAAGCAAATCATTTTTACAGTAAAACGGGAGCAGCGTCTCTTCTGCTCGTTACGAAAATTTATCAGACGCCGCCTTCCTATTCGCTCCTCCAACTCTTGCAATGTGGTCCAGCGGTTTGGTTAATTCACGAATTAAAGCCCGCCGCGAATCCACTAGACGGAATTAATCTCAGGCACATCTCTCGCGGCACGCGTGACTTGTCGTACGACCATTTGCCACGACAGCTTCCTCCTCGAAGTTAATTCAATTATTCTCCGAGCTTCCTCGTGCCCTCGCTGCCCTTTTCATCAAAACTTGCTACACACGTGACTATAGAACACATTTCGTCCAACGAATACATACGCTAGAACGTGCACTAATTCGGCTCTGAAATATTTGGTCTGCGTGTCGACTCCCCAAAATACAATGTTTATGTCCTTTCGGTATTTTCTCTTTAACCCAAAAATGTACATGCTCATATACATCGCGCAATTCATCTCCGAAGCAGCGCGCAGCCTCAATTCCCAACTTGCACACTCCAGCAACGAACGACTGCAACATGCATTTTTACGATCAATTAATCCAGCGAGAAGAATGATAAAATTACGTTCGGCTATTACACTGTAATAAATTCCAAATTGCAAAAGAAAAACACAAACAGTTGTTTCTACTTTTGACCTTTTTCGCCTCTTGCATGAAGAAAAATATTCAATAGCAATTATCGGACCATTATTTTCATGTATTTTCTCTCATTTATTTGCCTTCATACAATAATCCTCGAACAAGCTCAAATCGTTTACATCCAATTGCATGAAAAATGCGTGAATGAAATTTTTTTATGAGATCGTATTTTACGATTTTATAATGTTTACCAATATTTCGTCATACATTATTCAAATTCGGTTAATTAGCTTCTCGGTGCTCGCGCCCCTTTTAAATCGTAACCGTCGGTCATTCCACCCCAATTTTCCTCCCGCACGTACAGCCTCAAGCGATCAACTCGATCGATAAGAACTTGAAAATAATGCCAGAGGATTCGTAACTTTTTGGATGAAACGTGAAGAGTTACCTCGGTGAAGAGAATTATTTCTCACAGACGTTTAAAAAAAAAAAAAATGAACTATTCAATAATCGTTCTATCGCGTTAACATCGTTTCAATAGAAACGTGAGAAAGAGTCTCATCGTGTGTTCACTGACAGTTTAATGCAAACGACGATATTGGACATTTGATATTGTGGATTACGTGCATGTTACATGTGCAGCGGAGGGTTATATGATGGGTCAGGAGCAGAGCATATGATATAGTGTAATAGACACGAGAAAGAGGAAAGGATCAATGACATTGTCACGGGAGTGTAAGGATACATATCGAGCGGAATCAACGCACGAGAGATCGATCGCTAGGCTCAATGTTACTGCACAGAGGGCGATTCCAGTTGCTCCTATTGTCTGTCGAAAGCAGGTCCCCCGTTACCTCGACAGTTTCTATCCATTATGTAGCAAATAAATTCTATATCTATATATATACATAATATTCCCATTGCTGTGCCCTTCGAAAGCAATTCGTCGTCACTGGCACCAGCATCCGACCATGATCGAGTAGAGATGAAAATAGCGGAAAGATCTCGCGAATATGGCCTGTCGCAGCCACCGGACATATTGTATAAATTACTCGTTTTACTATATTCTTCCAACTATTTCCCAACACGGGAAAAGTGAGCTTCGTAAACAAATAATTCGCAGAAACGTGATTATTAGTAAAATGGGTTAAGGTGATGGGATTGGCTCGTTGAAACCCGCGCAAATGTGAACGTACGAATAATGATAAAACGAGAAGTAATTTTCTGGTACATTCGAATGGTTTGTGGATGGTTTGAATTTTTAGCCATTTATGAGCAATCGTTATAAAAAATGGGAAATTTTTTATGCTGTTATTTCGATTGATAATAAGGAGAAAAAAATTCCGCATTATTTTTACAGTGGTCAAAGGTTCAATCAGCCAAGTTCTCGATCCTCGAGCATCAAATGGATCCTAGTAGTAATTTTAGCAGCTATCGCAGCACCCTGAAGGCAGCTATGTGGAGGAGCGCTGGAGCAACCGACGAGAGACAACGTATTGTCGTGCCATTCTTCAGTCTTCTTGTCAAGGATCTTTATTTCTTGAACGAGGGTTGCAGCAACAAGTGAGTATTTTACTTCGATTACCGAAAACTTTGATATAAATTTTGCTGCATCTTTTATGCATCCATCACAATGAAATCGTTCACGTAATTATGCAAATTTTCTTTTAAAAATTTGTCAATATTTCGTTCCAATTTTTGTCTATTTATTGAAAACTTTTGAAAATCTGCATCACGCACATGAACTTTCGTGGACAACCAATTATTCGGCATTTTGAATGCTGATCTGAGGAATCTTTGCGCATATCCCGATTGAGAATAACTTCGTATAAAGTTGGAACGTAAAGAAAAATATATATTTATCCATTCCCATAAATTTTCGGAGCGGGAGTCTGCAGAAGCTTGTTAAATAAATTCCCCATCACATGTGAGGCGGAGTAAAGTTGTGACGAGAAAAAATTCCTACTGTCGAAGCATCTCGGAGGCTTATCACGTTATTTACCACTACACGTGTGTCGCCTTCCTCTCAAGTTTTTGCCAGTCACCCTGTAGCTTATCGTCCCCCAATCCACCAGACGCTTCAAAAGTCTTTATAACGCCTTCTCCCTCCCCTCGCCCCTGCATCCTCCTTTCGCGTTCTACCTGTTCGCCAATTTTCGCGTGCAGATACGTGTTTAAACTTATTAAACTTGTAATGGCAAAAGTTGTCCCAATATGGACGTTCAGCCGGGAAAATTTAAGATATAGAACGTTCAATGGCCAAAGACGAGAGAGATGCACCGTCCTCGATATACGATCACGCTACATGGAACTCGAGCTTTGCACTCAAGATGAGACATCGAAGACCCTCCTCGTGAAAAACGAGCTATATCGTGCAAATAGCATTGCACAGTTGTTAGCAACCAAAAAAGACTCGAATCTTTGGCGAATTTGATTTATTGTAAATTTCCTTTCATGACTATCGAGTGTAAAATAATGGGAACAATTCAAGTTTTCCATGTTCAAATCAATCGATAGAAATTCTGTACTTCAAGGAATTTTTCTATCGCACTATTTCTCTTTTATGTTCCCACATTTGAAAGTCGTGGAATATTTCATTCATTTTCGTGGATTCTTCGTCCCCGATTGCGATCTTTGTGGCCAATGACTGTCAATTTCCGAACGACTCGGCTACGAGATTCCTTGCCATCCCTCGGGAACGATGATATTGACGGATCGCACATACGCAAATATTCCAACCACGATACACCTCCACATATAGTAATAAATATAGGATGCGTGCGGCATGTTGGTGGATTTTGTGCAGTTAGCGGATTTCACTTCGCGTTCCGTTATACCAGAATCTCTACAAGTTCGCGATGTACTCTAAATTGGCGAAGTTGCGCCGTGTAATTTACCGAACGAGGAACAAGTCCGAGAGCTTTCGAGACATCCTCGCGTTCACGCTCCCACGTGAATACGTACACCCATAACTATTCACGAAATTCTCAAGTTCACCATACTCGTCACGTGAAATCGATTGTTTTCATATGCAAAAATATCTATCATGGCAAATCGCCTTCACGAGAAAAAAAGTCCGGACAATTACATTCGATTTGAAAATCTTTGATGTCGGGACAATGGGACTTGTCCCGAGAGACTCTACCGAGTCTTTCGATCCTTATGATTTTATGATGCTTCCATTCATTGTGAGACTCCTTCACCATACATGAGAAAAATTGACGTACGTGGTTGTTAAAAGAAAATAAAACAATTTGATCGAAGAAACTTTGTTGCCTTACTAGTTTATCTGCTCTTCCCATTATTTCTTCTCGTTCAATGTCTTCCTTTTACTCACAATATCGTCAGCAACGTTCTGTGTTGCAAAAGTTGAATCCTAGGAAATTTCCTAACTATACTACTTCTTTGTCCATTTTCTTGTACACTTTTCGATCCTGACAACTATACGTTCACTTTGTTTTTATCCGTTTTCCTCGAGACATTTTTTTTTCTATTTTCCGTTTCGTTCGGCTCTTTTCTTTCGATAACGCGAAACTCTAGTGTTCTCATAGATCTATATATATATACATTCGTTATAGCTTCATTTATATATAACGATAAGGGTAGCTCGACGAACGCAAAGTTATTCCTCTTCGATTGTCTATCTCGATTTCAGACTTCCCAACGGACACATAAACTTCGAAAAGTTCTGGCAGCTCGCCAAACAAGTGACCGAGTTCATCGCTTGGAAACAGGTGGCCTGTCCATTCGAGAAGAATTCTCGGGTTATCGCATTTCTTCAAGCCAGCCCTGTACTCACGGAAAATGGCAAGTAGTGGAAAATGAGAAAAATATCATTACAGAGTTTTTTTCTTGTTGTACGCCGAAGCGTAAAGAAAATATGAAAACTTGACATTGCGATCGTTGAATGTGAAAAAGTGGAAACAATGTTTGCACTGCGACATATTTCGTAATCATAATTTTCGCAATTCATTAATGGAGACTCGAAGCGTCATGTTTTTCTTTTACTGTATGACAAAAATGAATTTTCCTTTTTTTTTCTTTCCAGCACTGGCCTTGGCTTCGTTCGAGTGCGAGCCACCGGACAACAATCCAGAAAAAGAAAGATACAAAGCTCTAAAGTGAGGCAACAGCAAATTACATTTCTTTTTTTTTACAACTCCATTTTCCATTCAATAAGCACTCGAGATAAATGAATTATCATTTTATTTACAGGTCCGAATTAAATGCCCAGTGAAAAAAAGCTGCCAATGAGTTCGCCGAATGGGAGAGATATTGAGGAATGAAAACATGCAAAAATTTACGGAAATAAGTATAAGGAAAAAAGAAAAATAAGCAGTAAGTCTTATTGTCTACCAAAGGTGGTGAGATTCAGCCCTCGAGAAAATAACGACGACAAAGACAAAAGCGTTAATCATCTGTTTCACAAGGAAAAACAAAACGAAAACAACGATTCTCCCAGCGTTCGAATTGTTTTGATGTGTTTTTCAAAATCGAGCCACGATTTTCTGGATTTTGTGTCAGCTTATAGAACCTAGAAATTATAATCGTTTTATTTGTATAAATGTGGAGACAAAATTGTCCGCACGGTCTGAAGATGAATTTGGATCAAATCATAAATTTCCATCTCAGTTATCCATCGTACGACCAAAGTGGTATGAAAATAAAATTTTCTCATCCCCGATATAAAAGAAAGAAATAGAGAGAAAAGGAATAATCTCAGAAAAGAAAATTGGCAAATTGAAAATCATGTGCACACTTCGAAATCCACACATCGATCGTGACGTCAATTCGAAAGCTAATTTCGCTGTACGATTTCCAGCCAACTGAGAAGCGTATTTCATTTATAACAGTGACAAAAGTAAAAGAAAAAATGGAAAAAAAACAGGTGTGAGAAGAAAATTCGCTTAGAAGATTAAGCATAGTTCCTAAGCCTCGCGTTGATCTGCGTGGAAGATTCTCAAAATGGTTTTCAATCGTCGATCAAGCTCTTTTACCAATTCAAAATTGGTATTTTAAGATTTAAAAAAACAACAAGAAAAAAAAAGCAGAAAAGTATTACGACAACTGAAAGAAATCGTATAATCATAAAAAAAGTAGATGTAAGAGCTTCGTAAGTTATTGACAGAACGATAAGACGTCGAAAAAGATGAAAAATAAAATAATCCACTGAAAATAAAATCAAGTAAGCTTGTTTACGATTGCACGTTTTGAGACACTGCCACGCGAGTTCCTTTTGTATATATTAAACCTTTTGATATACGCTTAATGTAACAGAGTATAGAATTAAGCCAAGAGTACGCTAAAATAACATTTTCCGATATTTTCGTTCATGTACTTACAACACTCCAGCACACTCACATACAGCATCCCGTCCCATTATCGTCAGCCTCAAAAAATATCATTTCATCAAAAACACAAGACAGATATTCCAGCAAAGTAAAATAATCAAGGTTTTGACATCGTCGAGAAAATACATCGACGGATTCATTGCTAAAAACGCTCAGTATTGAAATTGTGACGTTTTCAACATGTGGAATATAGTTTTTTTCACCAAGTCCTACCAGTAGTAACGGTTTTTATAAAATCGTTCAAAAAAAAGCAAGTATTTCCATCATTATTTCCCGGAGAATCTGTTGACAAATATCTCAAATATATATTCAGCGTGTTTCACCAGCCAAAACGATTTCTAACACACACGAAAGGTGACAATTGTTGCAGTGATTAAGTGACAAAAAAATAAAACAATCAGGTCAAATCTCGTCGAATATTTATACAAATGATCAATAGTTTAGTTTAAGTTCTGAAGCTTCCCTAAAGCTTAGAAACTCATTGTACTTTGAATTCGTACATAATATAGGGACCAAGAGTTCTTTTTTCCTGGGTTTATGATTGAAAAAAAAAGAAACAGATAAAGCAAAGAATACCTCGACGAAGCATACGTGGTTATGAACAGCAATCACGCTGAAATAAAAAAAGAGAGGAAATACCGAATAGCAAAGCGAAAAAGACCGAAATATCGAAAGAAAAAGGTAAAAAAACACAAATAAATTGGCGATTTGGTCGTCACTGCAAATTTAAAGAAAAAGGTTGATTTTGTGATCAATTACGAACGACTGTCAAATGTCAATATTTATTAATTCCTGCACTTTTCCAGGCAGCGAGATTATCTTTAAATTGTTGATTTAAAGAAAAATGAAGGGTGACGGAGCAATTTTGCAGAAACGAAAACAATATCGCTACAAAACGAAAGTAAATCATTTGTCGAAAGATACAAAAGATAATTGTTGAGCGCGCGGGCAGACAGATTTTTATAATCAAAACAAGCAAATCGTTTTTCTCGATTTTTCCAACTATCACGATCTATAAAAATCCGACTGGGACAACGCGCGTGGATATCATTCCTATGAGCCATAAATTAAGATGAAAAATTAATGAAAGGTTAATAAAATTGCACGTACCATGAAAACAAAATTTTAAATAATAATGAAGCGTTAATATAGACAAAAAATAACGATAATATAGCTCGAGCATCGATCATCTCATTCGAATATATCGTCAGATCTAATAGTCGTGTACACCAATCTTGTAGCAACCGTGTTTCGATGATTGTTTCAATTTATACATTTTTTGATACTTAACGTTTTTTTCATTTCCTTACGGAAAGTATTTCGTCCCACATGAATTTTCCAACGGTATATCACCAATTATTTCGTTAGGAGTTTTCTAATTGAATTTGACAATGTTTTCAATGCTGGTACGTAGACTTTTGATAAAACCATTAATTCGGGAAAACTCAACGCATTGAGGATTCCTCACCCGTTGGATTATCGCGGTCCGATAAAATTTTGTAGCACCGTTTTTTATCTCTTCCAACGTTCTTAATGGCCCTGGAGAGCCATGAACCTTCAATGAAAACCCGTAGATATAAAAAGTCCCAAATTTCGTTTTTAACAAATTTGTACAACCGAATGAAAGCAATTGCTCAGTATACCTGCAATCGCATTTTTATCTCCATTGAAAACCGGACTGAGATTATCATATTGGACTCATGTGCGTCCGATGTCGAATTGTGAACGAAAAAAAAAAAAAAACGTGAAATCTTGGAACAAAAATACATAAACGAAACTAAGAGAAATGAATATCGTAACTTCGTACTCGACCGAGACACTCCGATAACTCTGACATCTGTAAATACGAAAATCTTGTATATACGTATATACATAATACGTACCCCTATAAACTCGGTAGAAATAAGGGTAGTTTGTAATCTACCAAGTAAGATATCCGCGATACTGGTAATTTCCATGTGAATTTCAGTTTCCATTTTATTTTTATTTATTTCTTCATTTATTCGCCCAACATGAAAAATCATTTTGGAAACTGGATAAATAAAGTTTTAAACTTCATATTGAAAATACCTGTGTCGCTGGAACACGAGCGTTTGGAAGTTCTCACTCCATCTAGTCATTAGACGTTAGATCAATCCGAGCTTTTCCCGAATGCCAGTCAGAAAATCATGATATTCCAAGTCAAAAGAGATTTTTTATTATTTTAAATCCACTCAGTCTCCGTTTTGTTTTTCACTACACGTCGTTCCAATCGTCGAATGAGGCATTTTTCAAAACTTGAAAGTGAAAAATATCAAGTACGGCAAATAATGACCATAATTCTTGAGAAAATTTCCGAGTCTACAAAATTTCTGAAGACCATTTTTCAAATTTGTCCATTTTCTTCTGGCATATCGCAGAAAAGCTTTGATCGTGTTTATGCCTAAATAAAGCGTATAAGTTTAGGCTTACAAATCTAATTTAATGCCGCACGTTGTAATGTTTTTTTTTTGCTCCACATTCCCTCGACAGACCGAACGAAAAAAAAAAACAACAAAAAGTTGAAAGAAACCAGAACTAAGCGTTTTTTATCCGTTGTTTTTTTTTTTTTTTTATTGTTACGATTTGTCTTATTATTAATATTAATAATTTATACTGCGCCGCTAGACGAAACCATTTCGTGATGCACAGATTTAAGGAACGGAAATTTCTGTATGTTCTTATTTCACACTTCTGATTGTTTATTTTTTGTACTGCGACACACGCACAATACAATCGCGATGAAATTATTGTCCGACTTATCGATCGTGCTTCGGTCCCAGAAAGGCCAATCGAAAATCTATTTTTCCTTCTGCCCTCCTTTTCTTTACACATATTTCAAGTAACCTCCCACCGTGCCGTAACATTTTTAATAACGATAATCGCACAAATATTAAAAAGTACGAAAATACTTTGACCGTCATAATTGCGTGAGTGATATACATTGTTTTATAACGAAAGGGTACATTTTTCATGATGGCATTAGAGTTTGTATCGCTGAAATGTGGCGAAAATTCGATTATTTACTTCTCGATCTCGCTTCGTACCAACAAATGAATTTTATGTCGTTCCGAAACCAGGGCCGCTAAAATTTGGTCCAACTCCAACGATTCAAACTTCAATGTCATCGATCGTCAACGTCATACTGGTTGTTTTTTCTGCTTTCGTACCAACGCCGTATCCCATGAGATTTTAGAATCATTTCAACCGATCCACACTCACATCCATCTTGTAAATATATGGCCTCTTCGCATATTTTTTAAACTTGAGTTTTTATTTCGAATTAACAAACGATCGATTACGTTACGGCGGACTATATTGTACATAAGCTCGATAAGCGTGATTGCGAAAAACTGAAGAAAACTGATTATGAAGAAGAAAACAACAAATACAAACAAACACGAATTATAATTATTGTAGAAACGATGATGTCTTATGAAATAGAGTCCAAGATTAACAGCTCATCGTGAAGCTGCATTTTTCATTTCAACTCGTACCATTTCCCATAGATTTATCCCTAATTTCCAGTTCCACAACTTTCGTCGAAAAAAAAAAAAAACATTTCGTCAATTTTTCAAGTTACTTTGGCAAATTTTTCAAGAACAAACTACGAAAGATTAAGTTCGTAGAAAGTTTTTTCGAGATTACATTGATAATAAATGATGGACATAAAATCTGAGCACGAATTCGCTAATCATCAATAAACGTCATTTTTATCTACACATTTTCTTTCTGTTCCTCCGATTTGAGCTCGTTCGTAATTCACCTTCCGAACAAAGATTCGCGAATTTTCTTGTCGATCCAATCGCGATAGTACGCGATTCTCACATAAACACCGGGCTTGTTTGCTTCGCCACAATGTTTACCCCAACTCGTCAGTCCATACAGAGTGAAAGCACCTGAGAATTCGAGACAAAATCGGGCCTTGAAATGAGTTTGGTAAATGGAAAAAAAGTAGCTGACGTAACTATTTGGAACAATAGTTTCAAAACTGACAGTTTCCTAGGCATTTCAATTTCTCTTACCATTATGTTGACAAACGAGAGGACCGCCAGAATCGCCATCACAGGTATCCACTCCTTCGTCAAGAAAGCCAGCACAAACCATTCCGTCCTTTATGTTTTCTGGCCCGTAAATGTATTCGGCTGAACAAGTTGATTGGTCGAGTAATGGAATCCAACCTTGTCGTAGATTCAAAGAATGAACTGGAATGGAAAAAGTTTAGTCCACATAATTCTGCCACGTGAACCAAAATATGTTTTACAAAAATGTTCCCATTGCTTCCGAAAGGTTTTCTCCTTTTCAGGAAAAAAAAATTACATTTAATGGATTTTTAGATCTAGCAAAATAATTTTCAGATCGTACCAGCGTCGCCCCTGGTACTGCTGCCGAATCCACTGATAGTACAATTGAGTCCAGGCGGATATTCGATATTTTTCGAAGGTAAACAAATGGGCATGATGTTTTTACCCAATGGTATACCTCGACCTTTCAAAAGGACCAGAGCAATGTCGTTGTTCATCCGGTGACCTTTTCGAAACTCTTCGTGAATGTAATAATCCTCGATATTGGCCTCGACTTCGGTGCCTTCCTCAATCTTTATCCAAAGAAAACACCACAACATACTTAATTGAAAACTGCGTGGTAAAAATTGTTCAGAGTGACGATCAATTTTTCCGACACCACAAACTTCAAAATGGGCAAGAAAATTTTATCTAATAAATGAAATTATTATTAGCAATTTTATAACGTGAAGCAATACGATAACAATCGATTGTTCCTATTTATGGACAAACGGATAAATTTTTAAGTAACGAAAATATTTCCACTGAAATTACGTCAAAGTTCGTAACTAAGATTAATGATTTTTTAATTGCATCAAAATATGTAAACTGCCATCACATTTTTTACAAAGCAGCGCGTTGTCTAACGGCGACCAGTTCAAGTTCAAACGTAACGGAAAAAGGGCGAATCTCGAGTATATAGAGATGCGGCGCAACTTGCCTCGTCGGTTCGAACTTTACCGCCTCTCTAAATGTCTTGCCCATGCTGCATCTAAGACAAGAATTATGGTCAGAGTTTGTCCTGCTTACCTCGGTGTGATAATCACCTGCACGGACGAAATACGATGTTTTGGTGTATCCCTCGAGACAATGAGCAGCTGTTAAAACGTGCAACGGTGATATGATGACAGCACCACACCAATGATTCGAAATGCTGTGGCCTCGTACTCGTAAGCTTGCCTTTCGGATTTATCAAAATTGTGTTTGTAACAAAGAAAAATATTCAGGACTGAACACAAAATAGAGCGTCTCCACTCCACTTACTAATGAAAACAAAAGACTCACTTGCCAAGGTAAAGATCCTTTAGGCGCAACTGAGCCCTTAACGACTCTCTGGAAAAATTCCTCCTCCTCGTTACCAAAATCCTCTGCCCTGTGTCCACAATCACTGGGCAACAAACTGTTGATATCGATTTCTTGCTTTGTTTGTCCATCGAGATCCAACTGTTTCGAGTATGAAAAGAATAAGGAAATTGAAGGTTTTCAAAATAAAAAAACACAGTGTCTTACGGTTTGAAAATATTTATTTAGCAATTGCTGAAACTCGTCACAATTTTCAAGTATAAACGTTATTGAAACCGTACATTTGTAGTTTTGATGAGGCCTAAAGGATCTAAATTGTAAACTGATGTGACAGGAAATTGATTGACGCAGTAATCAACGTCTTCGGCTTGATTATTTATGTTTTTCAAAATTAAATTCACTCAATGTTCTTCCCATAGTTTAAAGACATTATCAATTTACCTTAGGATCGCCGAGTGCACCTTCTGCACATATTACACCGACGTCTTCATTGTGATCACAGTTGTGACTGCCCCAAGGATTGTGGCCGCACTTGTAAACATGAGACTCATTGCCTCGACAGAATACCTTCGAGACATTAAAATCCATTGTCATTTATTTTACTATTGGCATTGATGTTTGTAATTATAACGGCGAATCATTATAAAAAGCTCATCACCGAGTCGTAATTAACGCTCCGTGGTCACCAGGGGTCAAAATGACCTCAAGCGCAAATTTGAGCTAGACACTTGGTGAAAGTTATTGGCGCTCAAGACGGTTGTTCTCTTCTCCAACGAGACTTCGAGTGCCGAATTTTTTTTTCACACATTGAGTCTTTGCTGATTTTTTTTGCCATTTTGAAAATTGAAAAAAAAAAATTCCCTCAATGTTCTTATTCGGAAAGGTCTAAACTAACATCCTGAATTTTTATGTGGCGTTCAAAACGGCTGGGGTCATTCCGACCCCGTGTGTTGGAGCGACATGAAGACGCCGATACAATGAAAAGGGAGAAAAAAAAAATTGTATACCTCATCGAGCCAGATCGGTCCTTCGCCAGGTCCAAAATATCCATCTTTCTTAGCAACAGCCCGCCCACGGTATCCCAATGAGTTGCAGATTACTTGTGCAGCTAATTGGGAAAAATCGTCGTCGCAAACGGTTCCCCATACGCCGTGATGACGAACCTCCACTCGACCCTCAAGGGGACTGCTGCCATTTGCTAAACGCAATTCAAAAGGAGCCTGCACAAAAAGCGGTCAGTAGCACTTGAAAATTTGATTTCGTTCTGACATACTAAACTTTCGATATTCATTGCTTCACTTGTTTTTGCTCTTGACTCATTTTCAAGGACGAATGAGTGTTTCTCATTACCATGCAATGGAAGGAGCTTTCGTCAGATTTGTCTTGGCAGTCGACAACCTCGTCGCAAATAAATCCGCTGGGAATGCATTCCGGACTGGTGTCACATTTCCATTGACCCAATGGGCACGTGTCCACAGCTGATTTGCAAAACACACCGATAGCCTCGTCAGCGCGACAGTTGTGAATGCCCCAACTGTCAAAAATCCAGATTTTGCAAATCGAATCGAAACAAAACTCGATTTTTCCTCTCATTTTGCAATTATTGGCTTTTTTTTGAGGAATATTTACCCAGCGAAGTCACATTCACGTAGCGACGTCTCGTTTCCTCGGCACTTGAGTTGATCGACCATAAATCGGTCGGGGGGATTCATATTTCCGAAATATCCTCCAACGCTGACGGAGGCTGCTCCAAATTCGAAGCCCAACTCTCTGCACACAACATTGGCATCGTTCATACCAAAACCATCGTCGCACACTTGTCCCCAAAGTCCAAAAACTAGGAAAATAAAATTGAAAATGAAATACAATGAAAAAAAAAACAAAAAATGAATTTAATTCAAAGTGGAAAATTGATATTTTCATTAATTTTTGCAACGATTTATTTCACTCTCGTTTTTACCTTTAACTTCCACTCGACCCTCGCCCGTTTTGTTCGATCCAGCCAAACGTATCGCGTAGTCCAATTTTTCTGGCGTGCAGACATTTTCGTCGGAACGATCGCCACAGTCGTTTTTACCATCGCAAACTTGTGTATGGTTGATGCACTTTCCATTGGCACATGCAAACATGCCATCGCAGTTAATCGTTCTGTCGATCATTTCGTAGTATTCGTACTCGACATCGAACAACAAATCTCCTGAAAGTCCGACGTTCGAGTCGCTCAAGAAGCAAGTGTTTCCCTTGGATGTGTGAGAGAAAGATCGACACGTAAAATCCGCTTCTTTGCATCTGAGTGCACACGTATTTTTTGGTGTGTTCAACCATTTCTCAACGTCGTGGCCATTCATACGATGGGATTCAACTTTTTTGAAAAAGTCTAAGTACGATGAGCACGAAGCCTCGTCGAGACCGTTCGTACAATCCTTTCGAACAATAGTTCAACATAATTTATTCAAAAATCAAATCAAGTTGACAAAAATTAGACAATAAAATTTTCTCCATATATAAAACGCTATTGCAAAATTGTGTTTGTGCCCTTTTCACGCACAACCACAGAACCAATTTTGATGAATCTTTCACAGGAATAAAGCTCATGAATCAGAATAGTTTTTGGCTTTATTGCATTCCAATATTTTTTTTGGGAACCCAAAGCAAAAAACCCAATTTTTCATCATATTTTCTTCTTTCAAACTTCGCAAGCAACTAATAAATGATAATAAATCAAAAATCGCTAATTACCAAAGATGGCCATTGAAATGGATTGTATGGAATTGTCAGTTTGTAAAAAAAAAAGTTATAGCGATTTTTGTAGAATCAAAGTTTGAAAATTTTGAAACAGAAAATTTTAACTATTCATGTGATGGAGCAGTCACCTCGAATTTTCGAAATGAATATTCTCCGTTGTCGTTTGACTAATCAGAAAAAGGCTCTGTCAGCGGACGCGGGACGCTGGCAAAAACCGCTGACAGGGGCTTTTTTTCAATTGGTGAAACCGTATAGAAAATATTCAATTTGAAAAACTGCAGCTATTTCTCTCGCACTCACGTGGTGAGAAACCAACTGCTCCTTCACCTTAAGCTGGCTGTACCCTTTGGTGCCAACTAGGTGTGCTACGGGGCAAAATCCGCAGGCACGGCTAGTACGAATATAAAAAACGGAACATTTTGCTAGAACATACCTCTTCGCCATCGCAGACCCATGGCGATGGTATACATTCGCCGGGCATACATTCAAAGTGTTTCGGCTTACATTTGCCTCCAATCACAGATCTCTGGGTGCCTGGAATTGAAATTACACAAGTTTCAAATGGAGATTCAAAGAAAACTGAAATTATTGATAAAAAAATGTTGAAAGACGATGATTACCTGTTTCCCCACACGGTGGAATGTCGCAGTATTCTTTTTCACCGTACTTTTCAATGAAACACCAAGGTCTCGATTCTTTATTCGGGTTAGGATTCCTGCAATAATTATGGCCCATCAGTTCTTGCCTAGAGGCAGGGTTTGGAACCTGAAAATTATGTGAAAAAATTACTCATTGAGGTGTCCATATTGACAAACTGAAAAAACTGGAGATTGACCGAAATAATAATTGAAAAAAAAAACGAACATTAAAGCGAAGCGAATGGACGAGGGTTTGATGATTCCAAGGCAAACAATTTTTTCCTGATGTCGAAATATTCGCAGTTCCTCTATACAATTGACCTTTCCCATAAACGCAACCTACGAATTCGAATAGAGAAAACAATTGTTATTCGCGATTCATTGACTGCGGGCTTTTTGTTGTTTTCAAGAAATCTCCAATACCAATGTCGTCGTAAGATCTCTCGCACACGTAAGAGTGACCCTTCATCGAGGTTGCACAATCTTCAATATCCCAGAAGAAATAATCGGTTGTGCATCTCTTATCAGGATCATTCTGACAGGGGAACTGTTTTTTCATGAGAATACAAACGGGCCGCGAGCCCGGCCAGGGAGGAATTTTCTTGTCGTTACTCCAGCCAGGCCACCACTTGTGGAACCTTTTGAACAAGATTTCAAAAAATACCACAACTTTGAAATAAAATTTGAAATTCAATAACAAAGACAAATTAAAAAATAGGAACAAAATATTCAAATGAAAACAACGAATAAACACAACTCACTGGAACTTTGCCCTTTCTGAATCTTCCCAAAGCCACAGAGTTTTATTGAAAGTAGTAAATCCAATGCCCGAAGTCATGATCGAATCCACTGTGGGATGCTTGTGGATAAGCCATTCGGAGATGAAATTATTCTCTGCCTGAGACGTGATGTCGACCAATTTGGCTTTTCTCAAAGAACAATAATCCAAGGCCTCGGCATGATTAAGACCGGAGTCCGCATTCGCAAGATGGTAACATCGGCCATCGTGTGCGACCTCATCGTCGCGACAATGAGCCAACGGATTAGCCATGCAACGAATTCCAACTGCGTCTCTCTCGATGGCGCAGTTTTCGTCGTGAACGAATCTAAAGTTCGATCAGTTCGTTCAGTTATTTTTTATCTGACGGCAGACTTTTGCAATTGACGAAAATTTGAAAACAATCGATAAGTCCACTCCAGTCAATTTCGTAAATTTCGATGCTTAATGTCAAGAGCGTTAATTTTTCATTTAATACTCTACTTTTTTTTTCCAATTATTTGAAGATTTTGACGAATCGAGACTAAAATTTTAATCCCTTACTTGCACGCTTGAAATTGGGTCTCATTTCCATTGCAATTGACACGGTTCGCAGCGACCCACAAAGCTTCGAACTTTTCCTTCTGTACTCGTCCCTGCCAAGCCATTTCGGCACCTCTGCGAAAATTCATGTTTCACATTGAGAATGAAGATGCGATAATAGAAATTTTATCGAGCAACCGGTTGACGAATAATATATAATTATCATACAAATTCTTTTTAGTTTCCGTACCTCGGGTATCCGAGCTGACGGCACACTACGTGAGCTTCCTTGAGGGTCCAACCGTTTCTCGAATCGCATACTATGCCCCAGCCAGGATGAACACCCTGAACTTCGAGATAACCGTCACGCGGACTCGAGCCTCCACGTAATCTCAAAGTCTTTTCAATCAAATGATAATTACAAATAATTTTCTACCGAATAAATTTCACTTTTTTATCATCTCCATTGACAAAACTACGATTCCCAAAAAAAAAGAGAGAACATGGTTTGATAGTTGTTATTTTTTGGAATTTTTGTCGAATTACCTGGCCAGTCGAGGGGGTTAATTTCAAGGTTTCTGGCTCGTGGCCCAAGGGATGCACGGGTGCAACATAGTAGACCGGAAATGGAGGTTCGTCTAAAGTAAAAATGAATGTTTCTAGTAACAGCATTGTTTTTTTTTTCTTTTTTTCAAATGATTAATTCAGAATTTTGCTCACCTTCTTGCCACGGTACGAGCTTGACATCTAAAATCTCAACGTTGTCATTTTTCTTATTGATTTTCATAATGACGGATTGAACGTTAGTTTCTTTGGATTTGTTCTGAAAGTTAAGGCCTGGCTTCCACGACTCCTCGTCGAGTACTTCAATCTCGTAATTGTCAACATCCGGCTCGGTTATTCCGCCGAAATCCAAAGTTTCTTTTTCTTTGCCATAGGTTTTCGGAGCGTTTTTATTTTCTTTATGATTTTCTTCGATCGAGACGGTTGGTAATTCGATCCAGGGACGATGCGTTTTGGCTTCGCGATTGTTACTTTGTTCAGCGAAAAGATCAAAATCTGATGAGGGACTGTGAGTTGTAAAAATCGGTGGTTTTCCTTGATCGTAAGTCGGTTTACTCGGATTTTGGTAATTCGGTTTTGCGTCGATCGACGTTTCAGATATGTCGGTGGTTTTATTTTTGAATTGAAGTGGTCTCCATCGATCCGATGGATCAATAGACTCGTCTATGCTCGGTCGTGTTGGCTTCGGCTGTTCCCATTTTCCGGAACCGTATGGAGCATTATCGTCGTCGGCCGCACTTGGCGGATAAAACGTTTCGTCTGTACCATCTCTCCTCGTATTAGAATGACCCTCGTTTATTTCGAGATCCCGTGTTATGTAATGACCTCTCGTCCCATTTATGTTCACATAGATTCCCGAAGAACCAATGGGTTTATGAGTCGGTGGAATGGGCTTGGCACCTTTGGACAAAGAGAAATAAAAGCGAATGTTGACTGCTTGGTTGGTAAAAAATTGCGAAATGGGAAAAAGTTGGTGGATCAACAGAAAGTCTCAAGTACACGGTGCCAACAAAACTTATAAAAATCGGGACGTTAAAAAGCATTTCAAGATTGCATTAGGAATAACTCAAAACGAAGAAAATTATTCCAACAACTTCCGTTGCTATTTTGTCATCAATTTTTTTTCCTCAGTGTCCAAATATTCTGCTTCTCAGTCACGAGCATTTATTTTGCATCCATACCACGATGCACGTTGCCCTGTTGTGAGACCGTTGTTTTTGAGCTCCAATCGTCCAGTTTACTGTCCTGTTGGCCTCGTTTATACCCTCCCTGATTAATGTTGGTCTTTGATGCCCAGTCGTCCAACTTCCGGTCGGTAGGGTCGTGGACATTGCCTGAAAAACCAGCGTACCTAATTCGAACTGTTTTCATCAACTAGTAGTATTTACCATTGTGCATCATCAGTCCAGGCCACAAAAACGTTATTACGTTTTTGTGGCCTCCTTGTAATCATACCAAGGCCTTAATTACCATTTTTTTAATAGTACTAATTACCAAATTGTCAATAATTACCAAGCCCTTGCTTGAGAAACGAGACAAACAATATATTTGCACAGATAATTATTGATTCGATTTTAAAAGTCTGATGATACTTTTCGATAGCGAAATTAATAGCAAATGAATTAAGTTGTTAAAATCATCCCATGCAGCTGTCCCGTACGGATTTGTCCTTTCGTTTGCATTCAATGTGGCAGTTCGGTGAGGGCATACCTTGTTTCGACTCGGACTGAAAGACTGGAACATTTGGAATTGGCAATGGTGATGGGAAAACAGGATTGCCCCGAGGCTGTGCTCCCCAGGTGCTTGGGACGAAAACTCCGGATTGGGCGTCAGTAGGTTCAGGCTGACTCGGTCTCATACGATGATCATGACCGGGTAAATTTTCACGATTCCAGTCCGGTCTCGATGGATAGTTATCGTTATGGATCGTTGGCGTTGGCACATGAGACATCGGTTTCCAGTCACCTCGAGGAATTTCTTTTGGACGGAAAGAACCATCCGGTGGAGGTTTTGAAAAATCTGGGTCCACGCGGCCATAGCCCCTCCTGTCACTCGCAGGATAATTTGAATTAGGCCTTCCTGGTGTTCCTTCCACTTGCTGCCATGTGCCATCTTCGGAATTATGATCGTAACCATGGGGATGATGGTGCTGATGGTCGTGATGCGGATGAGGCCCAGTCTGGTGATTGTGATGGTGGCCGTAACGGTGATCGTGATTATGGCTGCCATGGTTAGCGTGATGATGGCCTGGCGCGGTATCGGAAGTTGATACTACAGACAAATCGTCACTTAATCAGACAAAATCGCAGGGAGAAACAAAATTGAAGTCTCTCTCAAGAGCATACCATTGAAATTTCGATATATTAATCGCGAGCACTAAACGAATTTTTAACCTTCCATGGTCACACGTTCTAGAAATAACGCGCTGTTCCCACGGGGTCGGAGTGACCCCAGCCACGATGTTAGGTTCAAGATGTTAGTTTGAACCTTCCCGAATAAGGACATCGAGGGAACGTTTTTTTTTTATATATTTTTTTTCATGTTAAAAATGGCAAAAAAAAATCAGCAAAGACTCAATGTGTGGAAAAGGAAAATTGTGGTGAACACGGAGGGTTAATGCATACAGGAAATCTTGGAAAAATGATGGAATATTTACGTGGCCATTCGGGAGAGAGAAAAGTCTGGGTTGTCTGGACGTCGTCTTCCGAATATTGAGGATCTTCGGGATCGTCCCTGGAGCCGTAGGCACCCTGAGCATTGTGAGCATTAGCGTAGTGTCCATGATGATAAGAAGACTCGGCAAGGATTTCGTCGCTTTCAGGATATGCCGTAGGTTCAACTTGCGGTCGCGATGGGTACGGCTTTGGGTGACCGTGTCCATAGCGATGGTCTGTGACGCGTGGCTCATTTTTCTTTCCATTAACGTATCCTTCGTTGTTCCAGCCATCGGTACTCCCTGTTTCACCTCGACTTTCGTACGGTCGTGGAATTTGTCCTCTGTTATGAGCACCGGCGTGATCGTGGACGCGATCACTCAACGATGAACCCGAATCGAATCGTCTGCGCGGTTTCAGGGGAGAATCGTCCTCGGAAGGTCCCATACGAATATCAAAACTCTCTTCACGTCTCACGTACGGTTCCTCGACGTGGCCGTAGCCATGGCCATTGAAAGGACCACCGGAAGGTTCGTTCTGACGATATGGACCGTTGGTTGGTTGAACCACACGACCAGTCTGCCCACCTCCGTTCCATCCGTGTCCTCGATTCCCCGAACCATAATTTCCACCATAACGGTCCCCGTGGGCATTTGGCCTTTGTCCACTTCCGGTATTACTCCCGTAGCCTCCGGTATATGGTCGTGGAGTCGAAGCTGGTCGATCTGGAAATCAAACGTGTTTGTATTTGAATAAAATAATTATGAATTTTCTTATCGCAATGGCTAGTCTTGAGCGACATTTTCCTTTTGCCAATTCTCAGATAATTGGTCACTCTCTGTCATACCCACCTTCTAGGCAGCCTGGAACTTTGTATGGCCAATCACACACTGATATCGTGGGATTGAATGCAGTACCGGGACCACAATCCCGAATGAACGTACCTCCTCTGTCACACTGAAGATATTTTTTGCACGTTGCCGGATGTGGCAGTAATCCGGTGTGCTCAGGAGGACATTCAGGCTCCTAAATCAGTTAATAACGAGTTACCAGATGACAACAACTCAGAGGAACAGAATAGAGAGAAGAGAGACAAGGAGATGTGCTTGTACCAATCCGCAAGGATAGACGGAGCAACGCGACGAGGAAAAAACGATATTCGATCATTTGAAATGCTGTGCAAACCTGCGGTAGCGTGAGTTGCGCGTTAAAACCTTCGTGAACGTGTTTCGGCTGAGTGATTTTTCCAATCTTTTCTTCTTCATCCCCGTAACATTTGACCTTGTTCGGAAAATCGCACTCCAGAGTATCGGGATTGAAAAGGGTACCAGGAGCGCATTGCTGCATGTGACCCCGACCTCGATGACAGTTGACAAAAAATTTGCAATCCGGAGGATAAGCGAATTTCCCGGTAGCATCGGAATGAGGACATTCAGCGATTCCCGTTTGTTCGTCGTATCTCGCCACTGTATCACCTCGGCCAAGCCTCGCTGGAGTTTCCATTTCCACCATCGTTGGCTTCTGCATTTTCCGAATAATAAAAATTAAGAACCATCGAATAATGAAAGAAAATTGAACATGAATTTCGGGAGAACGATTGTATGAGGATAATCATCGTCGGAAGTGATCCGATGAAAAGAAATGTCAAGACAATAGCTCCGTGCGATTCATCTCCGATACAGATTCAATTAAAATAAAGGAAAAATAAAATAACGAAAAATTCAAGAACCGTAATATTGACCTAAATGAAAAATGTTGGCGATACGAACCTTGTTGTCGCTGGGAATTCCTTCGTACAGATTATTCTTGATCCCATAATCGATATTTTTAGTAGCTACTTTTTTGGAACGATCTGTGTCATCATCCGTTATTATTCCCAACTGCTGTTTGTTCGATGGATTATCAAACATCGCTTGGATCATATAATTCACTGATTTTTTCGATGTATCTGTTTGAGGCTCCAGCGTTGATTCTGTTTGGGAATATCTTTTCAAAGGCGGTGATTCACCATCGCGTAAATACCAGGGTAAGTCGGGTTCACGATGACTCGATGGTTTCGTTGTTGATTCCTTTGGATCGGTTATCTACGAATTAAAGAAATGACAAATATATCGCATATATTTTGAATAATGTGTTCGTTCCGGGCTTTGTCATAAAACGGATTCAAAGAAGCTTGAAAAATGATGAGCGCACGTTTGGAAGAGAAATACGTAGTTACAGAATATCAAATTTTTCTACACGTTGTTGTTTGCTTCGTCGATAGAAACTTTTAGGAATTCATGTTCACAAACTGTGAATCAGTTATTCGCAAATACAAAAATTGAAAAACTTGTCTACCAAGAAAATTTGTAGCCAACTGGATAAATATGCTCCACTAATAAAAATGCCAAACATAGATAAGGAAGTCATACATTATTTCTTACAGTGAGAAAAAATCTAATGAGCGGAAAGTTTAGTTTCGAAACTTGGCGACAAAAATTTCCGCAATTCAAAAATCGCAAGTTGCAAATTGCTTCCTCACGATTTAGCACGATGCCCAAATCTTTCTCTATGAGGTTTTATATTTTCAATTTTGACTTTCTCATAGAGGAAGCTTTGAGCATCGTGCTAAATCTTGAGGAAGCAATTTGCAACTTTCAATTTGCAGCGTTTTTGCAATGTGATACCAACCTTCCTACCATGATAATAAAAAAAATAATTTATAAAAAATGATTGATTTATAAGAAAAAAAAAAAAAATCAGTGTTAAATCTCAAAACTTGCGCAAGTTAGAGCGATGACACCTTTTTTTGGAAAATCTAAAAATGCCATAGAATTCGTATTTTTCTAGCAGTGCTGACAAAATTCTTAGTGAATGAAAATCTCAACATCGGTGCAAAACGGGAGACCTGGAGCTCGAACCGTTCTCGAGTTATTAATGTTTGAATTTTACAGTGCGAGAACATCCACATGCGGCCATTTTTTTCTAGATATGATTTTTCAATGTTTTAAGACACTTCAAGCACATTGACATTGAAAACTGGAAAGCAAAAATTTTCACCGTCTCAGAGGTTCCTCTACGAGGAAGCAAAATCAATCAATCAAAATCGAGGAGAAATATAAAGTGAACTTACCCCGTTAGCAACCGCAGCGAAAAAGAGGCACACGAAGATGCACAACGGAGCATTGTTTCCTTTCAGCACTTTCATTTTCGATGATTTTGTACTTTCTATTTAAATATTCTACACTCAGACAATCCACCCACGCATTTTTTTCACACCATTGTATAAAAAAACCAATTTTAATGTCTGTGCAGATACGAAGTTAATGAAAAAGCAACATGAAGCCCTTGAAAATTTCTTCTCAACGTCGATTCCTTCAGACTGATTTGAAATAACCACGCTGCAGCTCGATCTTCTATGTACTGCGCATCCGACCCAAAGCTTGCTCACTTATCGTCTCGGGAAAACACACTCATTCGAAACGACTGCTTGACGATAAAGATTCTTAGAAAGGGTTATCAGGCAGGTCGAAGACAAAGGTCACGAGTCTTTTAAATATACGTAATAGAAATTGTGCGGGGCTGAAGCAAGCTCTTCTCGAAATATATATATACAATATTTGAGCCACACATGCGAGCCCAGGGCGTTCTACTTTCGGCGTAACCGTGTGCATCGCCGATTCAACCGTCTCAACGTAAGCAAATATCGTTGCTGTGTTACATCTGCCAATTGATTACGAACGTGCTCTGGGCAAACGTTATTTCAACGTCATACTGGATTACGAACAAAGGTCAATAATTGTATTGAATCTTTGTTGCCACACTGGGTCGTCGTGACCGGAAGTGACTCGTCCAAGTTAATTATGCCGATCGTAGAAACTTTTCTGAGGATTCTCAGCATTTTTGGCCAGGATTATCAAGTGGGTAACATCGAGCCAGTGTATCAACGCTGAGGCTAGCTCAAGCGTGCGGAGGAATTGCTTTTCTTTGCGATTCTCAAAATGGTAACTGCTGCTGACTCAATCCATGGGTTCGTAGAAAAACATGCGACTGAACAAGAACTCATCAATTTCTCGGTGTCCGGACTGCGTGGTGTTTGAATATTTTTAAAATTTCATCTCGTTGTCATTCGACCGTTGGAATATTAAAATTTTCTTATCGTCGCATTTCTCAATTCTGAAACTGATAATAACAAAAGTTGGAGCGATTCCGTATTTTTCTATAGGGAAATTATTTTCCTACTTTATTTCTAGAATCGAATTTAAAAACCTTTTCGACGTTGGTTATCATTCGGGTCGACGTAACAACTTCACCCAAACGGCATTGATTTCGATGTTGCGTGAAAATACTCAAATCTCATGGAGACAAAGTAGAAAAAAAAACAAAAATCTCGCATGAAATTTGGTGAATAATCGGAACTGTTATTGTTCATAGAAAAAGTGTAAAATTCGCAATATTTTTGCGATTTGTTTGATCGCGGTTCAGCTAAATTTTTAGAGTCCTGAAAGCGCGTGTCGTGAAATTGGAAGAAAGAAAAAAATTTTAAGTGGAGAGGAAGACGATTGAAAATATTGTCACAATATCTGTTTCATGACCAGACGTTTAATCAGGCTTAGAAAACTAACGTTAGTTATTTACATGTTTTCGCAACATTTCGTAACGTCCGAAGTATCATTTTTCTAATACGATTTTAAAGCCACTCGAAATTCGGATGAATACGGGAAATTAAGGATTTTTCATCGTACGTTTCGTGTTTACTATGGTTTTTCCATTTTCCGTTGGAATAACGTCTTTCAGGCCAATCTTATGTCGTATATTGTTGTAGAGATGACTGTATGGTCGTTCAAGCTCGACTACAGTTGGTGGAATTCCCACGAGACGTCGAAGACTCGGTGAAATTATGATTAAATTCTGAGCAAGACCAAGGGCACTGCTCGTCACCCAGTAAAGACTCAGTCCCTGTAAATCAAATATTTCGATCGTGAAATCTCGATGAAAAAATTGAATTTTCGATTGGAATATCAAAACTTTTGTTTTTTAATATCCAATTTCTTCCTATGGCAGTCGAATATTTCCTGCATTTTTCGCTAAATTTTCGGCATCGAGATTTTTTTTGTGACAGACGCATGTGCATTATCAGCGAAACGCGAAGACTCCGTCTCTAATTTCATAATTGCCAATTTGTCTCCAACATTTTTTGTCATGAAAGTTTTTTTTTCTAATTTGGATGTTTTTCGAATGTCAGATGAAAATTTGATCCTCCTATTTACCGATGGAACATATGCAGCCAATGGAACCATGCAGACAGCGAGGACCCTGAAGATATTTGTTACAACTCGTTGCGACTTTGTGGGCTCAGTTGTTTTCATCAGATTGTGCATCTATGAAAAAACAAAAGAAAAGATAAACTGTGTGTCAAGTACTTTGATGTTCGATACTGGAATGGTAAACGTCTGGGAAAATATTCACCTCGATTATCGATAAATTCAGCAGACCGAGGGCCACAGGAATCACAAAAGTCCCATCCGCCACAGTCAGATTTGTTATCCATCCAAATCCTCCGGTGGTTAGCTCGAGGTAAATAGCACGTGCCTCTGAAAAGCCCATGAATTTTTGTCACAAATATTCCATTCAAATTTTTACCAATTGAGACTCCAATTTGTGATGGAAAAAAAAACAATTTATAATTTCATGGGTGCATGGAATTTCATTTTCTTAGTGTTTTTCTTTTTTTTTTCAATTTTCAATGATTATGGAATCTCACGTTCGTTATGATACGGCAATACAAAACAGAGATTCCTCAAAGCAGTGGAGACTGTGATCCACATTGGAATCTGTACCAAAGCTAAAATAATACTCTTCATCGGGTGACAATTGTCCCTTTCGATCAGCTTCTGCCTTTGCTTCTTTAACTGAAATAAATTTGCACAATTATTACTAAAGTTCATGAATTCAGGTGAATTACAATGTCGAGGTTCGCAGCGTTGGATCGCAATGAAAACTCATCATTTTATATAGCAGAGTGCTAAATTTTCATACAATATTCGTCAACGATGATGGGACAGTTTTCTTTGCCATTGGAAAAATAAATTTAATCGAAAAATCAAAACTATCGCATTGATTGTTAAAATAATTGATAAAAGAAATATTTTTTGTTGTACTCCAACGATGGAAACTTCGGTATTATGTTTATTTGTGCATCAACACTTTTGCTCACAGAACGATTGTAAACGGCTCTGGCATACGTTTCGCTCCATTTGTATTGATAGACGGCAAAGTTTGTTTCGAGCTTAAGTTCCTCTACCATTTTGTCCAGCTCGGGTCTTAGATTCAGATACTTGGCGAGTACGTTATGTTGATAGAGAGCGAGGGGAAGAGTTATGAAAGCTCTGACGGACCAGGTAGCCAAAAGGATCGTCGCCCACCACGGCAGGCCGGTCGTCGTGTGGAGCCAGACAATAGCATCTTGAGCAAATTCAACGGGCGTGCTTTCGGCCACAGATTTCCATATTCCAGTCAGTTGCGTATGAGGATAAACAATAATTTCTTTGGAAGCTGCATCCGAGAAGTTGCGCACATTTTGACAACGGAAATTGGGGCTCGAGGAGGAAAGAACAAAATTCTGTTGATTGAAAACGGCACTGAATTTTTTCTCGGCTTTCAACGTTGGATATGATGGACGTTGATTTCTCGTGAAACTTTTAGAGACAAATCTCGTCGACGATGTTGACACGTTCCACGAGTTATTGTTTTTGTCGATGCGTGCAGAAACTGCGAAGGGAATTTGACAGGAATTCTGAATTACTTCGATTTGCGTAGCAGTTTTCGGGACTCCCGTGGGATTAACCTCAAAATTCCAATATGGAACGCGGCAACAATCGCGTAACGATGAATTCTGCACGATTTTTAATCTGTTCATTGTTGTTGTTCTATCCAGTTCATTTGGTATCGACAATGGTTATTCAATTTTTCTCGCTCGTCGATGTCGAGGTTATGATACCATTTCGCGTGTTTACAATCTCAATCGGATATGGCGATTGGTGTTTAACCGGCACTCGCGGACACGATTTGTTTATTACACGTTTCAAAACCAAAAAAAAGTTTATATAGCATGTTGCTCTTCGTTCTCCCGTTTTTTTAATCGTTATTTTACCGCATTTTTGGCTAATTTTCTTACTTCAAGCTAAATTGTTCCAGGCTCACGTTGAACCCTTTTCGTTAAATTCGCACCAAAGATATGAATTTTTCAAAATTGGGGTCATTTATGACCCCGGGTTACCGGAACATGTAAAAAAAAAGTTGAATTTTTTAAAATTATAATCTGAAATGTCGTTGAAAATTTTTGAGGTTTGTCACGCACGACTGTATACGACGTCGACCAAGCTGTAGTACAGCAGTTTGTCAACATTGGATGCCCCGGAATCCAACCAATCATACGAAATCATTAATATTGTTTTTTCCGGATGAGCAACAACTGAAAATTAAAAATGACTATTTTTTGTATTGAACAAGAGTTTCCGTAGATTTATTCTTGATAAATTTTATTTTGTACTTTTTAGCTTTGCTAAAAAGTTTTCAGTGATAAAAAAAATATTGCGAAATTTCGTAATAACATGTGGTCCGCGATGGTTGAATTTTTATTTTCGATAAAATATAAAAAATGCAGTAAGTTGATGATTCGTGGTTTTTCTCTTTAGAAAATAATACAAACTTAAGGGTTTATATACAATTTCGTATAAAGAAGTTATTGAATAAAAATATTTTTGTAATTAATGTTCGATGATCGTAACGCGAAAGTGGACGCGATTTTTATAAATTGATTTCAATTAGAGCCAAGGCGCCCATCCCACGAATGTGCGTCCCAAAACGTTCGAATCGGTGGCTTGCTCGATGAGGCACAGAACCTGATGCAAAAGGAAAAAAAATCAACAATTAACACAAGTCTCGTGGATAATTCGTACAAACTTAATATTTTACCTGTTCGTCGGGTGATAAATTGTTCTCCATCATGGCCGATCGTTTGGAACTTTCATCGGAATCAGTACCATTTACAATTTCGGTATAACGGGCAAAATATTTTTCGTCAGAGTGATGCTCCGCCAATTGTTCCAGAGTAATTGTCGAAGGTTTAAAACCATCCAATTTTTTCGACACTATTTCGACTTTTTTCTTAGGAAGCCATTTCACTTCTGAAAAATGGCAAATCCAAAGTTAATCAAATCATCTTTCAAACAAACTGTTTTTCCTCAAGGATGTTGAATCCCAAATCGCGAATGATACGAAAATTGGAAAAATTTAGTATATTTTCGTATGAAGTATTTCAACATTAATAAATAAAATGCAGTCAAGGTATAACGTTGCGAAAAGTTTTTAATCTGGACCTCCCGATTTTTCAATATCTACAATATACTGCAAGCAACGAATACAAAACGAAGTTTATTGAGCAATATTTTTTGTATTTGTTTAACAAATTGTTTTCAACAAAATAATAATTTTTTTAACAAAGAGCTTCGTAATTGTTGTGAAATTTTAACACGACCTCTTCATCAATACTTTATACAAAAACATACGAAATTTTCAGCATTTTCTCATCAATTTTTATTTCAACCCTTGAGGTTGTTGAAGTTACGGTGATAGAATTCTTGAAATTTGGTGTTTTTTAAGATAAAGTATTAAACATTCTGAATCAAAATTTCATAATCCATTTGCATCAATTTTCATAGAATGAATTTATAACAGCTGCATTTCATGATAAAGCAAATATTTTGATTTCTAAATAAATGAATAATTTGATAATCACTCAACGAACCAGACACAGTTTTTTCTTTTTCTTGGGACAATTTCTGGACATGTTGCTCCCAATTGAGATGCTCGTGTGCAACGACATCCAGACAAGCGAGAAGAGACCCTTTGCTGTTTTTTAATGCTCGAAGAACGTGAATCATGGTATTGCCCATTGAGTCATACACGTTGAAAGGTTCGAGCAACCCTTTGATTTGTGCGGTGAGTCGAAAAGGTACAAGTTCAGGAACGGATTGATCAATGCCACCACCGAAGGCGGAGCCAAAGTCGATACCTAAACAACGTCCCGATTCGACGGCGATGAGTGTATTGGCAGGATGACGATCGCCAATGCCCAAGATCCACTGTACAACGGACATGGTTGCATACGTAGAAATGAAATTGCGCCTTATGGACATGAAGCTTTCTATACACGTGCTCAAACGTACGAAGGTTCTCCGTAAGATGTCAATTTCAGTTTTACTTATAAATTCTTCCATTTTGTCGCGCACATCTTTGTTTTTGTATTTTAAAAGTGCCTCTTTGTATTGAACGGATAGAGGTTTGGCTGGTGCAGCTTTTTTGATCCATTCTTCATATTGATTCTCAAGCAGCTTGTGCTGACGTTTTTGGTCGTCGGTTATCGAGAAATTGAGATATTCTCCGAGCGTCTTGGTACCATCGATCCATTCAATCAGACCCAAAACTCCGGAGAGTGGAAAAACCTGATAGGTATCGATGAGCAATCTTCGATGGGAACAGGCAACGTCAGACTTGAGTTTGTCGTTCATAACGTCAAAGATCTGTTCGACTCTTTGGTCCAAACGCAAATCTTCGCCAAATTTAACCAAAAAGCGATAGCTCTTACCATCGTTTGCCAGTACTGTTATTCTTATGGGTTTGCGGATCGATTGCATGATTTTAATGGTAGATTCGACCTTTACGATCTTGGCATGATATCGGGGCGTTGGTTTTTTGTTTATTTTGTATTGTCCAGGCACTTCGATCTCATGACCCACGTAATCGTCCAGCCAAGGACTGTAGAATTTCAATTCAGTTTTATCAGCACGATTCCTCATTTTTTCATGGACTCGTTTCAACAAGAAATTCACCTGCGTCACGATTTCGTCCACTGGTGAATCCCTCATCGCTTCGATGCCTCCTTTCAACGAGGCTGCGAAGTCTCCGAGTGTCTCGCCATGCAAAGGAGAGTGTGCGACATCCGAATCGTCCACACATAATTTGCTCTTCAATCTTTCGAAAGCTTTAGACCTGTCGATCGTAATGTTTTTCAAAAAATCACGAAGATAATATTCGACATAATTTTTTGGTGGAACGACGTATTCTAAAGCTTGTAAAAATAGCTTGAACTCGTGTTTGTCGGCGAGAAAAGTTTCAAGCTCCGCGAGGAAGGAATGTTCGGTTATTGCGGGACCGGTGTCAAGTACCAAACGCAACGAGTAGACCATTGCGTGAGGATAAGTTTCGATCATTCTTCTCACAATGGGCATCACAACTTGCGCAATATTTGTACTCAAATGGGACAAAATTTGAGTCTGCCAAATGAGGAAACGCCAAGTTTCGACGTTTGCCGATTCGTCGATAAATATTGCTTGGATTTCTTCGTCCGATAAGATGCTCTCTCTCAACAAGCATGGGAAATAATACGTGGCTTCCTCGGAAGCACAGCTCATGGCTCGCAAGGTTGATCGTACGAATTCGCGCGATAATTGAACGTCACAATTACCCGATGATATCATTTCGTAACAGTATTTCGAGAGACGCAAATGAGAGTCAGCCATTCGCGGCGCCAACTTGCAACATTTTAGTAAATTCGTGAAGCAGTAATAGCTCAAAGTTTCTCCTACATTGTCAAAGTCTATACGTTCGGTAAATATGTCCTGAACGATGTTCGTACGAGCTGCGAGACTCTCGAAAAATTCTGGTTTCTCGTTGGCTAGTTTAGCCAGCGAAATCGAGACTTCGCTCAGAATTTTTCTGATTGCACTCTCCGCCTGGAGACTCAACGTATCGCAGTCCAAGAGTTCTTGCATTTTTGTCCAGGCTGCGGAGAAGTGCTCCAAGCTCTCGGAACTGTTGCTGGTTCTTTGTGCCTTTAAAAATTTGTATCTCACAGCATCGAGTTCGTACTCGTTCAACAATTTCGCTTGGCAATGTTGCAGACGTTGGTCCACTCGCAAAAGATACTTTTTCGTCAAATGCTCGTTTTTCTGACACAAGGAACAATCGATTAGCCTCAGCATTTGGTGGGTTATGGAAGAACCAATATCGTTAACGAGATCGATGCTTTCTTGGCTGTCGTTTGAGCCAAGAGCTTCGATGAGATTGTTAGAAAAATAGGATCTGTAAGAAATGTCAATTTCCCATGGAAGTAAATCGTCTTGTATCGATGGCATTCGATTTTTCCATTGTCTCGTTAACTTGCGAGTGCTCTCCGGCAGATCGGGACTATCGAGAGTTCGAAGGTATCTGTCGATGTCGTAAATTGCACGCAGCTTTCCAACAGCTCCGAGTCTGAGGGGCACGGCCAAAGGGCTCACTCGTAACCACATTTGACGAATATTTTCCCAACTTCCGTTCAAAAAGTCCCGAGATCTTTCTGGAGTTTTCTTGCAGATTATCACCGCAGTTTCCTCGCCATAATTTTCCTTCAAACTTTGATAACTCGTCGCCTCGTTCAAGAGCGTTTCCATCGCCAATAGGAATTCCTCGTTGCCACGTCCTTCCAAAATCCTCTGGGTACAAGTGCGGAAAAGCCAGGGTGCCAACCATCGCGACTCCTCGGTATCAAGCGACAAGACATTTCCCAAATTCCCATCTAATTTCCTTCCGATATCACGTTCCAGCTGCTTCCATTGTCCCAAACGACTCAAACACTCGTAAGTACCTCGAAGACAATGCTGTCGCGTTTCTCCATCACCGTCCGATTGCAACGCTTTGCGATAAAACTTTTCAGCCTCGGCCCAATCGTGGGAAGCTCGTGCCAGCGAGGCACTGTGCAAATCTTCGGAAAAAAAGTCACCTCGAAAAATACCAAGAACGACGTCTAGCTCGTCCATCGATTCGTAGAGTCCAGCCAACTCGATCCACTGCTCCTTCGACTCATCCTTTCCTCCAGAATTCTCCATGCGAGCTCTTTTCGCTGGTGGTTCCGAGGACTGAGCTTTGGGGATTAAACTCTGCTCAACGAGAATCGCAGCCTGAGCGTGAAAACGATGATTCCTCGCGGTTTTAGCAACCACCGTCCAAGGACATTGGAGCCCAGGAGTATCGAACAATATCTCCAGAATAGTGGAAACGACGCCACTGTTTTCCCGTCCGTCTTCTAAAATCCTTGTAAATCTTTCGGAAACTTGAGTCTTGTAAGTTTCGAGGGCTTCGCCGTTTGTTCGTTGTTCGATCATCGAACGCGAGAGCGTTACCAAAAGATTTTTGCACACGTGGGGATCTCGCTTTGCAAGCTCCTGCAAAGGTCCCAAAATAGTCGAGTGGCTTATTTCGACATCCGGAAAATCACCTATTCGATATTTTCGACGAAGCTTTACACGAGCACGTTGTCGCACTAGATTTTCTCGTTTGTACTCCATTTCCAATATTCTTTTTGATTCTTCACGTTTTTTCATTTCTGGCGTAGAGTCCAACCAGTCGGCGAGAAATCTTCGGGATATTTTGTTGCTCGATAACGGCGGAACTTTGGGTACAGCGAACGTTCCATTGTCCGAATTATTTCCGTTGGAAGTTTCACTGGCAGGGAGAACGCTCAGATACGTGGCTTCGAATTGCGGAGCGTCTGTCCCACGCAATACATAATTGTCTTGACTGTCTCGATCGTTCCACGTGGACGTCGCTGCCGAGGAACCGTATTGAAAAAATTGTTGATTCAGTTGGCTCGCTAGCGATGGAGCATAAAGCGGTATCTTCGATCTGTAATTTCTCGACTTCCAGGAGACCGATATTTCGTGATCGTTGTAAGTACAATTGTGCAAGGGTTCAAACATCTTTTTATCGCAATTGAGAGATTTTCTCGTCAGTTCCAAAAGCATGAGCGTTATTATTTGCAAGAAATTTCTTTCGACTCCGCAGCCATAAGTATCCAAAATGTCCAAAAACCTCTCGGACGATTTATCACGAAGATTCACCTCGTTGGACCAGAAAGCGAACGACGCTTGTTGCATTTCTTCCGCTGGGTCCAAGAGACCCGACAGCAAAACCTTTTTGCTGATGTTCAGCATCGTCTCGATGATGTTTACCTCCCTATCGGACGAGGATTCTACGGAACGATACTTGGCGTACACTTTGACAGAAATCCCGTGACACAATCGGCGATATTCGAGAACCTCGTGATTCGAGTAAGAAGCTACGAGCTTGACGAGACTCGACAATTCTCGTGCGTCCAAAATTTCTACCAGTTGGTCAACGATGCGTAGACATATTCCTTCGCAAGACAAGACTTTGTTTTCTAAGAATGTTTGGAATCGCATGTGCGTCAGTTCCTTCAAAATATCCTCGCGACTGATTTTTGGAATGACGAGAGAAAATATCTCTAGACACTTGGCGACGTTGGTTGGTTCGACACGGAGTTGCACGGACGAAACCAATTGGAAAAAATCGAGGGTGAGATGGTTGCAAGCTTTGCACAACGAGTAAACGCATTTGAGGAGTCTGTCGGGTTTGGAAATTTGCATAGTGCGAAAAACGTCTGAAACGGTTTCAGCGATCTGGGTCTTTCTCGTTTCGTACTGTTCGGCTGGTGTATCTTTGAGAATTAGTCCAGCAGCTTCGTAAGATTGGAGAACGGTTACTTCCTCGATTTTCCAGTCGGGCAAACACCGTAGAACAAAATTCCAAATGTCGTTTCTCCCGACGATCTTGTCGGACATTTGATTCGTTAGAAAAATGAGTATAAATTTCAAAGCCGTGCGATCATCGGCCGCCATACGATCTTTCAGAGCCTCCGGCACTACGAGACAGTCGTGCCACGCATCGACCAGCATCTCGATCAAACTTAAATTATATTTCACGATGTATCTCGTGGGTGCTGCGGTGCTTTTTTCCATGAGGTAGGCAAACATCAGTTTGGCCAAATTCTGCTCAATTTCCGTCGTCGGAATCGATACCTCGTGCCAATCGACGAGCATCATGAGAGAATCGGTGATGAGATAATTCAACGAGTCGATTTCTTTGAGACACTTGTAAATGGTGTTTACAACAGGCTCGAGAAAATATTTGGCATATGGACGAAAAATTGATTGACTGTTGAGAACGACTTTGAGCAAAAATAAACGAACGTTCGCTCGCTCCGACCACATCGAAGCCCGAAATTGCGACATCCACTTTGGCAAAGAAATTTCATCCTTATTTGTACAGATGTTTTCGTACATGTGTTTCAAAAGGCCACAAACGAGTGGCATGCACTCGTGCTCGTTCAAGTCATCGATCTCCAGGGTTAATGACATCGTCTCATTTTTTTGATTCTCGAGATTTCTTCGCGGTATTAAATTAATGGAATTGAGATCGTAAGCGGAAATATTTTCGTTGAGAGTGGAGGTGGCAAGGTCGTAACTCTTGATGTACGAGTAACGATCGTCCCGCGGTCTCTCAGCTCTCAAGCATTTCTTTATGTTGACCAGTTTCTCCCGTTCTTTCGGATACTTTTTCGAAACCTGTTGCAAATCGTATTTCCTCTCGAGGTCGATAATATTCTCCCAGATGAGTTGTTTTTTCTCTCGGTTTTCGCCAAACACAGCGAGATAAAATCTCTCGTCTCTCGTTGTGCTGACTATCGTGATGCAGCATTTGTAAGCCGCGCAATGTACCAGACGAACTATTTCCCGATCGTCGCCCTCGATCGCGACCATTTGTCTCACCGGAAGTGTGCTACGAAATATCTTTCGTGACAACTTTTCATCTTTGCTGCTGCTGCTGCTGCTTTCCCCTCCATCAGCCTCCGGCGTCAACCAACTATCCGTCGAGTCTATACGATCTCTCGACAAATTAGCAAACATTATTTCCATCAGATTGTACGAGGCGATCTTTGAAACAAACAATTTCTTTCTGTCCTCAATGTTCAACGTTGCTTTCTCCATTATCGTTGAATAAATCTCGCCAATGTTTTGCTCGAAAAATAGCTCCATCGATTCTGCCGGGCATTGGCTCAACGAGGGCAACAAAAAGTATCGCAACACGTCGAGCCTTTCTTTCGTATTCGTACACGTCATGAAACGTTTGTAAATTAGTTGCAGCGAATTCAAAACGTTGCCGATATCCAAAGCGTCGTAATAGAGTTTCAAGAAGCCAATGATTTTGTCGTCCTCGCAGAAAACTTCAGCAGCTCCAGAAGTAAAGTTGATAATGGCATCGAGGACAATGCTCGATCTTGTTATCGGCAAGAGTTTCAAGAGAATTTGAAAATAATTCATCGTTTCGGTCGTGGCACGTTTCCTCTCGCTGCTCTCTTCGACATTTGTGAATTTTCGCTCGTTCTTGAGATTGCCCAGTATCGCCGTCAGCTCCGGTGAGTCCTTCAATGTTTCGTCCGCCAAAGAAACCAGAAAATCTTGCAATAATCGAATCTTGTACTTGAAAGTTTGACACGATACGAGCTCGCCCAACAGCCAACGATAGAGATCGCAATCACGCTCGATCAATTGCTTCCTTCTCAATCTCACAACTATCGCGTATATATTCAAAAATATGTTCCTTCGATACTCAAGATTGTTAACCGATCTTTCAAACACGCTGAACTTGCCAATTATCGTGTTGGCACATTCCTCCAATATTTCTTTGTAGTCGTTTTTGTTGCGTTGCAAATGGAGCACAATGGCTTCGATGATTCTCAGCACGTTGTCAGGATTTACTTTTATCGCATTTTCCAACAGTTTCAACGAGGTTTCAGGATCTTTGAGGAAACCGTGCACGATGGCGATTTTGAATAATCCGAAAAAATGTTCACCGTGCGTTACGATCGTCATGTTCGATCGGTTAAGTTTATCGGTGTTTGTCGAAAGTTGTACGATAGTTTTCATCGTGTCGATATGATAATCGATCAATAATAATTCCATGAGATTTTGTAGATGAATTTGTGTCTCGGAATTCGGATGAAAACATGTGGATTTACCAAATTCTTCCTTCTTCAAAAAATCGAACATTTTCATGATTTTTTTACTTGGCTCCGAAGTCAAATTTTCGCAATTATTGCACATTTTCAAAATGCCACATTTTTCCAAAAGTATAATACCTTCCAAACAGCTTTCGTTGATCCACACTTTGCTGTCGAATATGTCATGAAAATCAAACAATTTTTTTGTATATTTTCCAATCTCATTGGCGAAGCTTTTCGTCATTCGAGTCAACAGTTCCGGGGCGAGAATCTTGGCCGATTTTTTAATGAGTGACTCCAGTTTGGAAGGGAGTTGTTCGGTCAGTTGTAAATTGCTCGAATCGAAGGCCAGTTTTTGAGGTCGCACGAGACAACAAGCAATCAGAGAGAAATAATTCTCGTCGAAAATCTCGTCCGGAATGAAAGTGGAGTTTGCGGCTTTTACGTCGAGGATCACGAGGAAGAAGTCAACGAGAATCAAGATCGTTTCGCACCTTCGTGTCTTGGATCGTACAAAGTCCCGGAGATTGTTCGTAGCTTTGTTTTCGACGACGAGAGAATCGACGATCGAGAGGCTTTCCACCACGAAATCTCGGATGCGATGAAAAACAAACATTTTCCGAGGATTCGTCTCGTCGAAGAGAATCTCGTGCTCGATCAAATGATCGCGAATGAGCCAGATGTACAAATCCAACGTTCGTTGAAACATCATCAATCCTTGGCTCGTCGCAGTCTTGAAATCCGAGCACGACTGGCCAATCAAAATGCCATTCAAGCCGGTGATTCCATGAGTTTTGAGATATTCGGAAACGAGGGCTTTGGGCGAATTGGCTCGTTGGACGGTCGGCGAGAGAGCGACAAAAATCCGCATGCATTTTATTCGACAATTCCGATCGAGGGAACTGCACTGTTGAAAAGTCCACGTGAGAGCATCGATCATGGTAACACCTTCGAAACCGGAGGGTTCGTGTCGGCGTGAATCAGTGAGATTGAAAATTCTTGATTTCTCGATAAAAACCCTTTGCACGTGTTTGAGAGAGTCGTCGATTCTGGCATCGTCACAGCCGTCGAGACTTTTGACAAACGAGTGAAAAATAACGAGCCAAAAAATATTTACGATTTCATCTTTTTCGCGAAGAATTCGATAGAGATGGTTGAAAGCGATGGCAGCGGCGACGCGTTTTCTTGTCAAGGGGTCGAGCCCAAACTCGACGATTCTATGCACGACGAGCTGAATGTTCGTTGGGCATTGGGCGAGTCTCTTGTCCGACGATTGCTTGATCGACCAATGGACGAATTCAGCGAGATAAATGGCGGACACCTCGCGCAACGAGGAATTCGTCTCGTCGCAGAGTCCGTCGAAAATAGAATTAACGAGATAAACCGTTGTCGAGGAATCGAGCATGAACCTCGACGTTAGCCAGTGCGTGAGTTGCAGCATCAACGGATGATAAATCTGGACGATAACGTCGTCGGGATCGCAGCCTAGTCGCAAAAGTGCTGGGCAGAGGATTTCGTAAAGAGACGAAAATCGATCTTTGTCGTATGTCAAAAGAGGGACAGTCTTTCCAAGCATGAAAGCAACGATCGTGTGCAGTACTTCACCAGCTGCGATGCGAGTGCTTCGATCTCCGGAGCTCAGCGCTAATTCGATTATTCTCGGCAACATTGAATCCAATCGGACTTGCACGTCAACGTCGGGAAACGGCATTGGATATTTCAACAAATCTTTTTTGCTCCACGTAGCTCCGGTCTTCAGAGATCTCGAATGTATGAATTCCGACATAGTTTCAGTGTCCAAGGCTCCGAACAACAGAAGAATTCTCTTTTGAAATATTTGCACTGTTTTTTCATCGTCGACGAGAGTAACGACGTTTTTCGCACTCTTTCCTCCTCTCCGTCGTCGCGTTTCCTCGATGTCGTGAACCAAGCGCTCCGAAGACTCCTCGCTTTGGAGGAACATGGCGAGGCAAGGCACGATTTGCTTGAGGAAATTTTTCGGGCAATCTGCGCCGAGATACTCGTGCCAACGCTCCAAAGCCGTCATCGCTGCCGTTGCGATCTCATAATTGGTCAGTCCGAGATTCAACGATATTCGGAATGCCGGAGCAGCCCGATCTACGATACGATGGACGAAAGGCTCGGGGATATTGAGGACGAGCTGCAGGCAAGAGATTTGTAGCTCTTGGGGATAATGCGGCAGGGCGTCCATTGCGTTCCATAAATATTGCAAAATCAAATTAAACGTCTCGTTGTTAGACAAATCGGCCAGCTCGCTGTATACAAAAGCTCCGGACGAGGCGAGTGTCGCGTTTACAAGCTTGTAAAATCCGGATATCAGTGGATTTTTGTACGAATTTTTAATCAACTCGTAAATTAATTTTTCAAGCTTATTCGACCACAAAAAATGCTCGATGCTCGGTAATATCTCCACGTAAAGATCGACCAGATTAAGAAATATACGAAAGTCCGTTTCGTTGGAAGGTACTTGCGACATATCTTCATCATCGTCGAAAACGCTTTCCTTACGTCTCGTTGAAATGTTGAGGTTCAACGTGCTTATCAGACGAATACAAGTCGTCACTATCTCATCGACGACCATTTGCAATGCCGCTACTCGCGTCTCGTTGTTCTCGCTGACTAATGCATAGTTTTCAGGATTCAAGAGCCCCCGCCAAAGAGGAACGTAATCTTTGTACGTTATCATAATTTCCGTTGTCACGCTCATGTCACGTTTCAGTTCCGCGTCGATCAACAATATGTGCGAACAACTCCAGACGATACCATCGTACACTGCAAAGTCAAAACGTCATTAGTCGCGTTGCTCGTTTGTAACGCTCGTCAGGGTCTGACGGACCAGCATTTAATTTTTTTTTCCTCAAAATATAGAATCTTTGGACTACGTACTTCTTCCGAACAAATTGTGTCAAAGTTTGTATTAATTTCTCAAAAAACGTGAAAAATGTTAAATCAATTGAAATACGAAAATCATTCAAAAGATTCAATAATATGATTGACATACTTTTTAGTTGGCGGAAATAAAAAGAGATTAGAATGTGAAAAGTGAAAATCATCAACTGCTAGTTTTCAAATGATGAAAATTGAATTCGACACTAAAACGTACGTATGTTGGCGATGAAATCTTGATAAAACACTTCCTTGGTGTACCGAACGTTAATGATGGTTCTGTTGAGAGAAGAAGTTGCGTATCGCTGATCGTCAGCCGACAATTCGGGGAATCGCTTGATCATGAGTGAGCACAGTGTCGTGAGGGCTCTCATTTGATCGATCGAAACATTCTCTAAGAATCTGATTATTCTGGAAAGGGCCTCTTGATAATCGGCCAATTCCTCGAACCGAGTCTCTTCGTTATCCTCGCTAAGGAGCCAAAACAATATTTCGTAAAACCAAAAGTTACCAACCGTTTCATGTGGAAAAAAAATTTCAAAAGTCATAATTGCATTTCCTCTCGCGCTCTCTCTCTCTCTCTGTGAATCAAGTTTTTTTACAATTATTTATTGCTTCTTAAATGTTCGTCTGTGAAACGATTTGCAAAAATGGTCGCAAGTTGCCGAGGAAAAAATAAATGTATACTGAAATATTTGTCACCAAGAATAAAGCGGAATCAAGCGTTGGACGATCTGCGAAAATGTATCCTCGACTCCTGCTGAGGCCAAATAGTGCTTACAGGATTCGGTAATCTGACTGAATCCATAAACAACGAGTCGGAGTACGTTCGAGGAAACAACGTCGGATGCGAGACTTTGGAGGAAAGACTCATGCAAATTCTGTAATAAAATAATGTATTTATAAAATAAAATAAATAAATAAACATTTCATAGAAAAAAAATGGATTAAATATTTTTGAGCTTTGAAAAAAAAGGAAAGAAAACTCACAAGAAAAACTTTTTTGTCTCGCGGTGAATTTTTTCGTCCCAAAACGCTGCCAACGGTTCTGTAATAATTTCTCAACGCCTCGATCGCAGCATCCCCGTACAATCCCTTATTTACGAAATTTTTCAACGTCACGTGCCAGAACTCGTAATCGTCGTAAACGTGTTCATCGAACAGTGAAAAATGTATCGACAACAATTTTATCAGTTCGAGCATCAGATTTTTATTATTGTGGTTTTCTTTCGAGTTGCAAAGATTCTTCAGGAGTCTGTACAGCGAGGATGTTGCTATTGATCCAGAATCGTTGACACTCGGCGGGAAATTCCGCAACATCATATTGAGCGATTCGACGTACGATGACGCACATTGAACGGATTTCTTCGCTGCATACTACGACACATTCAAAATTCGTCGCTTTTCATCATCTCAATTTAAAAAGCATCTGAGCAACGGAGTTTTTTACCGTTTCTGTAAAGTCAGCCATCAGCTGACGAAGTATCTTTTTTGCACCCCCGAAAGCTTCCGTTTGTGGAAAGTGAACCGATATAACCGATAACACCTGAAGAATTAGTCGTCGCTCTGAAAATGGACAAAACACAATTACAAATCTCAAGACTCCGTAGGATGCGAAATTTGAAAATCGTTTAACCAACTACCGGGTGTTTAAGCTCCGCTGAGAACATTGCAAAGAATACGTACTGAACAAAGCCGAGAATCGGTGCTTCCTTTGAGATAGAGGAATTTTGGAAATGACGGGAAATTTATTCACCTTGTATTGAATATAAATGCAATTTCTTGACGCATTCATTGACGACGGGATTGAAATCCAAATCTAATGACTTGAAGACTAGAATAAATTCGATGAAAGTCTTGACGGCGGCGTTCTTCAAAAACCAAGAAGATTTTATGACGAGGGCGAGCTTGAGCACCGCCTGAAAAGAAAAGAAAAATTCTCTGTAACAATTACGGAAATTGCTCGCATGGATGCAACAACGTTGTACTCTCACCATGGTTGGTTTTGTGTAGGGCTTGTAATCGTCGACACACTGATTCATGATGGGAACCAGGAGTGCGAAAGTTTGATTTATCGCCGCTTCCAAATCCTTGCTTATGTGTGGTTGTTCCAAAGCGTTCATGAGGAAAGCCAACAATCCTTTCCTTTCGTTGAAGAGTATACTCAAAATCACTCCTAATGGGAAAATATTGTAAAATCACCAAAACCTTAAACGACACATTTCTGTGGATTGGCTGCACCGATTTTTTTCAAGCAAAAAAGAACGATTTTTCAAACCTCTTTCACTGGTAGGAACATTCTTGAAATATTGATCGCATTCCTTCAGGATCGAAGTCATCTCCGGCCAAGAAGATGACATTCGTTTCGTTTCGAAGATGTCCATAAATTTTTGGATTGCGTCCATTGTAGATTTTTATTCCGCGTTAACTGGATGACGTTAAAAAACAGAGAGATAATAATGAAGAGAGTTATAATCGCGAAAATAAACACTGATGATTATTTATTCGCTGTTTTTATATTATGAGGTTATGTTGACATTGCTAAATCACCGGTTGGTAACAATAATTATTGCGCGATACGACGATGATGAGTTTATTCAACAACAACGACTAGAATCTCTATTCTCTACATTTTGTCTTTCTTATTGTAGGCTGTTTACGTTATTCAACTGTCTACAAACTCCGCGACGCCGCGTTCATGACAAGAAAAATCCCGCCATCGAACCAACAATCACATCAATGAATTTGTTGCCGACCTGCAACTTTTCATTTTCAACTTTTTTTTTATAGTTGGTATCGATGAATGATCGTGTGGTAGTTATTGGTACTCTATTCCAAAAGCTGATTGATGGGTAGTTTTCCATCAATATAATTAATGGGAGTTTGAACGTGAAGCGATAATCACCATCGTGTGTAGAACAATTCCGCGATAACATATTTTTCGATATTAAATTCTATCATTCTATGAATGTGTCATTACGAAAACTCAAGCTTTTTTTCTCCCATAAACGTTATAATTAGTAATTTGCGCGACATTTGACTTTGATTGATAATTAATATAATCCAAATTTCTAAATAAGTTAATAATTCAAATATTTCGAGTTAAGATTCAAATTCATTGATATTCCATCCGTTCAACGAACCCAATTGATTACTGAAGTTCTTTGCGTTTGTTCAGGCGGAAAAAGTCTGTAACAGCTGTTTTTTCAATCCACGATAAAGCTTGAGAATCACATTCAATATTTTTTGTCTCGAATCGTAATTGCGACGTTGTCCACACACCGATTTAAAAAAAAAAAAAAAAAAAATTTCATTTNGCGGATCGATGCACAATGTCCGGTGACATGCACCAGTGAATATGAACCTGACGCGGCTATGAGTGCGAATTCTAGACAATTTCATTTTTTAGTATTGAAATTGTAATTTGTAAACGCCAAGCATTAAAAAAGAATTGAAATCATTTCTTCGAGAGCCAAGAAAAAAAAACCAGTCACAACAGAAACTTGGGGTGCATGGTTAATAAAATAAGCCCGATCAGGCATAGGATTCTGTCCATGTTGAATTTTTCCGGGCTTATTTTCTTAACCAAGCACCCCGTTGTGGCTGGTTTTTTTTTCTTGGCTTTCGAAGAAATGATTTCAATTTTTTTTGGGCGTTCTTTTTTTTTATTTATGCAAAGTCATTTAATTGAGATTTCATTTCTTTATGGGAGTTAAAATTTTTCAGCGTGAGCCGCGAAAGCGGTAAAGAGAGAGAGACAGCGCTATAGGCGCGGCAGCGTTAGAGGGAAAGAGAGGCTCGACGATATAGTCTGTCTCTCTCGTTCAGCGGAGCGCGTGACGCCACAGCTCGAAAATGTCCACCGGTCTCGCAAAAGGCGTATGTCCAACGTAAACAAACGCGACTTACGCCCTTCTGACTGTGAGAATCAGAAAGCGTCCCGGATTGCGCGAACCAAAATCTTCAATATCAGATTCAAAATTTCTGTGACATCACAAAACCCTTATTTTACTTATAAGAGTGCGGCCGGCTCGCGCTACGCTTTTTTTTAAATACATGGCGTTGAGCCGCTGCCGCGTCTCTTGATAATGGGTTACAAAATCTTTATTTGTTGGTTTGCACAGATGGGTTACATGTGTATTGTATTATCGTTCACGTCTAGCAATGAGTATAAAAAGCAGAATTCGATGTCTCGTTAAGCAGTAAACGTCCAGGATTTCTGAGGGTCAATTCGCTGCGTCCACGTAAGCATTTATTGCGAAAATCAACTATCAAATCCTATAAAGGACGTTTTATACAAAATTTTCCATCGTAGAAATTCTACATACTACATAGAAATTTTCAAGTCAGTGACGATTTGCCTAAGGAGCCAGATTGCAAGAGTTAAAATTTGCATGAATTTGAATCTTAAAATGAGAATTTTTGAAACGATTTGAACGAATCGATTAAATTTTTGACATGAAAAATAAACTCTTCTTCTATTCCATCCGCATGAAAAATTGTTCATCAAAGAAATTTTCAGAAACTACGAAAACTTTGAAATGACGTTTGCAATGAAAATGAGCAAAGCTTGCTTATTGATTCTTGGTTACCTAACGATCTATTCTATCGCCGTAAGTACAAATCACTAGAAATAATAATAAAAGTAAATGATAACTGTTTCTATTAAAATAGCGTGCATGTTGAAAAATATTATTTTTCTGATTGATAAGGCCGATACGATTCACACTTGTCCACCTAATTTCTATGGGCTGATGCCGTATACGCACAACTGCTGCCTGTACGTTGATTGTCTACATGGTTATGCTCTGGTTTTGCAATGCCCTCTAAATGAAGTATTTCATCCAGTAAAAATGGCATGCGTTCCAGCAACGACCTATCCGGAATGTGAAGACGGTGAGTTTTCTTAACTTTTTCCAACGATATCGCGACACGGAGAGAAATTTATATAAAAAATTACTATGCCACCATAGTTCCCTGGTGGGAGTATCGTCCATCTGAGAAATTTGAGCAAAAACATAGTAATTTTTATTTAAATTCTATCGGAAATAGCGGAAATTTGACATTTTTCGCCTAATTTCAGATGAAAAATTACTATGTTTTTGCTCAAATTTCTCAGAGAGACGATACTGTCACCAGGGAACTATGGTGGCATAATAATTTTTGATATAAATTTCTCTCCGTGTGTTCTCTTTGCATACCAACCATCAAATTTGATAAGACGATTTTTTCTAAATTGAATAAACAGGTGGATTCATCCGAATCACTCGCAAAAAGAAGTAAAATGAAGCGGCTGACAGACTCGGCTTATCGTACGATCAGAAACTGAACATGTTTGCTGATGCAGTTAATAAAATAAATTTCCAGTGAAATATTGTATTTATTAATCGTCGCCCCTCACAGTCTTATTTTTTCTACGGAAACTCATGGATCTCGATGAAATTTCCCATCTTCCGATACAGATGCGTTTTCCAAACTTTGCTCCGCGGATATGCACTAAAAGGTCGGAAAGTGCATAGCGTTCGCTGGAGCAATAAAGGGTGAAAAACTACTGCCTACAAACTTGGTGAATTTTTGCAAGAATTTCGAAATGTTCTGCAATCATTTTGACTCGAGCACGAGCACAAGGAAAAAACTAAACTCAGCGAGTGAGAATTTGCATCGTGTTATAATTATTCTCTCAGGAATAAAGACGATCGTCAACTATATCGTTCACTTTATCTTCACTCATTACTGAACTTACTTTCGCTTCACTTATTATGTTTAACTTCATGAATTTATCATAGAAATTATGCGCAACGACATTTTTCTAAGCATCATTAGGGGCGAATTTTATTTAACACTTGAATTTGGTTTACACAGTTGAATTTTATGTTGATCTTAATATCGCTGTGGTCTGGCAGTTGGTATAAAAAGTCGCATGTCCGAAAGATGTTAGGACATTTCTCCAGTACAGGTGAGGGCTAGAATACTTCCGAACCGATCTCCACCTTTCACGCGTAAGTGCAAACGTTGATACGTATATTTTGAAACTTGATCGAAAATGCTCTTTCCGTTGTATATATTTTTTTCTGGACGTCCATGCTGGATTTTTTTTTCTTGAATTTAATTAATTTAATTTAAATTTCATCAGTAACTGTATAATCCTCCGTGGCGACCAGGGGTTGAAATGACCTCAAGCGCAGAGCTAGAATTACTACAAGTTATGGGTGCCCGAGACGGTTCTTTCCAACAGTTCTTGGAGGTGCCCGAATTTTTTTTTGTTTCTTACATCTCCTTGCTAATTTTTTCCGCCATTTTGAAAATTGGATACAATTTTTTTGGCATGCTATTCGCAATCCGAAAGGTTCGAACTAATTTTCTGAATTCTTATTTGTCGTTCGGACCGATCCTGGCTACGGCAGCAAGTCTTTAAACATGCCTCGGGTCATGCCGACCCCGTGTGTGACCGGTGCTTTATTTCATAACGCGTGACCACGGAGGATTAGAAAAAACAAGTGATTACCAAGCTTTTTCACGCGGTGCACATCAACCGAGAATCACCTTTTTTAACAAAAACGATTTTTCTACTCCTTTCAGCGATAAACCTGCAATTATGACCAACTGATCGATCTCAGCGCAACTATATAATAAAAGCACACGCGAAAGCCTCAAAATGGTGTTTGCAACGAAAATGAGCACAGCTGGGTTATTGGTTCTCGTTTTCCTTGTAACCAAATCTGCCGGAGTGAGTAGTGCTCGAAAAATCGGAGCAGATTCTCGAACATTTATTCAAAATGTTCATTCTAACTTTCCGTCCGGTTAAAATCATTGAAACTGCCGGTGGAAAAAACAAAATCACAAAAAATGAGAATCGTACACGGAGAAAAATGGGGCTTCAAATTCTAAGAGCCAATGCTAGAGAATCTAGCAATTTGCTACCAGTTCGGCTAGATTTAAGGTGATCTAGCAGTCGCGTGAGTGCGAGATAGATAACCAAAAACCAGATACACGGTTTTCTAAGAGACCCTTCATATTTTGAGAAAAAAAAAAGTTACATCTTCTTCTCTGGTGAAAGGGGAACAACGTGTAACTAATGTTTTTCTTGAAATATTCGTTCTCTCGAAATAAACCGTGTAGCAGGATTTTTACCGACCGAGCAAGTGATAGATCGCCTTAAGAGTTCTTGTTAAGGAAGGATGAAAATGATTCTTACACCGTGTAGTAAAAATGGTGCATGCATATTACATTCGCAAGTAATTTTCGCATGGGCGCGAGTCCTATATGCTGGATAAGTAAATACAATGCCTGCATATTCCATTTGAAACTATTCTCTTTTACTATTACACGCTATATTTTCAGATTGATTACTATACGCATAGCATAAATCTTCAGCGGATAAATAGATTCCATTATACGCATAACAAAAATCTTCGGACAGCGAGAAATATCACGAAGGTGTTAGTCAAATGTGACTCTTTAGACTGTAATTTTTGTAGAATACTGGATAGTAATCGTCCCAGTACCACGGGCAAAATGTTTTTTGAATTCTACCAAAAATCCCAATATGGCGAATGAAATGTAATTATTTGTATCAATTTGCGTGACATATCGTAGGTTAAAATTTGAATTCCTTCATTATTATTATACTGAAATTATAATTTTTATCCTTCATTCAATACTTTTCGATATTTTCTAATATGTTTTTTTTAGAAACATAGTGTTAATTTTTAGAAGCGTAGTATTAATTCCTAAATTTGAAGCTCCTGTTTTCTCCGTGTAGAAAATAATTACCGGAATATCTACGCTATAGTTGATTGACAATTAATTAGCCAATATCCGTATTGATTACGGCTTCCTACGAGTGACGCGTATCACAAATAAATAAAAAATCTTTTTATTCCTGTTACAAGTTCGACGAAATGCCTGTATGTCCGAAGTTTGGGATTGCGATCATAGAATATGTGTACAATTGCGTACTATACGTTTTATGTGTAAATGGTCAAGCCACGCTAGAGTCATGTCCTAATGGAAAAGTGTTTCATCCAAAGTTTTCTTCTTGCGTTCTGCAGAAGGATTATCCGATTTGCGAGGACGGTGAGTTGTTTGGGGTTTTTGTAAATTATTCGAAAAGTCTCGTCTTTTTTTATTTATACTTTTAAATTTGCTGCGTGAGCAGGTGGATTCATAAATACTTGGTAACTATCGCCGAGGGATGATCGAAACAAAAATTGCCTCATCGAGTAATTTTGTCATTTTACTATCTAACGATGTATATCCATGGCAAGGCGGGATGGAAATAAATTGATATTTCATAAACTTGTGGAATCGTATTCTTTCTTCACGAAACGATATTCACGATTTTTTTTCCTCGTCCGGTCACCAGTATCACCCAAGGTGTATGAGAGTTACTTTATCGACTGCCAATATATTCCGACCTTACCGATCGTACGACGTCACTACGCTGCTGCGATGATAAAGGCGCATCGCGTTATCGAGGAAATTCGGCGTGAAAAATGATTCAAAAACGGCTTGAAAAAGATGCTGAAATATTTATTGGCTTTTTAATGAATCTTTAAAACGGGCTCGCATGAGGCGATAAAGAAAAAAAAAAAACTTGAAGAATTTTGCATGTTCAATACATTTCCACCTCGTGATGGAGCAGTCACCTCGAATTTTCGAAATGGAAATTCTCCGTTGTCGTTTGACTAATCAGAAAAAGGCTCTGTCAGCGAACGCGGGACGATGGCAAAAATCCGCTGACAGGGGCTTTTTTTAAATTCGCACTCAGTCGCACTCATGTGGCGAGAAAGCGATTGCTCCTTCACCTTAAACATATTTTCTCCAAATTTCGGCAGATTATAAAAAACAACTCTTATGCAAAAACTAAAGGTGCAGGTGTGATCAACATTCGCTGTGCAAAACTTTTGCCAACTCTAAAGACGCAATTTGGTTCTGTTCGAAAGAAGGCGCTTAGAAGCGAAGAGAGGGCCGACTGCTCGGCTGACGAGTCCGCAGCAGTGACTGCATGGGAGCTTGGCGCGGGCGGCAGTGGGGGTACGAGCCAGAGCCGCGCTGCGCGCGCATCGTGTTGGCAAAGAGAGCGCGCGTCCCTTGTAAGTGGTTATATTTCTTGGTAAAAGAAGTCGTTCGGGTGGTAGTGGAAGAGCTCGTACAGTTTGGTGTGTAGCGAGAGCGGCTAGTACCGGCTTAGCCAGTGATCGTGCCTACACGATCCGCGAGCGCTGTGCGATCTCTCCGCAAAGATTTTTCTATTTAAAAACATTCTATTCGTTTGTTGTTGGATAAATAATTATTCTTTCTCGTAATCCAGCGTCTGCTCGCGCTTCGTACGTACATCGCGAGTGTGTTGTTTCGTTTATTTTCGTAACTTTTTCGCGCACCATCGTTATTATCACTCGGTATAGGCGACATAGCGCGTTGTTGGAGAACGGAGTTAAGAGAGATAAGCAAGCGTCACTACTATCCGAAGAACGGCATTGGTGCTCCGTTAAGAGCTCGACGTGTAACACACAGACCTAATGTACGAAACTCTTTAGAATAACGTCTTTATTTTTTACCGCGTAGACGAGAGTTCCACGACGAATATCGTACATCCAATCAATCAACATTTTTCCTTGAGCACATTTTACAGTTTCTGACGAAAATTTGACTACCGTCGAGTCGAGTTTCCGCATATTAAGGTAAAAAGTGTCAAGTGCACACGGGAAAAGAAGGATTTCACGATGAGTTCGGTGCGCTGAATGAAATCGATGCTGAGAGGAGGCGAGCTACGGAATAATCCTCGAAAAATAAACAAATTGATCGTGTCTGTGCGAAAATAAGTGTTTTGCCTTTCGTCCGGACCAGACGAAAGAGCTTTTTATTTTTTTTCCCATTCCGTTCTCCATTTTTCCGCGTGTTCCCCAAGTTCGTCGTGCTGAGTATCGCGCCACGTAAAGGGAAAACAACCAACAACAACGTTATGTATTCGGACGGTCACGAGGTAGACGGCAGTTGGGTGCTGCGCGTCTACGTCACGGATCTTCAGGTCGAGAGGAGTCTCCGCGTCAAAGGAGAACTCCACATTGGAGGTGTAATGCTTCGGCTGGTCGAAGACCTTGGTAACTTTATTCCCAATTTATTTCATTCATTTATTCACCCTCCCAAATTTCGCCAGACTTGTCAATTAATGAGCAATAAATCATTCAGAAATTCCAGTACGCACAATTGCAATTCCAATTATTGGAAAACTTTTAAACGAACGGGCATTTTTTCCAAAAAATTCTCACTGTCGCGATCTTTTCAACTATTTTCATTATCAAAAATTTCAAGTTGCAAATTGCTTCCTCAAGATTAAGCACGATGCTCGAATCTTCCTCTATGAGGTACCACGTATTTTTATTATTTTTACATCCTCATAGCTTTGAAAATCGTGCTAAATCGATTTGTCACTTTTTCATAAAAATAATTTCGACAACTTTTCTAAAAAGTAAAGAGGAAGTACGCCGCCTGCAGATAATCTTACAGAATTTACAAAAATTAAAGCCGTTCGACGATTTTTTGAAAAACTCAGATTTTCGTAAAAATTTGAAAAAAAAATCCTAAAATTTAAACCGTTCAAGCGACATTTCCCAAGTTCAATACCAACCTTTCTATTATGAAGTTCTATGTATAAAAAAAAAATTAGCACAAATATGAAAATTTGCGCAAGTTTGAGCACTGATAGACTTTTTTTGAAAATTTCAAAATGCCGTAAAATTCGTATTTTTCTAGCAATTCCTACAAAATTTTCAGAGAATGAAGAGTTTGTATAGATTAACATCCGTGCAAAACGAGAGCCCTGCAGCTCGAACCGTTCACGAGTTATAAACGTTTGAATTATATTTTTTATAGATTTTCAGAAAACTGAAAAAAAAACATTTCCACCGTCTCAACGCTTCCTCTACGATGAGGAAGCAAAAAACGAAACATTATTTTTTTTCGAAAATTTCGAAAGTTTGTTTATAAAACTCGGAAAAAGTTACATTTGGTATTAATTCCAGTAAAATAATATATGAAATCGAAATGACGTGATCATCAGCCAAGACCTGAATGGCCAACCGATTGTTTACCAGTCGAACGGAAATGTTGGGATAAAATAAATACAAATTGGAAAAATTTGACGACCGATTGATGAAAAAATACGTGACTCTTAAAATATACAATGAGCGATCGTTGTTTTTACTTTGTGTCACGCGCGACATTCGATAAGGAATAATAAACTGTGCTCGATACGAGAGATCGAGAATTAAACGGCACAAAAGTACAGCGCGTGAGTCCTGCGGGTCTGTATAGTATCTGGAGAAGCAACAAGTTGCAGGTTTCGCGTGTCGCTGTAGAGAGCTCGATAAACGTGGAGATGCTGTGTGTTCTGGCTGTTGCCCTGGCACTGCAGCAGAGTACAGGCTTGTGTGCTCGCGCTCTCAAGAGAGTGGAAAAACTGGATGGGCCGAACTAGTTTCGCCATTACGTCGAGGACATTGAGAAGGTGGTGTTGGTGTGGCCGGGGGGGCCTTATTTATATGCTAAGCATATTTTTGAAAAAAAAAAAAAAAAACTTTATTTGCCACCAACGTACGTATACAGGAAAGACTGATAAAGTAATAAAAATAAAAACAATAACAGTTCAAAACTCGCTCTGACCCGACCTTAGACGACGTTGAAGTTGGAATGCGACGAAAAATTGAATGAAAATTGATTTATTCATCATTTCAATAAATAATGCACTTTTTACCATTTTTTAAAAAATGAATTCGGTTTTCGAATGACAAAGAATCTTGTCCCACTGTCCTTGACAAATGCTGTATGGAATTTTGCTTTCTGCTTGAAAAAAAAAAAAAAAATTAATATTTTCCGAATTTCAAAGATTTAGTATTCGCGAGTTTAAACTAAAAATTGGATCAACTTTGAGGATTTTTCGTAACTCCGATTTCGGGAAATGATGGGAATGGAATTTGAACATAAAAATCGTTTAATATTGCAAAGGTGTTAGTTTCCTCTTGTAAATATATCGTCACGTGACATCGTGGCATTTTATTTTCGTCGTCGCATCGATCCATATATCGACAAACACACACGCACATTTGGATGCATACGTTTAAGCACATCGTAGTTAACTTTATGCTCGAGCACACCCGGTATATTCTCAAGTTAAATGGCCGAGAGAAGTTCTCGTAACGGTCGCAACACACTATCCAGTGCAGAATTCCCAACATCTTACCACAGTATTTTGAGGAAACTCTCTCTGGCTCTCCCTCTCTTTGCAGCAATAATTTTTTATTTATTTGGATGAAAAGTCTGTGTCCCTAACCAATGGCCAAGCTTACTGTGGGAATTGTTGATTTATTTTTATTCGATAGAATGATTAAAGTCATTGCTCTCGTCTGAAGACACTGATGCGAAATGGACGCGCGATAACATCGGTTTTCGTGTATACATTCGTGTTTTTTAAATTTACACGACTTTGTGCGTATGGGTTGGAGGATGTGCACGCGGTTTTCGTCATCCAGCACAGTCTCCATCCTCTGCGCGCGAGTTTATTTTGGCTCGACGTCCCTCTTTCCTCTCTCGGATTTTCGAGAGTGAGAAATACAGAGCTCGCTCGGCATGGAAACGAAGGAGAGAGACTCGCGTCTGCTCTCGACGAGCATTGCTATGGAGAATTACGAGTATACGGCCGTGTGTATATATCCACGGATATATTTTTTGGTGCGAAACGAGCCACGGGGTGCCTGAGAGAAGCCCCAGGAATCTCGTCCCTTCATCCCTCTCGTTTCATTCCAACAAGATACGAGAAGCCTCTTCTCCAACGCGTTGTCGCATTCTCAGCCTCTTTTCTCTTGCTTCTTCTCTCACTTTCTTTCTCTCTCTCTCTCTCTTTCTCGCTTGATTATTTCTGCACCACTTCTTGAATTTCCTTAGGACAAAACTCCGGAATCTCCGACACTACGTGTGCAGACCGTGATTTTTCACTCGTCCTCTTCGTCCTCCATTAGGAAAGCTTTCCAGCAGTTAACTGACAACTTGGACCGATTACTTTTCGTTATTTGTTATCGATTCTTTGCCTCGACACACTCTGATGCACGAGAATCTTTTATAGTCGCATTTGCTTTTCGATCGTTAGACAGAGGGACATGCTACCGTTTAGTTTCGTTCTTCACATCAGAATGCTGATCGATTCTTAATCCCCAGGCACCCAACAGACACGATATTTTGCTCAAAGTTCTTAGCTGTTCTTTGAATTTTTTTTCTCGCTCTCTTTCTGTCAAAGGCACGTTTTTTTAAAAAATAAATTCGTTTATTCCGGAGCCAAGTTGTTTCCTAATAGTCTCGTCGTCTTGACAAATGCATGAGATGCTGAGCGTGTGAGTGTGTGCGTCCTCAGGTACAACAAAGTCTTCGCCCACGGCCAACCATTTTCTTCCACCGTTGAAATATGTATGTGGACAAATTTTTGTGCCAGCGAGTCTCAAGTACAAGACAAACATTCGCGCACTGCCCACTTGGTGAAAACTTCAAGTCCGTAGTCCAAGAGTCTCAAGAAACTCGTTCTAAGATTCAAAGCTCGGTTCCGGATTTTATACCTAACTAGCCGTTGGCGCTAATAAAAGGTGGAGCTGGCTTAGTATCAAAACTTGAAAAAAAAAAAACGTTTCAAAATCTTGAAACTTTGATTTTACGAAAATCGCTTATAACTTTTTCTTTTTTACAAACTGCCACACTCCAGCTCATTATCTTCCTTTTCGAATTATCTTTGAATTGGGAATTAGCGATTTTTTTATTCGTTATCATTTTTTAGTTGCTTGTGAACTTTGAAAGCAGAAAATATGGCGAAAAATATGATTTTTTTGTTCGGGTTGCCAAAAAGAAAAGAAAATTTATCGGAGTCTGAAACTTATTCTGATTCATAAGCTTCATTCTTGTGAAAGATTCGTAAAAATTGCTTCAGTGGTTTTTGTGTGAAAAGGGCACAAACACAATTTTGCAGTAGAATTTTATATATGTAGAGATCGAAATAAAAAAGTACGAGTGAACCTCATTCCCTTGAAGAATATAAAACTCGAAACGATATCTATAATTTATTTGCGAGGACCATAACAATTTTTCATGAAAATCTATTAAGAGTAGATTAGAAAAAAAAGCAATTGGTAATTAATTAGTGAAACACCAGCAAATAGAAATCTGTATCAGAAAGAAAAATACAAACGTACAATGAAAATGGTACAGAATGGTGTAAGGATATAAATTGAATGTAATTGGAGAGTTTAATGAGAATGAGTTTTACAGAGATAAAACTTATATAGCGATTCTACGATTGTCCAGTAAATATCTTACCGCTTCGTTGTTACCTAAATTTTTGGCAATAATTAGAAAAAATACTGGACATTCGGGGGGAGATCGGAAGTTAAGTTTGTAGTTATTCCTTGGTTGGTGTTGAAATTGATGACAAATGAATTTCATCGTGAATAGAATAGTGATGAAAAAAATGAGCAGCACCAAAGCCCGGGATAGTTTGAAATGATTGAAAATTGAAAATTGACGAGGAGAAAAAAAGGAAACGTGGAATAAAAATTCTGTCGAGATCTTCTGAAAATCCTCACACTTGCTTGCGAGCACGTACAGGCAATACCGTGTGTGCCACTAAACGAGCTCCGGAAGAGCAGAAAAAATAAGTCCCAAAAATACTCCCAGGCCCCGTTGGGAATATTTTTATTATTATCCTGTGCGAAGAACGTAAAATCTTGCGTACACATGGATGCCATTTTTCGCTTCATTATTTCAAACTTTTTCAACGCCTTTTTTTTCTTTATTTATTTTCCCCTGCTGCTGTCATGTTTTCCTTTGCCTCGAATTGCACATAAATATCGACACTTGAACAGGAAATACACCGAGCACAAAAAAAACTCAATCGCAATATATTTTTTTATTACACACGACCTTCTGCCAGTTCTCGCATTTGTTAACTTTTCCTTTTAGCAATTTTTTATTTGTGCTTCCCTGCAGTGATTACCGTACTGATAAAATTTACCATCTATGCACACAAACATATAAATAAATATCCAAGTATTCGTCAATGAGGCACACTCCGACCGGAAACAATGGCGTGAGCGAAAAGTAGAGAAAGAGAGAGAGAGAGAGAGAGAGAGAAAGAGCGGAGCGAGGATACGATAAAGTATCGACCGGACGTAAGCCAAGCCTCTCTCGCAAATGGAACATTTGAGATCAATATAAATGCATTATCATCCCGAATTACCGGATACAATATACATATATATTCATTGTATGATAATCGCGGATGTGCAAAAGATCCGCAACATTGCCAGGAGCGACCACGACACTGTTTCCTGGTTGTGCAATTTTGTGTTGTTAGATTTAACAATTTTCTTTTCAAAGCACCGTTCGAATTGTCTTCGGAGTTTTGCACGGCACAAGGAAAAACTATTTAATTTGATAATTAATAAGCATTCCATCAGGTTTTAATATAACACGAGGCTCGATAGCGTAAAATCACTGAGTGAAGTTTCATTCAGTCAGATGTTCTTGGAATGTAAACCCATATGGCATGGAGGAGAGGGCGTATACATAGTTTTATGTTACTGACCCAATAAACTCGATGTCCATCTCCCTTTTGCTTCTTGCATTCCGATAAACACACACACACAGAGGCAGAGACTTGTAGGCGAACAGCTCGTGAGGCCTGAACGCTTTCGAATATCGAGAAGTCTTGAAATATCGCGCGATGTATCTGTTGAGTTGCTTGTATTCTTTAAATGGAACGAGATAAATACCCAAATTTTGCGACTACCTAAAAATAATAAAAAAGCTTTCGTTGTTCCTCTCATTAACGTCATGGCCGGGCTACAGTTTCACTGTTTATTTTTCATCTTTACGCTCACCCATTAATCATCTCGAGTGACAAGTATCTTCGAAATGCCTCGACCCGCGTAACGCAGCTGATTACTTTTTTCTTCACCTTTTCGGTCAATTATAAATGGACTATTTGGCTATAGGAAGATGACGGCTATCCAGATGTTGTATTATAAACAATTCGAACCGATGACACAGTGCAGCATCCCCACCGATCCAAATGGATATAAAAAAAGTTTTAATTGTGTGCACTGTCGTGCTCAATCACGAGTTCGTGATTGGAGCTCGTGCGGTTGTTATGACTTCATGCTGCTTCGGAATGATTAATTGAGTGACAACGAGAATCTCTGTGCACTAATTTTCAATGCTCTTTATATGCAAATAAACGGGCCAAGCTCTTGCTCTATAGTATCGGGTCGAAAGTCAAGAATAGAGAAAAAAAGAAGAAAAAAAATTCAACAACGACACCATAAGACGAAAAAATACTGTTCCGCTTTCTTTCTCTATCTTTGTCTCTTATTCTCTTTCGCTCGTTTGGTCCAATGTACCGTACGTCAGCAACTCGATGACAAGACTGCATTCTTGTTACGTCGTTTCCGCGAAAAATACACGTTTCCCTCTCTCTCTCCCGCGTTTTCCGTCGCGCTCACAATCCTTCGTCCCTTATTTCTTCTCTCTTCACGGCGATCATAATTCGAAGACTTTCCTATAATATGATACGTTAATCCAACATGCAAATTATATACAAGTGCCCTCGTAATATAATAACTTCAATCGCTCAGCATCGAGCTCGTATCCTCGTTCCTGAAATAATTGCACAGTCGTCAGAACGGAGATTCGAGGAAAGATCGTTCTCCAGATTCCCATGAAATCTCAAAATATTGGAGTACTTCTTTAAACGGAATATAAAAACGTAGAGAATCAATGACGAGGACTCGCAATAAGTGGAGAAAAAATCACAAGGTGACATCAAATGGTCACCGTGCGTTACTTCTCGTAACCCTCGCGGTGCTGACACGTTCTAGAAATAGTAAAATATATTCTCATTTTTCTCATTAAATATTTTCAAAATCAATTCGTCAGCACAAATTCAAACATTTTCTTTTAAATAACCCATAATTTTTGCCTGTATCGTTCAGAACGACACATAAAAATTCAGGATATTAGTTTGAACCTTCCAGAATGAGAGTATCATGGAAAATAATTATTATCCATTTTTCAAAATGGCGGAAGCATCAGCAAGGAGGCAATGTGTAGAAAAAAAAAAAATCCCCAAAGGGCGCCAATAACTCGTAGCAACTCTAGTTCAAAGTTGCTATTGGGGTCATTTTGACCCCTAGTGACCACGGAGGGTTTAAGCACAAATAAAAATTGGAGATTCACTTTTAACCGTGCAAAACTTGAAACTCGCCAATATATTCCTACCACGGATATGGTTTTGCTATTAAGGAATTGAAAATCTATATCTACCAGGAATTGTGTAATCTCAGAGAGGATTTCCTCTCGGGGGACTCAGGCAGGTGTACAACATTTATGTACATACAGTCGTTCCTCACGACCGGAATAGTAAAAGGTGATCTTTCGCGCTGAGGGACAAGGTGCACAAAGTGGGGCTGCAAAGTGTGGTCTCGCTCGAGAGAAGCTATAAAGTACGTGGGCGATTTAGTGCATACTATACGTAGCTATATATATTGCTTACTGCTCCAACAGAGCGATATATATGCACGTTCGATGCAATGCATTCGAGAACGACCGAGTGCTCGTTCGACAAAATGTACAGTCCTATCCACTTGAATCTCTCGAGTATCAACTTTTTACACTCGAGGAATTCAGGACCGTAACGGAACGACTTTATGGATAATAAAATAAATCATGAATACGTCACCGCGTCATACAGAGCGCGATAATTCATTTGTATCAATTCGAATCGGTTGTTAATTTTTGGATTGCAATTAAATTAGCTTCTTGACTGAGGAAAATGTGTCAGCAATTTTTAGTTCAATACGTAAATTCTCCGATCAATTACGAATTATTGAATCAATTCGAGAAACAAAATACGTTGACAACGTGGTGGCTCGGTTTCTCGACATTTTTCGGAGCTCATCCATCCCGAGTCCTCGCGCGGAGCCAGGATCGTCCAAACGATTTTGCAATCGCCAAAAAGCTCCACACGCAGTTATGATACGCATGTGTATGTACCATCGCCCCCACTTGACTCGAATTATACGCTCGGCTTACCAACGCCTCGAATTACTGTACAGACTGTAATTTTATCTCGAGAGGTCCCGAGTGTGCTTCTCCGAACCTATGTGTTTGTGCTTATTCAGCAATGTACAAACACAATACACACGTGCATAGAAAACATGTATAGGAACGTACAGTCACATATGTACGAGAATTCAGCAACGAATCGAGAACCGGGCCCGAGTTTACGACGCCGGCCTTGTCTTGCAAGAAATCCTTGACGAAACTCCATGCTGCATTTTTTCATCCCACTTCATCGATTCATTTCGAAATACACGAAAATAATGTTTTTTTTTTTATTTAAGTAAAAACGTCTTTGAAAACACTATAAAAATCTTTGGAAAATCTTAAGATAGCGTGAGTTAAAAAGTCATAACAATCGGCCAAAATATCGTGGAATTCATCGTCGTGGAATTAGTGTTCAGAATTTAATAAAATTTGGTACAGTAGTGGATCATGATGAGAAAAGGATCCAGTCGAATTTTCAAGAGGCTACGGAGAACCAGAAATATGATATTCGCATTGGTAGTTCCATACATTTTATATTGAGTTTTAGGATAAATCTCAATTTTCATTGTATTTTACAATGAATTCTTATCAATTCTCAGGAGAAATCACACTTTTCATTTCAAAATACAATGAAATGCATGAAATCGATGTTAAATTCGTAAAATTATCAATGCGAATATCTTTTTTCTGCTTCTCTGTAGCCTCTTGAAAATTTGACTGGATCTTTTTCATATCGCAATCTACTACTGTACCAAATTTCATTACATTCTGAACACTAACGCTCAAACCAACAGTGCGTGATCGAATGGATGACACTAAATCAGGATGCACACTAAAATTCAATAGTTAAGAGAATGGTTGTGGTTCAAAAAGTGTCATTTGCATTAAATGTGAAATAATTCGAGTCGTGGTAATGAACTAATTTTTACGATTACTCATTTGGTATAAGTGCGTGATTATGCATACGATTAGATGAGATTAAATTAACCGATAGGAGTCAATCGTAGTATGAGTGTGCCTGGCTGCACGAGATCTCTTTCCCCTTCCCTGTGTCCGATCTACCGTGTGTCCTCGGTCTGTGTTTGATTTCTCTTCGTACATGAAGGCAAGGTCGCACTTACGGTACTCCGCGATCCAGAGACGGGGCCGTTGCGCCTCTTTCGACCAGCAAGCTTCTCTTTATAATACTAAAGAGAAATATATGTCTGCGTGTATTTATGAGGAGAAAGAGAGAGAGAGGGAACGAGACAGAGCTATAACGAGATCTTTCTGCAACGGATCGCCTGGAAATACCTCGGTACGGTCCAGGAGATTTCTCCTTCTTCCTCTCCCTCGCTCTCTCTCTCTCTTGCTCTCTCGTGCTCATGATCGTGTAGCGAGAACTCGCGAATACCGGGTCGCGTATCCGAGATCCTCTTTTATCGTCCTGAACTCTATTCGCTCTTTATTCCCTTTTATCTGTCTCAGCGAACAGAACCAATTTCTCAAAGATCCTTACGATTATAAGATTTATACTTGGACGTATGCATAAACTTTTTCGTTCATTAAAACAAAATTGCAAAATTCACACATACATTTTTATTATTTTCGTGTGAAAAATCACTTTCATTTTAAAACGTTTGCACGCAAAGTTATGTGGATTAGCAGAATTTTCAAACATTCCCGAGTTCCCATGGGCCAAGTTTTTCGACGCGGATATTTCTCTTGGAAAGAGAGGCCCGCAGGCATTTTTCGTGGTCATAAGAAGTTGCCAACGCACGCAAAGTCCTTCGAGATGAAGCCGAAGGATGTGTATGAATATTCTCGCTTCTGGAAGGTTTGTGAGATGCCCTCCGCAGAGCCTTGGTGCATCGAATGACCGCAAGGGTGCGCGTGAAAGAGAAGCCATCCGTGCCGCGTATATCCGAGGCCCCTGAAAATTATGGGCCTTTCCGATGGGCAGGTCGCACGTAAACCATCTCGGACCATTGAGCTAAGAAAACATTGGAGATTATCATGAGAAACTTCACCGTAGGCCAGCAAAGGATTACCCAACGAAGCTTATGCGCCACGACGTCCGTGCATCGAGAATGACGTTCACGCAAATCCTCCGAAACTATAATCTCATTCGGCGGGGCCTTCGGGCCACTAAACGCACAACTTTTTCTTCGCCTTATGCTATTACGATATTCAACTAACCCTACTCGCTTTCCCTTCACTATGTTTATGTCTGCATATCGATTTCCAAGTCCAATTGTATATTCTTTTCTCTCCCTATTCGCGTACGTGCAGGTCATTCACTCACGAGTATGGATTAATAAATATAATCCACCGAATATCGAGGAAATTTTACTATTAAAATGCTATCACGATATTAATTATTAATTATTATCATGGTCAAGCCAAAATAGATTATGTGGAAGTTTGCATCGTTGGAATGCAACGAAACTCTGTTGTTTTCTGCAGCAGAGCTCGTAATTATTATTCGTCCTTAGTCTTGACAATAAAACGATCCTCTCATGCGACCGAAAAACTCGATCGTCACGGAAAATTGCTTAGATTTTTAAAATTCAGAAAAAATATTGAAAATACGAAATATTTCTCGTTGAATCTCGACGTTGCAAGCTCCAGGAGTCATTAAAATAGACCCATTGCCATTTTTCTTTAAATCGCATTTCAATTTTGAAGCTTTACGTATTAATCCGAAAAATTATCATTGGATGGATAATACGATTGCGAACCAACGAGAAAGTGTCCTCGTATGCTCGCAGCAGCAGAACCAGAGGCGATAATTTCTTTGGTTCAACAGTTATTTCCCAGGCATGACGTAATTTTAATTGTGGACTTCAATGCTTCCCTGCCATGAGAATCGAAGCATTTCTGAAGGTTTATTCTTACAACTTTTAAAGAGAATATTTCGTATCGATATTCTGCTGTAACGACTTTCAGCAAAGTCTTTCGTGCGGTTTTTTAAATCGTGACTCATGGAAGAGTTCGGTTTCTTGCCGAGTTAGTGTGCGGGACCCACGTGCATCAAATGCAGCATGTTAAAAAAATATGCGTGTATATAAGTGAGCTTCGCGTTGATGCACTCACAACAGTCTCAAGTTACATGGATATCCGACGAATTCTCTGCACGCGCGTGCACTCCCGGTGTGCAGGGTTCTGTGGAAAACGTATATGTCAGCGATTCTGTTTGGTGAAATTGACCCAGCGATCTAGCTGACGAACGTATCAAATCGGTCAGTTTCATCATTGGCATCGCGCCATGCATACACACGTGAGTCAAGGACAAAGCATTTCTTTTCACTTTCTGTCTAATCACATCAACCTAACCCTTCATTTGCATATCCACTTCCATCACCTTAATATCAATCATGAACCTTCCAATGACTCAAATGTCGGAAAAATATTTGAATATCCTGCCTCCATTACATTCACAAGTCATAAAGTTTTTCTAGTTGTCCGCATGTCCCTTTTACATTGAGGATGTTTTACATTGAGGATGTCGAGTGCCTTTGAAACTTGTTGATGTCAATTATTCAATAAATACCTTCTCAATCGTCGTAGAATTGGTTCACGACCTTCGGAATAATTCACGTAAAAACATACCAAATTTGAAGAATTCTATCGCATCATTACTTTTTTTGTTTGTCTTCTACTTGTCGAACTACGTGTATGAAATGTTGAAGATGTCGTGTAAAAATTTCACGACGATTAGGAAGCTCGTTATAAAAAAAAATTAACATTATCTTGTTAAGCACAATTTTTTAAACAAACTAGGGTGCATCACGCGCGCTAACGCGCGCGAACGGTTGTCTGGTGGCGCTGCAGCGCTCCTTTTATTCGCGATAACTTGAACTTATACGACAGCGTCTTAAAGCCAATCTATTTTAAAGTTGTTCGATGAGAAGAACGACTCTAAAATCGTCAGGAGGCCTCAGCCCCCGTTTTTTTCTCGATAATCGTGAATAAATTTTTTTTTAAAACCGGAATCGACGAGAACTCTTCGCGAGGACACGCAGGGCGACTCCCTGCATCGCCTCGAATCACCATAGGGGGTAGTAATTTTTCATTTTTTTTTCCCGAAAATCGTGGATAAACCCCTTCGAAAAAAAAAAAATTTTGAGGGAAAAAATAAAAGGTCCCATTTCATTTGCAAACCGCAGTAAAAATAGTATATTACACACCTAGGGCAGGAAAATAAGGAAAGTCTCAGAACACATGTAATCCTCGGCTTCGCCTCGGCCGACAAACTTGACCCTCCGAACCCCAATGAGAAATGCGTCTTGGTCCCCCGGCACCACGGGGTCGAAATTTTCCAAATCACTTTTTTCGAAAATAGCGAATAAAAAATCATCCAGCGACGCTATCGACGGAAACTCTTCACGAGGNGCATCTCCTCGAATTGCCAGAACTACGAAAACGCGACCGAGAAATTCGGCACCACGGGGCAAAAAGTTTTTATTCACGATTTCCGAGAAAAAAACGGAGGCTGAGGCCTCCCGACGCGTGATATATGTTCCTTTCATTCTGGAAGGAACATGTAACCGCACGCGTATACACGCAACTGTCAAAATGACAGCGGAACTTCGAGTGTGAAACTGGCAGCGGGACTCGAAACCGGACCGACCAATCACGGCACGAATAAAACGACAACAATAACGTTCGAGATATATCGTTACTACCAACTTTTTATAAGGGGATACATACATCAAATATTTATCAATAAACTTTGTTTTGTTTTCGTTGCTTTCAGTATATTGTAGATATTAAAAAATTGATCGGTAAAAAAAATCTATCGCAAAGTTATACCAGTTTCCTTAAGACTAAATTTGACTAAATTTAATTTATTGATGTCAATTGTTCCATATCGAGCTTCCTAATCGTCGTGAAACTTTTACACGATCTCTTAACAGAATTTTATTCATATTTGCGATTCGGGACTCAACATCCTTAAGCGGCTGCGAATATTGAAATGAAATCAACGATTTCTATCTTTGTTGCTACAATTGTCGAAAAAAAAATAAAAAAACGCTTGCCGTCTTCATTGTGCTGGTTAAATTGTCTCGAAGAGATTGACCGTTTTCGAGGCCATTAGGCCTCGAGTACAGGAGCAAAAACTGTTGCATGGTGAGGGGCTCATTACGATTTGGGAAGGGTGCGCCCGTATATTTTCGGGTCTCCCGTGGCTCGGGCATTTTGCGCTTAAAAACTGCCACCAAACGAGATTCAAAAAAAGGGAACAGAGCGAGAGACTCGGTCGCAATTAGAGTCGAAAAAAATGCCATGAAATATAAGCGAAGGCCCAACGTATTTGTACCATCAGTTTGCTCTTTCTCCATTCTATGTATTCGTACATAACGACAAGTGACTCATCGTTATATATAATCGCCAACTGTTGATTCACTTATTCTTGCTACATATTTCTGGCAACTGCAGCTCGAAAAACATTTTTCGTATTTTGTGGTTGTTAAGCTTCATCGTACCGCGAGCTGCTGGTATTTCTAATTTTTTTTTCTCCTCCACGACGTGACACGTTTTTTATTTATAGAATTTTATTCCCGTGTTTTTTTTTTCAACGCTTTTTCCATGCCAGTTTATTTTGAATGATATTTTGATAAGAAACATATTCGACGTTACGTTTCTCGTGGCGAAGGGCGTTGCTGCATGAATGAAACTGATATCGATAGCAGCGAGGCCTACTCTCCACTTCATATACTTACGTAAATAATACTCACACATTTGTATATGAACATGCGTATTAATACAGTACATCCGTAATATTAATACGTACGAAGAACGATAAAATTTTTTATCTCTATCGATAAAATGTTCTCTTCACGAATCAAAATAATTGATAAGTTTTTTTTTTATAGTACGCAAGAACTTTGATCAGTAGATAAGGAAAAGTACTTGAGGATACTTGAGGATGATAAATTTAAAAACACGTCCACCACGTTGGAAGATTTGATATTTTAAGGCGTCGGAATACTTGACACACTTTTTTTTTCGTCGTTCTGCATTTAACGTTGACTTTCGAATAAAATTTCGAAAATACTCTTTTTTTTTAACAATTTTCGGAACCGATATTCTTGGCAATGGCATTAACAAGGCAACTAGTTTTTGGTGCAATGATTTTTATTCTCTAATTACATTCTTGAGATAAAACGAGAAAAAAGCTTTTTAATCCGTGAGAATAATAAGAATTTATTTCGTCTCGGCATACCATGACGTCACCGTGACTACGTCGACGGTGACTACGAAAACGACGAGATGAACCGAGCAACGACGAGTCTGGGTGAGAGTGAGAAGGCAACGAATACGAACGAGAGTGAAAAGTTTGGCCGAAACCTTGACGGAGTGACTTCATTACGTGGTTAAAGAGCGTCAAGGACGAAAACCATACATGGCCTCGCAACTCGGTTCAAGCATGTTATAAATTAATCACACAATTAATAATCGTGCGTGTAGAAAAATCCGTGAAAATGGGAATTCATGAAAAGATCAGCTCCGTCTTTTTTGTTGACTATTTTTTTTTCTTTTGGGATCTAAATATCAAAGAATTTTGAATGTTGACTTGCTCGTTGTTTGCCAAGTGTTCATAAAGGCACAATGACCGCAGCGAACGAGTTAATGAGGTTGCGCTCGATTACCAGGGAGCTGCCATGAGTTCATTAGTCTTGACGTCATAATCATTGTTCGCAAATGATCCTCGGCAGGTCAAGGCAAATAGAGGAACGATTTTGAAGGTCAATCTAATAATACGTTCATAATACGTTAATACGGAATTAAAATTATGACATTTATATCAGAAAATTTAATTGACATTGGGAATGTTTGCAAAAATTGATGATTCGTTTCGCTCTTGGTTTTTCCCAGGTTTGTCGATTTTTTCGATGTTTCACGTTTGCCTTGTTCGTAATGAAAAATCGTTGATAATTGAGCTCCATATTTACGCGATTTCACTCGAAAAAATTATTCTGATTTTTAACATTTCTTGGTGAATGATTTGACAGCAGCGCGAAAATCACTTATTTTTTGAAAAGACAAATTTCACGAATCGGTCCACGTATTCCCATTAAAAAAAAAAACAGAAAACTCATGCAATGATGGAGAAGATCCGTATGTAGCATCGAAGAATATCCAAAAATATCCGACGTCCGGGGCACCTGGTTTAAACAGCGTTTTTGCTGCACGCACTCAACGTTTTCATTCCAGTGCTCACATTTACGCTCTTCAGTTTGTTAGCTCGCCATTAAACACTGTATATTTTCATAATCCATGGCGAGCTGAAATTGAAGACGCGATTTCACTTCTCTCTCTCTCTCTCTCTCGTTAGGAAGAATGTTTTTTCTGACACGAATTCTTTGCTCCGGTACTTTTGGCATTTGAAAAAACATCGAATTCTTACTAATTGTTTTTCCGGAAACCGCATGGGAAATTTCACGATCTTCATTCTCGGTAATGAAATTTTATATTCAGGCTGGTCAAAAAATCAAGGACATTTTTTCGTCAGGGTATCGGTTCTGTTATTTCTTTTCCATCTTGACTTAATGCTCCTCGTTTGTGGCCATTAGCTCGCTCATATAATTCAACATGACCGAGCAACTTTTCAGAGCAAAGTTCCTTTACCTTGCTCGATGATGTGCAACGAGACGAAATGCAACATCACTTCTCTCTGGTCTATTAACGACGTTCCAGAAGTGATTCTGTGCCAGGAGGCCCACGAATGGCTCTCACAATCTCGACGCTCATCGCATTTTCCATTCGAGCGTATATCCCTTTTGCCTCGTAGAACTTAACGACAGGTAGATGAAAGTTAGGGACGAAGAAAAAACCTTTTCTAAGAAGGGTCGGGACGAGCTCAGCCGAGCAGCAGGTTTTATCCATTGAACCAGGTGGATTTTTGTCACCACAAAAATCAAGAGAACGTTCTGAACTTTGGGATAAAAAATCATTTCAATCAAGATTTTACCTTCAAGTTATTTCCAATCGTTGTTGTGAGCGAATGAACATTTATTTTTTCGATAAAAAATTCTCCCCAAATTATCATGAAAAATTCACCGTTTGATTATCATTTTGCAATTTTTATATTTCTTCATTTTTATAACATTGCCACGACGAAAAACATCGATGTAAGCCGCTCCTGTTCCGGTGAGACTCAATAACTCTCTGCCATCATATTTATTTTCCAAATTCAAGGTTTTACGTCTTGGCTCATTGCCAGGTAGCTGTTTTTTTTTATTGGATATTTTGTTCGTGATTGGATTGCAGAGAATTGTTGTACGGTTGCCAAATGCGGTCTCTATCATTCATAGATCGATTTACCATGATGAATAATTCACAGCAACATCTAGTTTTCTCTTCCTTATCGCAATTTTATCGCAGCTTTTTTGATTGTGATTCTTTTTTTTTTATCTCGACAAATAAAAAATCGTAAAACATGAAAATTTGCCGATTTTCTTGATCGATATCGAAATGGCACAATTTTCGAAAAATAACGACAAAATCGAAAACACAGCAATAATTACGATGCTGACAATGCAAACTTCGTCATAAATTCACATCTTATCGAACAATCGATAACATGGACGCGAGATTTGATATTAAAAGCGTGAGAAAGTGAATTCAGCGCCTCATGCGGCGACCGATAAATAATCGATACGTCGGGACAGGTGCGCTCTGGTTTTGATCGAACAAACTTAACGATGCCGGAGAGATTCGAACCTCCCACTGTCTGGCTCTATCATTAACGTCCGGTTCGATTAAGCGTAACCGGAGCTCACTGATCTGCGTAAGCATTCGACGTTAACTCCATTTACCGATAATCCCCAATACATATCAAAAGCGACGAGAGCTTCCGATAGCGCAAAAAACTCGTGTTCCAATATGTACGCTCGATAAATTCGTGGGTTAACAACTAAGAACTGGTACCTTAGTGATTAAACGTGAAATAATCATCAGAACGACGTGGAAAAGAAATTTGGTATTACGGGGGAAAAAATAAACAAGAAAAAATCAATTATTTTTTTTCACTTTCTTTCAGTTCTTCTCAAGATGATGGATCAGTCGCTATCTCGCAATCTGAGTGCGAGAGAGTGAGCTGCAAATTTTCGAAATTGAATATTTCCTACACGGTTTCACCAATAAAAAAAAGCCCCTGTCGGATTTTAGCCATCGTCCTGCGTACGCTGGCAGAGCCTTTTTCGATTGGACAAACGACATCGAAGAATTTTAATTCCGTAAATTCGAGGTGATCGATCAATCCTCTCAAGGCAATACTGTCAGTTTTAGAATTACGCTTTAGAATTCAATGAAATTTGGTACATTTGTAGATTATGATTAGGAAATGATTCAGTCAAATTTTCAAGAGGCTACAGAGAAGCATAAAAATGATATTCGCGTAGTTCCATACATTTTAAATTGAGTTTTATGATAAATCTCAGTTTTGATTGTATTTTACAATGAATTCTTATCAATTCTCAGGACAAATCACACTTTTCATTTCAAAATACAATGAAATGCATGAAATGGATGTTAAATTCACGAAATTACCAATGCGAATATCTTTTTTTTGCTTCTCTGTAGCCTCTTGAAAATTTGACTGGATCTTTTTCTTATCATAACCCACTACCGTACGAAATTTCATGAAATTCTGAACGGCAATTCTAAAACCAAAAGTACCACCTCAAGCCCCCTCAGGCTACGAAAATTGAATTTACTATTTTTAATGAGAAGCTGAAATAATTTTACGCTTCTATGGTTTAATGTGAAGCGTAAACACCTCAAATTAGTGCTCGTGACAGACGCGATCAATAAAATACTGAATGTTATGTGAGCGTGGGTAGAAAAGTTTATTCCTCATCTAGCGAAAAAGTGAAAGATGAAAAGAGAAAAGAACGAGAAATACGTTACATGCTTTCGTGCCGTGTTTTCTATATGTACGCGAAACTGTCTTTTACAGAGGCTCAGTGCGAACATCGAGGAAATGTCATACATCTGAAGGGGCTTGATCGCGTGTGGCACACTCGGTATAACCTGTGTGTTCTCGCATCTCGACAAGCTTAAAAGACGTGTTCGCATGTCTATATAAAGGCAACTTTCACCGGTGACCTCCATCGTTCTTCTGAATTTTTTGAAGATTTTGTATGAAAAAAAAAAACTCTTTTCATTTATACTCGAAATTCAACGCTCGAAGATGAAGCACATTTTTTCTTTTCATTTGCGTCACTCATTTTATCACGGGGAATTATTTCAGTGAGCAAAATTAACCCTCCATGGTCGCCAAGGGTCAAACTGACCCCAAATGCAACTTCGAATTAGACTTGATACAAGTTATTGGCGCTCCGAAATTTCTTCTTCCCACATTGCTACTTTGCTGATTTTTTTTTGCCATTTAGAAAATTGAAAAAAAAAATTCATTGCAAATTCTTATGTGGTCATTCCGACTCCACGTGGCCAGTGCGTTATTTTTAGAACGTGTAACCATGCAGGACTAACCAAAATTTATTTGTTATTTGAAAATATTTAAATTTGTGCTGTCAAAATGAATTATAAAACATTTGCCATTTTTCGTTGAATGTTTCAATGAGAAAAATCATTATCGCTCGATAGATAAAGTCTCTACAAAGAATACAATACTTTACCACACTTGACTAGTCCAATTGCATGAAATTTATTTTTCGTACGCCAAATCGTTTAATTCAATGACCCTCTTGGGGAGTTACGTGATCTCTATATCTTATTTATGTGTAAATATGAATTCATATATCTATATATAAATAATATACTCATGAGCTGAGACTGCTACGATAAATCTGTTAGTGACGATCGCCCTCAAGAAACATACGTGCGAAAAGTCCATTGGACGTGGGTACTTGTGATTTGATTAAATAACAAGCGACATCCCATAAATCCTTCCCTCCAGTTTGCAACGAGTTACAAAGTTGCCAGTCATTGGTCTGGCCATCTGTACATGCAAGAGATTCCAAATGTCTCAGAAAAAAGTGGCTCGAATACTCACCGAAAACTTGTTGAAATTTTCCTCATTCTTTCACAAATGTCAAAATTATCGCATGGTTCTTTTTCTACTAATTCCAAAATCATTTTTACAACAGCCTTTCCTCAATGAAAGTTGATAAGTTTTTCTTTACGCGAGTTTAGTGCAATTACTTGTACGTCCTTTTAATCGTATGGTCTGTTTTTTTTTTTTCAAAATTGAATTGATACCCAGACTTCGTATGCACGAAAAAAAAAAATAAGAAGATAGTGCAGATAAAAATGATGTTCTTTCAATGGAATGGATTCGATCAGCTACTTTCATGGGGCGTCACTCAATTTAATTACCACATGGAATTGATAAGTAGTCGTTAATAAACAAATGGCTTCTTAGTTTATGAAATCGAGTTATCGGGGGTTTGAGGCACGTTTGAACATTCGCAGTATATAAAGCGTATAATTGGAGCACGATATCGATGGAACTGTACGATTATGTATACGTGAACAAACAGTGTAACAGTGAAAGCCAGTGGTAACCCAAGTAACCCGAGGGAAACGAAGCATCGGAGAAAAAACCATATGCCCTATTATAAAAGCACCTCGTTGTTCATGTGCGCGCATATTCGTTCGATCTATGCTCGGCTCTGTTCCTTCCCATTTTCCTATCTCTATCTAGTTCAAATTTTTTGTTATTTTCTTTTTTATTACAAGAGCACATAGCACGTGACATAGTATGGAAATAAATATGAGAGCACTACAGAGAAGTGTTGTCAATACTTTGGCAGCCTAGGAATAAAAACTGGAAAACTGGTTCGGTCGGAAAAGCGCAAATTAAGGATGTTGAATACTTATGAAATTTGTTAATATTAATTGCTCGATAAATAGCTTCTTAGGCGTCGTGAAATTAGTACATGACCTCCTGAATAATTCACGTGAAAACATACAAAAAGATTAGAAAGCTTGTTATTAAAAAATTAACATTTTGTTAAGAATAATTTTTTAAACAAATACAGAAAATATTTGTCAATGAACTTCGTTTCGTTTCCGTTGCTTTCAGTATATTGCAGATACTAAAAAATCGAGCGGTCAAAATTAAAAACTTATCGCAAGGTTATACCAGTTTCCACGAAACTACGTTTGTTTGCATTTAATTTATTAATGTTTATTATTCAATGACGAGCTTCCTAATTGTCGTGAAATTCTTACACGATCTATTGAATACTTCATTCAAAAACATACTAAATCTTCAGAATTTTCTCATCATTTGCGATTTGCGACTCAACATCCTTAATGCCGAATATTCCATGAATTATTTTGAAAAATTGAGAGATTATGTTTTTTTCTTCGATTTTCTTCCGAGTGTTATGGGCAGGGCATGAAATATAAAGGAGGATTAAAGAAATGAACAATCGAGTTATTCGATTTCACCGGTACGAATTTATAATACTTGAGCGCATCAGTTATCCACAATGGCCTGCAATACAATGATGAATAAATTTGTTTCTCGGTATATTGACGATATTGGATGACGCCAACATTGCAAAGATTGTTTAGTGTCCGATCGTCCGGTGTACGTAAGCAATCGAAGAAATGCCACGGGCAAGATAACGAACACGGATATTAAGTGCGTTTCCGTATGCATAATTTTTTCGTAATTATCGTTGAGTCCGGGCTCGTGTGTCGCTCAATGGAGCTTTTTCGCAGCCTCGATACAGTGCGACGTGGGCATACGAATGTATATATATTTACTCTGACGATAATTATCTCATCGATCGGTGAAATCACTAGCGCCATTTCGACGTTTTGCCATTTAATATCTCACGATGGCGTAACTCATGCAACTTTACGATAAAACTCGATTCGTACTGGAATTGCGCAACATCTTTTCGGAGTCAATTAAGAACTCGAACGTTTTTTATTTCTTTTAATCACTCGCAACGAGAACGAGACTCGAATAGTGTAAATATTATCGTGCTGCGTAACGATATGTTTCTTTATTCATTATTATACAAATTCCACCCAAAGCAAAGAAAAAATATTTCAGAATAACGAAAAAAGTCGCTCGTTCTACCAGAGTTTTGCAATTTTATTTATATCAATTTCACCACATCTGCGAGCGGAAAATATCATCCGTTGAATCTTTGTACTATTTTTGGTAACGAAGATCGCAAGTATGCGTTGTGGTATCCTCTCATTATAATTCTCGATAATGAGCTAATGAATCATCTAAACAACTGAAACTATGTCGATGTGCGGTTTCGCATTTCACATATGTACAAAGTCCGTCAAAGTACGACGACGCAAAATTGCTGCAAATGAATCATGACCATTGACTCATTAACGGCGATAAAATAAAAGTCATGCAAATGACAAAATATCGCATCGGAAAATTGTCATTTTTGCACGTTTCCTATTTGAGTTTTTTTTTTCATCAACAAAATAATTTTGATGAGTTTCCACTAGGAACGTTTTTCACCGTCCAATCAAAAATTTTATACGGATTCGGGAAAGCAATTAGCATGCACATTTGGATACACGTTCAAAATGGCGGAGAACGACGCTCACGGAGCGTACAACCGGCCTTCTGAATAAAAGCTTCAAAAGTGGGGAGAATATAGGGAAAGAGAAAAAGAGGAAGAGAGGGAGAAAGAGAAAAAGAGAGAATGAGAGAGCGGTAAATGAGACAATGGTACATTGTACGCCTCGTCCCGGTAGGACCAGCCCGGTGCACGCACTGGCATCCGTTTCTGATCTCATGCGCATTCACAACACTTTTATCATCTTTGTTTAAAGCGAGCTTCACATTAGCCACAAAAAATGAGACGCCATCCATAATTATTCTTCACAAACATTTTACATTCCAATTTATTCGTTACATTATGATTATTCAATCGATCTTTGTAGAACATTTGAAATATATTAGAGGAAAAGAAAGTTTAGTTGAAAAGTAATATTTCTCATTAAATTTCTCACGTTAACGTATTTTTGCGAATAATTGTTAAAAGAATCTCATCGCATCGATTGCAGGTCAGGAATAAGGTTTGAAAATATTGATCGAAGAATAAAAGTTGCATTTCGCACTGTGAACGAGGCTTTATTCTCACATTTTTTCTTGTTCTCGCACAATAATCTTCTCTCGTCTTTTTTTCACTCCGGTCATCTCTAATTTTCCCTCTCTCTCTCTCTCGCAATATCTTTCTGTTTTATTTTTCTGTCTGTCCTTTTTGTTGCCCTCTGATTCCTTCGGAAGAAGACACAGAGCAAGGGAGAAAGTGAAAGAGGATGCGGAGGGTTGACTCTTTCGTTTTGTAGTGTGGGTCGGTTCGTGTCGGGTTTAAAGATAGCACGTGACGTCAGCTGAGCCAAGTCTCACTAACTTTTCTTCGCTGACGTTGATGCCCTCTTCCCGTACAATTCGCAGGCTTCATCGGCGTGCGTAACAAGGGACATGTGCACACTTGCAACCTTTTCTCCCTCTGATCCAGTATTCTAAATGAGAAAAAAAAACACTGTAAAAACTAAAAACAAAAGAAAGAAAAGCTGTTGTGTCTCATCGAGGATGGGAAGAATAAAAAAATGTGACATTTTCTGGTGCCGCGAGGGAACCTTGGAGAAAAAAAAATCAAGTGGAAATATGCATCCGAGAATATTTCTCCGACGACTTTACGACCTTTGACGAGACGTTCTCGAGAATTACAAAACGGTTGTTCTTACGAGCGAGTGAGAAAATACCAGAAGCAAAAACACAAAAATGTCCACAATCGCGAGAAAGTATTTTTTGCAGAAATGTTGCAGAAGTATTCACATCGCTTGGCAGTACTTTTATGGATCATTGCCATTGCGACAAGCTCAATTGCAAAGAGTACGTTAAATACGAGTGTCAACAATTCCATCATCGTTCTAAAACGCTAGATGATGATCGTCTCACAACGAGAGGCGAGGATAGAGTCTCCTTCCTCGGGTAACTGACCTTTCTTGGGAGCTAAATCGTTGACCCGTTCTGCAAATGCACCGATGCACTTTCATCGTGAGACTTTCCCAAAGGAAAAATAAAATGACAAATTAAAAACACACACACACACACACAAGGTTCGCCCTTTCTCATGTTTTTACCAAAAATCTGCAGAATGAGAATTCTCATCATAAAAACTTTATTGTTTTTATTGAAAACTGTTGCATTTTGATAATAACTCTTCAATGAAAGAGTTGACACACTCGTAGTGTTCCAACGTGAAATATATTATTTTTTTCATCGATTCCCTGACAAAAATGGGCAATTAGGTTTCTCAGAATTTTTTTTATTACGATTATCGTATTTCTCCTTGCACATGTGCATTGACGCGGATTTACGTGAATCTACAAATATGCATAGATGCGTGCATAACATCCTCGAATGTAACCTCGTCAAGTGCTTGTATACACAACTATTATCAACTCTCGTAACAAATTACAGCAGGATTGTCGAGAAGTCTTGGTACTTGAGAATGACAAAGACTCGTAATAATAAAATACGCGTCTCCCATTAGTTTATGTGCTTGTACACATATTGAGCAGGACAACGTCAGTGAAAACGGCAATATAAACGAAAGATTGCTTGCGCGAAATAGCCTTGCCGCAAAACCTTCTTCTTCGAGCAGCATCGCAGAATGGCGACAGATGGAGGTACGGACAAACCGTAAATGGGCGAGAAGGCAGCCGCCGATGCATTACCGATATTATCATCCAAATGGCACACGGCGGTCTGTTCAATCGTTACGACACCCACTCTCCCTCTCTCTCTCTCTCTCTCTTTTTCTCTTGGACATGTGAGTTATGTCAACCTCAATTTCCCATGAAAAATGGTTCCGTTTACAACATTACAGCAGCAATGGGAAAAAAAAACCGAAGAGAATCGAGCGAATCGAATCGAAATTTTTTTATTCAGTTTTTCATAATTACGCCAAAAATTCATTTACCTAATTACTTTGCTTTGAATCTGAAATTAAAATTCCATAGTCTCTTATCACAACTTGCCGAGAGCTTCTCTCCCAATGAACATGTTCCGAGTGATTAAGCACGGAGTATTTTATTTTTCACAATTATCTCGTACTACAAACTCTTCTTGTCTTATCTTGCGATTTCCATGGCACGGTATCGCGTGTTGAGAGAAAAGCTACCTGCAGAAATATTCTAAAAAACGGCCGAGCAAGAAATCGGTTAATATTTGTCGAGCTTATCTCTTTCGGAGATTTTTTCATTATCACATATTTTCGCGATTTATTTATCTGCTTTTAGAATAAACAATGACACGAACAATGCAACATCATTCGAACGGGATTTCATTGACGCCACTGTAAAATGTAGCTCGATATCTCGCTGGAAAAATGCTGCACGATCAACGTTCCACAGAAACTCCTTAAATCGTATCCGTGCGAGTTAATAAAAAAATAAATAAATAAAATGGACATCGCGTAGGAAGAATATACGAGAGAGAGAGAGAGAGAGAGAGACTTTAGTGATACGGGATTTCTCCTCCATTCACTCGACGCCTTCGTGTCCATTCATGGTGCTTCGAGGATTTATTATTTCGTCTATACCACCGACAATCCGTATTATTATTCTATATCGCACGGAATTGATCGTTGCAAAAATAAATGCCATACGTACAAATATTTGAAAAAAATGTATTTAAAAAATCTTCGTTATTTTCTAAACATTTATATTGCATGTTTATTTATCAAACAACTTAATTATACGTGCAAATTGAAAAGATTGAATTCGTGAAGATTTTTCATCGAATTGAATAAATCTTCATGCATTTGAATGCGACAAGTGCGTTTGTTCCTCGTGTTCATTCTCTTTCCGTTGAGAACAATCATCAAAATAGATGACGAAAATTTCGGACGAGTGGATTTTTTTGTTTCCCGTAAAATAACCTTGGGAAACTCGTAAAATAAAATAAAAATAGCACACACAGCGCATATCGACGAACATGAAATGTCAAAATTCACGAGTGTATTTCAGTCGGAGAATTGAGCAACAAAACAATAAATTTATCACACTTTATTAGCATTGATTTGTCATAGTTGGCCAAGAGTTGCGGTCGCTCGTCGTTGCGCAAACTCTGCTGCACCGTAGAACGTGCATCGAATGTCGTAAATAACAATTTTCAAAGCCTACACGGAGTCTCCGTCGTGCGGGAATCGCGACGATGGCATATAAATCGACGATTGATAAACACAAGGGCGTAATTTTTCCGAGATCCAATGGTGGACCGTAAAAGTTGATGCGCTTCATTTGGTAGCATGAAAAAGAAAAAAAAAACAAAATGAAGAAAAACATGCTGAGAGTCAGAGACGATAACGGAAATGGAGAAGAATTGGAAAAAGTGAGTTGACTTTGTGACACCTGAGGCGCAAATGAGGAGTAACGACGCGATACGCGATCGATAATTCCGCCCACGCGAAATATTATTTATTCTTTCCTTTACATAAGCGAGACACATTTGCTCTTACGAGTTGTCAGACGCGGTAATACGTCGTTTTAAAAACACTGTACCAGCTGATATTTAAATGCAATATTTCTCCTCAACAAATAATCATTGTGACAGGAACAAACGATCGTTCTCGGCACAATGAGAGTACTTACAATAATGCCTCTGTTCGTCAATCGTCGTTCATTCATAAAACCAGTCCTTTTATTGCTCCAGCTCGATCTCTCATTTTTTTCGTATCAGAGTCACTTTTTTTTATATGCAATTAACTTTTTGCTGTTTCACACATTATCTTTTTTTTTCTTCCTGTTGTTTTTCCCTGTTTGCAAATTTCCAAGAGTTTCAATGGTTCTTGCTATCTCTCTCGCGTCCGATAATGTTCAACTAATTTTATGTTTTTTTTTTCGCTCTTCATATCTCTTCCTTTTTCACTCCGTCATAGCTGCGTTGGAATGAAGTGTTGTGCAAAGTTTGTAGGGTCTCGCGAGATGAAGTGAGCTTCTGCTGGTCTTTGTGCGTGCACTCGGATAAGCTCGAGAACGAGGGGGTAAGATTCTACCATTTGAAACGTGTACTAGAACCCTTCTCATCTAGCAGTCCGTCGGTACAGCCTGTGATGAAATTTACGTCGGAGATTTATGGCTGAAACTGAGCATGAAACTTGCCAACGAAAAGTTGTTTTTCTTTTCTCTGTTTTCTGCACTTTATGATGAGATCAGAATGAACTTGTGGGGCAGCCAATCCACTTCCATTCTTTGTCGAATCACTTCACCAACGGCGCCTCGGAGAAATAACAATGCAATTTAAAATGAACGAATAACTTTTACAATCAAAGAAAAGTTTCCCGACAGCTTGTACGTCTTTAGCTTTTCCCTCTTTCCTTTCTTTGGTTTCTTTCGTCGCGGTCTGCAGTCAAGAGCTTTAGAAACGTACCACTCGAGTAAGCAGAGCCAAGAGCTTATACGGATCCGCCCGTGTACTGCCACGAGCATGAGCACACAGGCGTACTAAATTTTTATATAAATGAATATCTATTTATCTCCCGCGCCTCTGTGGATAGAGATAGACGAAAGATCGTGAAAACGACGCGTAAGAAGCGCGCGTGGCACTTTTGCTCTGGATAAAGGAGTTCATTCATTCGACCTACGACCTCCACGTGTATCTTGAGCTTCCAAACAGCCAACCGCGCGAGAATTTTTTAATTCAGCGTCGCCATTTATTAATATGAGTTTATGACATTCATTCGCACGGCGAGCTGTTTTATAGTATTACGAAACATCACTGTATCGTTTGATACACTTATTTGTATGGAAAGCTCATACGCCATTAGAAGGTTCAAAGCTGTGCCTGCGGTCCGCTACAGGTTAATATAAAAAGTTAAATTTTTTTTCTTGAAATCTTCAAACTTTTATTTTACGAAACTCGCTGTAACTTTGTTTTTTTTTTTTTTTTACAACGTGGCACTCCAGCGACCGGTCATTGTCTTCATTTTCGAATTATCTTGGAATAGATAATTAGCGGTTTTTGATTTATTATCTTTTTTTAGTTGGTTGTGAACGTCAAAAGGGGAAAATGTGACGAAAAAAGTGATTTTTTGGTTCTGATTCGTGAGCTTCATTCTTGTGAAAGATTCGTCATAATTGGTTCAGTGGTTTTTGCTTGAAAAAGGTACAAACACAATTTTGTAGTAGAGTTTTATTAATATAGAGATAAAGTTCAATGTTGACGTCTATTGCTTTTAAAAAACGAGCCTTTGCACTATTTTCGAAAAAAAATTAGGAAATCTTGTGACTCGTGGATCAGTTGAATTTATTTTTGACTCACGCTCCTTTTCTTTCGAGCGGCTACATTGTCTCTGCGCATTTGTCATTCGACGACAGAAAAATCGAATCTTACTTTTCGATGTCTCGAGACGTTGATTGACGATCGTGCCTTAGTAAGTTTTTCTGGAGGCACTGCGAGGATCCACAAAAGACTGAGGAACGCAGAGAGCCTCATTCTCTCTTTCTCGATCCCCCCAAGCGGAAGTTGATGATATTCGCAAACACGCGTCTGCTGAGCGTGCAACTTTTTTTACTTGAACGATAAGATCCGGACAGAAAACATTTTTCCCTCCAATGGCTACATGCATATAAAGATAATTTTAACAGTAACAATAAACTGCCGGCCTTTGAAATTGAATGAAAAACTTTTTGAACATACAATCGTGATTAATAAATAAATTTTACGACGAAATCGCGTTTATCGATCAGACGGAGACCCCGACACTTATATTCTCTTGTTCCTCCTGTTCCCTCTTTTTTTTTTTCTTCAATGCAGCCAACACCATACAACTTTCCTTGCCAATAAACTTCGTTGCGGAAGCAATCGGCTTGGCTTCCTGGGCCGTGGCTATTTGTTCAAGTCGTAACCGAACGATTTTTCTGCGTCAAGAAATTTCCGTTTGGACAACCAAAATAATGGATGCTTGACTCGGGAGTTCACACAGCGATTGGCCACTCTTTCGATAGATAGCACGCGAGAGCTCCGTAGATCCTAAAATATCGATTGAAAAAAAGGAAAAAAAAAACTGTGACCATTGGTTTCCACCAACTGATCAATGATACGGCGTCATTGACCCTCCATTTTCACGAATTCTGAAAATAACGTGCTGGTCACACGGGGTCTGAATGACCCCAGCCATGTTTAAACGCTCACCGCGTTGCCAGTATATGTCGTTCCGAACGACACACAAACATTGAGGATATTAGTTTGAACCTTTCCGAGTATGAATATCGAAGGAAAAATTTTCATCCAATTTTCAAAGTGGCAAACGAAATCAGCAAAGAAGCAATGTGTAAATTTTTGTTTTAATTTTCGATCATGCAAAGTGATTGTGGTAATTCTAGCTCAAAGTTGCGCTTGGGGTCATTTTGGCCCCAGGTGACCAAGGAGGGTTAAAGATTGATGTTTATTGAAAACTTGTTTCAGTGAATCGAATAATTTTTCTTAAAATTCTTATTCACCTAAATACGCCGGTTTTGACGGGTCGATACAACATTTTGGTAAGAAGAAGCATTCTTTTTTTTTTGTTACGGGATTGGAGAAAATTTATTTCGCACTGCTAAGTGGCCAATCATTGAATATCACGTTGTGCAGACGCGATACATCTTTTCTTCGTAGCTTTCGAGTGCACGGGGGAGCGTGTTGGGTGAGAGCAAAAAGGGTCAGCGTCCGATAAAGCTTTTTTGTTATGTACTTCTGCACATAATACCCTTAGATATGTGTATCCTACACATAAATTTATATACATATTTAGGGAAGCATTTTTTTTCTTCAATTCCAGACTCCTAAGCACTGTGTACATAATGTCAATCCTCCATGTTGTACATATGTACACAAGGATAGGTACATAAGAATTGTGATGGTATTAGGGGATGAAGAGATGGTTCCTACAACTATATGTCCCCTGGCTAGATCGAGGATCCTCAACACAAGGGTGCCTAAGAACTAGAGGATAGAACTCACTTAGTCTAGACGATGTGAAAAATTCGAATGTATATCAACATTCACCGCGAAATAATTAAACTGACGAAAAGGGCTGCATGAAAGTTGCAAATCTTTCGTCATGAGGTACCATATTTTTAATTTTGGATTCCTCTCAAAGGAAGCTTTAAGGATCGTACGAAGCAATTTGCAACTTTCAATTTACAGCGTTTTCTCTTTATTATTTCTACCCAAATTTTTGAACTAAGCTGTTTGATGATTTTTCGATGTTTCGAGACACTTCCTCCACGTGGATGCGAAATTCTGGTTACAAATTAGAATCGGAGGATGATCTTGAATTCTGAGTTAATTTTTCTGCAGAGTTCTGAGTAATAATTCTGAGTCAATTTTCCCGCATTGTTCTGAGTAATAATTCGGACTAAAAATTATCCTGCAGAGTGCAACTATTAATATGAATTTTGAAAAACATTTATTTTTTGCTTTCTATGAAAATTTTCATTCTGCAAGTCGTAAATTACTAAAAATTGAAGGTCATCCTAGGATTTGATTCTGCTTAAACGGCAAGTCTTCGATAGCTATTTTCTTTGTGTCCAGACCGATATGCGAAATCTAAATTTGGATCTTCTTGATTGAGTGAAAAACTGTTTCTTGTTTTTCGGAAAAATGTAAAAGAATTCGTTAGCGACACTTCGAAGAAATTTTGCTGTAATTTATAAATATGAATATCATGATTCGATGGAAAAGAATCCGGAAATAAACAATTCCGTGCGCGATATTGCGACGATTGCTACGTTTTTTTTGTCTCGATGTATTGCACAATCGTGAAGATGTAACCAGTCGCTATGTTGCCAGGATGCTGCGGTTTCCTGCATGAACAGAATCGCAAAGGAGGCGATAAAAGGGACTCATTTTTTTCCATTTGCGTAGCTTTATGCTCGCGGCTGTTGAAAAAAAAAAAATATCCGAACGAGTAAGGGTTCGATTTGCGAGTTGAAATTTTTGACAATGCCGTGGCATTCACTAGATTCATGACGGGGGAATACGTTTTCCACGAAAAAAAAGTCCACGTATCGGTGTGAAATAAAAACTATAATTATCGAGCAACATAACTTCCCAGCGTGTGAAAAAATGACGCACGAGCGACAGCGATTTTTAATCGCTGTAATTACTGCAATCGTATCTATTAGGATTTCAAATCTGTCGCCATTATTACCATCGATCGGCCTCGATCTATTTATAAATACAAAATGAATTTATTTATTTTTCATCAGATCCATGGAAACACCCAAATTGTTTTCGTGTGCACGCAATTTTTTAAGTTGTTTTCCAATTACGATCAATTTGCATTAATTTTTTCAACATGAGAACATTGCGAATGAACAAAATGATTAAACAATAAAAGTTTGACGAGTTAAGATATCGAATATGATGTGATCAATATATTTCTGCATTCCGGCAGTTACAGGTTGAAGAAAATAGTCGTTGAAATAATCGATTCGATCGGAATGAAAAATTCATTGAAATTCTCAATGTCACATTACGCGGACGTGAGCTCACGTGAGTTCATGAATTATCCGAGAATATCTGTATAAACTCGTGTGTCATTGACAGACCTTTAAACATACAACACACACGCATACATGTGCACACACAAGTTGACATGAAATTATACACGCAGGCGCTGCATAATAATACGCTGGTATGCGATAGGAAATGTAAAAGTTACACGTATTCGTGTGACTTTTAAATTTCAACGTGTGTTTCATAACAAGGAACATAACAACGTCAAACTCGTCTAAATTCAGGGACACTTTTTCAAAGTGGAAAAGTTCACGGACCTGTGCTCGTCATTCATTCATTAAACTCTCCAATTGAATTCAATTTATATCCTTACAACATTTTGTACCATTTTCATTGTACGTTTGTATTTTTCTTTATGATACAGATTTCTATTTGCTGGTGTTTCACTAATTAATTACCAATTGTTTTTTTTTAAATCTACTCTCAATAGATTTTCATGAAAAATTGTTATGGTCCTCGCAAATAAATTATAGATATTGTTTCGAGTTTTATATTCTTCAAGGAAATTAGTTCACTCGTTCTTTTTTATTTAAATCTCTACATACATAAAATTCTACTACGAAATTGGGTTTGTGTTCTTTTCACGCAAAAACCACGGAACCTATTTTGATGAATCGTTCTCAGAAATGAAGCTCATGAATCAGAATAGGTTTCTTAGGCTGCATTCCGATAATTTTTTTTTGCTGAAACCCGAATCAAAAAATCATATTTTTCGTAATATTTTCCACTATGAAAGTTCGCAATCAACCAAAAAATGATAATGAATAAAAAAAATCGCTAATTACCATTTCGAAGATAATTCGAAAACGAAGATAATGAGCGGTAGCTGGAGTGCCAGTTTGTAAAAAAAAAAGTTGCAGCGATTTTCGTAAAATCGAAGTCTGAAGATTTTGAAACATTTTTTCTTCAGTTTTCATACTAAGCTGGCTGTACCCTTTAGTGTACCCTTCACATCAATTGGAATGATTCACTCGCGTCGTATAATCATCCAGATTCTTGTCGAATGATGAGTAGAAAAAGTTGCATAAATAGATTATAATGCGATACGAGACCGAAAATGAAAAAAAAAAGGTTACTGGATAAATAAAAGTGCGGAATTCATCGTTCCGGAAACTGTCGAGTTGTCTGTTTCATTGGTGCATGGAACACTGCCTCATTATTAACGAGTGCGTTTCTCCTCAACCGAGCTACTCTGGTGACTAATTGCTCTCTCTCTCTCTCTCTCTCTCTCTCTCTCTCTCTCTCTCTCTCTNTCTCTTTTTTATCTTTTTTCCCTCTTCGTACTATTCCCCTTTTTTCTTGCACACGTTCTTTCTTTCCCTTTATACTGGAAACGTTTTATTTTTTCTATATTGACTTTCTCAACATTTATTGACCAGAGTTGGATGCGTCTTGTATTAATATGAAATTCTTCGTGTCTTTTGGGTCGCTCCATACAAATTGTGAACCCTAGAAAAACGATGGGAAATGGTATGATTTTTTTGAAAAAATGACTCACCGAAATTTAGAAAGACGGTCTCTGGGCAACGATTTCGATTCTATCAAGCGATCTCAGCCTAACCACACTTGGCGACTGACTCCACTGTTCGCACTCTAAAGCATTTTTCGATACACGGCTGTGGGATTTTCTTCGTTCGTGTAGCAGTCGCCGTTCAAGTGAAAAATTGTTTTCCTTAGCCGAATACCCTCATCGTCGTCGTCCCGAAACCTTTATGTAAAACGCGTGGACCGAGACGCAAGGAATGAGCTGACGAGTGGAAAGGAATAAAATCGATTTTGTCGCGTGAGACACGATCTCAAGAGAAGTAAATATCATTCAGAGAACATGCCATTAGTGCGACATTGTTCGATTGACTAGACACGTTTCCATGCTCCGGAAATTCCGATTTTTGTACGAATTTTATTTTTTAAATTCAATTTTTTTTCGTTGAAAAAAATTGCAATGAAAAATCTAATGGGAACTGCTGGCTCGAGAACTAATAAACAGCGCGAATGATTATATTTTTCTGGCACGGAAAAATTCTGGACGCTTAAGACGAGTAAAAATTTGAAGGTAGAATTAGTTGATCACTTTCTTACATTTGTCATTGTTATTTAAACTTTAAAAGCTGCAATTATAAATTAGAGTTATTGAAATAAGAAGAAAAATGACGTAAGTTTCATTAAGCTCGATCTCTCGACTCAAAGGGGGGAAACGTGGGATGTTTGAGGAATGAAAATCGACGTGTGGGCCATTAGCGAAGACGATCCAATAATATCCATGATCGTGTTCGGCCGCGCCCTGCCAGTCCATTTTTCTCGTCCGCGCTCTCTTTCTTAGACTCTCTATATCTCTCTCTCGTACAGTCACGAATATACCAACACATATATGTTACGTTCATGGCCTCCCCATTTTCAGAAAGCGTTCTATAAATACGTTTACAGCGACCCAGTTATCTCGTGGGGGAGGCCAAAAACAACCGTGGCTTTGGTTGTTGTTTGCGATCGAATAAAAAAATCATTTAACACCTCCAATCGTGCGATAAATCTTGAATTTTCCAGAGTATTATACTTCAACGCTGCAAAGTTCAAGTCTTTGAGCCAAGACATATTGAAACCCACACCATCCTTAGAAAAGATTTCTTTGCTTTCCAATGGATACGAATTTCCACTCTGTACAATAATTGATAGAAACGGAAATTAGATTTCTTTTTTACTCTCTTCGCTTCGTCCCGCAGCACACAGTTAGCGCTAAAGAGTACATCTAGCTTGGTATGAAAATTTTTTGAAAAAATTCAAAATATTCAAACTTTGATTTTACGAAAATCGCTATAAATGTTTTTTTTTACAAACTGGCACACCAGCTAACGCTCTTTTTGCGTTTTTCAACTATCTTTAATTAGTAATTAGCCATTTTTTATTTATTATCATTCTTTATTTGCTTGTGAACTTTGAAAGTGGGAAATATGACTTTTCGGTTCGGGTTCTCAAAAAAAAAAAAAAAATTATCATAATGCGATAAAGACTAAAGTCTATTCTGATTCATGAGTTTCATAATAAAATTGGTTGAGTGGTCTTGCGTGAAAAGGGCACAAACACAATTTTGTAGTAAAGTTTGTATAAAAAGATTGCAAAGAAATATGAAACGAGTCTGGCCAAAAAGAATGACCGCACGAACGGAAGATGTCAACGAAGTGTATCCTGTCGAGGATGTGGGTTAGCGTTATGTACACACCCATACATATCTATATTAACCGTATAAATATGTATAGACACAGGGAGAAAATAAACTACGGCGGAGTTTGTTGATCGCCCTTTCCAAATGCTTTTATAGTTGCTCACCCTCGATCGTCCTGTCTTGTTCACAACAGGGCACAAGACCTACCCTAATTGGTCTTCTACCACCATAATGGGGTCACCAGCCAATGGCCTTGATGCCTCGGAAAGGGAAAAGAAATTGGAACAATAGGCCTGGGAGGGGTCGAAAGGATTTTCCCTTGTTGGAAAGGTCACAGGGAACGAAGGCTCCAAAGTCACGTCTACCTAATTTCCTTTCACAAGCACTCGATCATATATCACGCACCCATGGCTACTATAGAAACCTCTGTGTGGATTGCAGAGAATGATTGATGAGTGTGACGATTTTTGGCAATGTCTAATTCAGCTGTTCATTCGGAATATCCAATTTATATGGTTCGCGTGTCTGCAGTTTTGTGATCGATCCATCGAATGGAAACATCACACTTTACGATCGGAATTCATCAACGAAATGAATTTTCGCGTGAAAATACATTTTTTACAAAAATTTTATTCAAGCATTTTTTTACGAGTTCGCGTAATTATTTCGTTTTTGCATTATTCCAGCAAACACCAGCATCTCCATTGATATTTTTAGTTAAATCAAATTTTTCGAATTTGGTCATTATCCTCGATATCAAACAGTCGAAACTTTAGTTTTTATTATTCAAACGATGAGAAAAAGGTTATAAAAGGGCTGAGCATTGATCGAAGTCAGTGACACTTTGGAAACGAGTATGTCACGTTGACGAGCGCTGCTTTTTCCTCTTCCTCAGGGGGATTATGTAAAAGAACTTCCTGCAACCTTTCGAAGCGTTTCTATCTCTCTCTCTCCCTCTTTTTCTTTCTTCGTGAGAGAGTAGGCGTCGAAGCAAGAATTTCTTGACACCCCCGTGCCTATATCAGGGCCGAAAGATGTCAACAAAGAATAACTCGTCTGATGGGGCACGTAGGACGATCGAGACTGCGAGGAAAACATAATACATTCGATTTATATGCGAAAATAAAATTCACGAAATATCGCACTAGTCGCGTGTTCATAAAATAATTTATCGACCCAAAAACCATCTAAAGTATGAAAAAATTTCAATCAACTGTTCAATTTGGTTCGTCCTTCGAAAAGCTCTCGAGAATAAAAAAAAATCCCACTTAATCCAATTGCTGAACGTTGAATAAATTATTAATCAAGATAATCGACCAGAAGAATTTAAATTAAAAAAAAAAGGAACCTTGGAGATTTTCTACGATTTCCAATTGATCGCTGGAACTGCTTAATTGGACGATAAATGTTGTGAGAAAGAATTGTGGCTGAATTTGAGAAGCCAGATGCAGTTCGGTACAACTAATAAATCAGTGGACTGTTAGGGAGACGACGTTCGAGGTAATAAATTAATTTCTATCGATTAGACATCCAGTTGTCCGATTTCTCTTGTATATATCTATCGGTATAACAGAAGTACATATATGGAGTGACGCAATCGAATGACTTTAATTCGTCGATGGTGCCCGCATGGCTAAACGTAAAAGGCCATCAGAATCGATATAAAAGGCCCCGGTTCGTTCACGTATATCCGCAGTGGACACACTGCCATCTCAATTTGTTTTGGATTCCTGTATCGATTTCCGCCTATACACTGCTTATTACTTCGATCAAGATTCCCAAACTGTAGCCATCAAATAATTGGTTCGTTCGAAGCAAACTTAACGAATCTGTAATTAAAAATAATAAGCGCAATTAATTGCTCGAGATTATACAAAATGAGCCCGATGAGTCATTAGTTCGATTAATTATTTGGCTACTCAATAAATCAACGAGATCTCGATATGGCAATTCCATCATTCATGCACTTTACTTCTCTATTAAAAAGGTTGCGTTTCGTTGGATATATAATTGATTGAAAAAAAATTGCTCCAAAAATACGTTTATGTGGATTCATTAGAATTTTTTCATAGTTTCAAGCATGCAATACTCTTCCTTTATCTTGTTGAGTCTATACTTGTGTCTATATCATACTGATATCCGTATTGATTAGCTTTCCCTTAGAGGAACAAAAAGTGTGTTGAAGGGAGTGTCTGTAGACTGACCCTAATCGCATAAATTCATCGGGATGAAAAATGACCAGTATCATTTGTTTTTCTGGCAGATTAATGGATAATAATACGAAACCTCTAATCACGGTGATTAATAAGATGTAAATGGGATTGTTTGATACATTATATAAATTAAAAATAATATGCACGACTGATTGGATGGCCATACTTATACAAAAGTTGTAGAGTTTCAACCTTTCGTAATATACATTGAGTTTTTTTCAGTTAGTCCTGATAAAAATTTATCATTGTGTTTCATTCTAAAATAGTTCAAGGCACCATCCATTTTTTTTTTATTAAAGTGGAAAAAAAGGAAATAGGTCGAAAGGGAGTGCTTGTGAGTCGCGTAAAAATCACAACGATATACACGAAACAGAAAATATAGTTCGAAGTATATTCATACACGTTCGCCCACATAAAAAATTCTTACCAAGTGCCTACCAAGCCCTGAATGCTTCGATACACTTTAAAAACATTCACAATTCACGCTGGCTCTTAGCATTCGATGTCCTTTGCCTTTCTGTCATACCCACGTGAGACTTTATAATTTCCTCGAGAAACTGAACCACCTTCATTTTTATTTCGTACGAGTGAGTAGAAAAGCTCATTTTTCCTGAAATGGTCTGTTAATTATTGCGTAGTTTTAATTATAATGACCGTGATTTGAACCACCTGTAGTGCTCTCTCCATCCTTAATCTTTGATCACGGAAACAGACGAGTAAACGCCCCGATAAGAAGTCACGAACATTCATACGTTTGTGCGTGTACGTTAGAGAAAATAAAAGCGCAAGGAAAAAGGGTTCGAGCTGGGCGTCGGGACGGAAACAGTTACGGCCTTGACTTGATAATTAAATTCAACATTAATATTCATTAATTCTGTACAGAGGAAGTCCATACAGGTAACGTGACGTCGAAATGTCTCTTTCGTGCGTGTACTGCACACGCGTGAACCAGCTAACCAAGCTAACTTTCGTGTCCGGGCAACGTCACGCGCCTTTACGTGGGTGTGTACGTGGAACTTAAATTCATTAACGCGTGTCCACCTTTCCCAGCATACGATACTACGCGTGGGCGTACCGTTCATATTCATGTTTTAAAAATAATAATAATCAGGCCAATGTGACGCTTTCCCATCCCTATACACAAACCATGTATTTTTATTTATACGTCAATTACCACAGTGCCCTATTTTTGGACATAGCATAAACGTCCATTTCATAGTTTTCGAAAAATGTATGCATCACTACAAAATTACTACAAATGGTGTTTGTGCCTTGTTCACGCAAAAACCAATTTTGATTAATCTTTCACAGGAATGAAATTCATGAATCAGAATAGATTTTAGGCTGTATTGCATTCCGATCTTTTTTTTTTTTTTTTTTTGGGANTTTTTGGGAACCCGAAACACAAAATCACATTTTTCGTCACATTTTCCACTTTCAAAGTTCACAAGCAACTAAAAAATGATAATAATTCAAAACTTGCCAATTACCAATTCAAAGATGATTCGAAAACGAAGATAACGAGCGGTAGCTGGAGTGCCAGTTTGTAAAAAAAAAATAGTTATTGCGATTTTAGTAAAATGTTTTCTTCATCGAATGTAATAAATAATTCTATAAATACTGTCGCGTTAGTTGTTTTTTTATTTTTCGACAGTAATATTTTTCCAAATTGATTCGAAATGCATTCGCAGTTGCAAGGACAAGAATTTCATCGAAGGCTGTTGTATATTTATCGATCTGATCCGTACACAAATGTAATACGACTCGGCATAGACGAAAGAGCGTCGAGTTACTGAGTCAGTGCTTATTTTAGATTGAATTTAAGGGCCACCCAGTGTTGGAGACGCGTTTCGACGCATGCGGAAAGGAATGTTTTAAGTGCACTCTGGACCCGTTCTCGCGCCCGAAAGTTCGTCTCGTCGATTACGCCCGTGCGACCAAACAATAAAAAGTTTTATCGTCTTCACAGTCGGTCAATCGAAAAGCCCACGACATCAAATATAGTCGTTCTCATAGTGAACTTTCCACATCGAGCCAAGAGCCCCCACTCTTTTGACCAGAGACTGTTTGTCATATTTATTCCCGAAGTTAATGCTATGGAACTGCTAGAAAAGTAGTTGAACCTTTTATTGAATTTCTACAATTGTTCCTTTCGTTACCCAACAAAATTTTAATCCCACGAAAATTTTTTAAATGATTCATCATCTTTTCCGAAAGATGAAAAAAAAAAATCGCCCCGTTCTCCTGTTAAGGGATTCAATCGTTGCCTCGTTAACTCTCCATTGACACTTCAAATCGCACCCTCTGAACTTTTAGCATTTTCGTACCACTTTGTAAATTGCATTTTCCATTTTACTTTTATTTCGTACTTTAACCTCGGTTGCTTTAAAATTCGGCTCACCGTAATTTAACATGAATACGTGCAGGAAAGATGAAATATGTCCGCAGCAGATATATATTTATATTTCTACATACGATGCGTATAAACCCCTCATTTGTTCCTCTTTTGGCGCGTGCCCTCTTCATGGCTTTGCGGAAGGGCTCTGCAAAGCCACGAAGGGTCGTACAACAATGCTTTCGAGTGTTGATGTGTACACATATATATAGAAAAGGGGATTCTGAAAAGAAGAAATTTTTCATCCCCCATAACTTTTGTCCCTTTCGACGTTGCGCGAATGAATCGCAAAAGGCGAAGCAACGAAATAAATTCTCCTTGAAATTTATTTATCCTCTCGCTTTTTCGACTGAGTTCTATTGACACAGGTAGAGCGATCCCCTTTTAGATCTCCGCTTGCATTCAACAATTCGTAAAACATGTCTACGCAGAAGGAAAAAATAAAATCATCCGAATCGAATCGGCTGAGTTGTTCAAAATATTTGTAAAAATGACATTTACCTAGTAAATATAGGTCACGGGGAAATATAGTGATGCAAACGTGCCGGAGGACTTTCGAAAAGAAAAAAATTATAATAGCAGTATCGAGTTTGACGTTTTTCAAGAATCGTTCTCAGATTCCTCCTTCCTCATTTTTTTTTGCCCTCACGTAAGATGGTTCTCATTCATCCGAAACAAAGTTCGATTTTTTCTATTATTTTCCATTGCCGGCACTCGCAGTGTTGTCCAGACTCGTTATAAACAAACCTCGACTTTACGAGGTGACAATGGGGGGAAAAAAGGGACGAGAAAGTACGACGGAACGAAGGCTTGAAGTTTTGAGCCCATACCGAGGCCAGCACGCGTTCATTGTCTATCTTTTTTTCCCCCTTCCCTACACATACATATGAGATGTGAGCTTAGGCATCAGACGTCTCGCAAATGGGACCTATTTACCACCTCGCTATTCTTATTAGCGTCATTGTCATCATCACTCCCTAGTTATTGTGCAGTTCGATTCGGAGCCCCGATCGAAAGAGACCCCTCAACACCCACCATCGCTGTCACATTATTCATCGTTCATTCATTATATTCATATTCAATTGTTTCATCTCTGTCCCAAAGTACATAAAAACGAGTTTGATTTTTCTCATCATAGCGATAGCGGCAGGGGTTATGTTTCCGGGTCACGCAATTCAACACACACACGCCCGCACGCACACGCTTATGATTTAAAAAAAATAAGCCGTGTTTCCATTGTTTCTGATTTTGTTGGCTCATCCCGGACGCCAATGTTGTCAAGATGGTGCGTACGCGATATTAACCCAAGAGACCGAGGCTACAAACTCACGTGGCACACATGCGCCATTTTGAGCCTCATATATGCTGCGAAGGGTTTATTGAGAAAAAGCAAAATGCGGAACGATCTTATGGGGAATTCCACGTAGAAGATTTAACGACCCATCTCTCGGAGACTTTCGAAAATTCACTCCGTTCAAACATGGAAAAATACTTCTTACTAGTCGAACCTTCGCTTGTCGAGGTTTTCTAATCATTGAAATCATTTCCCCATAAACGGACTATTTTTATTTATTTTTTATTGAAATTTCAAATGGTATTTTGGGATCAACGGCACCACGTTGTCTAATCAAATGTAAGCACGTAATGAAGACGCATAACTAGCACGTTGCTAGTTAACTCGATAACGAGACTACGATCAAGATGCACGTTTTGCAAACTCAAATCGTAACCCACTTTCAATAGACCACATACTTAATAACTATTATCCGGAATTGAGTACCGTTATTTAATTCTCGTCTTCGAGCCTCAAGCCTGCTGTCTGTTCGCTCAACTGGGAGGCGTTTTTTTTTTAAATTGTGTTTATACGGTCGATATAGCACGTATCAAGAGAGGCGACAGTGTCTTGGCGCCAAGTGAATTGAAATGTGTGCTGAATATACATGCAGAATATCGGATGCTCCACCGGATGCTAGGAAGCACGAATTTCTATAATCATTCTTCGAGTCGAGTATGAAAATTGAACGATTGAAAAATCGACCAATTATACGAAGACGATAATTTCAAATGGTGACGCATCTTCAAAATTTCCTCCGAAAAATATCGTGAATATAGACATTTTTCCTGCTCCGATGAAAACACATGTAGAAAATTAATTTTCGTAATAACTTGAAATTCATGCGACCATGCATTTATGGCTGTGCATGGCAAAAATAGTGTTTGCATAATTGACGTCATGGCAGACGAGGTTACTGACGTTTCTGCGGTTGGTCCGAACCGAGGGTATCCAAACTCTTGCAATGAGCTACGTATTTATAGATTGCAGCTGCAGCAGAGAACTGCAATTTTCGTCAGTCTCTGAATGCTACCATTTCTCTCTCATACGCTTCCCTCCGCACGCAGCTTGCATCCCACTATTTAAAATATACTCGCAATATGACCCACATTTCAAACTATTTTTCGAACATATCGTCGTATCGTAGACACAAAACAACCAACAAGAGGAACAAAAAATGACGTGTAATAACGTTTCATACCCCGGGAGAAAGACGACGTTTTAAACGGGGGTAATCGTCTAGCATGCAAAACTTGAAAGCAATCTTCAAAGGAGCGACAATATCTTTCCTAACAACCCGAATCTATACAAATATTTGAGACCCTCGATCCAACGCGGAGAGTTAGGGTTTTTTTCAGGATAAGAGAAAGAAATGGTAAAAAACGTTATCCAAGAACTCGAGAACTTCCGGTATGGTTTGTAATGTCAACGACTGCTGTTGTATGCAGCCGACTCCACTCACCCGTATTGAAAACTCCGATATGTTGAGCACCCAAGGAAAACACGTGTAAGCTGGCTTCCGTTCTTTCGAGTACCAAAGAGCACGCGTTGCATATATATGGATATTCGACTCTCTTCGTCTATCTGAAGAGAATCCCGTAAACAGCAGCCACACTCGAGACACCCCTGCCGAGAAACAGACCCGAAGAAAAATCATTATGTTGTACTAATATGACTAGGAAGTAGTACCCACTATATCTTTGCTGCTCTCTGGCCTTTTCGAATAAACTTACGAAGAGTTAAGACAGACACCGTGCAGACTTCGGGTCTCTGAACCCGTAAGAACTTTTTTTTATCTCTTAACATATTCGAAGCAAGAATATTGAACAGTAATTTTTCAACTTTGCAGAACAAATCAGCTTTTCATCCAAGATTTCCTTTCGGTTTTGTGATCGAACGCCGCGCATTTGCAGAATTATTCGAATCATTTGTAGCTTCTCGAAAAAAATGTAACGCGTTCTAACGACTAATTCTTTTGGATACTCGCATGAGTGATTTCAAAAAGTCCACGCGATCGAAAATCTTCAACATATGTGACAAAATACGAAAATTGGCTAAATGGCCCCATTGAATAGCTCCCAAATGGACGCTCAATCACTGTCGGATCCTTTGGCATTTCGAACTGGAAACTCCATAAACTGACCACATCGAAAATGTTTCTATGGCAAAGTCAGAAATGTCTCGCATTTTGAACGACCCTTTCCAGTTAAGTGAACAGCTGTGAAAATGGACTCTGCTGTTTCCTATCCTCGCCATAACTGGCTCCATTTTTCGTCAACCACATGCAGGAAGGCATTTGGTGGCGACCTCGAACGTGAAGGAAAATATTTATTCGAATTTTTACTTTTGATCGTGTGGTTCATCACCCATTTCGCGCGTTATCGTCTTTTGTTAGAGACATTTTAAAAACTTTGAGACTTCCTCTTTCTGTGGTTTTCGGGTCGGGTAACGATGTCTTGTCTTAATTTTCGAGACATCGATGTATAACCGCAACGCAACTCTCACACTGGCTTTTGGATTCTAGAGTTTCGAGTCCGAGTCCTCAATCAGTGTCCGTTTCTTAGCAAGGACAAAAGGACACCCAGACACAACTGGTTTTTTATTTCGGGTTTTTAAGAATAAACGTAAAAGAGAAGGCGTGGAGGGCGCAAACGAGGGTACGAAGGAAACCCCTCAGTGATCCGACACCCATGTCACGAGGGTTTGTTTCACGGGGGTTGTCCTGAGGATGAGGAAATACGGCAAAAGAAAAGAGAATAAAGAAAGACGACCTTCTTGGGATCGTCGGGCTCAACACGCGAAAAGAATCGGCATAATGGCGAAACGAAGGGTCTCCGGAACGAATACACTCGAGTCCACTCGATCTACAGAGTGTCCTGAAGATCGTAGTCAACGTCGACACGATTTTTAGATATCAACGAAATTTTTTAGAGAAGCTTCGTCACTTAGTAGCTCACGGCAGAGCTCTTATTAGTGAGATGCTAATTAATGAGACAGTGCGCTATGAATAGGTCGTTAACGGCACAAACGAACTAAAGTAGAACATTCGATCACCAGCACTTGAAACATAAGAGGATATCGTTGAAATCAAATGATTTGGATCCAAAGGCCAGTGAAGCAGTCAATGAGAACAAGGACACGAAACGATCCCCTCGAGGGATCGCTCACAAATTATCGTCGTCTTTTCTAACGACCGTTCGAAAGCCCTTTGCTCATTGAAACAGGTTTATCGCATACATGCACGTATTGATAAATGGGGGACGGTATTATGTATAGTGGGGAATCGAAGGGTCCATAAAATATATGGCATCAATAGCAAATTACTCATTGGGATTTCGGTTCGGTGGTGAGGTGATTCGAAGATTATTTTATGGGGTGAATTTTATTCAGAAACGTTGGTGAAGCTTGAAAATTTATGACAAACACGAAGAGGAAGTTGTCTCATTGTCCGTTGCCGATCCAGATATTTCGTCACGTTGAAACGTTTTTATGATTTGTTTTTCATTCCTCTATTTATACTCCGAACATACAGAGTTGATTTTTCAAGCCCATCGACTTCTCGAGGGATTCCGCTTCGTTTTTATATTTGTATGCTTTGGCTCGCTCATCCTCACGCCTGTATCATCCTTGTCCAGCCGGAATATGTAAGCATCGACGCGCTTAAATCACCAGCCCAAACAGATGTCATCGTACGGAGACCTCGGAATGCTGGAGGCTGCGTGTCATACTACATCATACGCTATGTATACATTCACGTGTGAATATAGGGGAAAGCCGGGCAAAGCGGAACACCCGGGCAAAGCGGAACACCCCCCCGAAAAACGTAAATTTTTTTTTTTTCAGCAAAATATTCAGAACTCTGATTGTCCGTCACAAAATATTCATGATGATCGCACGATAAATTGAGACAACAAATTTCTTGGGTAAAAAAAAAAAATTTCACAAAAATAAAAAAATAAGAATCCGGCTAAAATTTTTATCTTCAATAGTGTTTTTTATCGACAAAGCATCATTGTTGGAATCATGAACGATGTTTTCAGTAAATCGATACATTTTTTTCAACGAGCACAGAATATACACTGAAAATGAAATGTTAAAAATCGTCGATATTTCGTTGAATACGGTGAACTTAATATTTTTGAATAATCGCAAAATTTTCCTTATTTTGGCAGCATATTTGGTTTCTAATGAAATTGTTAGCAAAATTTACGATTGATCAGTGTATATTCTTTGCTCGTTGAAAAAAATGTATCGATTCACTGAAAACATCGTTCATGATTCCAACAATGATGCTTTGTCGATAAAAAACACTATTGAAGATAAAAATTTCAGCCGGATTCTTATTTTTTTATTTTTGTGAAATTTTTTTTTTTACTCAAAAAATTGGTTGTCTCAATTTATCGTGCGATCATCATGAATATTTTGTGACGGACAATCAGAGCTCTGAATATTTTGCTAAATAAAAAAAAATTTACGTTTTTCGGGGGGGTGTTCCGCTTTGCCCGGGTGTTCCGCTTTGCCCGGCTTTCCCCTACATCGAATAGTACATATGGACGTGGATACGCCTCCGCATCCGCGACACATACTGAACAGTGAAAAAGGGAGATTTCCAAGTTATAGCACTAGAAGCACACACGATGCTCCTCAATATGGGCCCCATACTTCGAGGGTCCGTAGATTGAGAAATTTTCGAGAGTCGAGAACTTTTTCCTATTTCTCTTCTAATCGGGGCTCGTCGGATCTTTACTCTTCATTAATAATAGCGAATGCGCTCTGCCTTGAGGAAAATCATGGAAAGGAGAATTATAATTAATTAATACATCGAAACTCACCACGTGCATGAAAAAAGAAAATGAGTAAAAGGTTCGAAGGTGCGAATTCAAAATAGTCGGTAAAATAAGAGGAAGGTGTGCACTGAAAAACGAAAATGAAGGAGTTTTGAGTTTTGAGAACAATGAGCTCCGTTGCGAAGCTACGAACGGGGGAGCAGAAGCTCAAACGAGAATCTCGTGCACTTTTATGGCTGCTAGAGTTGGAGGCGTGTAAGGATAGTTGTTAGAATCAACGTTGCGTGCACGCAAATCTCTCGTGGTACTCATCCGTGGCTCAATCACTATATGGCCCTGCACTTTCTCTTATTGTTGGGCTGTGCACAACGACACGAGTCTTTATGGGTTTCTATCTTCCATTCGCTTCCGGTATTTCTTCATCACACTCGTAAACAATTACGATCTTAGGAATGAACCATTAAACATCACCCTCATCCTTAAAGCTTTCTACACGAATGCTTACAAGGACGCAATAATCGCAACTTGGCTTTGTTCGAAACAGAGATAAAACGACTGTCGTATTTATTCCGAAAAAATCTGGGATTTCGTTCCCAATATTCATCGAAAATATACTGTGGTTTTCAATCTGGAAAAATGATCATTCGAACCTTCATTCCTTCCAATAATATTGATATAATTGAAGACGTTGTTATGGCCACGGTCAAATCTAAATTTTTCTTTCCAGTTTGTCTTACATACAAAATGCTTTGCGTGCCTAAGTTGATCAAAAAAAGTTGTTACAAATTGACTAAATAACAACACACTCTAAATCCAAGATTGTCCGAGGTGATCTGTATTTGTTATATAATAAACAAAAGTTTCGGAAACACTTTACAACCGATTTTTTTGAAAAAAATAAGTAAAGCTTCTTCGATGTCACCGAAAAGTGTATGCAAAGTTTGAAGAGGCTTCACCATTCAAAAATCGAAATATTTAATGTTGGACATTTTGGAACTTCCAACGCGACACGCTCTTATGAGCAACTGCTGTAAATTGTGATTTTTATTAATAAATATCTCGACTTCTTCATGGCGAAACCTCTTAAAACTGCGCGAGCGATTAGATATCATTATTCTCTTTGTCTGGTGCGAATTTGAAGAAATTCTGTCGATAAAAAATTTTGCATGCAACGTCCTTAACCTTGAGCATCTTTCAAAACGTCCAGATTGTTATTCATTGTATGCTTATGCTTCGATATTTCTTTCTTGATTACAGACATCGCAATGGACTGGTCCGACCATGCTCTTTGGTGGCCTGCGAGGAATCATTGGTTAACCCGAACCAGGAGCACTTTGGACCAGTACGGAGTTGCAGCTGACGCGCTACTCCATTTCACGCCCATGCACAAAACTTTGCGTGTTCAATTGCCCGACATGCGCTGTCTCGATTGCAGGGTAGATTTTTCTGTCAAGACGTTCAATGCTGTCATCAATTTATGCAAAGAGCTTGGTGAGTCATCTCATTGTTTGATAAACTCATTAATTAATGGCTAGTCGAATAACAATTATTATTTATTGTTTAGTAAACAAAATTCGATGTGAGTTGTTTTATAATTGGATGGAATAAGAAACTTGGGCTCTTCATGCTTACTCAAAGTTAGTCAAGCGTCTGCTTGATAAACGTTCGTAGCAGCACTAATGAAAAGATGGTTCAATTGCGTTGTACCGGTCACGCGAAGGTCATATGATAATCTTGCGAGCGCCGCGTAGACACTTTTATAGTCGAGGCACGCGGGTGACATCTACGCGTCGCTGTTTAATCAAGCAAGTGGGTTAACGAGCCACATTAATTATTAAAACGGGTGCATGATGATGAAAAGAACGTAAAACTACATGTGAAAAGCGCGATCCGTTCGTAAATTGCGTACTCTTTGAATTGCTTGTATTTTTCGATCTTGGACTGGCTGAAAAGCTAATGAAATTGTATCAAGTGCCGTATTAAGTTCGTATGTACCGCCGCGTTAATAAAAAAAATCATTCTCATTAAATGGAACGTTTAAAAAATATTTGCTTCAATGGTCTGCAACCTAAATTCGTAAATTTCCGAAGGAAGAACGATCTCGATATAATAAAATTCATTGCTCGAGAGATAAGGTCCATTCAATCGCTGAAAATAAATCAGTCGGAGGGTCGATTGTACCAGAATCGTGACAAAAGTAATGGCACAACTTTTCACTATCTTCGGAGCTAATTACGTCCATAAGATTTTTTAAAAACCCAACCGCGTCCGTCGAGAGAATGATGACCCGTACGATAGCCCTTCCCATGTCATCACATCTCACAAATACATGTCTTACTTTCACTGCATTACGAGTATTTCTCATGAAGAAATAAATAGCATTTCCCGCGTGCATTGAGTTACTGAAGAACATGAAAAAGTCATTTGGCTCTCATTTAATCATTCACAAGATTCTCGCAAATGATAAATAAATAAAAAACAGTTTGAAAGTTGATGAAAGATAAATATACACAGTTTTGGTCCCATAATGATCGACAGGTATACGACATCCGGAAGAACTATCATTCTGCAAGCCCCTCGAGCCAAATCACCTCAAGTATAACTTGAAAGATCTGCCAGTGAAGAAAAAAATAGAGAACCAGAAGAATGGCCACTGGAACGTTCCAGCGGACACTAACACTTTTATTCCGGTGAGTCAGAGTCCAAGAGGCTCGAATGGAAGCCTGGACCAAAGTAGTCCTTTCATGTGTGCACCCGTTACGCCAAACAACAGAAATCACAGCACGCCTATCAGTTCACCGGTTTCGGTGAGTCCCATTTCTTTAGCCCTAGACAATCCTGTTTGTTTTTTACTTTCGATTTGTTCAGCCTAATCGTTCAATCAACAATTCGCTTCATTGTGAGTTTACAATAATAAAACAAAATGATCAACAGCACACCGGAACGTGGAAGAGAAACAACAATTCATCAGGCTTCGGGAGTACAGGATCGTTCAATGCCAACAACAGCACAATGAGCCTCGAGGCACTGAACGGTGGCCTCTCGGAGTCTCTTGCTCAGAGTCCAACTTCGATATCCACCGAAATTCGTTCGAAGCTCGTACGACCAAAAAGTCTGATCGAACGTGCTAGAATGAACGTGGCCTGGCTTGACTCATCCTTGTCGATAATGGAACAGGGCATCCGGGAATTCGACACCCTCAGGCTCAAGTTCAAATTTTACTCGTTCTATGATCTCAACCCGAAAACTGATGCGGTCAGGATCAACATGATTTACGAACAAGCTAAATGGCAATTACTCGCTGAAGAGATCGAGTGCACGGAGGAAGAGATGCTTATGTTCGCTGCACTCCAGGTGTGTATTCACTTTCTTATACAACATTTTATAAATTAACGAGAGAGAGGCAGTGGCTCAGTGCTAACGGGCCCGGCTCCCACCGACACCAATGAATTTTTCTAAGTGTCCCCAGCTGTACTCTCTGTGGTTCGGAATCCACGTAAAAAATGTAGCTCCACAGTGCGTAGTGGAAAAAAACTAACAGTTGGAATAAAAGAAACAAATGGTGGAAATAAATTGAAAAATTGAGGAAATACGAAAAAGCACACGATCTAAAAACCCATCAAGGGTATGCATGTAAAACTCCACTACTATAAATTAACGAGGAAAAAGCCCGGACGAGTAAATTTGTTTTATAAATCTTTTGACTAAATTAAAACGTCAATTTTCGGTGAGACTCTGTGGAGTCTCAAGATAATGGTGCGACAGCTGGTCGCCAACATTGACACAAAACAAATGAGCTAATTATTATGTCAGAATCGACGATGGTTCATGATGAGTATTTCGATCAGAAAGTAATCCAAACTTGACTCTCAAGCGGAATGAACCGATCATGATGATGATAATCCGATTCGAATGTCCATCATAGGACTCGGAAGTCGCCGAAAACGAAATATAATTCTCCTTGAATCGCGTAGGTTCGTATATCGAATGAAATTCAAATTCTCTCTCACTCTCTCACGATCGTCTCGCTTTTCCCACGCGCATACCAACTTTGGTACGCATTATTATTGGCTAAATACATCTCGGTAAAGCAACATATTAAAGTTGTGAGTTGCACGATCCACCTCCGCGATAGATCCGCGTCCGTTCTCCCACGAACTCTTTCGGCCCACGTCAGTGACCTCGTCTCCTCTCCGTATTTCGTACATTAAAAAAAAGGCACTCCTGTCTCGTTTACGTACATAATGTATATATGGATATTCGACATATATATGTATACAATAGCACGGTTATGCAGCATATAGGTGCGTGTCCGAGCGAGACGAGGATCGATAACAGACGGCCAGACAGTTCTCGTATATTATTAGCCTCAAGAATTGACATAAGCCACTTTTTGTTTTCTACTCTCATTCGATTAGGGCACTTGATCGAGAATGAGCCTTTGTACGAATTTGGAGCAAAGTGTTTACACAATTGGTATTACGTTTTTCATTTGTGGACCGAAATTACACGATGAATTGCAAAATTCCATATGAACTTGAAGGAACGATAATTTTAGTTGGGTCTGTTAATGTTCTCCACGAACTATTTACGTTTTTAATGTCCACCCGAGTGAACATTAAGAATTGAACTTTTTTCCATTTTCCACGAGCCGGAAAATTCCATTTTTCTTATCAATCCCTGTTACTTTTGCTGTTTCAATATTTTGGTGTTTTTATGGTCGCAGGTCCAAGTGAATCTTCAAGCAAGCGTACCACAACCGAGTTACGAAACAAACGGTGCAAACTCGCCTATCGAAGATGATATCGATGCTGCCCTCACAGATCTCCAGGTTTCTCTCGAGGGGACCAATATCTCACATGGACCAAGCGATATAACTCAAGTTCCAGAACTTTCGGACTATCTGCGCTTCTTCAAGCCGAAACGCTTCACGCTAAAGGCTTTCAAACGCTATTGGTTCACCTGCCGCGATCTTCAGCTCAGGCTGTTCAAGTCACGAGAAGAGGCCAACAGTTCCGAATCCCCGGCTTACGTTATCAATCTCCGAGGCTGTGAAGTCACACCCGATGTCAACCTTTCACAAGCTCGTTATGGCATTAGACTGGAAGTTCCCAGCGCCGATGGCATGACCGAGATGTGGATCAGATGCGAAACTGTAAGTCAAATTGATTATTCATTTAAATCCGCAATTTCATACAAGAAACAATCGTTGAATTAATAATATTTTTTTTTCAATTCATCACTGTTTCCAAAACTAATTTCGCGGTGAATAAACAGCTATTCGCTTTTATCGACCAAGTGAAAAATATTATTCGCCACATTTTCTCACTTTGCGCAAAGTAATCAAACTTTTCAAGCCCCTGCGGTCACCCAGGAGTCAAAATAACTCGAAGCGCAATTTTGAGCTAGAATTACTACAAGTTATTTGCACCCGAAACGGTTGGCTCCTCCCCACCGGTTCTTTGGGTACCCGAAGTGTCCTTTTTTTTCACACATTGCTGGTTTACTGATTTTTCTTTGCCATTTTGAAAAATAAAAAAAAAAAAATTCCTCGATATTCTTATTCGGAAAAGTTCAATCTATCTTGGATTCTTATGTGTCGTTCGGAACGATATTGGCAACGCGGCATGCATTTAAACATGACCAGCGCGTAATTTCTAGAACTCGTGACCACGGAGGCTTAATTTTGCAGCAATTTGAGTTTATCTTTTGAAAAATCATTTTCAGGAACAACAATACGCCAAATGGATGGCAGCCTGTCGACTCGCTGCCAAAGGTCGTTCATTGGCGGACTCCTCATACGAGAGCGAAGTCAACAGCATCCAGGCTTTCTTGCAGTTACAAAGGCCAGCACCTGCACCAGCAATCAGTCCAAATTCTCTTGACATTACACCCGAAGACTATGTCGCACCGAGGTTCGCGAAAAAACTCAAAGGAAAGGTAAAGAATCCTTTCAGTGATTTTTATATCAATTCTCGCCGTGCTTGCAGGCTCCGTCCCGCAGCAGACCTAGTTGGCGTTGAAGGGGAGAGCTAGAGCGTCATATGAAAAGTTGCATTTTATTTTCACTCTGATTTTACGAAAATCGCTGTAAATTTTTTCTTACAACCTCGAACTCCGGCTACATTATTTTCGTTTTCGAATTATCTTTGAATTGATAATTAGCGGTTTTCGATTTATTATCATTGTTTAGTAACTCGTGAACTTTGAAAGGGGAAAATATGACGAAAAATGTGAATCATTGGTTCGGATTCCCAAAAAAAAATGTATCGGAATGCCTAGAACTTATTCTCATTCCTGTGAAAGATTGATCAAAATTGGTTCCGTGGTTTTTGCGTGAAAAAGGCGCAAACACAATTTTTTTTGTCACATGAGCATCGCACACCAATAGTTCATTGTATTTATTTGTAATAATGACGTGATTTTATTTGTACATGTTGGTCAGGTCGTACAGAGAATATTGGAAGCCCACGCCAACGTCAAAGATCTTGCTCTCGTCGAGGCGAAGCTCAACTACATAAAGGCATGGCAATCCTTGCCAGAATATGGTATATCGCTCTTCGTCATCAGATTCACGGGCAAAAATAAGGACGAACTACTCGGCATTGCGAACAATAGACTCATGAGAATGGACCTCAGCAGTGGCGATCACTTGAAAACGTGGAGATACAACACAATGAAGGTCGGAATAATTTTATTCATTTTTTTTTTGGCAACCTTAACATTTCTGGATATTGCATCAAATTTTCTCGGAGATTCGTCCATTCATTTTCTATTCCCAAAAAACAACAACTTTTGCCTTAACCTCGACGATTTTTCCAAAGAAACGAGTTGTTGAATAATAAAATCTCATTCGCTAGAGAGATTGAATGATAGAAACTCTACAAACTGACAAACAGTTTTGACAATGATGTTGGAATGAAAATTCTCACTGAAACAAAAAAAGGATTGGCGAATTAATGAAATTTGTGTTTTTTGTTGCAGGCGTGGAACGTGAATTGGGAGGTGAAACACATGATGGTACAGTTCGAGGAGGAGAACATAATATTCGAGTGTCAATCGGCGGATTGTAAAGTAGTGCACGAATTTATTGGCGGTTACATATTTTTGTCGATGCGTTCGAAAGAGGCGAATCAAACGCTGAACGAGGAAATGTTTCACAAGTTGACCGGCGGTTGGGTTTAAAAACTCGCCCAAGACTCCGACATTTGATTTTTCTGTTTCCAATATTTTGGCATAAAATATATAACACGCGTCGTTTTTTTATTGATCGTTTTAACAAATAATCCTGAATGTTGATAGGATTAAATCTCTCAAAATATTTTCGTAGAAAAACGGAAGAAACAAAGTGAAAAAAAAAGAGAAGAAAAGCTTGTCTCGGCAAAGAATGCCAATTGGCCAGGATCCGAGCAAGAGAAAAACACGAATGAAAAAAAAAGAGTGAAAAAGAGACGAAGAAAGTTAGTTTAGTGCGCCAGTCTATTAACGCGTCGTCGTAGATAGTTAAACTAGATCATAGTAGAGACTTACAAAAAACAAACAAAACCAGACTTTGTCAATTACGAAATGCCCGAAACTCGATCGAATAATAATTATGGAAAAAACGATAAATTGAACAATTATTCATCGAAATAAAGAAACAAACGAAAATACGCACACCGTACCAATCATTATATGCCAATTATACTTTTCTTCATTTTCTCACAATAATCCAGCGAGTCTTATTCCCAACGCCATATTTTTGGGGTTTATATTTTTTTATAATACAACAAATACGAAAATTCTTCCCCGATCTGGCGATTCAACTAAATCGCTGAATATCAGAAACAATATCGTTTGAGACACCCAAAAGTCAGTCTCGGACGATTAATTATTATTTTCAACATCACAAAGGTGCTACGTCGTTCGAGAATGACTTCTTGGCCACTCAGTCTACCGAAATCGTGTAAATTATTTGTTATTTTTAATGTTAACTATACAATAACAAAGAGAGAAAAAATTGAAGAAAAAACAACAGACACAAAAAACTCTTATATACATATTAGAAAAATATGAATAAATATAAATATATATTTACCTTTTATCGTTATAATATTATAATCTGCACATGATTACGTTATTATACATATGTGTATGTATATGTAACCAAAAATTATAGTTTTGTATATTAATAGAAAATAGATGTACAATAAATTTCATTATCACGTAACAATATTCCTCGTTTCTGTTTCTATTTATTCGAAAAATTGTACAGCCACGTTCGTTAGTGAATTATTCATTCCGCTAATCGTCAAAACTTATAAAACTTTATTTCGACATAAATTTCGGTGTTGGATTTTAAAAAATTCTAAAAAGGAAGGAAAAGAACGATTCTTTCAAAATCTCATCGTTCAAAAAAGTTTTCAATTGTTTCGTACATACTGTCATTTTGGAATTGACGAAATTTTCGTGTTTCTTGTTACACGCTCTCTCACGAAGCTGGTACCGACGGTTGAGTCGAAGTTTCCTTTCTCGATGCTTCCACAACTTTTCCATTCGTTGGGTGACTCGAATTTCCAGAAGCCTTGAACGCAGCCAGTCCCATTCGTGCTGCTTTCAATGGATTTCCGGTCGCACCGGAAGTACCACCACCGTTGCTCACCTGAGAAGCAGACCCAGTTAAAAGAAATAAGAACTTGCAAATCTTAAACATGATTTTTCAGTCCTGCCGTCATTTGCTTGGGTCAAATGGACCCCAATTTTGAAGCTACATTATCCCTTGAACAGTAACCTTTGTGCAAAAGGGTTTAACTTGGGCTCATTCTTTTCGTTTTCTAAGCCTCGGGCTATTTTGCTTGAAGTCGAAAATATGCGGTAAAACGATTAAAAAAACGGGAGAACGAAGACTGAAAGGGCGCGCCTGCGGAGTCGTTTTTGACGACCCCAGGTTGCCGCGTTCTAGGGTTATCAATAGGTTCGATGTATAAAATGTTTCTAACGTTACCTGGGGGTGTATGGGCGGCGCGGAATGAACAAGACGTCCAGCAATCGAAGCTGCCTTGTCTTTTTTAGTTCTGACCCATTCGTGGCCTAAGACGCGATCAAGGGTCAGCCTCAATGTGATGTCGGGCTCGAGGATATGGCGAATAATGCTTTTGGCCAATGGCGATATGGTGTCTTGAACGCGTGCACGATAAACCCACTTTTTAGACATTTGGTCCTTCAACAACTGTCGAAGATTCTCGTCGTTGAAGGGCATTCTCTCGTTGAGCATAATGAACAGTATAATGCCGAGTGACCATACATCCGCGAGTTTCGGATTGTACGGCGTCCCGGAAACTACTTCGGGTGCTGCGTAAGCCGCCGAACCGCAATATGTTTCACTCAAAACTCTTCGACCGCTATCGTCCACGCAAAATCTTGCAAAACCGAAATCCGCCAATTTCACATTGAACTTTCGTGACAAAAGTATATTTTCGCACTTGAGATCACGATGCGCTATGTTTTTGCTATGCAGGTAATGCAGCCCCGAGGCCATTTGACGAAACCACAATTTCGACTGCTGCTCGATTACCGGACCATTCCGCTTTACAAAATCCAATAGATCGCCGTTGTCGGCACAGCGCATGAATATAAATACTCTCGGACCACGCTGCAGTATACTGTGGATCTGTAAAACGCATAAAACACTTGGAATCGTCTATTTACTCCTAATTCTCCTGAGGCAATCAAATCCTTAATTCAAGGTCCATCCCGCAAAGCAGCCAATAAGGGACGTTAACTTTAAGCTTTTCAACTATGACGTACTCGACTATGGAATAACGTCATCACCTGGATTATATGTGGATTTTCGATTTTCGTGAGGATTTCAAGTTCACGGGGGAAAAATTTTTCGAGGCAGTCCACCGGGGCTTTTTCCTTGTCAAAGATTTTGCACGCGAGGCGCATTTTCTTCGAGCTCGTACCATCAACATATTCGGCAAGATGGACAGTGGCATAAGAGCCCTGATACCATCAACGATGAGTTTATAACGAGAACATGTAAATTTTTAATTTTTTTTTTTTTTTCACGAAAAAATGTCTATGACTTAATTTTGGTTTTCGAAAGTACAAATTCATTAAATTCAAATGGCAATGAAAGTTGTTGGTTAATAGTTACTAATGTAGAAAATTTTCCGGGAAAACCAAGTAGTGCCAACGTTTTTTTGTAGGAATAATAGCGGAGAAAATATAAGAACCTGTCCGATCTTTTTCCCAATGAGATAACCACGCTGCTCAAGAGCGTTAACTTCCGAGTTTCGTGGGCTCAGTAAAGTGTCCATTCCAAAAACTCTTCATTGGGACATTGCGGGAATCGTCAGACTTTTGAGTTATCGAAATTTTTATACGGTCAATGCCCCAAATACGTATTTGAAGAAAATGCCAAAGCGATGGGTTTCCTCGATCTTTTTCTTTGTTTTTTTTTTCGAACAATACTTTTTCCTCTCCGGTCAAAAATCGCGTTTGTACACTGATTCATCCAAAGCGGCTACGATGGTCATTAAAGCTGATGATTTGACTGGAATTTTGGGCATCAAGTCCAGCGTGTACCTGGGGCGAGATTCAAACTAAATATGGTTTCCAATTTATCAGACAATAAAATGCTGTCGGTACTAAATTTCGAGAAATAAAGAAAAGAAAATCTAGAAAAATAAAGAACGCACCGAAAATTCTGTAATTTCAGAACATTGTATTAAGGTAGTAGCCGCGGGGGAAACATTTTTAAAAGTTACAAGGCCATCGCAATCTCGATAAAAATTGATATTTCATATTTTTGTCCACCCGTCGATTAAATTATTACGCAGACGATTGATTTATTGTCGCAACAAGATTTGAGTGAAAAATTGGTTTTTTTTTCGGACATACCTAAACATAACAAGATGACGAAAACAAGGATGGATCTGCGGACGTTTGTCCCGTATTTATCGGATCTGATGGTAGCATAAGGGAGCGCGCGGCTCCTCGCGCCGCTTTCCCACGCTCTTTAAATGCGTCGCGTCGTTTTTTCGGAAGATTAATTTTGACGTTACGAGAGGATTATGACAGAGTCGACGGTTTGAACGGTGCACTAGGAAATTTTCTCGGTGATTCAATGACAAATGAAAGTAAAAGCACGAGAGGCCGTTGCCAAGGGTTACCAACATTTTCTTTTTTCTCTTTCCCTCATCACTTCGCGTTGCTTTACTCCCAATCGTTTGAATTTTCAACTATCTCCTCTCTCTCTCATTTGAAAAATAAAAATGCGTTTTATGTCAATATTTCTTCGATACGAACGCCACTGAATCTTCATAGAATTTAAGACTCTAAAAATTGTTGTTACTGTTTTCACGAAATAAACAAAAAAAATACATTCGTAAACTTTTTATTTTTATTTTTAAGGTAATACTGTGGTTTTTCGAATTTCCGATAAGAATGAAATAAAAGTCGGTACTTTAGTAGAATTTTCAAGAGACTACAGGGCCTCAGAAAACAGATATCCGCATTGGTAGTTTCATACGTTTAACATTGAGTTTTGTGATGAATCTCAGTTTTCATTGCAAAATAAAATAAAATTCATACAATTACCAATGCGAATATACTCTTCCTGCTTCTCTGTAGCCTCTTGAAAATTTGACTGGATCTTTCTCTCATCATAATCAACTACCGTGCCAAATTTGATTAAATGCTGAACGATAATTCTAAAACCGACAGTACTACCTTAAAGCGTTTGAAGATTATTGTAGATTTATCGTTTTTTGAAAGAAATAACGAGCTGGAATATTGGATGAAAATATTCAAACAAATCCCTCACAATTCTGTATTTTGGATCTAAGAAAACTTTGGCAACGATTTGAAAATATATAATAATATTTTTGTCTCCATCAAAATGTGGTTCAATATTCCAAGTTACGCGTTAAGACGAAATAAATAAAAAGACGTAAAATTTTGTAGATTTTTTTGATGTTTTATTTAAAGGATTTCACACATTGTGTAAAGTTGTATTACGCAGCTGGATCGTCGCCCTTAGTGGTACGTGTGTAAATGAGCTGAGCGTGATGTTGAACGACTTGTTTGATGAGTCCTTTTTGTTGGAGCTCGATCAACGCTCGCCTCGCCAACGACCCACGGATCTTCAACCTTTCGCTGACTATCGACGGTGTGATCAATTTGTACTGAGGAACTTCTTTCAGAAGTTTGTCGTACGTGCCCTTGTCGAACAAGACTTGATTGTTTAACTTGTCACGGACTTTTCCTTTGGACCACTTCTACAGAAACGAGAAAACGAGTATTCGTGAGTGAACGGAAAATCATTACCGAAATTTTCATTTTTTTTTTTGCTATATTTTGTCAGTCTCATTAAATCAGCTTTGTACCCTCATGGCTTTTAGGGACAGAGTGTTAACATCACCCAAAACTATTCTTTCAGTTCGAACGCAAAACGAATTATTCTTCTCACGTGATTAGAATTTCCATTTCGAGGAATTTCAATTCATTGAAATAATTAAATCGGAGACGAGGAAGAAATTCAAGTTCGAAAAATTCGACCGCTACCGAGATTGAAGTAAAAAATATCATTTATTTATTTGACTGCGATTCAGCTTTTGAGATTGAACTTAAAAATGTGGAAAATATTGAAAAAATAAAACATTCAGTTTTATCAAGCTTTCGAAATTTTATTGACAATTTTTAGAAAAAATTGTACAAGAACTTTTCTGAGAATAATTAGAATTTCCATTTCGATCGAATTCGAAATATTTCAATTCGTTGAAATGGTAAAATCGGAGACGAGGGAGAAATTCAAGTTTCAAAAATGCGACCACTGCAGGGATTTACTGAAGAGACTGCGATTACGCTTTTGGAATTGAATTTAGAAATATTCAGAAAAATGAAACGTTCAGTTTTATCAAGTTTTTGGAATTTTGTGGACAATTTTTAGAAAAATTCCCCAAGGACTTTTCTAAGAATGGAAATAACTCAAGAACTGCAGAGGCCATTGTTTTTTTTGAGAATTGTCATTTTCAGTCGTTTTCCCACAAAAAGAATTTTTTTGTTGTTGTTGTCAATTTCATGCGCTCAATGTGTGCCGAGATCTTTACGAACCTTCTTCTTGGCCTTGCCGCCAGATCCTCCCTCCTTCTTCTTCTGGGTCTTCTGGGGCTGTTTGGAAGAGCCCTTAGTGTCTTTTTTGGGCGGCTGAAAAATAATTGTCCTTTATAAACGATTTGGTGTTTAGTAATATTCGCAAAAACTTGAGTATGAAAAAATTTGATCAGACTCATTAAATCAGTGTTTTTGCAACCACGGAGATTGTCTTGCAAGAGAATTGCATCATTTCGAATGGATTTGGTACGTAGATCGCGGCACGAAGCGAATGTTTAAAAAATATCGGCCGATTTGTTGGTTATGAAAGAATTCGATTCTACTAGATAGTGATATTCGTTTTGGAAAAATGAAATTTGCAATTTTAGGTTATGTTGCGGATACTGGGCGTGAAACGTTCGCGACAAACAGATCGAATTCCAATCGAATGTTAATTTGATTAATTAATTGTTTGAGGAAGAATGACACTCTTTGTTATAACGAATCTGCACGATGTGTGATTAATGGGAACGAAAAGAACTCCCGAAACGTGAGTTTGTTGTGGACACCATGTGGCCGAAGACTCGATGAGCGTTGCCGATCGAATACTTGGAAATAAAACTATTTGTGCGAATGCACCAACTCCGAAACAATAAATCAAATATTTCACTTCAAGTTTGACACATTTTTAGACATTTAATTGTACGATGAAAAGTATATTTTCAACAAAAACTTGTGGACAATCGCCACAATTATACACTTACCATGATGGCTCACAACTTGGAAAGACAAGGGAAGAGTCGAATCGGCCATGCTGGATTTTCCCCCTTCCCCAAGACGCCGCTGTACCGCCGGAGTCAAAAGTACTTTTTATTTTTCCTCATCATATCCCAATTTCCAGGGAATAAATGTTGTTACGATGATGAAAAATATTGACAAAAATATTTTCAAAATTATCACCAACACAAATATCACTTTCGAGATAACTTGGGAGAGTTGGACGTTTGACAGGAGGAAGCTGGCATTGTCGAACGATGCGGCCCGTCAACTGACTCGGACGATTACCGAGACAAGAGAACGTGATTCAAGCCCACGCTGCTTTTCCATGGAAAGTAGGAAAGATGGGCAAGGAATAAAAAAGCAAAAAAAAAACTGTAAAACTACCAAAAAATACCAAAACTCAAAGAGCGTGTGTTTTCAAAATAAATATGGCTCGTAACTTGTCGAAAAAGATGACCGGTCATTTCAGGTTAAATAACTGCTCCGTGCGAGTCAAGTGAGCGTTGAATTCCGCGTTCAAACAAAATTACATTGGAATAATGTGGAAACCAGAGATATTGGTTCATTCATTTTCGGACCGACTTGTCATGCATATGGGACGAATTTAATAAACGAGGAATCATTTAAAATTTGTATATTTTCTTTGTCGTCACAATAATAAATAAATATAAAATCACAACACTGATACAGTAAAATATATTGCAGAAAAGTTTTTTTTTCTTGAGGCTATATAATAAAATGGCGATAAAATTCTACATAAAATTATTAATAAATATATTATTGATTATTCAGTCGTTTCACGATTAATAGAATTCATTTTGATTATAATTAACAATCAATTATTATTAAATTGTCAATCGGCATCATACGCCGCCATGATGCCTTCCGGAGTCGCCCAGGCGGGATGATACCAATCCCCTTCTGGGTGAACCTGCCCCATCCGATTCTCGAAAAGCCACCGGATGAGAAAAACGTCAAAGCCGGCACACCGGGATCCGTCGTTGTAAAAGTCGTTCATTTTCCGGGTTTGCTCACGGTCCCACCGCCGCTGTTCCATATCACGGATCAAGAGAATGTCGCGTGCCTGAAACAATAAATAACAAAACATCAACAAACCTTCGCATTTTTATTCACACCAAACAGCACACCGAGTTTTTACGCTAAAGGGTACAGCTTCGGACTCTTAGCGTGATGTAAAAAGTTACATCGCTATAGTAAAACACCCAGTAGTCAGCCTTTCAACTCATTTTCCAACTTTGAAATATAGTCGAACGAACATAACAGAAGATAACGACACGCAACTAGTCTCAAATAAAATACTGTTTATCAAACTTTGATGATACGATTAAAAAAACTGATAAAATTCATTCGAATATAAAGAAAAAAAATTATTGGAAAAATGTCATTTTCACCAGTAGTCAGCCGGTCGAAACCAGTAATCGGCCCTGCAGGACTCAGTACAGTAGGATAGAGATTTTTTACCCAAATCAATAGCCTACTTACAGTGAACGCACTCTCACGGTGCTGGACCAGGATCTCAATGGCGCGATCTTGCAACATACTGTTTAAATTCGTAAATAAAAAAAAAATGAAAAACTGAGCTCGAGCTAAAAGAACACACGGTTGGATCTTGGAGAATGCATGGACGCGTCGTTCTCTTTTTAGTTATGAATTAACGTGACTTTTCCATGGCCCGGAACGTGAAAAACGGCTGAGATGACTGAATGAATTTGTTCCCGAAATCACGCTCCAACTCGTACGACTGTCGGAGCGCGTCTGAATAAGCTTTTCGACTGCTGTATCGTTCGCTGCGTTGTATGATGAAATAATACTTACGACGGAATGAGTACAGTCGAAAAACCGGAATGTTGGCATTTGGGCGGAACCCCACGGGAATCATAGTCACGCTGTAATCCATTACAACTCCTAAAATATCTATGTGTGGTAGGGGATCTTCATACACCTTTATATCTGTATATAGTAAGGGTAAGGGGAGTGGGTGACGCCGGCAAAACACAACAGCCGGGCGCGAAGCACAACAGACGGGCAAATTGGAACATGCTCCCGAAAAGACTGAAATTTGTATTTGTTTGAAGCTGAAAGTTGAAAATCTCTTCGATTCATATCTAATCGGGAATTGTTGAAATTTCATGGGTTTTTTGTTCGGTTTCGTTTTGCCCGCCTCTCCCCTCTTCCTGATGAATGCATCATATGGCTTTGTATATATAGTCCCGTGTTTGTTTTTGGTCGGTACGACTGGTCGCGGAGCAGGGCAAAGCCAAATACTTTTCCGAAAACAGTGCGGAATTGTTATTTGTTCAATTCTAAAGATTCGGACTTTTAACTCTATTTTCTTCAAATGCAATGGTCACACTGTTGAGATTTGAAAATAGTAAAAATTCCATGTTGGTTCCATTTTACCCCCTTCGCCCCGCAATTTGTATCGATCGTATATCTATATATTACGTATATATAGAGCGAAAAGTATCGTGACGTGGCCACTAATTTTGGGGCGGCGCCACAAGTCACAGCACAGGCAGTGCGCGGGAGCATGCTCGGGTAAACATGCCGGACGACGAGCATAAATTTACAGCGAACTGATTTTCCAGTCGTAGAATATGTTTCATACGCTTCAACACCCTTAACTTAGTCCGCACGTTTATTCAATTCAAAATTCATTCAATTTCGTGTGTACGTATTGTACGCAAATAATCGGAGGTACATAAAATCATGAAACGTAGTGCCAATCTGTAATATCTCTGTTTTAAAACAGTAAACATCGTTGGAAAAATGATTGAATCATCATTATTTTGGCAATATCTTCCGCGGGAACATAAAAAATTCGGGAAAATCCAGGCAAATTTCGTTTTTATTGTTCGTACGCGATAACAAGCCTCTTCGAAGCTTGTCATTTTTATGTACATGCCTCGACAAACAATTTCGCGAACCGCGGTCTTGGTGTTACCACATCTGCACTTATAAAAAAAAAATGTTAAATATTTCTTAATCAATCTTCCGACTGTAGCGATTGTGTTTCGGAGTGATTTAAAAAATAATTTTACTAATTTTTTTTTTTTTATCAATTACCATCAAGTAAAAAAATGCGCGAAAAAGGCCGCGCGACGCGAACGAAAACGACCCCGCGGTTCACGGCTCTAGGGTCAAACTCATCGAGTACTTCAAACACAGTCGGGGGAGTTGGTTTAACGTTTTTTTAATCAAAGTTTCATCCCGGACAAAAACTGGCAAACGTTCGAATCGTTGTTACTTCTACGACATAAATGTCAACAATGCAACTTCGCTGCTGTTGCCAGCTTGGTTCGTACGGGCGGCCGCTGCTGCTGGTAAGCGAAGCGATCGCAGCGCCAGAGTTGCGCTGCTGTGTATTTACGTAGCCAGTTTTCTAGTTAAATTTGACGGCGTGGTGTTCCAACATGGCGTTTCGACGAGGAGACTCGCAGCCGGGAATCGAAAAACTTTGATTTTCAATAAAAACAAAATGAATCTTTAGTTTAAACAAAATAAGCGTTTCGCGAAAAACGTGTGTGTGGTGTGATTTTTCTTTTTCTTTATTTATTTTTCGTTTACCCCGAAGAGCCGGATCGACGAGGAAACGGTGAGTTTTACACGAGTGTTGACGTTCTTAACCTTTTTTTTTGCTATCGTAGACGTGTCACGTCAGCCGCACTGTTCTTTACGAACAAGAAATTTCAACTTTTACAAACGATCGCTTACGATTATAAATCCCCCGAGAACCTTGTCGCGTGTCTTGAATCACCCGGTTGCTTCTTCTTGTTCGTTATCAATAATGCACCGCTTATGATAAGCATGCTTTTCATAAACAGCACGTGAATCGTGCGTTCCATAAGGCAAGTTTACGTGTCAAATGCGTGATTTTCATTATTTGCTCATTACGTTGGACGATCATTGTTCAAACAATTTTTCGCAGAGACATTTCGAGCGGATGTCTCTTGTTGATGTTATTCCTCGTGCTTCGTGTGCTTTTCATTCAAAATCGTTGCTCATCGTACTTTGTTCACGATTTTTTATTCTTTCGAAAAATATTTCCAAAAAATTCATCCACGTCGATAACCTTACAATTGGAAGCCCCGAACGCACGAATTGTTTTTGAATCTCAATCCAAAGCTTTTTGGATGTTGCCATTATTTCTTATCGTTGATATTTCTTTTGACAAACAAATTAGAGGCTGTCCAAGTTTGCATCGTTGCAATGCAACGGAATCCCTCATTTTATTCTACATTTGAAAGCAGAGCACTATGACAGTTATTGACAAATGAAAAACTGAACGTCATAAAAAAATTGAGAAGATTTCAAAAATCTAAAAAATTGCGATTGGACAAAATATTTCTCGCTGGGCTCCGACGATGCAAACTGCAGTATCGTCGAATAATTTCATGCTGTTGAAAAATACTTTACCCTGAATCAACGCGGCGATGCTTTTTGTACGACTGTGAAGCTTGCAATTTTGTGGATCGATTGAGATTTTGGTCCACGAGAAAAGATCGTTTTATTGTCTGGATTAAATATTGAATAATAATTATGAGCTCTGCAGAAGAAAAAAGAGAATTTCGTTGCATTTGAACGATGCAAACTTCAACGTCATCTTTTCGTTGGATGCAATAGAATTATTTTGATCCTTCAAAGAGTTATGTCCTTGCTTGGCAGTTTGGGTGCTTGGGTCTTGAGAGGAGCTAGTGGTCTTAACGTAGCGCTGCATGGAATTTGTTGGCTCTCAAGAATGTGCGACTCAATGGGATTCTAACGCTGGAATTTGTTGGGTCACGGGTCGTGACGTAGTTCGAACCGTTGCTGTTTGGTTTTTGCTAACACTGGAAAAAAAAGAAATTCTGTTCTCTCGACAGAATTTCTTTAGGAGGATGCTTTAGCGATGTGCTAACCTATGAACCTTTCCCGGTTTCCCGTACGCTCGTTTGTTGTTTCTACCGGCAGATAAGAACTGAAAATTCGTGTTATTTTGTTTCATTCGCAGATCCTTCTTCTTGAGCAAAGCGAAGAAGAAAAGAAATCTAGCATCACCATGTTGCCGCTATCGCACAAAGATTCGCGCAGCATGGGAGTATTTATAAAAGACAACATAGGAAATTTGAAGCGTTTAATATTTTCGGACAAAAATACGCGCAACTTGTTTTTATTTTTGCTGTTAAATTTGTCGTTCGCGTTTGTGGAGTTGTTGTATGGAATGTGGACAAACAGTTTGGGTTTAATATCGGACAGTTTTCACATGTTTTTCGATTGTACCGGTTTGCTGGCGGGATTGGTAGCGTCGGTGATAACCAAGTGGCGCGCGAACGAGCGCTTTTCGTACGGATACGTGAGAGCCGAAGTTTTGGCAGGATTCGTCAACGCCTTGTTTTTATTGTTTATCGCGTTTTTCATTATGTCGGAAGCTGTAGAGCGCGCCATAGAGCCACCGGAAGTGAAGCACGAAAGATTGTTTGTAGTGTCGGTATTAGGACTGTTGGTGAATCTCGTAGGAATTTACGCGTTCCAGCATGGGCATGGCCACAGCCACGGAGGAGGCGGTGGACACGGCCATTCCCATGGCGGCGGTGGTAGCGGATCATCGGGACACGGACATTCGCACAATCAGAATCATGGCCACAGCCACGAACATCACGATATTGAGATAGAGGCGAGTCTCAGCAGCGGAGAGTCACAAATAATGAAAGGCGTCTTTCTGCACATACTCGCAGACACTCTGGGCTCCGTAGGAGTAATAATATCCGCGGTGCTCATGCAAATGTTTGGCTGGATGATTGCCGATCCGATCTGCTCCATGTTCATATCGCTTCTCATCATTTTGAGTGTCTTGGGCCTTATCAAAGAATCGGCTCTCGTACTTATGCAGCGGCAACCGCCTGCGCTCGACCATGTGTTGCCGCAATGTTACAACAAAGTCACGCAATTGGCCGGCGTCTACGCCATCCAAGAACCGCATTTCTGGACCCTGTGCTCAGACATTTACGTCGGTTGCTTGAAGCTCGAAGTCGCCAGAACGGTCGATCCAAAATACGTCGTAGCGCACACCCAAATGATTTTCCAAGCGGCCGGCGTGAGACAACTCACCGTACAACTCGACTACGCACCCATGTGATCCGACTCAGACATTCTTCTCTCCGATAACTTACCCTCCGACGGTGGAACAACCATCTGCGCTGCCTGCCACAGACACGTTCGAAATTTAGCTCTCGCCCGGAGTCTCTCTACTCTGGCCAAAGTTTTCTACTGTCCTGGTTACACTAAGAACAGTCATAGGCTCCGCCTACAAATTGTCTGAAAATCCATTGCTCAGTCAAAGTTTTTGTCTTTGTAATGCAGCAATATTTTTCCCCAGTCCCAACCATTTTTTTTACAAACATTGAATCAACTTTTTTCCACATGGCTATTTGTATCGATTAACAAAAATCTCGAACCTCGAACGAACCGTACAGAGAATATCAACGTTCGTGTTAACGTCTGAACGTGTTCGGACCTTCTCTCCACTCGTGAGGAAAGATTATTGCTGGGAATTCACGATCGAAGGTTTGCTAGCCGTGAAAATTCACTTCGAAAACAGCACCGACTCCCAAAAATTGAACTATGCGACTAAATATTATAGAATTGCGAAACGCTCACACGAAAATGGAAATTAATGCGCTTTTCGCGATCTGCTGAAGGAGAAGCCTTCAAAAAAAAATGAAGAGAACAATCTCCTTGAGAAAACGGAGCTAGCAAAATTCTGACACTTTCATCGATTGACCGGCTAGTAAATTCTGAATCCGTGATCCGAACCACGTCGCAGTTCGATTTTTCCCTCGCCAATACTATTTATTAATGTATTCGAAGCAACAAAAGCCAATATAATGAATAACAAATTCTCTCATATCATTGAACGAAAAGCGCCTAAGAAAAATATAAAATTATATCAACCGCCGAATCATTACGACACTAATGAAAAAGCTCAGCTTTTTCCTTAACTTGTGATCAAAAAGTCTTTTCCATTCGATTGAAACAAGAAACGTTTTTGAAATATGAATTCCCGTTGCTTTTCGTACTGGCAGCCTCTTAACAATGCCCCGTGAGCTTGGAAGGCTGCATTTTTTTTCCCATCCTGTCTCCTCGTCGTTGAAAACGAAGAAAAACAAACCCAAACAAAACGTACTATGTCTACCATGTAGCAGCTAAAATTGGTTGAACATTTTTATTTTTTTACTGGTGCATTTTCTCGCGGAGATTTAGAGAAAATGTTTATGCATAAATGATATATATATATATATATATACGTGTATATATGTTTGTATTTAATTTCATTCGCTTCCACAATCACCAGAATATACAAATGAAATGAAACATCTCGTTGAATCAATCATCATCATTATCCACAGCAATTAATTTGGCAATCACGATATGTGCAAAGGACAATGAAAATCGTGAAATAATTGCTTCGAGTTGCCTCTCACATTCCCGACCATCCAACGTGTCCATTTCACTTTCCGTATTTACATTCATTCAAATATTCCTGGCAAAACAAACTTTTCGAGATACTTGCGTAGCACACCGTGAGATTCAAAAATTCCTTGTCTCCGGTTTTCACTTCTCCAAGAATTAAGTCACAAAATCAGGCTTGAAATAAATCATTGGAAACGTTTGCCTGAAGCCCTATAGATAACTCTTAGATAGAAAAAGAATCGTTGCACGGCATATAACTAATGAAACAATAATATTTTCTATGTAAGTTAATTGACGAGGGAATGAACTTTGACCTTCGTTGGGGTTTTTCTACCGTAATATGGAAAAGCGTGAAATAATATTCCTCTCAATTCCAATTTCAAGTCGTACATGTACGAGTTTTTTATACTATTCATTTTCACTGGAAAAAAATAAATAAATAGGTTTCTGGCCACTACGAGAAACGTATCGATGATTTGAAAGATACGTGTGTTGAGTAAAAAATTACACATTCCATAAATGACCCGAAGAATCGTAGATCTCAGTTATTCGAAATGACTGTGAAGAATGAGGAGGAAAATCATGGATTACAGTTGCAATCACAAGGCCAAAGGTGCATCGCCAATAGTCATTGAAACAAGAAGAAAAAGGATGCAAAAAAAGAAAGCAAGGGAGAGCGATGGGGGAGATAGAAAAAATGGATTAAATTTCCACGTAAACGAATAGCGATTAATCATATACGATGAAGTTTGAGCGAGGCTTTTTTTAGCCAGAATAGCAATTAATGAAAAGAATTAAAATTCATGATAAAATCACAATTATCGACTAGACAGATTGGATGACACGGCGTTAAATATTCAGCTTTCGCGACCGAATCTTTAACGCCTGAATGAGCATAGTGTGATTTGGTGGATTGTAGAACAATGTTACGTTTTATGAAGATTTCCTACTATATTTGATGAAATATGTAAATGACAGAACAAAAGGGAGAAAAAAATGTGCGAATGGGCGATATACATCGTGAATACCAAGTGTGTAAATAATTATTAATAATAAAAAGATGAACTTGTAATTATAATTGTTTCGTAGAATTATTATTTTTGCATTCAGTAATAATTGCATAGAACCTCCATTTTTATCACTCCGATTTTCAAGCCCGACCTCGTGACAATTTTGTCACAAAATGGGCTCTCCTGCAGTACAATCCACATCTGTTGTCGCCAAGTGAGAGAAATCACGTCAATAGGATTATAGGAATAAACGTAGATTTTTGGGAAAATGAAATAATGCCTTGAAATTCAAACACATATTACATTTATTTCGAGGATATGTGCACACATATAAATACATAAATATTTTATGATAAAAGCACTCGAGGCGAAAAACGCTCCTAAGTGGCAATATCTCGAGTTTTTTTTTCGTGAGAAGATTGGCTGGCGCGATTTTTTCGAAACTTTTGGATTTTTTCTCTTTCAATTCGCAAACATCGATACTCCTCGTACATTTAATTTCCACATATCGTGTTTATATATATATATTTTTTTTTTTCATTGATATATATATATATTTCTATAATAGATTGAGTTTTTATTTTCGCAATTGCATCTTGTGTTTGATTACGCTTTTAAAACGACACTCTCTAGATTTATTTACATAGCAAACTATCAAATATAAAAAAATTCGACGAACACCCGTAAATCGAAAATTCCTCGTGCCTAAAATGTCCAATCGCTCGGAACAACGTTCAAACTCACGTTTTTTTTCCTACTTCGCCAACAGCGAATTTAATCGATTTTCTGATGATACCAATGTCGTATCGTACATCATCTTAGATTAGTCCGACAGATGCCAAAACTTTCGTACGTAAAAAATCTGTCGTCGTCATTATCCTGTCGTTTAGATATGCAATGATCGCAATTTTTTTTCTTTGGTCCTCAAGGATGTATAGGAGATGCAGTTTCAACGTTTTTTTATCGAAAATTGGTGGTTATTGGAAAAACAAAAATTGTGGCGAATTTATTGATAAAATTATTGAAAAAAAATAAAATTATACCAACTTTTTGTTTTTCTCGAAAAGGCTCTTCTGGAGTAAAATTTATGATTCCTTAAAAACTCGAAAGTATTTGCACTTTTTTTTCGAGATCTACGAACAGTCGATTCGTCCGAACAGAATGAATATTATTTTTCAAATTCTCCTATGCATCCTTCGGAATTCAGCGTGAGACGAAACGTGAAAAACAATCTGGACGTTGTGGACGAATTTGCAAAATCGTATGTGCGGCTCAATATGATTTTTCGTTTAGCTTTTTCTTTATGCGTAATAGAAACATTATTGAACCATCTTAAAGACTAAGTTGAACGATGTATTAGCGATGATATCGTTTTGAGGCGATATTCGACGAGAAAGAAATTTTTTTAGAACGCTTTTTTGTTTGGCAGTCGATTTTATAAGGTACTCGATAATAGTTGTGTTTCTTTCTCTTTATTATTTTGTTTATACAATTAAATCTGGCGCACAATTTATTTCTGTCCTATCGCCACTGGCTACTTTTCAAATTTCCTCATATTTTCATTCCATATTCTTAAAAATACAGAGCTGCATAAATTCAGGTGAAAAAAAGACTAAGAATTTTCGAAATGCCTGATAATTTCTTTCTCATAGCCGAAAACTATTATCTTTGCTTTCTAGTCAAACAAAACCATTTAGTTCGGTTGTTATCTAATAACTAACTGGAGAAAGTCATGCTAATCACTCAATAATTCATTTCTCTGAGCATACGATAAAATTTTTTCATCTCCAACAACGCCAACATAGCTTTTTCCAAAATGTTACTTCTCTGTACGAATCATTATTCTCGTTCATCTCGATACAATGATAATAATGGTAATAATAATAATAATAATATTTATATATTAATATCTCTTTCTCTCATTTTTTTTCGCTCCTCATCTTAATTCGAATCGTATTTCTGCAATTCGATTCGACAACAATACGTACCTCTATATTTGCAACAGCCTCTTCGAGTATTATTCGTTATAGTTCGTCTTGGTCACGTGTTTCCGAGATAAATTTCTCAATTATTTCATCGATCAATCGAGACAATGAAATTGTCAATTATTTCATCAATCTCTCATGTAAATATTTAAAATCGTCCAGCGACGGAGCAAAATTTGATTCTCGATTTAAAAAATGGACAACAATCAGGTAGTGATTCGATGCGACCACACGTGATTTTCAAACGTCTGATCATTTTTCTTCGAGCTTCGGGCAAATATGTGGAGAAAAATGGTAGTTCCTTTTTTTCGATCTTAAGCGTGAAAAGTTTTCATCAGACTTTGTGTTCGTTAAAATATCGTGTTGAAATTGCGACGGCTCGACGACGGGGCCGCTCGAAATTCGGTAAAGCACAGTTACCGATTGGGCATTCTATCGTCAGGACTTTCAAATCCTGTTTTTTTTTTTCATTTCTCCTCATAAAAATCGAGTCGTCATGACCTTGCGATTATCTTCTAATTCGAATACTCATTTTCTTTAGTCACTTTTTTTTTTTACTCATTCTACTGGGTATCTCGATTCATTTTTTCTTGGGTTTACCGTTTTTTTGAATCTTGCTTATTTTGAGTCGGCAACTCGAGCCACCGGTATAAACGACCTCTGCTCTTCCGGCTTCCTCGACCGCTGATACCAGAGATTTTATTGATTTGACGTGAATGTCTTTTGCACTTATTTCTAAAGCGGTGCCCGGATAACGATCTCTTATGCATTTTCCGACGCTGCTAGCTTGACTTTCCGTCAGTTTAACACCGTCGAGACAGAGCCAAGTGAGATTTTGCAGATTGGCTAATACGGTCTGCAAAAAGACATGCTCCATCTGAATTTTCTTGGCGCTGTCGGTAACGATGAGACCGTTAGCTTTGAGGAAACTCAAATGACAGAGTTTCAAATTCTTCGATATCTGGCGCATCGTACGATCGCTGTCCTCCAAACTAATTCGCCAATAATTAATCCTCAAGGATTGTAAATTACGGAAATTTGAGGAAAAACAAGCGAAAAAGTTCTGTAGAATTTTGTCGTCGATGAATAATAGCGAACTGCTGCTTCCACCGATTTCCGATTTGTCCAACGACAGGTCCAGCTCACTGAGGGAAGTGAAACCCGCCAAGAAAGGTAGTAACAGAGGTCCTCGTAGTGCCGGTCTGTCATTGACAGTCACCTGAAAAATAATTAACCAATTAATTAAAAATTCCTTCGACGATTCAATATCAATTTTTATACCGAAATGCAAAAATCAATGAAAATCACAAAACATGAAAAGGTCATAAGATCCTTATCTCTCTCCATATATATAAAACTCTACTACAAAATTGTGTTTGTTTCCTTTCCTCGCAAAAACCACTGAACCAATTCTGATGAATCTTCCACAGAAACGAAGCTCATGAATCAAAATAGATTTTAGGCTGTACAGCATTCCGATAATTTATGTTTCTTTTTCTTTTTTAAACCCGAACCACAAAATCACACTTTTCGTTATATTTTCCCCTTGTAAAGTTCAAAAGCAACCAAAAAAATGATAATAATTGAAAAATCTCTAATAACCAATTCAAAAATAATTCAAAAACGAAGATAATGAGCGGTAGCAGGAGTGCCAGTTTGTAAAAAAAAAAAAAAGGTTGTAGCGATTTTCGTAAAATCGCAGTTTGAAAATTTTGAAAAAAAAATGTTTACTCATACTCTTCACAGCCAACTAGGTGTGCTGCGTGGCGAAGCCCGTAGGCACGGCTAGTTCGCTACAACAGTAAACTTTAAACCCATGTTCATTATTTTTCTGCATAATTAAAACAAATGCAGGCAAAGCTGAGTCGATACAACGAAATATTTAAAAGACTCGTTGATTTCATAATATCACCGAATTAATCAGTACGACAAATTTGATGGAACCTCGACGTCATCGAGTTTGTACGAGACTCCAACAGATTTAGCAAAAAAAAATGTAGACTCGGGGTATTTCCAATATATTGAAAAATCTTCCGTCATATTCATACACCAAAAGTTGGACGTTAACGATGCATGTGTACGTGAACCTCTATATCAAGATTTGGCTCATCGAAATATGTCTAAAGGGTTGAGTACACGAATGAGGCATATAGTGTGTATAGCCTAGGGGTGTTTACGTGAAACGCGATATCCACAGCTTGTTACTCCGAAATGAGCTTCCGTCTATAGAAATGTATATATTTGTACATTTGATAGGCATTGCAAATGCGCCTGAAATGCATTTCTGTGTTAACGAACATTTTGACCATGCATAACATGTTTTAGCCGTCGAGGATAAAGTTAATAGGAAGCCAGGCTCGTATTAGTCTCTCGAGGATGATCCCCGTTTCGCCCCAATTCTTCGCCATCCCAGCTCACCATCGTCTAATTAGTATGCCTTTGTATATACATGTCTCTCAATGCACCATATTGTTGTCGTTGTTATGCAACGCGCTGTGTGTTTAGAGCTTGGGATGGCATTAAGCCAATTTTCAATAGCTACTCCGGTATCCTTGAGTCCGAATCATCACCTAGCTCCGTGACGTAGTTGGCGGAAAACCGTTGAATCGTAAGTTCAGGTGGATCGAATCGTTCGTTGCCCTATGCAGCTGCTTTTTCGTGTTTGTTCTTCCGTAGCCAGCACCGAACGACACGATTAACCCTCTGCGGTGACCAAGGGTCATAATGACCCCAAGCGCAATTTTGAGCTAGAATTACTACGCGATCGTAATTATCTGCACTCGAAACGGTTGGCCTCCTCTCCGACGGCCGTTTGGGGTGCCCGATTATTTTTTACACATTGCTCCCTTGCTCATTTTTTTTCGCCATTTTGAAAATTGGATGAAAATTTTTTGGCATGAAATTCTCATTCTGAAAGGTTCGAACTAATGACCTGAATTTTTATGCGTCGCTCGGAACGATACTTGCAACGCGGCAACCGTTTACAATGGCTGGGGTCATTCCGACCCCGTGTAATAACCAGTGGGTTATTTTAGTTTATGGGGATTTAATACTTACTTGAAAACCTGCCAGCCTAAGAAACACGATTGTCGGACATGCAGGAGGTGGCGCGGCCCTCAAGAGTTCAGCGCCGGCGTCGTCTCGTCGACCTAATCGCGAGAGTGGACCCTCGTGGACAGCAAGATGTAGACGGGCGTTGCACAGACTCAACTCTCGAACGCTCGTACACATCAGTAACTCTGAGAATACTGCTAAACTATCGGACTCCTGAAATTATAGTAAAACGAACAAACGTTTAATATTCCGTTGAAAAAGGCATGAGAGCAAAATTGCAAATTTGCAATTGCATTAGCAATTAGCATTTTAGCCCGGCGCACATTTGCAGTTTGAACGGTTTCTGCGTTAGTTGAAAAAATTTATTCGAGTATTTTCGATTGCTGCCGCTTAAAAAAAAAAGAAATGTTTTACGCGAAACGGAACAAGGATGAGGGAATTGAAAAAGGTTTCGCAAATTTTTGTTGCCATCCGTTGATCAAGAATGCACGAATCGGATAGCTAGACACAAAAGCGTTGGTGTATAGAGGAAAAAACAAATTTTCACGTATGAAGATGAATGCACGTTGGAAGGACGAGACCTACGAGGACGTACAAAGTCTCGCATACGGTCGGCAATAACGTTGGGCTTATCCACTCGATGATTGCGCGCCTCCGTGAAAAGCAAACTGCGATATCGTTGATGCCTCTACGAGGTGGAAGCTTTAATGGAAAACTGAGCTTCGCTGCCGTATGGCTCTGCGCGGAAGCGCGTCGAAGCGTATCTCCTCACGCCGATATATGCGGCCGACTTATGTACATAAGACAGTTATATACACTAAAAATGATATATACGTGATAAGCAGATTATTCAAAAAGTCCTACCCAGCCTCGTGGCAATCGATTGATCGTAAACTCATTTTCGTTCAATTTTATGTGCGATTGGTTTTCGAGATATTTACCAATCATGCCAATACGGAGGGTGGGCCAAGAAGTCCGAACGAGGAATCAAATTTGCAGAACGTTGGTTTATTGGCATGGGGATGAATAAGAAGATTTCATTGTTCTTATTTTTCAGCCCAAAGACATTTTTGAGGTCGGAAGGAAAAGATAAAAGTGTCCTGGCAGTTGGCCTCGTTATATCGGAAGTCTGGGGTGCAATTTTTGGAGCTCTCTGTATAAGTTTGTATCGTTCGATGTGCGTGATTAGTGTGTGTCGACGAGAGGATGGAATAAGGCAGCATCCGGAACTAGGACACGAGGAGGAGCCAATCCTCTCTGTCATCTCATCGATGACTCTTCCGCATACATTGTACCAAGGTCCCTATTTTTCATCCACTCGTAAAAATTCTCAAAGAGAGATTTTCTCGTCGCGATCTGCTGGTGCAAATATTATCACTGCAGGGGAAAAAAATTCAACTAATTTTCGTCAATGTCAGTTTTTTTTGTTTGCGCAAAACTTTTCCGTTTTCTTTCGTTTTTTTTTTTCCATTACGAGCATCTACTCGTTAAGAACATTAATCATTGGGTTTATTCATAAAAACGAGTTCCGCGCCCAGCTTTTGCTTCCCAGCGAATATTCATACTTCCTGTTTCCTTTTTTCCTTCCCTTCCAGTTGGAAAAGTGTGTGTGTGTTTTTTTACTCAAGTAGAACAAAAAATATGGAGGAATAAAAGTTCATGCCATTTGACAAGTATTCGCCAAGTAAATCCTTGAATCGCGGAAGGTTCCGAGCTTCGCGAGCGTTGCTAAAAAGTTTGTAGGAAAACGCAAAGTCTCTTTTCAGCAGCGATGCTATTACATCGCTCACTCTCGAATTCGCTACTTCTTCAATGTGCGAAACGTCGACGCTGGAAGAAGATGAAAAATGACAACGAAACGGAAACGGAGAGAAAGAAAAAGAGAGAAAGAGGAAGGGAGATGCGATGAGAATAAAAAAAAAAAATATCTTAAAAATTGCGACAAAGTGGAAACTTTTTTCCATTTTTTATTTGCACCAGAAATACGAGGAACGCGTTCACTGAGGTTTTTGTGAAACGTAATTTACGAAGTTGGACTGCTGTGGCTTCCCTGAACCGGCGCTAAGAGGGAAATTGTTTTTCTCGCTAAGATCGGCTTAAATGTGTATTGCGAAAAATAATGTGTCTGTATGCGTGACCTTACTTCTTCCTAGACGCCTACGTTCCATCATTTATCCTCCTGTTTCCGGGTTCTTCCATTATCGAGTCTGCGGATAAGCCCACTTATCAAACCCAAGCTTCTTTTTTCCCTCACTGGTCACGTCACCGATCGAACACATGATATCGTTAGAAAATACGACGTTCGTATAAAAATGGATATTCCCACACATTGCTGCGTAAAGCTTTCTTCCTCACGATTTCTGTCTTCCGCGATAATTCGTCCGAACTGAAGCTCGCGGTGAACGAATAACTTTGAGTGTTATGACCAGCAGGCAAAAGCTAGTTTGATCAAGAAAAGGGATGGATTTCATTTCGCACTCGATATACTTGTAGGAAATACAATTTTCGACAGCAATTTTAATTTTCGAAATAACTTTTCGATTGTCATCACGTTTGTGGAACGAAAACGGAACACGACAGTAAAAACTACATTTTATGTGTACCGGAGGAAAAAAAAACCAGAGTCATTCTGTCTGAGCGTCAGCAGATGAAAGCAGCGTCTGAAATAGATTCGGCAGTGCTTTGAGTTTCAAAAGTGTAAACGCAGATGCGAGCGACGTAGACACGCGTTGGTCGCGGCAGTGGCGTAGTCTATTCGCGCCTTCCAACTCTCCAAAAAACGAAACTGCACGACGGATCGATGATAAATTGCTCAAAACTTCTCTATCTTTCAATTTTGCAGTTCGTGCTCCATAATTTTTGAAACATCTTGTATGGATTTATTTAGAACTCTGAAATGCCTTCAGAATCCCATACCCTCCTCATACTTTTTCATTTTACGCAAACAGTCTATTGGATCTTGGTCCCTGGATTTGAATAATTTACAAAATAACTTCACGTCCATGTTACTCCGTGAATCACCGATTCAATGTGGTCAGAAGATGCTATTTTCCATTTCTCTCTTACTCCACCTATCTATCTATTTCTTCGGGCGTTCGATCACGTTGGGAACGATTGTGGTTGTCAGGTTTTCCGCTCCGACCTCTTCTGCTGCAACTCACCATTCTTCAGGCTATGGCTTTATAGATACGATCAGCAAAAGGGTGCCTTCCAGCAACAAATTACCAAATGATGTTCATTCAAGGACCATGAGCATTTGAATAGAAGATTTATCAATTGCGGCCGCATAGTGGTGACCAGCGAAGACCTAGCACCGACGAGGCACGTTATAGTGCAACATTATAGATTCTGTTGGTCAGCAACGTTTGATTTATTTTTATTTTTTATTTTTTACCATCACATGAGAATCCTTGAAGGATATTCCTTTCGCTAATTTCCACCGTTGAAAATGATTCTCCTGCTCTTTCGTCCGGTCCATCATATGCCACTTTCTCTCAGGTGCTGGTATGTCTATCACGAGAGATGATAATGGCTCGCTGCCAAGATGATGGAGTGAAAAGGGAAATAAGGGAACTGGGGGAAATGGAAATGTAGATTGCATTAATGGAAGAACTCGAGCTATACAGGTAAAAGGCATTTGTTCCTCCTTTTATTCCATATCTCCGTCTCTCAACGACTTTCCAACGTTTTTCTTCGCTCGCCGTTTCTATCGTGTGCAAATATGCTCATGCGTTAGTTTTGTACGTTGTAGAATGTCGGTTTACATGCAAATAATTGCGGACGGAGTAGGAAGGAGCGGTTGGATAGTTTTGGAACGTAGGAACTTTCGTCGAATTCAGAATTCTCTTCGTTCGTATCACATCATCCGTGTCGACGGACAACATTTGCAAGCAAACTCCATTTGGTACGTCGAGCAGGAATCCTTACCACATACATCGGAACTTTGATTTTCAACGCGTTTCCCCCACTACATATATATATATATATTTATATCTTTACGCATATCTATGTCGATGTACATTAATTTGAACCTGCTGGTTCAACCAGACACTCCATGAAATTGGGTGCTGGTACTACGCTGGTCGGAGATCGCAGCTTCATTTGAAAACTCCGTCTCGAGAGGGTTACCAAGCTGAAGAGGCTCTACTCGAAAGTATCTACACTATTATATACCGTGGAATCGACCCAATGTGCAAGTGCTAATGAGAGGCTCGATTCTAGTTGAGCCAGGGATTCCCTGCCCCTCTACCATCTTGCTCCGTTCTTGCTCTCACCGAATTGAACATCCAAGGTGCATTGGACGTCCAAAATATTGTCGTTATTTTAGAGGTTACGATGAGTAAAGGATTTTTAACCTTTTTTGCTGCCGCAACTTTTTTTTCTCAAGTTTTCAATTTCAATGCGCTCCGAATTTCCCAAAACATCGAAAAATCATGTACAGAAAAAAAATTCCGAATGTGTGTGTGTGTGTATGTTCTGGAACCGTAAAATTGAAACGTTCATCACTCGAGAACGGTTCGAGCTTTAGCGCTCCGGTTTTGCACAGATCAATCATTCTCTGAGAATTTTGTTTTACGGTGTTTTGCAAATTAAAAAAAAAGTCTGTCGCCGCTCTAACGTCCGGAAATTATAAAATTAATTACTATTTTTTTTTCCTATAAATAGAGCATCATAGTGGGAACGTTAATATTGAATTTTCGAAATATCGGGTGAACAGTTTAAATTTTATGATTTTTCGAAATTTACGAAAATCTGAGTTTATTGAAAAATCGTCTAACCGCTTAAGTTTTTGCAAATTCTCTAAGATATTGCGTGCAAGTCTGTACTTGCTGTTTACTTTGTAGAAAAGTTGTCGAAATTGTTTTAGAAAATACGATTCTTGCGACATTTTTTTTTTTTTAATTGGGGTTAAAAATGTTGGTGCTCGATGGAAAAACGATTTTTCTAAAATTATGGGTGCGAGGACTTTTAAAAATGTTTGGGTTTGTTTGGGTTGGAAATCTCGATATGGGAAGCTCGATTTTCGAACGCAGTTCCCTCAAGTTTCGTTCATCAGAGCTACGAGTTTGAAACTCTATTGTCCTAGATCCTCCGGCATCCAGTAGCTCTACATCCTCCGAATCAACTAGTGTAATCTCCTAAAGTCACCCGAGTGGCTTGGACATCGTAGTTCACCGGTTGATGACCTCCCTAAGAGTCACGAATCCTTCGATCACCGAGTGCAAGCCAATGGCGTTGCTCCGTTCTATGCTATGGGATTTCTAGTTCGTATTCTCTCGATGCGACTGTCCGAGTATCTTTGTAGATTTGTGACTAACATTGTGACTGGCGCGGGTCGTTAGTCTGCAATAGCAAACGAACGGCAGTTGACGACAGCAACTGCACTTCAGAGGTTGTTCTCTGGATTCAAGGAGAAGCCGAAATCCTAAATTCATATCCACATTTGTCATAATAATTCGCAAAATTGTGATAATCGCCGAGCAAGCTCTCAGCTTTGGTGATCGTCGATAAATTCGAATTTCGTTTCAATTCGAACGAGGCCACAGGTCAGTTTTTCGTAAAATGGCCGTTGAACGGGGAAAAAATGAGTACCGCGTGCCGGCCGGGCTTTAGGAACGCAGACAAAGCATCGTGTGAAACCATTAATCAATTTGAGATCGAAACCAACTGATCGTTCGCGAGCATTGTTGCCGATATTTGCACGAGCACAGCCGCGGCTTCGGTATAATGACAGAGCTGCTGTTTCACGCTCGGACACCGAGTGGCAAGCGGAAAAGCGATGGTCAGTACCGAAACTTCAAATGATGCTCGGTTGCAAAAGTGAGCAGAAACTCCCCAACTTCCATCTCTCTGTTGGCTCACTTCTCTCGTGAGCTAGTTGAGCATTGTTATCGAGATGGTTTGTCCGGATCCAGTTTCAACGCAAAGCTTCGCTTCGGACCTTCTCGCCTCTGTTTCTCGTATTGATTTCTTTCTCTTTCTCTTCCAATGTCCAATACTCTCTGCTCATTTATATGCATATATGTATACTACGTGGATAGTCAATAACACCACCAGTAGTAGCCAGTCATGGTAACAGTATATAGAAACTTCTATTACTGAACAAAGTTGCCCAGTACCTGACAATATTCCAGGGATTTGCTTCCCCAAAGTATAGAAAGCTACATATAGGTAGGTATCTGGGCTCTTCGACGTAATTCGTATTCCAACATCCACGATCGCCATTGCAAAATTGTTCCAAACATTCGCAGATCAACTGCATCTGCTTCATTTTTTATTTTTATTTTTTTTTATCAAATTTTCGTCGAATGTTTCGTTCGTTATGGAAACTGGAATTTTTTTTCTTTCTAGTATTGCTGTGTGCACGTGTCGACGATAGATTGTCGGATTGTCGACCGGATTAATGTGGATTTTGGTTGATTGAGAGACTATGGTCGATGGACAATATTCGAAATTTCCGAATACGTCGAGTTTTCTTTTTGCAATGTTCATATATAGCAGAATATTTCGAAAAACATTTCATTTTGGCAGAAAACTTACCTCTATTCTAAAAGTCCATCCCTCGAGGCTCAGAAGCCGGAGTGTTCCATTTCTTGCAAGTGCGTGGCAGAGCAGTCTCGAAGGGTGATCATCGAGTGCCAATCGAGGACTCGCAAGGTCCAGAAGTTGAAGACAAGGCGCTTCGGTAAGTGCCAGAACAAGTGGCATTACGTCTGCTGGTCTCGAAGCACCGGATGCTCTGAGTGCATCCAGGTAACGGGCGCGCCTTATCGTCTCACCGAGACAACCAGCGTCTAAACCACCTTGCAAACACTTTGAGACGTTCAACGATCTGAGCTTGCAGTTTGGCTCCCTGTGTTGAAAAAAATTTGCATCTAATTATCATTTAGGATTCACCCGTGTCGCCGCTGAGGGTTAAAATCAACGATCGTTGGCATTTTTTCGTCTGTAAAACTATTAAAAGTACCGGGTGGATGCATGTACATGGTCGCGAGGCCGAATAAACAAAAATAAAAAGAAGCTGCAGCTGTCAAAGCCTGAAGAAAGTACAGAATCATGGGAAACTTTTTTTTTTTCTTATACAACAATGACGGCAGTACGATGCGACGTACAAAGAAGGCAAGCAACTTCGGGGCGCTGCAGAAGCTGCGACTTAACTTTTTTCATTCGAAGCAAGTGCATTCGGTTCGGTCCCTCGAGACTTGCTCAGCTATCGTAGTACGTCGAGAAAAGACCAACGTACGGAGCACGGCTAAGAAGATACCAGGAGACAGAGGAAGAGAGAGGGGCAAGTCCCACACTGCAGTGGCCGAGAGGAAAAATAGTTGCGATCCAGACCAAAGGGATTGACGTAGAGCATTAAATGCCTGTCGGAAAACTTGTCTTTCGACGACGATGATGAACGAGAATTGCGGGGTCGTTCGGCAAGGGACAAAAAATTATAAAGTGAAGAACAAAATATCGGGTCGCTGCTTCGAAGATGAATCGAGAGGAAAAGTTTATTACAGGTCGTCCGCGGTAATTCGCCCCATAGAATAACTCTTCGTTCAAATAAAATGATACATCGCAATACCGTCTAAGCCAAAAGTTGCGAGATCGATAGACTTTTCCCATACAATCAACTGCGTTAAGGAAAGTTGCATAAAAAGCCTTCGGACTTGCATGTTTAATGTGTTCGGGAGCGTAACGGTTATAACGAAATGGCAAGTTTTGCGATATTAACTTTAAATAGTTTTGAGTAAAGACGCCTGGAGAATCTTCACGTGAAAACTCGTTTGCACGCGGAGAAGGCAATCGTGCGCAAAGTGTTTTCATGATTTGAATAAAATGGAGATTAACATGCGAACGGGATGAATTTCAGGCATCGCGATAGGGTCGAGCTGCACGGACGAACAACATGGAAGGCGATACGTGCCGGAGAGAAAACAAGTCGAGTGGACGACCGAACTTGTTCTCCATCCTTTGCGTAATGACATTTCCGGTTGTTTCACTTTTATCCGCCAACATTTTCATACGCTGACCTGATTTACAATTCTCATGCATAGTAAGCAACATTTTTTAACGATTAATAAAATTCTAGAAAAATAAAATATTAATCGTTAACTTGTTTTCCTCGGGCGCGTTTTGCTAGCGAGTTACTTTCTGCAAAAACACATGGAGACGAGAAAAAAAAAAAATAGATACAAAGTTGAACAGCACGAGAATCAGGAAAGTCTTACTCAGAAATAATAATAATACGTGAAATATCTTTCGACTCTACTGGATTCATATTTTCACAAGGCGTTTGTATAAAGACAAAAAACCAAGCGCCTCGTAGCAAGGGAAAAAGCTCGGTTTTAATTAAAAAGCTTCTCATACGGTTGGGTAGCGACGTAAAATTCAACGACAAACGTAGAGGCAGGTCAGTTACATGAACGGACCGCTCAGCCATTTTCACTGCACACCGGATGTACAGAGAGAATGTTCAATATTTAAAACAGGTTTTACATATTTTTAGTCGTAACATGACGTACGCCCTTTTCGTTACAAATACGAGCCATAACTTTAATTTATTTCCATTTTTTTTTCGCGGTAAATATAAATAATGCACACGTGACGACACATGTTTGTTTATATTTTCTTCTCGACTTGTTCGTTGGGAGTTAAAACAGAGCGGGTATGAAAATTCATGATTGAGAACATCCTGTTGCCTTGTAATTAGAAAAGCCTCCCGGCAAGTTAATTCCATCGCTTACGAACCTTATCGCGTTGAAAATTTCGTGAAATCCAGTGCCCTGATGGCTGCTCACGTCACAAGTTGGAAGAGGGTGCATGAGAGGCAGTCTGTGACACAAAACACTGTCACTATTCCGTTTGCTGCTACCGTTGCTGTCACGGTCCCGCTCAGTCGTGGGCAGAGCATTTCCGTTTCCTGGACTGGGGCCAAGGCCCAGACCAAGTGGTAGTCTCGGAAGTGTCGCTGGTCTTGTCATACTACCGTAGGCTGCTAACGCACCACGTGGCAGCGAGGAATAACAACGATTCAGTGGCAAAGTACCCAGGTTGCTTGAGGCACATCCACTACTTCCAGACCCCGAACCCGAACCTGATGAAACAAAATATATTGACAAAAAACCATCAACATTGGGTAGAAATTTCGGTTTTGTCATTAAGGCATGGGGTTCTTTCAAAATATTGTATAAGCGTTCTTGCTAACAAAACTAACGCAGCTTTCTTCTATGAAGACAAATTTTCAGACGTTTATTAGAATTCGCGATATTTAATTTTCAATTTTTTCATTTTCCCCATCCACACGCCTCGAACCGCGTGCAAATCGAAGTCACACGTTTCGTTGAAATTTTTTTTCGCGGACAGTCGGAACTTTCTAAGAAAAATCCTAAACACATATTTTCGCAACTCACAAGTGAAACGCGATTTCAATTTACACGCGTTTAGATGGGAAAAGTTATAAAGTGGAAAATTAATATCTCAAGTTCTTCAGACTATTCTTCATAGAAGAAAATTGTTAGTTTTCGTGTCAAGAATATTGATATAAAATTGTTAAAGAAAATAAAATAAACTATAATTTTCTGATAGTTATACGCCGAGGCGAAAACGATACTGTATTGTGATTTCTATTTGTCTACTTTGATCGTAGCGGAAAAAGTCCAGATTCTCAATGTTTTCTCGAAGAATTTTTCCTTTTTTAACCTTCGCAGCTTGCAAGATGGTAAACTTAATATTTTATCAATGAAAAGAGCGTCAAAAAAGCGTCTTGTTCATTTTTCCGCATCTTCTTGAGGGGATACGCATCTCGGGGTGAATTCGTGCTTCCTGGGAGAATGACAAGAGGCGGAAATAATTTGCGACTAAACGAGGTAGAGAGAAGGACGCGGGAAGAAAGGAAAAAGGGGTGAAGAGAGAGTCTGATGTACTCGATGTTCGCGCTGGCGGAACCGGAAGATAATAACTTCGGAGCGTGATGGTGCACGATGGAATATAAGAACAGAGAGATGAGCAGACAAGAGGATGAGCTCTGTACTCGTCGTTCAAGTCAACCTTCGTATTACGTGGTTGAGCATCCGTACGTTAAAGCCAACCGGCTGAGTTCTCCGGTCTTTGGCTTGCCCCCTCCCTCTCTCTTTCTCTTTCCCGTAGTTTCTTCATATTTTCACTTTTACTCCATTTTCTTTCCCGTCATACTTCCAATGCATTTACGAGAAGAACCAAATCGCTCGAATTATCAGTAGAAACTTGGAGCTTTTAATCTTTTTCACCCTCGAATCTTCCTCCATCGATATTGGAATTTCACTAAATTTCTCAAGAGTTCTTCACGTTTCAAGCAATTTCCAAATTTCCGTGAGGCTCCCTAGCATAAAAGAAAATGCGTGGAAAACTCGGCTGATGCGGCTGATCGCTTATAAGTCGATTTTTATTATTTTACAAAAGACGAGCTTACAAAACCGCAAACTTTCGTTATCTCCCGTTGTTGAAATTCCATCCAAACTCTAGCAATAATGGACGAAAAAAAAAAATAACAAAAACAACGAATAATCTTATTTTTTCGGCATCAAATTTGATATTGCATAGTCGCGAATGTTCGTGCATCCAGTAATTCGAAAGATCACTAATTATGAGGTATACGAAATTATTCGTTCGTAAAGAACGAAGACAGACCTAGGCGGACAGAGAAATGGAGATGTTATGTAAGTTATACGTATGTGAATATCTGTGTGCATAAATATGTGTGTGTGTATATAGCAAGAAAGAGATAAGAACGGTGGAAGAGAGATTGCGCGAGACAATGAGGTATACGGATGAATATGCACACCAAAGCTGGGTCATTTGAATTCCTACATGAGGATGGTGAACATTTGCGCGTATTCGAAGTCGCAGAAACTGTCCGTACATTACTAGCCCTATCTACTGATGCTCTTTATCCGCTCGAACGTCATAGGAATCTTCCTCCTCCTTCCTGTGTACTCCAGGGAAGCTGTACAAGTAAATAGACGACGAAGTCGTACAAAATCTCCAACTCGAGCATGAATATACATCTCTTATATACACAGGATAAAATGTTCTAGTAAAGTTATGAGAATAGTTTACATAATTCATCTTTATTTATGTGAATTTGCCTTGAGCTTACACCATCAAAGAATCGTCTAATCTTTCGTAATATGAAGAAAAAAAAAACGCTGCAAATTGCTTCCTGAAGATTTAGCACGATTCTCAAATCTTCCTCCATGAGGTACTATATTTTTTATTTTGGATTCGCCTCATAGAGGAAGATCAAGAGGATCGTGCTAAATCTTCAGGAAGCAATTTGCAGCGTTTTTGCAATATGAAACCAACCTTCCTATGATGATACTCTATGTATGAAAAAAATGATGATAATACATTTTTCAAACTGAATCTTGACAATTTCAATAATTTTCGGTGATTCGTAACTTTTTTCTTGACTTATCGTCCGTTGACAAATTTATTCCACGATCGTCGTTCAGTGTAATCGATACATAAACCCTTCGATGTATTTATTGGTAGTTACGTATACATCGCGGGGAGTACAGTCTACACATTCGAATAAGGGAAGATCGATCAGAGAAGGAATAGGAAATTACTTGGAGCCTCTGAGGGTCGGGCGAACGACCATTGCAAAATGAGGTGAATTTATTATGGACACGATTGCTCATGCTGTGTAGGAAACGAGGGAACTGCACGTTTATAGAACCGGCGCGAAGGGCTGGGGGTTGCAATAGTACATTGGAATAGAAGTAACTCGTAGTATTGGAGGCACTGCGAGACCGAGTTCCCGAAGAGATTGGTGCGTTCGACGTGAAAGCCACTAACACCATAGATACGTAAGAAATATGTGCAGATCGATGTATAGAGTGTCTCCAAAGTCATTGCCAAGTTTTTGTCAGCAGTTTTTGTACAAATGTTAGAAAAGAGGCTGTGCTCATCTTAGGATAGAATTTCTTGATAATGAGACATTGATCCATTAGTGCGATAGCCAATCGAGTGTTTTGGCCGGAAGTTTCAAGTGTAGGAAGCCTCATTGCAATAGGATTGCCATTTCTGTTATATCCTCATAGCCAGGACGTAACTTTTAGGACCTCTTGTAGGGAGGAATGATTGGAGAGGAACGTCTAGCTAATACCAAAATATCGATCTCATTGCCAGACGGAGGAATATTTACGATCCGTTCAACGACGTACTTCCGAAGCCCTATAATGACACGAGCGTGTTAAAAATCGTTATTATTCGTAGCGAAAATTTAAGCTCTTCGGTTATAAGCTGAAATAATATTAAAAATTCTCAGATAATATGACCTTCGTGTCCTTCACTGATCATTTCGAATTTAGGTTCAATCTTTTCACTTCTTTTGCATAAAGAAAAATTGCCTATGAAAGAGCAATGTGGAAAGGGTTCACGGGAAAAGGTTTCTCGGTCAATCGAATAGTGTGCTGTTGCTGACTAAGTCTGCGGGAAATCTACGAGAGTTTCTATTGGCCCATCTGCCATTCCGGGCAAAACCCTTTGCCAAGAAAAAGATACGGAGGAGAGACAGCAAAAAATCACAAAATAATAAATGTTGCAACAAGCTGAGGTTGCATCGACGTTGTTTTTCTCTCAGCCTGCAACTTTGTCTTTTGCTTCCTCCTCGCCCCAAATAAAGGGCCTTTGAGGTCGTAGATGAAGCGCATGGTCGAGCAGTTTTTGAAAAGCCTCTTCTTTCAAAAAGATTTGAATTCTCAAGTAGAAGGACACGAATTGTGCTCTTCAAAGCACGCGAGATATTCACTTTGCTTCCAATCACACGGATAGTCTCGTATGTGAAAGGTTTTGTTCGCACATCTTGTCTGGGAGGGACTTAGGCGATATGAGATTTGTGATGTTGTTCCTTTTGGAGATGAAAATCAAAGTTTACCACAGAATTTATTAAACAAAATATTTTTTGAAAAATCCTACAAAAATTATTTTTTCCTCACACGGAAATGAGTTTGTCGTTGAGGTTGTTTTGGTTTTTATTGAAACGATATATGACTCTGAAGTTTACAACGTTGAGATTGGACGAAACATTTTTCGTTTTATTAACTGTTTATTGAATTTGGAAAATTATCGCGATTTCTTGTGTCGAGTTTCTGAGTCGCAAGTTTCTGAGTTTCTGAGTCTTGAAAACAAAATTTTGTTAAAAAAGATGAATATTTTGTTCGATACGTTCGACTAAACGTTTTTTTGAATAATCCCAAAAATATAGTGTTATCGCAGGAAACAATATTTTAGAAAGTCTCTTGGGAAGCAAATTTTAGTCGTTCCCCTTGTTAATTTTGCTGACAATTCCGTTAGAAACCAAATATGTTGCCGGAATAACAACAATTTTGAAATTATCAAAAAATATTTAGTTTACCGTATTCAACAAAATATCGACGATTTTTAACTAAATTTCATTTCCAGTGTTTTATTGTCCCGACCGAATGGTGAATTATAATTATCAGTTCTGCTAAAGAATGAACAAAATTTTGTTGCATTTCAAGGATGCAAACTGCACAATCATTGGAACGATTGACCATAGTTTAGAAACTGAAAGTGACAACCTGAGGCTGTTTGGAACTTTGACACCCACTTTTTCGTCATTTTTCTCGCACGTAGAGCACGTAGGGCAAAAAATCAAATTTATACGAAAAAGACGAGAAGAATTGTTCAGGCTATTTGGAAGCCTGACAAGCACTTTCTCGTTATTTGTCTCCTACAAATATTTATCAACTGCGAAAGGAACTGACGAGATAAATGGAGGAAAGCTCGGGTGTTTTCTTTTGACAAATAATTCACGTTGCTGTTTCCCTATCCAATCGCGAGTGGAATAGCAAAAAGGTGTCTTTGAGGGGTATTCGATCTAGCCAATCTACTCAATCTCAATCCTCGGGTCAGGGGTCTAGTCTAAGTCGATTGGAACACGAAATTGTTTCTCCAGGATTTAGGTCGATTAGATGTTCTGATGAGTATAGGCAGTCAAAGACGCGACGAAAAAAAAAAATTCTGCCGTGAAAACTCCTCGACAATTTTCGTTCACCCATTTGTATGTCAATTACGATAATTCAATCACTGAAAGATGTTGTGTACCTATGAAATTTGTTAATCTTAATTATTCAATAAATAACTTCTTCATCGTCGTGAAATTTGTACCCGACCTCGTGAAGTACGGCATGTAAAAAAATACCAAATTTTAATAATTTTATTATCTATACTTTAACCCCTTAAGGGTTGAAATAAAAAATGACAAGAAAATTCAGAAAATTTAGCATGTTTTTAAATGAAGTATTTAAGAGGTCGTGGAGAAATTTCACGACGATCAGGAAGCTCGTTATTAAAAAATTAACGTTTTGTTGAGAATAATTTTTTCAACGAATACAAACAATATTTATCAATAAACTTCGTTTCGTTACCGTTGCTTCCAGTATATTGTAGATGTTTAAAAAATGAGAGGTCGAAACGAAAACTTATCGCAAAGTTACACCCGTTTTCATAAAACTATACATTTGACTGCATTTAATTTATTATTGTTAATTGTTAAATACTTAATGAAAAAACATACCAAATTTTCAGAATTTTCTTATCATTTGCGATTTGGGACTCAACATCCTTAATTGATTCAGGCTAGTCATTGTTCTTAAGTCGTCTTAAAATTGTTGATTTCACTTATATTATCAACCCTGCCACTATAACTCGCAAAAAACGCAATTTCTACAACCGTTTCCACGCTCCTTCGAATGTTGTATGTTTCATCGTGAAATTCAGCGTATAATTTATCTGATAGTTCTTTCCCCATCGACTCTGCTATGACGGAATGAAAGGACTCGTATTTAGTAATGGATCGTGGACACGTGCAGCATGGGTGTTGTACGAGACCCAGGTGTCTGTAATTGCCTCTTGGAGACTTCCTCAAGAAAATGTATCAACAAACAAGAGCAATAACAAAACTGGAGTGAAAATCAAGATACTTCAGCCTCGAAAATACTTCGTGTCTCTGGCGCCATGATGAACCATACGACTGCTCCGTCGTGTCTAGGGCGTAAGAATATTGGCCTGCTTTGAACTTTGAGGTTACAATAGTTTTCCCGAGGAAATGAAACTCCTCAACATGTTGGCTCAGTCCTGCGATTTCCGCTGCTTCCCAGTGTATTTTTTTTTCTTCGATCATTCAACAAGCCAACAAATATAATTATTACTTGTTCGGGTATTTTTTTGCTCCGAAAAAACTTTCGACCTTTGACTCCGTTTGATGCACTTCTCCAAGAATTCCATCAGAATTCTTCTTCCAGTCTTCGTAACACTAGATTCCTCCTGCTTCGTATATAGTTTACCCATTTGTTTTTCTCTCGAGTTCTTTGCTACTTCCGCCGAAGCCAGAAATAGAAAAAGTAGCAGACATTTTTGGCTCGCTCGATGACAAGAAAGTCCGTGAGTGACTGACGGAGGAACGCAGAGCAAGAGAGACAGCGAGGAAGGAAGAGGAACTCGATACATGCGACTATGAAGAAAGATATTACTCGATTCTTTTTTGCTTTCTTCTTTCTTCTTTTCTTTCCGGATGCACTTTCGTCCCTTTCGTCCTTTTATCATCCTCAATCTGTTTCACTTTGTCTCACGGAGCGAGACTTCGGGGGAAAGCCAACTAACACGATATACTCGCAAGAAGTGGAAACTCCTCGAGAGTCAGCAACGTGGCCGGAGCTTTTGAAAGACGGCAATGGCAAATGGGTGGAGCAGCGATTAATCCGAGACACAACTTTAGCTCGAAAAGTCTAGATACTGTGCAACTTCCTTCGCTTTCCAAGTCTTTCAATGTCTGCCTCAGATCTAAACTTTCTTATGTCTGTGGATTCTTTTGCCATACTGTTCACTCCGAAGAGAATAGTTTTTTTTTCTTTCTCCAGCATAGAAAGTTGCCTTTGTTTTGGAATTAACGCTGCGCGAGGAAAAGCATTCAGTAGGAAAAATTTTCATCGATTGTTGACGTTGCTGGTTTAGTGAAAAGCTCAAAGTTCTTCGCACCCTTTGGGCCAATCGGATTTATGATTCCTGGCACAGTCCGCTTCGAGCTGCGACTCTTGATACAGAAATCTTGAATGCAGATTTGTGGCTAAGTCTCAAAGGCATCACACACACGTTATTCTCTCCACGAGCTTGGTGTTTCTGCCCAACGTAACGGCCTCTGAAATTTCGCCGAGCTAAATCCTTTTCCTTCTGCTTCGCTGCTACAGGATTATCTTACATTTTTTATTTCGCGGAATTGGAGCTCCGCAAAGATTTTGCCTTAGTTTCTCAAATTACCTGTCTTTTGTGATATAATGTGACCCGGGCCAGAGATGTGAGCAAAAAATGGATAATCAGATATACGAGAAAGAGGCAGAATGAAAAAGTTAAGAAAGCGTGATACACGATACAGTGCGTGATGTATTAAGTAAAAAAGTTTTACCCATACTGATTCCGGAGCTTGAAGGATCCTCGTTTTTGGCGCCCCAGCTTCCGGCCAGATTGAGTGCCAGGAGAGGTCGTTCCTTGAGTAATTCAGCCACCGAGGCAAGCCCTTCGCAGCCGCAGCTCAAATGGGGCAAATGTAAGGCCTGAACTTGGACGCAATCTCGAAGAGCCTCGCAGACGCGCGAAACTTGTTCGCCGGAGAGATTCATGTCGAGAACTAGCCGTGCCAAATGATTCGATGCATGACTGAGCCCTCGACACAGAGCATTCACTACACATTCTAGCCTGTAAAAAAAAGACCAAACAACAATTGCATTTTAATCGGTTGTCGATTAGATTATGAAGAAACTAGCGCTCCAGGGTATATACATGGCGCTGAAGGCTATATACAGCCAGCTAAACATGAAAAGTTGATTTATTTTTTCAATATCTTTAAACTTTGATTTTACGAAAATCGCTACAACTTTTTTTTTTACAAGCTGGCACTCCAGCTACCGCTCATTATTTTCGTCTTCAAATCATCTTTGAATTGCTAATCACTGATTTTTTTATTCATTATCATTTATTATAGTGGCTGGTGAACTTTGAAAGTGGAAAATGTGACGAAAAATTTATTTTTTGTTTTCCCAAATAAAATGAATTATCGGAAGGCAACACAGCCTAAAACCCAGTCTATTCATGAGCTTCATTTCTGTGAAACATTCATTAAAATTTATCATTTTGAACTATCCGTATCCCTTTTCGATGAAGGAAGTTGTTTTCAACTTCGAAGAGGATAGGATCGAAAAAACACAATTTTCGACTTGAATAATTAAATATCGGAAACCAAGCATGATCGAATTTCTCGGTTTTATTTTTAATTCGCCATAGTTCTGTCCTTGAATTCCCATTGTATTCGAAGAGATTTTCGATCTCAGATATTATCTGCTTCACTGAGAATACCGCGATTTCATTGTTGCTCCGAACAACTACCAACGTTTTTTGCTATGAGAGATTCTTCGGGTATTCGTGTCTACGTTTAGAATGTGTTGGTATGAAAAAAAGCTTCAATAAAGCACGAGGAAGCTCTGCGGAGATCCCGTGCTATTCAGGAGTGAAAACATTACATATATAAATATGTTGATCGTGTTTTCCTTGCAAATTGTTAGATATTTTCAGTTCATATTTACGTGGCTGTGTATAAAGTCGAGCTGTGGAACTTATAAGTGTCAACGTTTCTATTGTGTATACGAATGAGCGTATTATGTTCAGGCGTTACGTATACATTATTCGGCTATTATTTCGACGAGAGACTGGCAAGAATTGCGCCAGGTGGCACATACGATATGCAGCAGTGTTGGCAAACCGGAGGGTAGAGCAGCTCTGGTTTATATACTCCGATAATTCACGCCTTTCTGAATATGTAATAACTAAACGTTCTCTGAAGTTTTTTCAATTCCGAGATTTTCTCATATTTCTTTTCTAATAATCGATTTTTAAACGTGAGAGTCCTTTCTATTTTTTATTTCTATTAATTAACGCCATTTCCGGAATTTTTCTGAACTGTGCAGTTCATTCCTTTGTCTTTTTTTATGATCGGAGAAAAAAATGAATCTAGCAAATATCAAGGATGATACTGAGTCCTTGAAAGGAGGTGGAGGGACTTGAATCAGTTGGATGGCGACGTCATATGAAAACGGTGATTTAAAAATATCCTGGCGAATGAAAGGAAAGTATTGGAAATATGAGGACAAACAAGCGTAGAAAAGTTTAACAGCAGGTACTCGAGGAGAAGCATTGTCGAGAATAAGCATCAGCCAATATCTTATTTTTCGCAGATTTTGTTATTTCTTTCCTTTTTCTTTTGTCTTTCTTCTTCATAGAAAAGCTTCGTACAGTTGCCTTGATCCACTTTCTCCACTCTCAGTGGCTTGTTACACTTCTTTCCCCTTGGATTTTCCAAGATATTTTTGATCTCGTGTTTGCCAGAAATGCTGATTCTCCCTCCGGTCTAGGGCAAATTAACGGAGTTTGAGAATTCTTTCGACTTCGCTCCGGTATGAGTACGGACATACATATTCATGCGTTTTTATCATTGTTACTCGTAAAACGACGTAACTAGGCTCGTTTCGAGCAACGAATCTGTGGACTTTGCGCCTTTTGTTTGCTAATCTTTCCAAAAAATATATATTCTATGTATATGGGCGAATAAAGTTCCCTGCAAACTTTCTTATGAACTTTTACCGACTCCCAGATTTCTATCGCCATCCGAGTGTCGGAACAGGAGAGTTGAACCGGAAGGATAACGAGACGGTGAGCGGGGGATAGAGAAAAGAGTCATTCAGATAAAGCTTGCGAAGAGTTGTACTCAATTTTTATCGTTAATACTGTAAAGTTTATACAAATATGGCTGTTGTTGTTAAAGAATTATTGAAAAAAGTGAGAAACTTTGGAACATGCTCGACGAGCATAATCCTCGATTTTCCACAAATATCAGCTGAAATTTGTTGCACCAATCCGTTCGATCGATCATGACAAAGCGGATCGTGTATTTCTCAATAAAGGCATAAAAAAATCATTCATTAAAATTTATTGTCACGATAAAAATGCAATTTCATAAACGCATTAGAATCAATCGTCAGGAATGTTTTGAACGAGGTTTTAAACTTGAAATGCAGATGAATTCTCGCGCTCCCTTATTCGTCACTCGCGGAACTTCCGGTTGGAGAGGCTTTTCTTTCAAAACTGCTCGCACAGAGGATTTAACTTTGGTGACGATTGTTATAGAAATGCAGTTGAAAATGGTGGCAAAGGTGGCTATACAGTGCGGACTGTTCCCGTGGCAGCTGCACATTATCCATTCGATTCTTATACCCTTCTTTCTTCTCTCTTTCTTCAATTCTTTTCTCTTCTTTGTCGTATTTCCACATCGGCGAATTCAACTCGCTATATAACCGACCACAACTCTGCTCTATTGTTAAGCTTCTCACTCCAGACATTGACTATATAATAATATATAATATCGCAAGCCCTTCATGGGCGTTCCTATATCCGGTAACCCGGATACACCGAGACTGCCATTCCACGACCCAAATCTTCGCGATATTCCGCTATATATCGTTTTTCCTTACTTTATGAACGATCCACGGATACCGTTGCAAAAATATACTCGACTGAATTTTATGCTCATACTATTCCTCACAATACGATCCTCAACAATATCTACTCGTGGATTCAGTTTCGTCATAGTTTTTATACATATTTATATGTGTGTTTCTTTTTGGTACCGATTTTTCTTAAAATTTCGAATTTCTTGTGTAGGAAAAGCAACGACTCCAAAAAAAGATACAAAATTTCCTAAAAATTCGTTTCACCGAAAAGATCCCACAATTTTAAATCCATTTGCGCATCGCGCGACCATGGATCACAGAATAGAATTGTTGCATGGTTTTCATTGAAGATTTCATTGGAAAAAATTAATTGGTTTGTTATTAACAGAAATGCAAATTGAAATGTAAAGTAAATCTGCCACTGCCTCTTCGGTTTTGTGGGATTCCTCCGGAAACATGGAGGACTAATGAAAAAAAAGAAAGCAATGGTTTTCCAGATGGAAAAACATCCTTCTCGGTATAGCGAGGACCTTTCGGTTTCCCCATTTTTCGGCGCATCAATATTTATTACCCGCCAGTTTATTGTTTGCTCTTTCAACGAAGGTGGAAATGATTGTTTGGAAAAAAAATGGAATTGCTGCCGTTGAAATCAACTATCCCGATGTTTTTCCTCGGGCATTTTTCATTTTAGTGGTTATTAAATTGCTACGTATCCCGCCCGGAGCTAGAATGGCGTGAGAAGTCAAATAGCACGAACGAGGAGCGAGTAAAGTTGCATGGACACCATACCGCAAATTTTAAACGTCCGAGAAGTACGATAAATAATTTAGTCTCTTGAAAACTTTCTCGATCGATACACGAACGATTTGTATTTTCCTCGAATTCATTCGTCGAACTCAACTAATTTGTTACCTAGTTGATAAGTAGGACGTGGCAAAATAGTTAAATAAAAAAACTACATTTTTCGAATCGTCTAAATTCTGCAATTGTTCTCAAAAACAATTTGCGTTTTGATTCGGACTTTTTTCATTGAATTGTTTCTCGGAATACAACTTTCCCAAAGCTCGGTTCGATATCTCGGTTCTGTTGAAAGAACTTTGTGGACGTTGGGAAATATGAGTTTCGTAAGTCGTCGGAAGGAAGAGAGTGTTTTGAAAGGAACTGCCGCAGCGGGGACGACCTTATATCCCTCCCCGGATAACATTGCCGCCCCTGTGCTATCGTCGTCCCTCCCCGGAGTTCTCTAAGAACCCTCGCTCTTTTCTAATATAAGCCTTTCCAAGTCAACTGCAACCGGCTCATTTCCTCGTTCAAGATTATAATAAACTATTTTTCTTTCTATTAAGTTGACAGAGTGGGGCAAAAAGCCTGCTGCGGCAGTGTCTAGAAGGGAAATGGAGCATTCGATGATATCCTTTTGCGGAAACTTCCGAATCAATATTAACCAATGTTTCACAGCAGGATATAAATTGTTCGTAACTCAAATGTCAACTGAGAAATCCAATTTTTAAATCTTTTATCTTTCGAAAATGAAAAACACGAGTTACTGCAGGAAAAACGATTCGGATACAAATAGAACGATCGGTAGCTGGGCTTCAAATGTTGGATAGAAAAAAATATTGTTGTTATCCGTGTGAAGTTTCGTTGATTTGAATGTCGAATGAACATTTTTTTTTTTTTTTTTAGTAACGAAAGGCGAGATCGAAAACCTATTGGTCCTGGTGGGACCACATGGCAGCAATGTATGGGAATTGATTTACTTTTAAGGGTCATGGTGACAGAGAGGATTTGCTTATTTGACATGAGAATCCTTCTACAATAATATATATGTGGGGCTCATTCTTGTACGATGGGAACTCGTACGAATGAGAATTGGGACGCCCAGTGGCAATAACTTGCTCGTCGGTGTGACATCGAAGCTTCTGCGAAATCGTTTCAAAAATTGTCCCAGGACAATGTCCCTCGATCCACTTTATTCGTATCCTCATTCCTTCGCCGCGGCGCAGTATCCGTCTTAAGATTCTTGATACCGGTATTTTTGTGAATGTCTGCGTGTGTGTGGCTCTCGGGAGCATACATTGCAATATTACTCATGGGAGGAGAACGTTAAGAGGAATTGTTTGCGATCACCGGTGGCTTCAATAGGGTTTCTGACATTTTTATACTGTGACCCCTTTTCCGCAATTTCGATCCATATATTTATCGACGGAGAGTAGCCGTATATCAAGTGCTTAAAATATTTGCGATCACGTGAGTTAATAAAACCAGAAAAATTCCATCATGCATATGGAGAATGAAAAAAAATTATCTTTCGCTAAATTCATATTAAATGAGAAAACAAGGCCATCGAGGGATTTTTTCTTAGTTTGCATTTTGAAAAAACAGATTTTCCCCAACACTTTTCAATTTCCAAACTGCAAGTTTGATAATGAAAAATAATAAAAAATTAGTTAGCTACTTACCTATCGTGAGCAGATTCTTCAAGGCAAGTGATGACGAGTTCAAAGTCGTTGAGTCTTTTTTTGCTAAGAACAGATTTGAGATGTCCGGCTAATCTCTGAGCTTCATCGGCGGCAAAGTCCTGACCAAGGAGGGAGGTAATCCTGACAAGTTTGACACTTTCATTGACAGCTAGTGCCTCGAAGAAATCATTGAGATAACAAGGATCGGAGCCCCGTTCAATTTGGAATACGACCTCTAGAGCTTCGAGAGTGCAAGCAGGGCTTTCGAGAATTCGCGTCCATCCTTCGAGCTCGAGAGGGGAGGTTTGAACGAGAGGTGCGGGTGGTCGGTCGTTGGGTGCAGGTCCAAATCCAGGACCGGCGCCAACGAGTCTACAAACCGCAGATATATTTCCGTCGGATGGGCCAGCTGCTTTAAGCAGGGAGAAAACCGTTCTCGGAGGTACCTCGAGAGGGCTTAATTGATTCAATATGAGATGAGTTTTCGGTCCTAGGAGACCTGCAAGGTGTCCGATAATACCGGAAGGAAGGCCCTCGAGCTCGCGTCTGAGAATATTGGAATACTGTGCAACGGAAGTGAGATAGTAAGCGGCAAGAAATTCAGCGACTGCCATGTGAATGGGAGTGTACAAATCAGCCTTGCGTCGTTGTCCAAAGTTCAATCCCCTCGAGAGAAATCCCAATCGCGTAACTTCGATGCCACCGCCTCTCGCCCGAAGTTCAGCCTCCGTATAACAACATCTTCCTTCGCGTAGTGCGGAAAGTGCCAACTTGCCGAAATCTTCGAGTCTCTTTCGGCAATGACCGGGTATCTCCTCGTCGTGAGGTATAGGCCTATCGAGGCTCCTACGAACGATACACTTGATAGCTGCCTGAACCAGGGCGCTCGATTCGCTTGGCAAGCTTCCGGAGTCCTGATAGAGTGCGCACAACATGACCCAGCCAAGTGGATGTTGGACCAATTGTTTGACAGGTGAGGATTGAACATTCACTGCTTCGAGGAACTCGCAGGCTTTCTCAGCGAGGTCGTTGTGAATGAAGTAAGCGACGCAGAGTCGTTCAACGTGGGACCATTCCAAGCCAGCCAAATGGATTCTTCGTTGCACAAGAGGCGAGAGTGTTGACGAATTGCTCGGTGAACAAGTCACGAGGATCCTTGCATCCGGAAATAGACGACCCTCCAGTAGATCCGCCGCGTCTCCCAATGACGCTCTACCTCCGAGACACTCGTCGTAACCATCGAGAACAAATAACACTCGATCCTCCATCAGATGGAGAGTTCGCCAGACTTGAGCAACCGCATCCCCGAGAGCGGACGTTCTTGGAAAAAGCTCACGCGCTAGATAGTTCAGCAAGGGACTGCCTCGCAGTTCTCGTAAAGGAACCAAGAATGCCAGAGCAGGTCCGTCACCTTGGGTTGCCCAGTGATGCAAAAGGCGCAAACAGAGCGTTGTTTTGCCACTTCCTGGACCACCTTCCACCGCTACACGCCTTGGTGCTTCCGATATCGTTCCGTCGCTCAACTGTAACACGAATATTGTAACATATATGTAACAAAAATCGTCAACGATCCCGACTTATCAAATTAATCAAGACTTTCTGGTATTTTTCTTTCTCCCTCAAATTTTGACAAAGCTCTTTTGGCGCGATTCTACTATGCAGCAAAGTCGTGGCACGAGAAAGGTGTACCAGATAAAATAGAGAGTCAGCTTAGCTCTTCAAATTCTCGTCGGTGAGCTGCGATCGTCGCTCCGTTCACCTCGAACCTTGCTGTTCCCTCTCTCAATACCTGCTACAGAACTTTTCGCTCTTGCTCTGCTTTCTCTTTCCCTTTTTTGTTTCATACGCGCCCAGAAAAACTACGTTATATATAATTCCAGAGATGAAGCCCACCGGCTTTCCAGAGGCAATAAATATGTCCGGAATTGTTTCGTGATTTGTACGAAGCACATATGTAGCCCCTGGGCTGTTGGATCTCGCGTATACGTTTTTGCAACGTTCCATCTTTCACCCGATTTTCCATTTTCTTCATTCTTTTTCATGACCCCGCTTCTTCCCTGGCCAACGTTTCGCCAAAGTTCTAAATAAAGTCAGTTTTTGTACCTGACTGCCGGATTTTAGAAAAGAATTTACTTTTTTGTTCTCGGGTCATGTGATTCAGATTCTCAAGCAGACAAACCAGAAGAGTCACATTTTCGCGCTATAAATCTCTCCCTAAAAATACTCACTCGGACCGGAGCGAATATCTGATCGATTTTTATGTTCTCCAATCGATGCTCCTGCTCGCTCTTGTGGACCAGCTGGAGATGAGGTTGGAAGTGAGCCGGGCACAATGTACCCAGAGGTAACGGGGATGCCCATGGTGGTAAGTGCCGAGGGTCCCTCGTACCGAGCTCTCTGTAGAAAGTCTTCAGATATCTGTGAATTATAACGATTTACAATTGGACAGAGAGCGAAGAATCTCGCGAAAAATTCATAACAATCATAATACCGACCAATTCCAAGCATTTCGTCCAGAAAAAATGTTCCACGTTTTATCATATGTTTCCGGTTAAAATACGCTGAGAGCAAGCGGAAGACCAAATGTAGGAGGAATAATTTTACATTAAGAACAAGTTTTTCAAATTTTTCTCAATTTACTGCGGGCAACGTGGCTCAAGCAAAGCTCACAATCCCCTCAAGCGTCCATTATACAGGAGCATAAATTTTAATACGATTATCACGTCGCTTTCCTCCCTCAAATCCCTTTTTTCCGCTCCGCAGAGACTCCGCGTTTCTTGCATGGCGCTCCATTGATAATTCAGACTACTTTAACATCCGTATTGAAAAGCTTTTACCTGCGTGTACTATTCCGACTCCTACACCACCCGTTGAAACAATCTCACCTGAGGAAGACAAATTCCGCCCGACACGTACTTACCTCAGTAGTTTTGCTAGGGGATCTCTGTCCGGGGAGGTTGGACCACCAAGTCCATTTCCCGTTGGGAGACGTCGTGAGGAAGCCCGGACACTAGATATGTAAGCCGCTGGAGCTGGTGGTGGACTGCAAGGTGGACAGCATACTGGGCTCCCTCCACCTGGTGTCGACAATGTGTAACTTCTTTCCAATTCCTGTAACACCAATTCCAAATAAAACCATTAACGACTTATTAATAAACACGACAAAATGGACGTTTTAACTTCGAATCACGTCCTTGAATTTCTCGTGGCATTTGAAAAACTATCGCAGACAGAAAGTTGTATTTTACTGTCCAGACAAATTGTCGCACGTCATTCATTCCGTTGAATGAATTCTCCATTCATAACATATAATATAAAAAAGTAAACAATTTTCTCCGCATTCGGGAGTCTCGAAGCACAGAATAACGTGTTTGTTTAAAAATCCGTTTATATCTGCAGTATTTTGTACAAGTGTTTCATTGTAGACGCAACAATAGTTGCAAAGTTATTCGCGACGGTGTAGTTCGCTGTATTCATTCCTATATCGTTGTAGAATAAAAAGATCGCAATTTTGAAATACGCTCAGGTGTATAAGAAAGGGAAAAAGACTTTGAGTGGAAAGCCTCGAGCGACGGAAGAAAAAAAAAGAGGAAATACGACTACAGGTTCGTGAACAAGGGAACAACAAAGAAGCAATGGAGTTGCTGGTGCTCGCGAGAATTCAGTAAAGCCATACGATCCGGAAAACACCCGTCGGTTCAATCGCTCAAGAGTTTTCACCCTCGCCGTTTTACAGGCTTGAGCAAACCGTCTGAAACCACAAATTGATTAAAATCAAATAAGAAAATGCGAGCTCACTTTCTATTGATTTCTTTTATTCATTCAACCTTCGCGATTGTTTTTTTCACAGGAAATGCAGCACCAGATTTCGAATAATTTCCCATGTAATCGTGACAAGGAAAAAAGTCGTAAAGCGATTCCTTTTCGTGCAGGCAAGTTTATTTTCAATCTACCGAATACATGTCGATAAATCCAATAAGGACGGGAACCATTTTTTTATGCTCGTACACACGCGCGTTCAAAGATTTTCAAGTTTCTTTGATAATTAAAACGATTCTCGGAAAAAATTAATTGCTCCACAGGTTTATTTTAAGGCTTCGAATTTTGTTTGAGAAAAAAATTTCACTGTGGAGCCTCGTTGTCACGACGAGTTTCTCAGTCACTTCAAAGTCTATGTCCGGAGATTTTTTTTCTCTCAAAATTTCTCAACTTCTAGCCGGGATATCAAAGAATGAACGCTCGTTCATTTATTTCGGGCTGCTTGATTGAACAATCAACATTAACAAGTTTCATAGGTACTTGACATCCTCAACTACTGCCAACCGCTTAGAGTTGGTTTTCAAGTTGGCAAAGTTACCACGTTCTGTGGCAAGAAGGCGGAAAAAAGGGTTATTTGAAATTTCGCTGGTCATTTTATTGAGAGATCAATCACTGAAGAAATTGAATGCGCGCGATCAAGACTATAAAAGTGTGAATGAGACAACTCCCAAGAGCTATCAACGCAGATAGTCGCGTAAATCGTGCATCGGGACCACCAGGAGTGGTAGACAGACAGAAGCTGTCGTGTGTCTATCGAAAAGCTAAAATCTCCTACGAGGATTTTTCTCAATCTGTATACCACGCACGAAAGCAATCCCTCACGGCAAGGTCTCTTACATTCTGGTCGCTCTCGGCCACCCGCTGTGATCCCCGTTGCGTTCAAGTTCCATCGGCGTCACGACGGGAAGTTAATTTAATCCGTTTCCAATTAAGCTGCGATACCACTTTGTAGCTAGTCCCGTTAATACGACGTATATATGTTTTCGCGTCATGTATATCTTGATGTGAAATTCGCCAATGCGTTTACATAAAGATTGGTACATGTTACAGGTCAGAATATTGTATATTCATGGTCGAGTAAACAGAGATGGAAAATTCTGCACGCAGGAAACAAAAATGGCAAAGTCACTGCAGCGGTCTCCACATAAATAGAATTTTCTATCCACATGCGGAAAGCTTCATTTAATTTTCATGAATCATGAAAAGTAACGTTCTGCACACAGTAAAAATTGCCCGCTCTAAAAACGCAATTTCAAGAGAGTCGATATTTTGTTCACCACGGTCAATCAAATTATTTCGAAAGACAACAAAAGTTTTGTCAGTGCAACAATGTATTTACTTTCTTCAGAGACCCTCTGCGAAATATTCGAGCGACGTGATATTTTGGGTTCGGTGTAATGGAGATTTGACCATCGACCAGTAGGTACCCATCATTTGCGCAATCAATTATTCAATGTATCTGTTAGTTCGTGAAACGTAATTCAATTAAAGGACAACAAGGAAAGCTTGTAGCACAGAACTGGCGCATGTCACCGCAGTCGTTAACCACGAGAGAATTATTAGCTTCGTGATCAATAAATATGTTGGGATCAAATAATAAATTTCTAGCTTCGAATGAAGCTGGATATGCCGACGGCCGAAACTCAATGAGAAAATTGTTGGATTATTCTGTGAGTCAACATCGTAGGAAGACATAAATTTTGGTAGCCATTCGCGTTTCTGAATGGTGTGCCATATTCGCTCGTAAAAGGTTGCCATCATCTCGGGAAAATAACAATATGTTTGTGTACTCAAGTGTCAATGTCGTATATGTTTCTCGTTTAGGGTTTTTTTCGCACAAAATGTATTGCCATACGAGAGAATCGACCGTACCGTGGGCTACAGACATTCTTGAGAGCAAACACATTTTTCAATGTCGTAAGAAATAAATAGTCGGTGAAACAGATCTGCAGCTACGAACGTTATTCATTGCGTTGTCTCGTTCGTGCATTTGCAGCCGTCGTGTTCTGCAGTGCTTTCTTTTTGTGCTCTCTTTTCTGAGATCCGTTATTTTTGCTCCTCGTTACATTACGTACCGGTTTTAGTGCTTTTTCAAAAACCGAAATCGTGTACTTCGTGTCTAAAATGATAAAAGTTCTCGGAGAAAAATGATTCAACGGCCCCTAGATGGCTGGGAAATGGCTATAGAATATCCGTAGTCAATTAACCCTTAGCAGCCACACCTCAGCCGGACCACATAGTGGCCACATGGGGCAACTCATTACCCCACGCTGAAAGACTTAGTTGTACAAGACAAATCGATGTTTTAGACTTCTAATCGATTCTTTCATGTTTGTTAAAAAGTACTCCGACATTTCTGATGATTCCTATCGGTCCATTTATAGATGGCGTTCTAGAAACTGGGGTCAGGACTGCTGAAAATTCAGCAACAATTGCTTTTTTACAGAAAAAATGCATTACTCCACCATTTTTCAATATTGAGGGCTAAAATTTGACGATTCTATGGACAACATGTTCTACGACCATAAAAAAATACCATTATCCGCCGATCATTAAGAAGGTACATTAAAAAAAAAAGGTCGATGCCGAGCCTCGGTGAGAAAAACGCTCAAAGCACCGCCACGCGTTTTTTTTTTGCTTCCTACGTACTGCGTAAGTATTCAAGCAGAGTTACCCTAAATAGAATAAAAGCGTGATTTCAAGACGTTTTAGTTAATACGAGCGTGCTCGACTTAGCTCGATAGGAAATGCCACGAGCTTTCCCAAAGTCGTCACAACTCGATTACCTTCATATATACACATGCACGTGAGAATATTAGGGTTTTGCAGTTCCGTCATCCCTCTTAATAAACTTTCCCAAGAGTTTCGGCAGGATTCACGCGTAATCGTTCGCAAAGCGCTGACTCTTCCCGTTTTAACCTAAATATCGAGCGACCTCGTAAATTATATACCTCGTTTCTTGCGTTTTGATAGTTCCATTTGATTTTTGCACTTGGACTCGTGCAGTCGTGGCTGCAACTTTGTCCACACTTGCTTTTGAGATTTGCATCTTGCATTCGATAATGGAACGATGCGCGAAAGTTTGGAATAATTATTTATCCAACAAGTCGGAAAGCGACGGATTACATCGTGGGTGAAGTTTGCCGCATGAGCCGAAAGCTTATGATGCGTATTCGTAACAGTATGAGTGCAAATGCGACAAAAACGTGTGATGTAATTTGTTGGTGTCAGCACATGTCGTTGCATGCATCATTTTTCGTGATTCTCGCCACGAAAGTTTAAGATGAAATAGTATTGTTTCGGTTCACAAAGAATCCGTGTGAATCAAATTTTTCTCCATTTACTTTTAAGATTATGAATTGCAAACTTTCGAGCTTAAAGGAGCTTAGGGGATGGTAAATATTTCACGAATATGCATCGAATTGATTTCAGGTTTTCAAACCTGAAATCTTAGAGGAGCTCAGAGGATGGTTCCTATTTCATGAATGTGAAATTGACCGAAATTGTTCAGTGTCAATTCAAGTGACATATATAGTCCGGGAATTACCGAATGCATAAAAATAACGGTCCCTTGCCTTTGAACGTTCGAAGTAACAAAAGAGCTGTGCTCCACTTCCGGATGACTTCGACAACTCACCTAAGACCGGAAGACATCGAGGGGCTCATGGAAATTGCGAGAAAGATATTCAAAGAGAAGAAAGAGCAGGAGCTGAAGTTTAAAACACTGGCATATTCGATTAGCCTTCAGTGAGAGCACTCCACGATGAGAGGATCAGAATTAGTTGGAAGGAATTAAGAAAGTTGTAGGATGAGTAATGGGTTGTTATCAAGGTAGAAACTCGATTAAAACGAGAAGTCCATCTTGCTTTCTGGACCATGATTATCTCTTTGCATATCTGTGTATAGAGAATAATAAATTAAAAAACAAAAAAAAAGAACAAAAAACGAAGTACAGAGATAATCATTGCTCTCTCTCATTACCGCGCAATAAACGAATGAGAAATGTCGTCTGCAGATCGTGTAAGCTAGGAGCAAGTCGTATGACCCTCATTATGTTATTATTCGAATACCTTTATTAGAATGGTGATTATGAAACAGGATTATTAACCTCGGTGGTCACCAGGGGTCAAAATGACCCCAAGCGCAACTTCGAGCTGGAATGAGTACAAGTTATTGGCGCCCGAGACGGTCGGCCTCCTCTCCAACGGTGCTTTGGGGTGCCCGAAGAAATTTTCTTTTCACACATTGCCTGGCTGATTTTTTCCGCCATTTTGAAAATTGGATAAAAATTTTTTGCCATGATATTTTCATTCGAAAATGTTCAAAATCATGTCCATTCCGATCCCGTGTGACCAGCTCGTTATTTCTAGAACGTGTGACCACCCAAGATTGATACAAATATATATTCAAACGAACTAGGACGAACGAGAACTGTACGAGCTCTTGGTAACACCGATCAATCAGTTTTTTCGAGATTTCTATTAAACTTGAGCGTGAACTCGCATCAAATTCAAATTCATTACAGACTGATAGCGGTATGGAATCGAATCCGATTACCTGTGCTAGCTTGTTAAGAAAAATACACTTCCAACGTAAGCGCTGGAAATACAAACGTTGAAGCTGGAGCAATCGAAGCAGAGAGATTACGTTTTTCAGTGAAATTAAACCCAATGGGAATGGAACATCATCACGAGGCTTCCCTCTCTGCTTGCACAATCAATATATTCTTAAAAATAAAAATGTACATTCTCCCTTTCGCGACTGTGAAAGGGCGTGAATTTTGGAAACACGTGCGAGACAGAGTCCGAAGGAAAAGCTTGTTCACTTTCCGAAGGCCTGCGTCGCCGTATTCGTCTGCTATATAGAGACCCACGAGACGATACTGGCATATTTGCGGCTCCCAAATAGAACCTCTAAATGCAACAGCAGTTGCTTTAGCAGTGAGCGAAACTTGCCATAGTAGCAGCGATTTTCCGGCGAAACGACCAGCAGGTGCTCCCATCAGGTTTTCTCTCTCTCACTCACACACACACACACACACACACACACACACACAGACTCACTCACTATTCTCTTGGTACGAATAATCCGGCACGAGAATATAAGCGTGGTTAACCAAAAGTTCATCGAGCTTTCCGTTTGTGGGTAACAGCCACTACAGTAATACTCTCTCGTAAATAAGTGCACATGTGTGTGCACGTATAAATACTCAGAAGTACACACATACACATATCTTCGGTGGTCATAGGTCGAACAGAGCATTAGTTCCAAGAACAACGATTTTCCATTCGATACTTGGATACTTAACCCATACATTCATGTGCAATACACAAAAACGTGATCAATGACTAGTAAACTCGACCAAGTCGCAAAAGCACCTGTCGCTTGAATTTCGTGCTTTCCTGCATCTACGACTCAAGTATACCGATGAAAGGACTTTTCTTTCAGCTAATCAGAGGCATTAAAATGGAAATTTAGTCTCTGGTACGAGTCATCAGCCCTGATAAATCAGAGTCCTTCGTCCTCGTTCGTATCAAGAGCTTAAACGCTCACTATGTAAATCAAACACTGGAGAAAATTGTCGAGCTACGAGAATCCTTTCGTTCTCAATTTAAAGAGTTTCACGAAAAAGACTGTGATCCCAATCAATGCCATCAAATCTTTGGCGCAAGCTCGTGAGCCTGTATAACGAAAAATGGAAAATAGTCACACGCTACACGTCGAAAGGAGATAAAAACGAACCGATCCACTTTTATACTGGATGGATGTACGTTCGTGATCGCAGGGGTAAAGGGCAATGAAACGTTGAAACATTCTCTAAGGAAACGTGGTGGTGCATGTGTGTCTAACGAAAGCTTTCAGTTAACTGTTTACGAGTATCGCGGACCGAGTCAACTAGCAAAAAGCTTTCTCTTACCTACCAGGACGAATAGAAAGTAAAGAAAATGCGGTTGGTTGTAACTTACAGATGGAAATGGTAGTTGTAAAAAAGATTGAAATTCCGCTATCCGCGACTGCACTACACCGCCGAAGAGAAGAATTCGACCGGAAGTAAAAAAAAAAAACGAAAACGATAAAAAACACAAAGTTTATCGGTACTGAGCTGCGGAGAAATATCCATCGAACGTATAGAAACTACAAACAAACAAAAAAGCCGAGAATTGCAGAAAATTTTTTCTCCAAATTTCTTCGTTGTTATTTGCGAGAAGAAAATATTCGGCAAACGAGCGAATCACTTCGTTTGGGATAACTTTATAACCACTCTGTTATGCGGAACGGAGTGAACCATTTTTATTTTTACATTCGATGGAAAAAATTTCAAGTCGAATATTTGTCGCGTAATGACAACGCACTCGAGTCGAGGAAAGTCGTATAATCAACAACGTAACTCGGTTTCATCGATATCATTTGAAATTAGGAGACCGCGATTAATGAGAAGCCTAGAGGGAAACGCGAAGAGCCTTCTGAGTACGAATTAGCGTTATATTTGCGTCAGTGCAGTTCGTAGTGTATGGTGCATTGTACAAGACAAATTATACGCGAGTGCTCGCGGCTTGGTTGTTACGTGATACACGTCGCTTGCAGTTGTCCCGTTCGTCCGTGTCTCCGACAGTTACTTCAGTTTCCAAAAGCACATGAACTCGCTGATTACATTCTAATATATTTATATTATATATGCTTTTTCCAATGCACCAGGAACACGGCGTTAAGATGATGATTTGATCATCTTATGATTTTTTTTCAGAAAAAAATCGCAATGAATACGACTTTTTTTTACCTTGCGCAGAACCCCTTAAACTAAACGAAAAATTTAACTTAAATAAGTAAAATTTGACTTACATAAGTTCAGTTTTTCGTTTAGTTTAAGGGGTTATGTGCAAGTCCAAAAAAAAGTCGTTTTCATTACATTTTTTTTCTGAAAAAAGCTTTTCATTTGACTAACATATGTAGAGGGAAGTAAATATAGTCGTAGCTCGTGAGTTTACATCGGCATTTTTTTCACAAATATTGAATGACACTGCTCTTGTAGACGATCCTCTGGAGGTCCTAAAAAAAAAAAATGTGTCTGGCGGTGAGCACGAAATCTCCAACTTTGCATATTTCAAATTCCATGCAAAACTTTCGGCTCCAAAATGACACCATTCGCTAATATTCCGAGATTTAGAAATCCGCAGAGCGAGTAATAGAAATTGGATTGGACAATGGAGCTGGAGAAATCGAGCGCTTAGAAATATTTCAATTCATCTTTTGCACGAGTTTTTCGTCGCTAACTGTTCTACGTGTGACGCAAATATTCGTCGTGTAAATCTCGGCATATTATTTCTTCGATGCGGCTCTGAATTAGCGGGAAACGGAGAAAAGTGTAAGAAAAAACGTGTCAGTGCTTCAGTAACGTTGTTTTCAAAGACGGAGCGGACTCGATTCACGAAATGTACAAAGCCGGACATTGCGCGATGTGTTTTGGACGATTTCTCGTATCGTCGGGATGGAACTGTGATCGTGGGATACCAGAGAAGTGAATCTCCCGAGAATGTTCAGAGAGAAGGCGATGAGAAGTGACCAACATTTTTCTGGGGCTCATGGATATTGAGAAATGCTCTAAAGAGTTTTTCAAATGCCGATCGCATCTTAGAGTCAAATTGTAATTTTACAGCCCAGCCAGTTACATTGAAAGAACAGCGTTTAATGGTGACAAACCGATTGTGTAAACGAGTCAGACTCCGTAATTACACGGAGAGCAAAAAAATTACGTCGAGCGTATAGCAACGGTAATTGTCTGACAAAATAATTCAACAAACTTTCGAATACGGTCTTTTAACTGTAAAAATTGAAATGGAATCGTCCCTTTTTCGGCAGAGTTTATTTATGGCAACGAAAAAGCTGAAGAAGCTTTCTCCGCGAGCAAAAACAAAGCGAAAAAACCAAAATTGATGATTCGAAAGTGAGAATTTTTAGTGACTGTAGAGTATATTTTAACGAACTGAATTCTAACGAAGTTTCGGCTTAAATCCGATAAGCTGGCTGGCTCGGATCGTTAGTTCGGATTCTTTACGGTGAGTCGAATCTTGGTGCAGGCAAATCCTGGGTGAACTCGAGCTTGAAAATCGTATCACAGTGCACAAGCTACAATATATATCTGTACTGTGTATATTCATATATATATATATATAGATCCATGGCTAAGATTTCGTACATAGGGTAGGTGTTTAAGAAGGGTGAGTATACTGGCTCGCGTTGGAAGGTTCGTGATCGTAAACCTTCGAAAGCTAGAGGGGCGAACAACCTATTTCGAAGCTCGTACAAATCGTCAGTCGCGAAAGCTTTCCCCGAGGGGATCATGACTTTTTTCTCTTTTTGCTTCACCAATAAGGGAGGATATTACAGCACTCTCGTTTAAAACTCAACAAAGAACTGTGGAGCTTCTTTGAGTTTGAGGCTTTTACATACCAGCGAGAAAATTAACAAAATGATTCACATTCCCCAAAAGGGAGAGGCAGACAGAGACAACAGGAAGGATAAAAAATGTTCTACACTCTTTTCTTAGTCTGTCAAACTTCCTGGATCTACATGCGTCGAGAATGGGTCGATTTTTTCTTCACACCTCTCTGACACACAAACACACACACACGCACACACACATGAGCGGATATAGAAATTTTCTACAGTAAATTCGAGCTTTATGCTTCTCCACAGATGTTCTAGCGACACTGGCAAACGGTACGTGCTCTTTTCAACCCCTCGATCGTCTGCTGTCGGGCCAAAAGCATTCGACGATAATTACAGACAGTTTCGAGCAATTTCCATCCCTTACCCTTCCCTCGTTAACTCAATGGGCTGTAAACTGTTTCGTGTGCAGAAGGGGCGAAACTTTTAAAGCAAAACTGAGTAAAAATTCTCAAGTTATCCATGATGGTGGACGCATGTGCTACCATGGGAAATTGCTATCTGAAAATTCCAGTTATTTATCTCTCCAATATCGTTTAGTCAGGAAATTACGTGAGAGTGGACCTCTCAAATTTTTCCTCAACATTTTTTCCTCTCCTTAGTAAATTAATATGGAGCTGTTTTTATTTATTTATTTATTTATTTTTAAGGATTTGCAATTTAACCGCTGTTTATGCATAAATTCGAGATTCTTACAGGAGACAAACGTTCTTTCAAGTTTCGAGATGAGAAATAAATTTCCAACGTGGAGAAATAAAAAGTGCAATTGTTCTGCTTGCGAGAATGCAGACGAAAAGTTTGGGCAGCAGGAGGGAAAAATGTATGAATATTTTCTCGAGGCAACTCGGCTATAGGAACGACATCTTTTAAGGTTTCATTCAACAATACACCCTGACGGATGATAGTAAAGCTTTTCATGAGCCGTGAAGAAAAATCGATACATTCTGCAAAGCCGAAACTTCCGATATTGGGTACACGAAAAAGTTTCAATCCCTTCATCGTCCTTTTTTTCCAATTAATATCAGTGTGTAACATGCAGCGTTTCAATACGAAACGCTGCATGATTTCGAATCCTGTCTCCCGAATCTTTTTACATTTGTTTTGAATATGAAGAATTTCCCTGTAGTCTTGCTACTACGTTTTCACCGGATCATAGAACATGTTGGAATGGTTGAAAAGTTTTTCAGTTCTCCTCGATATTTTCTAAAAATAAAAAACAACACGAAGCACTGGAAATTCATGAATAAAGAATAAAAACATATTCTCGAGAATCCGGCGTTCACGTCTGCTTTCGAGGGAGATGTTAATTTTTATCTCAAGTGTTCAGCAACATTGAATCTTCCCAGCGTTTCATTATTACTTTATTTATAAACTCTCTTTATAACTCAGTGTGCGGCATAAAGTTCCGTTTATCTTGTGTACTGTGTGCAAGGCAAAGGTATGTATATATATATTGAAAATGCGTCATCTCTGTGCACTTGACATAGATAAATTCTGTGCTCTTATGAAAAAATTTGAAACATTCATTCAAATGAAAACAAAATGCGTTTGAAATTGAAAAAAAAAGAAAAAAATGATACTCTTAGTTTTTCTAGTTTGTTCGTACCTCGTGTGCAAATCCTGCAAGAATGAGTCGTTGATTTTCTATCTCCTTCGTTCTTCGTTCTTCCCATTTATATTCGTCGTGATCCAAAAGGCGTAATTTGGTTGATCTTACGTTCAAACTTTTGTACGAAAGCAATCGGCACACGTCACTGGTCAAATCAGGAAGACGATTTTCGCACTCGCCACAATAAAATTTGTGCTGGGGCATAATCTCTGGATGGACGACAACACGAAAAGACAAACTTCGTTGTAAAAACGTTCGATTTATTCGCGGATTTTTTCAAACTTTTGCAAAAATCATTTTCAAATACTCGAATGAATAAACTCTTAATTTCCAATATTAATTTCCAGCTATTAGGAAGGTAGGGAATATCCAACGATCTCTTCGATCTCCTGACGTTTCAGTGGAATACGATTGCGCACGAAGAAATGTCATATGAGTCTGGAATTTCGCGAAATCCGTCCAAATCAATGAGCATGAATGTGGAAAATTTGGCGTATTTCGTATAAGACAAAAGAGACAAATCGTTTCTCGTTATTTTCCCAATTCTTCGTCTCGTTATACTAGCTCGAGAGTTCACAGTGCGCCTTTTGAAATCTCGTTTTCTATCGCACTGTTCGCCCGGCCGTCAGCGTCACACCTTACCAAGCGTCTCTTCGTTCTGCCTGTATGATTCTAATTACGCGAGAGACGTCATACCAAAAGGATCCTTGATTTTCCTTGCATGCGCGCAAACGTCCGCGCTAACTGTAGTGTCTTCCATAATCAACTTTCTCGTTAAAGCTTTAACCCATTCAACGCCGCATTAAACGTCGAAACAAGATTCTCGGCATGCGTTCTATTCAAAAACTCTGCCATTAAAATTAAAATTCCGGCAATTCATATTTATTTTACTAGCCGTCCGTGCAGCTTCACCCTCGTTTGGAAAATCGTTGAGAACGCAATTCTAAAAATCTCTACGTACATAAAACTCTTCTGCAAAATTGTGTTTTCGCCCGTTACACGGAAAAACCACTGGACCAATTTTGATGAATCTTTCACAGGAATGAAGCTGATGAATCAGGATAGGTTTTGGGCTGTATTGCATTCTGATCGTTTATTTTTTTCGGGAACCCGAACTAAAAAATAACATTTTCCGTCCTATTTTCCACCTTCAAAGTTCACACGCAGCTAAAAAATGATTATAAATAAAAAATCACCAATTACCAATTGAAAGATAATGCGAAAATGAAGATAATGAGTAGTAGCTGGAATGCCAGTTTGTAAAAAAAAAAGTCATAACGATTTTTGTGAAATCAAAGTTCAACGATTTTGAAAAAAATAATTTAACTTTTCATATTGAGCTATAGCTGTCAGTAACTTTTAGCTCCAACTGGATGGGCTGCGGGGCGAAACCCACAGGCACGGCTGGTATGGAATAGGAACGAAATATAAAACCGACTGAAACCGTATTTTAGAGTCCGAGTACTACATTTCGTTTGACAAACGAGTATTTTCTTATCATTTAAATCCTAAATTGATGTTACTCGCTGGAGCACTCTCTCTGAGGATGTTCAAGGAAATCGTTCATATTCTCTGCTGCTATTATTGCATTCGCTGCGTGATGAAAATGATTTTATGAAAGCTGACAATAGTCTTTGACATCATTTAGACGTAATTGAAATACTTGGAGAATTATACTGCCTTCATAATCTGGCACTGAGTAGTCTCTGCCTTGGGTTTCACATCTACGAAATGTTCGAGCTCGCGACGCGTCTAGTTTACCATTCTGTCGGTTATGTATACGTTTCGTGGGTGTATATATATAGTAACAAAAAGATGGCTAGACAGCCGAGACTTGAGAGATCTATCCACGAATACATAGCCGTCGACGAAAGTAAAGAGGAACGGCTGGAGAACGACTATTAAACGAGCGTTCATACTTCCTTGAAATATCTCAAATACCCCAAATATTTTGGCGTTGTATATCCACGAGAATATTCCACTTTCTCTTGGTTTTTCCGCTGTCAGCATGATTATGACGAAAATTGAATCTTTGTCGGTCCGAAAACCTCGAGACAGGAATTCGAAATGACGAAACGTGTGGATATAAGTGCGATGTGTGTGCGAGGAACCTTTTCGTTTACAGCAGAAAAAAATGATTTTCAGAATATCGATTAAGGACCGAGCTCTTTTTTTGTCGTGGGTCTCTCAGACCCAGAGTGGGATTCAAGGGCTGGATAAATACTGTATGCCGTGAGCAATGGGTGAAAAGTTGCCATAACCATCGCATATAACTTTGTAGTCCAATAATGCAACCGCTTTTCTCTGTTTTGTTGTTTCGTTCGTATAACTTGACTGCTTCGGCGAAGACCGTGGATATGCTTCTTCCGGCGGCCCTAGCTAGATGGTCCAGGGAACCGAAGAGTCGATTGCCCGGTTAAACTTTAACGACCACTAATTGCGGGTCGTTCGGCTTCGGGCTTCGCGACCTCTCCATTTCTCTTCTCTCTCCCCACATCTCTAGATGGCTATTGGATGACCGCAGCAGCTACGACCCAGGTACTCGAATAAGCGGTACCACCTGCTATATTGCTTATCCAGAAATTTGTACAATCTCTCTTCCGTACTGTGAAATTTTACGACCATTACCTCAAACTACCATCACAAAGCAAAAAATTATTAGGAAATAGCTACTAATTTCCTTCCTTACCAGCAAGTCAGTCGTAAAGTCGAGTTCATGATTCAGTGGACCTTCTTTTCCAACATGCGACAATGCTTGAACACCCTGACCGACATTCTTGGATATCTTGCAAGATGGACAAGAGCTTTCCAGGATTTTTCTGCCTTTAACCCTCCGCCGCGTGGTCACCAGGAGTCAAAATGAGCCGAAGCGCAACTTTGAGCTAGAATTACTGCAAGTTATTGGCGCTCGAGTACTGCAAGTTATTGGCCTCCTCTCCAACGGTGCTTTGCATGCCCGAAAATCAATTTTTACTCATTGCTTCTTTGCTGATTTTTTTTTTGACATTTTGAAATTTGAACAAAAAATTTTCCCTTAATATTCTTATTCGGAAAGGTTCAATCTAATATCTTGAATTTTTATGTGTCGTTCGAAACGATATTGGCAACGCGGCAGGCGTTCACACATCCGACCCCGCGTGACCAGCGCGTTATTTCTAGGTCGTATGTGACCATGGAGGGTCAATATGAAACTGATAGTACAAAAAGTTGGTACGAATTATTCATTCACTCTGCACTAATTACTAGCTACAAAATTCGATCAACGATACTTTTTTTTTTGCCGATATTCTACAAATTCATCAAATGAAATTGTTTTCTTCAAGATTTGCCGGTCTTTGACAATGAAAAATCGATGTTTTCTTTTACATCATCCGTTATGTTGGCAAAGGCTCTGGATGTTCGGAAATATGCACAAAGAAAGTTGTACAGTGGAAAATGAGAGTGATTTTCTCGTTTAACTCTGCCAGACGTTGGTGGATGTTCCATAAAATGGATATTCTGCATCACAATTCTGGTATTTTGTTTCTCTTTGGGGGAAGATACCTGGGGTTGTTACCAATTTGACAAATGCTTACTTTGATCTTATACCGAATACTTAACAGCTCGTTCTCGTTCGAGGACGCATCCTGCGCCTGTCTCATAAATTAACAATGTGACTCGAGTCACAATGGTGGCTGCTGCCTGGGGATGAAGGAAAGGGTGGCCAGAAAAAGGGTCCTCGTTTCTGTACCTCCGCATTCAGGCTCTTCACTCTTCGCACAAATTGCCGAGGCGACACACTCACACAGAAAGACACACACGCACACGCAGTCTTGATAACGAGCTGGCAAGGAATTCTACAGAGTAATTGAATTTATCGGTTGTGGAGCACGTGCAGGTTGAAGACTTCTTAATCGCTCTTGGAGATTCTTGTTTCACCCTCGAGGGACGCGAGCTGGTGTTTTACATGTTTCATTAGGAGGAAGGCAACGATGACGACATTGTCAGAGCTCCCTAATTGGAACTTTCCACTCTTTCTTTACTCCGTCTCATTCTCGCGTCATCTTTCTCTATTTTTCTCTCTTTCTTCGTAGCCCTCCCCTGCTGCAATGCCGCACAGCTTTCTATCGTATAGCTGGCATCGCGATGGAATTAGTATTGGCTCCGCAATCAATTTCGTATTACAAACGTCCTTTTGAGTTTTGGTTCGTACGACAAGGAGATTGAGCTTTCCTCTTGCCTCGTATACGTACCACCATAAAATTCCCTTATCGCTAAATACATTCTCGACGTGACATTGACGTCGTTTCTCGTGGGGTCCCACGCACAAAAGTCAGAGCGTCAAGGGCTTTGAAGGCTGACGTGAACCCTTGCGTGGAACATTGAAAAGAAGTCTCTTTCTTTTCATGTAGAAGCATGGCTAAGTCTCCACTGACAATAGTAACAAAGATGGGGACACCCCGGAATGTCAAATGGTCGCAATACAAAAAGATTATTAAATAAATTCTTAAGGGGTAAAATAATGGTCCCGGGAGAAAAAGGCTAATTTGAAATTGTCCCTTTGTAATCTTGCTTTAGATCTCATCGTGTGTGTACCGCATTCTCCACGTCACACGTACACGCATTACAATTCCAGGGCTTAAAAGATCGTGGCCTCCTCCTGGAAGAACACAGTAGAGAAACCGAGACGTGTATAAAGTGCCATCCAAACTACCTTTTCACGTGAGTGTGAGAAGCTTTAGGTTCACTCCGACTTTTGTTAAATCGCTTTCTCTAACTTTTCCCCTAATCCTCGAGCTTTTTCGCTCGAGCTCGGTCCTTCATTTCATTTCAAAGTCATCTGAGAGCTGGAGGTTCTTTCAAATTGTCCTGCTAATTCGAATCGACTCGGTTCAACAGAAAGAGAGTGATATTCCCCGCAGTGCTCGCTTTTCTTCTAAAGTTGTTAACAAATTTTAAGCAAAAGCTCGTAGCCAACGAATGATACAACAATATTGAGATTCGAATCGATAGGACGGAAACAAGGATGCAACTAGTGTTTAATATTTACGGTGTAATCGAACCAAATTCAGAAAACACCGCTCGTTCCATTCACATCATTTCGTTTGTTTGTTACGTTGCAACAAACACGAGCATTTGTTTGACTCGTGGAACCCGGAAGCGATACGTTGCATCTATTTCTCTCTCTCCTACTCTTTCTGAACTGCGGAAAATCCCGGAAGCACAATCTCGTGATAATCGCGCGCGTCGATTATCCCGGATTGGACGTTGTTGGGTCACGCTCGTCGGCCAGTTTGCAGGTGTTTTTATCTCTCTTTCCCCTCTCTCTCTCTCGCTCCCTCTCTTGCTCTTTCTCTCGCTATAGAAGAATCAGAAGAGCGTGAAGCTCACGCCGTATCGTGCTGGGATGCGTTACAAGAGATACAACCGGTGGCTGTGGAAGCATCAACGAGAGAGCAACGGGATTTTCCTCGTTCATAGGCTTTACTAGGAAAATGGTTAACTATTATCCGTTTGAGAATTATGCCAAATACCGCGAGATTGGATTTGCCCTACAAACATGACACAGATCACATCAGCCTTTCCCGATCACCGATTTTCACCTGCGATAACTTCATTACTCCATGTTCCACGCACCAAACGATAAAAAACATTTCCAGCAGAATTCGCTCATTGGAGGTGAGGAATTTAAATGTTTTGAAGATCCTACACGGAATAGATCCATTCATTACTTTGTAATTGAATAAGTAAAATTGAAACAATTAAAATACGGCAATGAGTAATAATCATAAAAATGAAATCAATTCTAAACTAGCCGCGTGCCTGCGGGCTTCGCCCCACAGCACATCTGGTTGGCGGTGAAGGGTACAGCTAGCTCAATACGAAAAGTTGAAATCATTTTTCCAAAATCTTCGAACTTTGATTTTACGAAAATGGCTACAACTTTTTTTTTTACAAACTGGTACTCTATCTACCGCTCAATATCTTCGTTTTCGAATGATCTCTCAGTTGGTAATTGGTGATTTTTAATTTGTTATCATTTTTCAGTTGCGCCTGAATTTTTAAAGTGGAAAATATGACGAAAAATGTTATTTTTTGGTTCGGGTTCTCGAAAAAAATGATAGGAAGCCAATTTACAGCTTAGAACCTATTTCTCATTCATGAGCTTCGTTCCTGTATGTTCGTCACAATTGGTTTAGTGGTTTTTGCAAGATAAGGGCACAAACGCAATTTTGCAGCAGAGTTATATATTTATAGAGATTTGCAAAAATGTGTAGATTTCATCTCGACCCATATATTATTAATATTTATACTCTTCTCGAAATCAGGCCACGATGCGAAAAAATTATAAAATGAATGTCAGACGTGTATAGTAATTATTTCATTACACGGTATCTGTTATAAAATGGGATAAAAATGCCTCGTATCTGGAGCAAACTTCCGTCGTGGAATCACGATTGTTTGAAATTATAATTACAAATCACACATGCAAAATGGTGCAGGTAGACGCGGAGGAAAGGTGGACGAGTTATGGTGGAGCCAGATGTTGCGAGTTTCGTTAGCGATACAATGCAAACAACTGATGAGACAACTGGGCCAAACGGATATCGGTTACGTAGCGAGTGATTTGGAATGCAGAAAGAGGAGAGAGAACCGGTTGAATTCATTCATGCTATTGATTGAGCATTGTAAATTCGAAACACGAGCGAGAAGGATCCATCGTGGATACTGGGGAAGAAAGCGTACGATTGTAAGGGCCGAGGGGTGAGCACGAGGGCGAAGGACAGCCTGAGACCGATAAATCTCGCAACGACGATGACCCTTTCGAACGGTCGAACGCTCGGTCGAACGTGCGACGTGACGAAAATGAGCCAAAGTCTCGTGATAAAAGATCGACAGCAAAATAAAAAAATAATAAAAAAAATTCATATAAAAAAAAAAAATGCGATGAAGAGAGGAAAGAAATCTTTGGTGCTTGGAATAAGAAAGCTACTCATATATATCTATAAACAGAACATTCCTAAAAAGATTGCAGCTTGCGTCCCCTTGCGGAGTTATCGCAGATAACTTTCTGCCGACCTCGACACTTTTCATTCCTAAAGTATTATTTACTACGGACAGAAAGTATATACGAGAAGCTACGTGGTTCGCAACGACAATTTTTCTGAAATCCTCCGGAATAAACGATCTGTCCTCCACTGTAATACAACGACGATCTGCACTCGAAAACTTTATTTTCGCACTCGACCAACTTTCAAACGCGATCAAAGCTGCGACGATATATTTTTAGTCACGGGGCGGCATAAAAATAACGATGTTCAAAAAAGGTGTTATTTTTATCCAACGAAAACCGAACTTTTCGGAGCAATTTCATCGAAATAATTGTATGGGAAAAAAATGTAATATTTTCCTATAATAAAATTAGCCCTGATCGAAATTTGTGCGGTTTTTTTCTTCATATTTTTTGCCCAATCACAATTCCGAAATTTCAAATACTTCGGTAGTTTGCGAGAATATGATTAAAGATCCAACGCTTCTGCACCTTAATCACTAGTACTCTGCGATGTTACTCATACCCGAGGATTCTCTCTCGTAAACGCGAACACGAAACGAACTGGTGAACGACCGGACGACGGTGGACACGTTTCGCGACTATTCGCGGTACGATTCTCTCCGAGAACGATCCACGAGGTTCTCTTTCTTCTCTCTTTCTCTCTCTCTCTCCTTCTCTAGTGTAAATTCTCATACGTAGGTCGATGGAGAGACCCAAGACAACCCACGCGAGACACTCCCGGAAAACGACCGCTACACTAGGAGCAGCAAGACACTACCGAGCGAACTCTATGTCCGATTATCTTTCAGACTCTTTAGCTGCTGTTCTAAAAGTTATTCGTATATTTGATGAATAAACCGAAAATACAAATAAAAAGTCTCAATCGGGGATTCGAGCTTGACGCACCGTCGACCTCCACACTTTTGAAGCCTTCGTTGACACACTGGGTCACATTGACCCGAATCAATTTTTTGGTTTTGCTCCTTTCTGCTTTTTCGTTTTTTTTTTTCATGATGCAGGCCGAACGGCGATGGGAAAAATTGTGGAATTTGCAGGAGTTTAGGCTGAACAATTCGAACAAACTTTGTCGTTGATTCTTCGGAAATAAGTCGTCGCTTTATACATATTTAAGCCGAGAGGTAAACGTTTGATCCGCGGTCGAGATTACTTTTGGTCTGCCCAATCTGCATGTTTGTTAGTTTTGAGGTTGCCTCGCGGACGAAGGACGATGACCATGCGAGGCTTGGTCTGGCCTGGTCTGTCAACTTTTCAATTCGTCTGCAAAGTCCTTTTTCACCCCACAGCACACTTTTCTAAGCCTGAGATTCGTCGAGAGACTGCTCTTGTTGTGCGAAAAAGCAAAATCACGGGAGAGCCAACGCTAATTAAATTTGAATTGCTAAAAGTTAACTTGAGTATTTACTCGGTACAAGACTGTCTCGGATTTCCTGACGATGTGTGCTTTTTCCTCGAGACTCCTTTGCTCGTAGCATCTGCTTTCCATCGAGGCATTTTCCCTCTGGTGACTTCCTACACTGGGATTAAATCTGTTGTCGGGACATACGCGCTTTTCATCCTTTTAGACTTTGGGATACACACCCTGTGGCTATGATAGCTCAACAGAGTTGATACAATTAACCTTAGAACGGTAACCTTATTTTTTTTCACCTGTTCCGATAACCTGCGGTCACAAGTCACTCCAATTTTGAAAAATTCATATCTCCGGTAAAGATCAATGAAAAGGGTTCAGCTTGGTCTCATTCTTTTACTTTTTTAATACAGAGTCGCATGAGCCTGGGATAATTTTGCTGAGAGTCAAAAAATTAGTCAAAAATTCGGTAAAACGATAAAACCGGGAAAGGGCGTAGGAAACGGGAGAAAGGGCGTGAGATTTGCCGTTCTATAAAGTAAAAACTGTCGGGTCAGTAGGCTTCATTTTTCGCATATATTTCTGGAGAAAGTTGACGCAATAATCTTTCGAAATGGATAATTTATGACGTCACATCGAATAACTAAGGAAATTGAATTCCCTGATTTTTTTCTCGAAGCGATTCGCAATGAAATGAAAGCCAGAAATTCTTTTTCGACGACAGTGCAAAGTAGAGATCCATCAATAAAATGTTAAACGCTTTCGTAAAAATAAAATCTCTCCATTCATTTTCCAACGCTTTGCTCCGAAGGCCTGACTGTATCCTCGAGATGCTTTTCATAAGCAGGTAAGATTTGCCTTAAAGTATTCCATCTTCCTCTCACTCTCTCAGACCACTCTCAAAGATCTTAAACTTTCGATATGAAATTCCTCGAAGGAGGTCGTCAAATTTTCACTGCCAGTCTTCACGGTTTTCTCACGTACACTTTCGATCAATCAGGATAAAATATTATCAATATACATCTCGAAATTCCCTTATCCTTCATGAATCGTATATTTTTGATTTGCGTATCAAATCGGTTGAGCTGTAATATAATCAATATCAAAGGCTTTGATTCGCATGTTTGAAGGTAAAGAATAAATTTTCAAAAGGAATTGAGCATAGAAATTCGTATTAAGTTTGTGATGCAAAGAATCGAGCAAAAACTATTGTGATCAACGTCCTTGCTTGGTCCTTGGTAATATTTTTTTTCACATTTGTCTGCGTTTTTCTTCACAGGAAGATTTATATTCCGGGAAATTGGTAGAGAAGGAAAAGCGAGGATAAAAATGAAGATTCAGACGACACGAGAATGGCAGAAGGGGGTGCAGAGTATATGCAGTTTATGATTCGGTTGCTGTTTCGGTGTGCTCTCGCAAGTCACGTTCACGGAAAAATATTCTTCATTTGGTAGCCTCGGTCACATCGTCAGGTTATCGTGGTAGCTCGAACGTTGTGGTTATTTCGCTGTCGCTCTTCCTGGGTTAACACCAGCTCGGGGTCGGGAAACGGGTCCGGCATGGCGAAAGGCCGAGCAGTGGCGAAAAGAGGGTGAAAAGGGGGTTGGCGTCTATCTCACGAGGTCGTAAAGTTCCACCAAGCTCTACCGTGGCGAAATTGGGTCCCCGAGGTAATCGCGAGATACGATTACGTTACGATGCAACGAGGCAGCACGCGAAACTGCGGCTTACACCTGCTCTTGGATGTACACCATCAATATATATATTCGTGTGTATCGCTATGTGCATTTTCCACCGTTAGGATCGGAATAAAAACACGAAAGCCGAAAGGCTACGAGTGTAATGGGAAATTTCACAAGACGAAGCAGCAAGACATTTTTCAACAACAACTAAAAATAAATAAGTACGTTCACCTTTCCGTTGTAATTTCCCTGCAATTTTTTGCTGCACTCTAAGAGCTCGGAAAGACAATGGAAAAATATTTCACAATGTCTCGTGGTATTTGTGGCTGCTGACTCGTGAAATAGCCAAGGACGCACAAATTCCATTACAGTGTAATTAAAACAATAATCTCATGTGTTTCTTATAATGCAACCACCGAGGCATACGTTAATTTTCGAATTTTATAAATTGGCTGTCTGTGCCCACAGCCAATTATTGTAATCGCAGTAAACTGCGTTATTCATTTCCAATCAATATGGATGAGAGAATCGATTCTTCCAACTCACATTATTCGTAATTAAAAAAAAAAAAAAAAAAATCAGGCATTTGGCGTTGAACGAGGGGAAGGTTTTCAGGAGGAATAAAAATTGTAAATTGGATTATAAATACGTGTGCGTTGTGATGCAGTTTTTACCCTGTTTTTTTTTCGCCCGTACGCCAAACTTACCTGAAACAAATAAGACGAACGAAAAAAACTTAAAATTGTATCTCAAAATATTCCAATAAATAAATAGAAAAAAAAACTTAAAGAACGCAAAGTTGAGTAACAATTATTCAAAGTACTTTTTAAGACTTTTTTCTCGTTCAGGCAATGGCTGGCTGATGATACCTTGGAGCCCGAATGGCCAGGTTCGATGACCCTGACATCGATTGGCGAGGAGAAAATATTCTGAGATTCTGGACCCAGTTCGAAAACAAAACTTTTTTTTTCTAAAGATTTTTACCGCTATGATGCGGAATGCACATTGCACATAAAAATCGGGGAAACTACAAAATTTGTGAGAATTTTGCCAATAATTTTTCCTCGTCGTATAGTTAACCGTACAACGGTAACCTGGGGTCGAAGACGACTGCAAGCGGCTTTAAATCTCGCGCCCCTTCTCCCTTCGTTTTCCCGATTTTTACCGTCTTACCGCATTTTTTACTAATTTTTCGGCTTCAAGCAAAATTGTCCCAAGCTCACGCGATCCTGCACTAAAAAACGAAAAGAATGAGCTCCTGCTGGACCCTTTTCGTTAAATTTTACCGGAGATATGAATTTTTCAAAATTGGGGTCATTCGTGACTACAGGTTACCGTAATAAGTGAAAAAAAGGTTACCGTTTTAGGGTTAAAAATGTTGTTTTCGTGATTCACACGATTCCAAACATATATTCCAAGCAGGAGTCCTTTTTCTGGGCATGGTAGGCAAAATTCGTTTACTGCCAAGGGAGGATTCACGCCCTGCTTCTTTAAAGGGATGCATATATATCTTTGAGGAAAAGCAGTGGAGTCAGCTACAGACTCGCCTCTTCTCTTTAATTACTTGGATGTGATGCTGAGAAAGCTTTCTCCCCTATTCTCTTTGTCCTCTCCTCTCTTTCTTTGGCAGTCTCTTCCTGCTTGTGGTTCTTCCCACTTGAGCTTTTTACCCCGAATGCTATTAGTATACCGGCTCGTTTACAGGCTGGACTATGTATCCGTGGAGAAAGAGCCAACGACAATGGGAACTCTACGAATTAAATTGCGCCTCTCTGGATGCCCTAAAATGTTTATTTCCAGCCCTAATAATGCCAAGTCATCAACGCAAGCTTTTTCGTTCAACATAAATGTTTCAACGTGTTTCGTGCTAAGAAAATAATACACCGCGTTACATCCATGGAAATACAAAGTCGAAAGGAAGCTCCATTTCAATTGTAATTATCACGAAATTACTGCTAAAAATTAAGGGGAACGTTAAGACAATGTTGTGTGTAGCTTAATTCGCTTCAGAGCATCTCTCGCCAATATACAGAAATTACAATGGCACCATCATTTGCAAGTTTATCGACGCCATGTTGATTTCATTCCGACCTTCCAATCGAATGTGAATTCCGAATTTATCTCAGAATTCTTCAATTGCCATGCTTCCAACGAGCGGAGTACAGAAGTTTTAATTAACATTCCTGTAAACACAATCGTTCAACTGGACGCATGACTGTTTACATCGAATTGCAGGTGTTAATTATTTAACGATTGTATCGGGCTTAACATCGTGCCACTCCATGCATCATTCATTATTTGTGGCTGGTGCAACCCTCGTACTCACAACCCTCCGATACGGATGATTAACCGTCGAGTTGTTGTTTATATCGGACAGAACCCGATTAAATGCTCGGACTCACTTCCTCTATAGAACCCCAAAAATTAGCAGCCAAAGTATTCGCGTCCGTAGAACAGGTTGAATGGGGAAATATAGTTAAGTGATGAGGGAGGCAGTGGCTCAGTGGTAACGAGCCCGACTCCCAACCAGGAGACCCGGGTTCGATTCCCGCCGACACCAATGGATTTTTCTAAGTGTCCCAAGCTGTACTCTCTGTGGTTCGGAACCCACGTAAAATAGTAGGTCCATGTGTGCGTAGTGGAGAGGAGACGAATGGGGAAGTGTGAATGGTGGAAAAAGGGATGAGAGAAAAAAAAAAGGTGGATCGGGATGAAAGAAGGGGTACGGGAAGCACACCATGTACAAACCCGCCAAGGGTAAGCATGTAAAACTCCACTACATACATAGTTAAGTGATGATTTTTAATGTGAGCGTAAATTTATTTAATAGTTCATTTTATTTCGATCATTGACACGATCTCAATATTATTGAAATTCTTCAAATTAACGTTGTCGCACGTTATAGAAATAACGCGCTGGTCACACGGGGTCGGAATGGCCCCAGCCATGTTTTGACGCTTGCCGCGTTGCCAGTATCGTTCTGAACGACGTATAAAAATTCAGGATGTTAGTTTGAACCTTTCAGAATAAGGAAATCATGAAAAAAAAGTATTACTCAATTTTCCAACCGACGAAAAAAACAGCGAGGAGTAAATGTGTGTAAAAATGAAATCGGGCACACAAAGAACCGTCTGACGGGAGGCCAACCGTGTCCCGGGGTCATTTTGACCCCTGGTGACCACGGAGGGTTGAAGGATCTAATTACAAAGTCAAGAAGCACGGACTATTGGTTCGCGCGTTCACAGTCCATAAGTTTTGCATGGAATCAGAGTAATTAATTCTCATCTATTAATGGATATGTACGCCAGAGGATAGTGAATACCTCGAGCAAAGGAGAGTCACGATGTATAACGGTGTAATTCAGGAAAACAATGAGAATGGACCGTAACAAAGCTTGATCCACCGAATACCTAACACTTTGTGATCTCGTGTCATATTGCTAATGAATATGGAACGAGATTTGCTCCTCAAAGCACGTGAAACTTTACTTTGTTAGTTGAGACACAGATTAAGCGCTATGGAATTGAACAAAAAAATATTCAAACGGTTATAATCCATTGGGAACGAATAATTGTTCCCGAAAAAGCTTCGATCTCTCTTGTGGCGGGGAATATTTTTTTTTCGTATATAGACAACCGCCGGGCACGTTAGGACGTAAAAATCTCAGTATTCCTCGTTGATTGTATATACTACTGATTGAATTCGGCTTAGAGTATGAAATGATAATGCTGCTGTGTTTAATTTTTCCTAGAATGTCATTGAATAATTAAATTCAGAGGTATATTGAATTTATTTATCAAGCACTCGGGTGTTCAAGGGATGCTGCAAAACTCTGGGGTGGAGCTACTCTTCAAGAGATCAGTAACATTATGTGTTAAGGGGTTGATTCGAATTGAGATCCCATCAGCCAGCCCGTTATTATTTTAATGAGAGAAAGCCCGTGGGTTAAACTCGTTTCTAATTAACTTCGCGGCGGAAACGAAGTTCGGGGCAAACAATTTTAGAACCACACGTACGTAGGGAGATGTAGAGTCCCTCAGGTTGGGAATTCATTGCAAATGGAAAGCATTTGATTAAAACCCATTTATCACAACGGATATACGTTACTTTCCACGATTATCTCGGGGAAACAAGCAGGTTTTTTCTAGTGTACACAAGTCGCATGAAAAATTAGACGTTTTCATTTCTTCATTTTCCTGTGCATTTTCTCTTCCTAACATTTTAAATTTTTCCATAAATTTGACTATTTTTTTTCTACTTTTTCATTACCATTGTTCCGTTCGCCACTTTTTCACCTCTTCTTTGCTTTTCTTTCTGAGCGTGTGTCTGACTTTTTTCGAACTGGAAGAAAAAGAGTTTCACGCTCGGTAAATGGCACTAACGAAGTGCAAAATAATCGCGTTGCCGGACGTTCTTTCTCTCTTTTCATCCGCATCCCGCTCTCTTTCTCCCATTCAACCACGCGATCTCATTGCGAGCTTTTCTCGAGTCTTCCTCGCTGCTGTGAGGCTGCGGCAAGGTGGAAAAAAAAATTCCTGTGCTTCGCATATACTGAGTGTGATTAAAGCATACCGACCAAACAGACCACCGCAATTTATATATTAAACGCGTTACCGGCGCTAGAATTTTAACTATTTTTTCTCACCCTGCCTCGTCGAAGAACAAAACGTAACGAAATTCGATGCGCCCTGAGGCTCAATTAATTCTCGTTCATTTTTTCGCATATCGCGGTTCACGGCTATCAAAAGTTATTGTTTTCGAAATATTTGATGGACATTTGGAGCTTCAATGCTCGAATTTGAGAGGATTTTTTATTGCCAATAAAAAACACCGCTAATAAATTAAATATAGACACGTTGCAGAATGGAAGTTGCAAATTGCTTCCTCAAGGTTTAGCATATGATGCTCCACAACATTTTTAATGTTCCCTTCCCCGTTGAGGAAGCTCCGGACATCGTGCTAGATCTTAAGGAAGCAATTGGCAACTTTCTATTTGCGGCGTATTTAAAATTCTCGCTCATTTATCGATTTTTACTTTAAAAAAAAATATATATATACAACGTCGACTACTTTTCTAGAAAGTAAAGAGAAAGTACCGAATTGTACACAATATCTTGCAAAGTTTGCAAAAATGAAAGTGGTTAGACGATTTTTCGGTAAATTTTGTTTTTCGTAAAATCGGAAATATCATAAGATTCAAACCATTCTACCGATATTTTGGGAATTCAAGACCAATCGTCTCATTGTGATACTCTATTCTTAAAAAAAAAAAAAAAAAAANAAAAAATAGTCATCAATCTTGATATTTGCAGGAGTTGGAGCGGTTCAAGACTTTTTTTGAAAATTTCAAAATGCCCTAGAATTCGTTTTGATTTCTCAGTAATTCCGACAAAATTCTCAGAGAATAAAGAGCTTTTATAAATCAACGTCTGTGCAAAACTGGAGCGCTGTAGCTCAAACCCTTTTCGAGTTATAAAGGTTTGAATTTTACAGTGCCAAGCACACCATAAACATACACGTCCGGACATTTTTTCTAAGCAGATTGACATTGAAAACTGGAAAAAAAAATTTCACCGTCAGAAAGCAAAATTAAAATCGTTAAAAAATGTTTTCACTGTGAATTGTTAGATGTAGAAAAAAAAAATCTGTGTGTTCCAATGAAATTCTTATTTGACAATGACGATATTTGAGTGTCCTTCACGTCGGAGAAAAGATGCCGAGATTTTCATCGGACCGCATAGAAGGGAAGAGGGATCGAAGGTGGAAGTGAGAGAGTGGAAAAAAATGCTCCTATAGGGTATGGCGGAAGCGCCGAAACGTGTGTCTGCACACATCGAAGCGTAGACTAGAAGAGAGCGTCAATAAAGCGAGGCATGTAATGTGTCCTCACGGGAAATTCAACGAGACCGAGTGACTTTCACTCCGGCGAGCCACCTTCGTCGCTCACCCGATTTTTCTCACACAAACATGCTCGAATACACTGGCTCGAAAAAGGGGATGATGCCCTCGATCAGTCGAGCTCGTGCGATCAGAAAACCTCTTTCTTTCGATCCCCCTCCCCCTTCTCTCTCTCTCTCTCTCTCTCCTCAGAGCCTTGCAATCGCTTTTGCTTCACACGCGATGTTCGTCGTCGCGGACCAAACGAAGTGGGCTTTGAGCGTCGATTAGGTACGTGACGTTCGTCGCAATGAAGTTTCCTGCTGGGACACTGGGCTATTCACGACTCGATCCTTTCCTGATATTTTCTTTCTCCTCCAACCATCATTTCCTATTAATAATATTGTAGCTTTAAAATCCTCAATAACAATCGCTTCGTTAATCTGGATTGAGCATTCAGAATCCCCATACGAACGGCACATTTAATAACAAATACAATTCATTACGAATTTCGTCTCGAATGTGAACTCGATTGCAATCTGTTATCCGAAAAATATCCAGCATTGTCATCCAAAATGTGAAATGGCACTTCGAGATTCTCAAGATTTCTATTAAACTGATTCGACATATCAATTATGACATCATCAAGTAAAATACTTGATGGCAATGTTCCTTCCGTGAACTGCAGCACAAAAAGAATTCGCCAGATGGTGACCATCCAAATATCCATTTCATACTTTTCATTCGTTTCAGGTAAAAAAATTTTATTCCACTGACTTCAAACAATTACACATCGGAAAGCTCAAGTTTATTATTTCACGAAAAATAATTCGGTCATGTCCACTCTTTGATGGTTTTGGACACAAATCTCATGATATTTCATTGATAATCCTCTTTGAACGGCGGACCCAATAAAATCTTTCGCCCAATTACAGATAAAAAAATCGCACAATGTGTTTTTTTCTTTAAAAAACTGTCAGAGAGACATACTGCCATTTCGGCCTTGAATGAAATTTCTATTGTGAAAATTTCTCAAATGTCTCATCCGCCAAATTTACTAATTTCAGAAACTTGATAATTAATAACAATTTTCTTGATCATATGCTGCTTGGACTTTGTAGAGCACAGAGTGGAGATGAGAAACGGGAATATATGAGAAATGAAGAACGGGAAAGTTCGTACTTGACGGTGAAAACCAGACCGGGGGGCATTTACGTGTACATGGAACTACTTAATCGTCGAGGGAAATCCTGTCGTTGAGTTGGGCGAATAAGGCTGGGTCCCATCGACCCGTTATGTACACATCTATGTAAAGTGTTAAGGGCATGGTCTAACTATATATCGATCGTGAGTAAATGGACCTCGACCGTTCGATTCTCCACTCGAATTCATAAGCTGTACGTCCTTCTGTTTCTCGGCTTTCATTATATAGATATATGTACTATGCGGATACATATCATATTTGGAGGTGAGAACGCTGGACCGGAATCATCTCAACGTGTGCGCGAGCGCCTCTGCCAGTGCCAGGACCAAAGCGAGATTTTCCGACGGAATTTCACGGCGCTTTTGGCCATGGCAAATTTGGGAAGTGATTCTCTGTGAAATTTTCATGTTTCCGCCATATTATACCTCCTCCCACGCGCTTTGCCTCTTTTGACCTTGCTGTCCGTTCCTCAAACGAGATCGATGCGGGTAGTCGTTACAAAAAATTCTTATACTACATTTTCGAGGTGTGGGCAAAGCATGTACCGAATATCCCTCTTTCGGATAAGGACACAAAAGAGTAAAATTTCCGTGAAATTCAAAAAATCATAAAATTTCAAACGTCCAACTGATATTTTCCAAATTCAATACCAACCTTTACATTAAGATACTCTATTTATTTAAAAAATAGTAATAAATCTTAAAATTTGCGGAAGTTAGTGACAGACTTTTTTTGAAAATTTCAAAATGCTGTAGAATTCGTATTTTTTTTTAGAAATTCGGACAACATTTTCGAAGAATGAAGAGCTTGTGTAGATTAACGTTCGTGCCAAACGGGAGCCCTCCAGCTGAAACCTTTCTCGAGTTGTAAATGTTTGAACTTTACAGTGCCAGAACATACACACACACACATCTGGACATTTTTCCTAGATATGATTTTTCTATGTTTTGGGACACTTTGAGCACGTCGACATTGACAACTGGAAACAGCAAAAATTTCACCGCCATTTCCTCTATGAAGAAGCAAAAAAAACTAGAGATCTTGGGAATCTCAACGTTGCTATGCGATCGGACGATTAAATTGACACGATAGAACTACAAAATAGATTGGTATCTATATTGGGTTTGATGCGTGCAACTCACCAGAAATTCGCCACTGCCAAGACTCTGCTGCGAGCCGGTGTTGGAAGCGCCAGCTAAATCAGCGACGATGGAAGTTGAGAAACTTCTTCTAGTTTGATGATGGCAACGATGTTGCGGTATACGCTGAGTCGCATATCCTGAGACATTGATTTCGTTGAGTCTCGAGGTCCAAATTTCTTGTTCCCGTTGAGGCGATTGTTGACTTATCGTTCGATGTTTCGTGAATCTGGAGATTCTTTCAGTTTTCACCCAATCGTGATTTGGCCGGGGTTGTCTAGTGATCGTTTGCAATGATTTCATTGCGTTGAATCTCGAGAATCCGTCTTCCATCGCAGCCGCCCATAAATGATCAGGAAGATCGCCGGATCTTTGAGTCTCGACCGATTGACGCTCGGACGAAGAGCCGAGTCCCGATGTCGTTGGGGTCGTTGGATAATACTTTCTATAGCTGTCCTTCGAATCGTCCACGTCAGTGCTCTGATAATAATCACCCTCTCGTGACTCCAGAGAACGATTGTTCTCGTGGAGATTTATCGATGAACCGATTCCCGTCGATGATGTCGACGTACGGAAATATTTTCTCTCGTTTGCCGACGTCCATATCTCGTCGTTTATAGACGTATCGATGCCCGTGGACGTCGTTGGCGTTCTGTTTCGAATATTCACACGAGAGTCAGAGATTCAAGTAGAGAGTATCCATAAAAAGCAATCATTTTCATTACTATTTTTTTGCTTTCTTCCTTGAAAAATAACATCGAGACCCACCATAAATACGCAAACTGGACCGCCATTAAAAATTAGATTCGTTAAAGGTATTTCTTTATCGAAAGACCACAAACTTCGATCATCAGTGGTAATGGTTTGTTAAGAAAGGTTAGAAAAAAAACTGCCAAAGTCAATTACAGCTCAAAGTGATAATAGCGAACCTTCAAAGAAACTGATGAGCTTGCTGAATTTCATATTCGTAGTTATTATCCAAGCACTTACTTGAATGAACGGTGCAGTCTATGCTTTATCTAGCAATTTAAGTGATAAGCTATCCATTACTTCTCCAGGAAAACTGTCTTGGCAATGACAAATTTACCTGAGGATTACGTTAAGTACCTCGTAAACTAAATGTATGCTTGATAGTTGCCCGTCGGCGAGGTAGACAATTAAGATGGAAAAGATATACTGAGCGATGTAATGAAAAGTGCGATAAAAAAGTTATCTCAGGATAATGCAGTAATTAAAAGAGTTCATGATTTTAAAGATTTTTGTGGATAAAAGTAATTTTGTGATAGACCGATATAGTTTTATGAAAATTCTACTTCAGTCCCTGGCCGTTGCATTTTGAGGATGATGTCATTTCTATGAAAATTCGTTTTAACCCTCCATGATCACACGTTCTAGAAACAAGGCGCTTGTCACGCACGGGGTCGGAATGACCCCAGCCAAGTTTAAACGCTTGCAGCGTTGCCGGTATCGTTCCGAACGAGGCATAAAAATTCAGGATATCGGTTTGAACCTTTCCGAATAGGAATGTCGCGGGAAAATTTTTTTTTCCATTTTTCAAAATGGCAAAAGAAATCAGCAGAGAAGCAATGTGTAATTTTTTTTTCCGGTCACTCAAAGCATTTGGATGAGTTTTGACCCCTGGTGACCACGGAAGGCTAATTGACTTTCAGTTTTTTGAAAGTGGGTCTCGATGGTATTGTTGCATCGGGCAATTATTTAAAAATCATTGCTATTCGAAATTTGATTTTGATCAGAATCACAATGCTCAAGGATTCGACACAAAGAAAAATGAATTTTGTTCTTGTTTAAAACTTGTGGACAATGGTTTTGGAATACGAATGTAAATCGTAATTGAGGGGTGACTACCTGTACGTGTGATTTCTATCGCGCCACACTTCGTCGGTATTGTTAGCGTGGGTTTGATTGACGGTGGTATTGTTCGAGAGGGTTCTTTGGTGTGCGTAAGAACATCTTTGAGGAAAACCCATGCCTTCGTCGAGACCAGCGGCCCAGAGGGACTCGAGTGGTAGATCTTGAGCCGCTGGCGATGACGTCATAGTTCCCCTCGAACCATTACCAGCGAGTGTGCCACTGTTGTGTTTCCCTCCTGTGGTGGAGGGACACACTCTGTCAGCACCCTGGAGGACGCAGCACATTCTTGTGCTGCTCGTGCCCCCGTCACCCTCCGACGACCCCCTTAAACCGGCACTTTGAAGGCAACCTATCGTGAGGCTTTGAGGTTCGCTTATCGCGACCTCCGAACTCGTTGCTCGGGGGGTCGCGAATCCTCGCGCCTACCCCGAACCCACCCCAATCCTCGCACTTCGTCACGATTAATAAAAAATATTTCCACCCCCTCGTACTACGGATTATTATATTTGCACGTAATGCCTTCACTTTAAGGAGCTACTCGCACTTTCCACAAACTCATGGCCCTCGAATCGTTGACCAATTCTTCCGATTTTTTAATATTGATTCGACCAATTTTATGCGAAGGGATCGCGAGTTTTTGTTTTTTAAATTATTTCAAAAAATCATTGTAGCCGAGTGCATTTTTCCTCAGCAAGATCCGTCCGAAAGATTCCAAATTCCGTGCAACAAGATCGAAGGCCTTACGACGTCATTTTCGACCCTTATAATTATTTCCGGGGCCACAGCGGGCGAATTCTTAAAATCTCTATGATAAAATATTCTCCTTGCAGAGGAAACGACGCGTGGAGTCACTTAACCCTGGCACTTAATCCCACCGCATATATTCGAGAACCCTCGATGCACTTGAACTCACTACTCGACCTTGCTTCGATGATAACACACAGCTGCACTGATGATCCTCAGGGGGTAATAGTTATTTTTATTTTCCTGTCCCAGCAGATGTTCGATGGATGTCATCGGGTCTCTTGATTGTCCCTGTTAGATTGAAAAAACGAGAATTGACTGCACAATAATCGCATCGATTTATAGTCCCTTGGACAGCATTTTATTTCGAGAAATTGTTGCAGGGTTTGCGATTCGTTGTCCGTACAATTTAATGTGGCAAAGAAATAATCTGCCAAATGATAAAAACTCGTTATTGTTCAACGAAGGAAAATGCAATTTGTTTGCTCATTTTCGTCTGACAAAAGCTCATTGTTGTTCGACGAAACGAAAGGCATTTCGTTTTTACTATTTTCTAAATTTTATTCTAAATTGCTCCAATGACAATTTTCATAGTCATGAACATTCGTTTTATTTATTGTTGACGATTATGACGTCCAATTGTCTACTCGAAAAATTTCACTCCCCTGCCCAACGATAAACTCATTGCAATTGGGCGAACAGGACACAATGTAACAGTCTATTCAATTTTTTGTCTTTGTTAAATTTGGCAATTTGCCAGTTCATGAACAATGAGAAAAAAACGCGTCGATATATACATCCACGTCGATTTGGATAAACCTTTGTCCGGTTGAGTGAAATATTTTTTCCTCTTTTTCATGTGCACGCATTTTGACAAAAAGTATGTCGACATTTTCCCGTCGCCTGACTAAATAAATGCTTTTTTTTTTTTTACGATTCCGTCGGTCAAATTGTTTCTGCGCCAGCTCGTTATACACGTGCGCGGGTATATTTATTCTTCTGGATGTTTTTTGCGCGTACACGCCGGTCTGATAAATTTTGCTACAACAGGCAAATTATAGAGAAAAAAAGAGACTAAATCATGCAGGACTTCTCGTCTTCCTCACTCTCGTGTGTTATAGTCACTTTTGTCGTTTTGTGTACAGCGTCGGAAACTTTAGTCTCATTTGCTCACTTTTGTCGAGCTTTTTTCGCAGCTGCTACTTCGCTCACGCACAGGATATGGGGAAGCAAAAAATTGACGTTAATGAAGAGTAACGGGAGAGGAATGCAGTTTGTTGGGAAACCGAGGATCCGTAGTAGGAATTGCTCTCGCAGGAGCGACAGTTGAATCGATCTATCCTTTTATATTTTCCTACGCTGCCCGCACAACTGGAACTTCAACCCTTCCAATGTCCATTTTATCTTTGCGCCTGGCTCCTATGAAATGTAGAATTTTTCACATGCATTGTTCGTGCACTGAAAACAAAATTTTGTTGAAAAAGATCGATATTTTGTTCGATACGTTCAACTAAACGTTTTTTTTCGAATAATCCCAAAAATTGTGTCATCACAGCAAGAAATATTCTAGAAATTCTCTTCGGAAACAAATTTCAGTCGTTCCAATCGTAAATTTTGCTGGTAATTCCATTAGAAACCAAATATACTGCCAAAATAACGAAAATGTTGAAATTATCAAAAAATATTTAGTTCACCGTATTCAACAAAATATCGACGATTTTTAACGAAATTTCATTTTCAGTGTGCAAATGAACGACCATGAACGAAACAAAGTTTCAAACCAGTAGCTGTAGGACAGAAAAAATAATTCGACGCTGCGGGAAAATATACAAACGGAGCGTAACAAACGTATGATGTTTTTTTTCCTTCATTTAAATAAATTAATAACATTGTTTCATTAATTTATTCGAGGCTAGAGAATATAATTTGGCTTTTGAACTTTAGCATTGGATTGAAACAGAAATTAATAATGACACTGAACGTTATAAAATTGGAACAATTATCCGATCATCCGCTAATTACACTCATTCAATATTCAGAACGAAATTAAAATTTTCGCCCGAATTTTGTGACGGGGAGTTTGGTACACGTGTATATATTCACATGCACTTTGCATGTTCCATCGGACGCGAATATTATACCGACGTGGGGTTACGTGTACGTTCAACTCCGCGATAATCAAGCATCCTCTGCTTTTTTATCCCTCATTCGTAGCGTTGGCCTGTTAAATATTTATAAAACGTTGGTGGTTTATAAGTGAAGCTGGAGCGTGAGGTTAGATCGGGAGGTTTCGCTTTTGCGAAACAGCATGTGCCTCCTCTTGGCTTTCATGCTGATGGGTGCATTCGGGGAGAATGGTAAAGCGCATGATGCAACCTGCACTCTCAACGACAAGCACTCCGCTCTACCGCGAGGGTGTAAAACCATGATTTCCATTTCGTGTGCCCATGAATACATCCAGCCCGAAAAATAATGCTTTTTCGTCTGTTGCTTCCGGCTTTGATAGCTTTCCAAGATAAAGGAGCTCGTAAAATTGTGATACATAAAAAGCAAAACATAAAACTTTGTCTTCGTTCCCAAGGAATTATATTGCACGTGATGCCATTAAGCAAATTATCGTTCCGATTCAAATTTTTTCCACATTAACCCTAGAACGGGAATCTGCGGTCCAAAACTTTGTTACTTAATAGAATTTACAAAATGTCATGTACATAGCGGAATGAAATCTGAAACCAAACAAAAAAACCTCAATAAACAAAAATCCTCGCGGCATCGCGGAAAAATTACTGTTAATTATTTTTTTCCTCGAACGAAAAATTTTGGTGACCTGTACAGCTCTGGCCGAGAGTTACTGACGCGTGGTAATTAAACGAGAAAATTTATATGCTATACTGCGGAATATGACCCACATAACTCGACGAACAATGCATTTTTTTTTCTTCGCGCATTTTTGGTTTGTTTCTCGGCTTTTCACGGCCACCCATCTTGCTTTTTCCCTCCTCTGAATAGCCTCGTGCATCATTACCCCGCACGTTACTGAAAAATATATTTCCGAGAAAACAAAACGTGTCGAGCAGTGTCTGCGAATCAAGGGAAATGGCAAGGACAATAGGAAGAATTCGTACTGACGAATAATGTTCATACACACACGGCATAGAAATTTCTATCAACGCCGGAGGGTTGGGTGACCTACCTACGTCACTGTTATTTGTTTTTGTCTATTTAACCGAAAAAATAGTTTTTAATTTAATAGACAAAGATGTCTCGACGGAGCGTGACGGACTAAAAAACAAAAAAAAAACGAAACTAAACAAAATTGACGTTTACATGCACGCACATCGAATTGGAGTACCTTTTGCGCTGTCTCCAAAGCGTCCGATTGAATTTTTCATGCATGCCCACCGTCGAGACATGAAATCGTTTTGGTGTGGGAAATGGGCGGATGAGCCTTTTCGAAAAGAGGATTCGTTTCGACAGATTGCCCGATTTTAGTCCTCTTTCCCCTGTCCACCAATGCACCAAAACTCTTTTTATTCCTTTCATGTCTATCAGCAAAGCGCGAGCGTCAGGGAGGCAAAAGGGAGAAAAAGGACATTGGGGAAAAGGGAAGAGAGTGAGAGAGAGAGGGTACGAGGACTTTTTCAATTTACACGTGGCAGTTAAACCATGCATTCGTGAAAAACTCTCGTATCAATTTGTCCAGTGCGTACGCGATAGCTGTGCAGCTCGACTGAATTCCCGCCAGGGATGTTTTTCGCACTCTCTGCAGCCCTCCCTGCACCTATGTAAATTCACATAATGTATACACATGCGTGTGTCAACTGCTGAGAATCAAGTGGGCGTAACTTATATTCGAACTTTGATCATCGCGGATTTTCACTTTGTAGGATTTTCCTCACGTTCGCTGAAAACTTTCGATTCCCACCAAACGTCGGTGTTTCACAATAGAACAGTAACCTGGAGTCAAAAACGACCCCAGACGACTTTAAATCTCGCTCTCTTTCTCTCCTGCATTAAAAAACGAAAAAAATTAGCCCAAGTTGAACCCTTTTCGTTAAATTTTACCGGATATATGAATTTTTAAAAATTTGAGTCATCAATGACCCCAGGTTACCGGAATAGGTATAGAAAAAAATAGGGTTACTGTTTTATCTCTCGCGCTCTCTCTCTCTAGGGTCGCAAAATACATGTGATGAGATTCAAAATCCCGATCAGCAATGAAATTAAGAGAACACCGTACGTCATGTTTGCATTCAAATTATTATTTGAGTTTTTAATCGAATTCATTTGATAATACGGTTTGTGTTTTTGATGAGCATTCCCTTCGTTATTCGGATATAATTATCATCAAAAATCCGTGCTCGTTTATTATGTTCCGTACTGTGTTTTTGTGAAATTTTATAACCACGACGTACTTCCTTTCTCTGGGGATTTACCGTTTATTGCTAGTGTGGCTGAAAAACATCCCGAAGGATTGTACTTGCGTGGGTAACAGTTTTATGATTGCCCCTGCCGTAGGTTAAAACGAGCGTATGCAACGGACTGAAAGTTATAGTTTTCGTATTATTACTCAGCGAAATTCCACTGGGAATGAGGGGACAGCGGGACAAAAATATAATAATAAATAAAGAAGGTCATGATTGAAAGAAAATTTTACCGGCAAAACATCGAGCAAAGCTTCTGTTGAAGACACTCGAACGAAAAAATGGTTGGATCTGCTCTTTTTGGACCAACATTTTTTCAGTTTAAATTTATTCCTTTTTATGTTTATTTCTATAGTTTTTTTTCGAAACATTGTGAACTTGTGAGGCGCGAGCAGCGAGTGTGACAAAATTATACGCCCCGGTTACACTCGTCGTAAAACTGAGACAAGTTTTTTTTTCTCAACTCGTATAACAATGTTGCGCGCGGTGGAAATTGGAAAGTTTTCGGAATACGACATTTTTTTTTGTTCAATTTTGAAGGCTCTGAAAATACGTTCTCCTGTCGTCGGGGGAAAATTTATGTTTCGCGAAATAGTAGTAAAGGACGTGCAAGTTATTTTTATACGCTTTAGAGATACGCCCTTCTGGTTTAACTGACGCGATATAAAACTCGAAACAACCTACGAAAGTGAACACGAGACGTTCGTATCTTGTTCGCAATAAACGAACGTATATAACTATTTCCTGCGTATGTGGTTCGATGAAAAAGAATAAAAAAAGGTGCACAATAAAGTGAATCTAGATTCACTATTCGTGAAATGTCTTTATCTCCCTTACGCAGTGTGTGTCGATTGAAACCAAAAAAGTCTATCCGGTCGACTACACTTTTAACGCTCATTACGGGAGATGAATAAATGACAACGGTTTGCTTCGTTGAATCGTTATTAAACTTCTATTGGCTTTGCACGAAATTTTACATGATTTACGTTTTACTGAAATTCAGTTTGACGAAAGACAATTCCCTGTCAAAACTCATCAACAGAAATTACCCAAAGTAAACGAAAAAATTGTTCATATGACATATTGGAAAGTCATTACCGAAAAGTACAGTTCCTTATTTTAGAAATTATTATTGCAATGGACTTCTGATTCATTTCGATTGAATATTATGCAATCAATTTTTTTTGCGAATTCAATCACTATATATATAAAACTCTACTACGAAATTGTTTTTGTGTCCTTTTCACGCTAGAACTACCGAACTAATTTTGATGAATCTTTCACAAAAATGAAGCTCATGAATCAGAAAAGGTTTCAGGCTGTATTGCATTCCGATAATTTATTTATTTGGGGAATCCGAACTAGAAAATCACATTCTTCGTCAGATTTTCCACTTTCAAAGTTCACAAGCAACTGAAAAATGATGATAAATAAAAAATCGCGACTAACCAATTTAAAGCTAGTTCGAAAATGAAAATAATGAGCGGCAGCTGGACTGCTAGTTTGTAAAAAGAGAATAGTTATAGCGATTTTGGTAAAATCAAAAATTGAAGATTTTCAAAAAAAAATAAAAAATAAAAAATTTAGCTAGCTGCAGCCTTTAGCGCAACTAGATATGCTGCGGGCGAAGCTCGCAGGCACGGCTAGTGTGACATATTCATCCAAAAGCAGAAATATGGAACCATCGTCGCCATCTTTGTTGACCTGTACTAATTGGATTTACTTTACGCAAGAAAAAAATCACTGCAACTCTCATCGATCAAATGCAATGGCCAATTCGGGATTGACTGAAAATGAATAATTAAAATTCCATCGAGTTGCCAATATTTTCAAACTCTTTTTTTCCCTCGCTTACTTGCCGACAATTTATCTCGACGAATTCAAATGTCGTGGGCAGCGATCAAAACATTCGTCATCGATGGAGACCGAAGCGGTGGCGTTAAATAAAATTATTATTTCAAGCGTAAATGAATAAATTCCAAATTCGGAACGCGGAGAGATCGGTCGTTCGTTGCACGCGTAGGTCAAGCCGACTAGTGAACCGACCATAGGTCCAGTTTTATCTAAAAAAAACAAGCGCGAATCATAAATTGTCGATAAAAATCTCAATCACGAAGGTGTCACTAAAATAATCACTTTTTCCGTTCTACAGCCGATTTTGTTGCTAAATGTTGACCTGTAACTCTGTCCATTCGATTGCGTTTCAGTCATTTCGCCGTTTATTTCTCAACTTTACCAGAATTGTCGTCAGCACCCAGCATAAATATTTTCACAACTACATTTTCAAATCTCATTTTTCGTATCAATTGGCATTGAATAACAATAATAAAAAGTATTTTTATCCATCGCACCCAGTGCAGGCTCTCTTTCTATGGATACGAAACTATTTTCCTGCCTTCGTTCAGATTTTTCAAACGAGTCCAAGAACAGTAAAGAACGGTAGGGCACCCTAGACCCATGTGTGTCTAAGGAGGGTTGTACCTCGGAAAATACTTCAGTTTCGTTATTCGTTCATTCGCTGGTCGCTCCACCGTATACGCGAACATGAAGAAAAAAAAAGTACCTTTGAATATATGGAAATAATAAATAATATACATTTATTGATAAATTGATGCCACGATGAACCGCGTCGCTTTGGTACAATAAATTGAATCAACAAACGAACAAATTCGAGAGAATGGACATGAAAGAGTGTGGGGGGAGAAGCCAACGAAAACGGGAGATATATATGAAGAGGGGGAGGCAAAATTTATTTCGATCCCTTTAATGTGAGGAGGGATCCAAGTCCAAGGATTGAGAGCGTGGAGATACGCCTTTTCGACATCCGGAGGATCGATATATGTAAAAACGAACGCGTTGTACGGGAGCTCGAACGATAAATCAGGCGAGGTATGTGTACAGTATATTACGATCGCGTCAAGGGAAAACCTTCGAGTTTTATCCATGAGAGTGATATGCATACGTGTGGATGCTGCGCTATGATCGGTGGGACTCTATACACACAATTGCGAAGACTCTTGGCGTGATAGAATTTCCCGTCAATGCGGTGAGTGGCCGAGAGCTTTTCCCATCGATACTGTTGCCTCCGCATGAAAATTGTTCTCCCGTCCATAAATGGCGACGGTGGCCAACCATTTTCACCGACGCCCACGAGATAAAGAAAATATTCATAGAGTTGAGAGCGCGACAAACGCGTTTCTGATTCAATCCTCGCCTGCTTGTGTGTAAATGTTTTGCATCGCCCAAAAATTCCTCACGTAATGCCACAGACCGCGGTATACCCTTCGTTCTTCCACATGGAGAATAATAGAATGAATTTTTTTTTTTGACCTCCCACTGAACTTTGAAAGCCTCGCATTTTGCGTGGGTTTGACAAAATGAATGAAAAACAAAACAGACTCATTTTTATAGATACGAAAATCGTGTGGCGAATCCCATCTCTGTGTACAATTAAAACTCTACCAGGAAATGGTGTTTGTGCCCTTTTCATGCAAAACCCCATGGAACCAATTTTGATGAATCTGTCACAGGAATGGCGCTCATGAATCAGAATAGGTTATAGGCTGTATTGCCTTCCTATCACTTTTTTCGATAACTCGCACCAAAAAATCACATTTTTCGTCATATTTTCCACTTTGAAAGTTCACAACCAACTAAAAAATGATAATAAATAAAAAATCCCTAATTACCAATTCAGAGATCATTCGAAAACGAAGACAATGAGCGGTAACGTTAGCGTCTATTTTCAAAAATTTCTGAACCGTGACTTATTTTAAAAAGGGTTCCTCGACCAACGATTTTTCGTTCGACTCAATGGGAGGAAAAATTTCGAATGGAACTGGTTCGAGAAATCGTATGCGGTAAACAAAAATCAACGATTCCTGCATGAATAATAGAATTTTTTAAATAAAATATTCAACAAAGCTGCTATGACAATTCAGGAAGAAATGAAAATGTTCGCGAGCCGCGAGGATTGCTATATGAATGCACCAATATGATTATTTTTTGCGTGGGAAGGATGATAAGGACGCAAGGATATATTTCACCCGCGTCGTCCTGCGAGGTTGGATAAGACTAGGCATGCTATAGGAGCGAAAAGCATAACGATAGAAAATGTGCGGTGGATATAGAAAGCCACGTGCGACTGTTCGTACGGAAGAGACACATATCCCATTGCGGTCCAAAGGAAATATATCATACACAGGAGGCACACAGACGTGCCTCTCGTTTATACGGATTCTAATACAATCTCACGAGAAAATAGACTTTATCCTATCCGTGGGCCGGAGAGGTGATAAATAATGGTGAAAATCCACGTTGCCGAGCTCGCAATCGCCGCGGGTGTTCCTCGTCGCCATAGTGCCATCTGCATTTCGCGTAATCCTGCGATAAAGACAAGGCACAAAAATCGCCCGGATCTGCACAGCGAGCTCATACACCGTGGGGTTATGAAAGAGAAAAAAAAAATCATTTTTTTAATCTACAGTCCAGTTTCATACCCACGTAACAAAACGTGAAGGGCGAGTAAGCCACGGCAGGAACCCCGCAGTCAGAAGCAAAGAGAACGCAAAAAATCCATTCTACCAAAAGAGAAAAATAACGTCCGGTATATATATTTACTGGGATTTCCGTTCTTTGCCCTTTCAAAACTACGACTACGACTCGATATCATCCATTCAAAATCGCAGATTAAAAGTTGAAATTATTGCTATCTCCGTTATTCTCGTTATGTGGTAGTTCGGGATCATGAAGAATAAAAAAGTGAATAGAGCTGGAAATATGATGTGTTTTGTTTCATATAACGCAGCAGCTTTACAAATCCGCGACCAGTGGTTTTTCTTCCTATTTCATTTAGAGAAAAAAAATTTATTAAAACTGATAAATGTTTTTTCAAATCCAATCCTGGGAGACAAGATTCTCCATAGTTTTTAGTCGATGTGGCTTTTGTCATAAACTCGTACGATTAACGTACGTCGAATTACTGTACATCAAAGGAATGTTGAAAATTGATGGTTAATGAAAAAAGTTAGTAATTGGCAGAAAAACTCCAGATATGCGTCACGCGATAGTTTTGGTTTTCCGAAATTGTATATTTCGAAGAAATAAATTATTTCTTTGACGTTTACTGTAAAAATCATGCATTTTATGTATTCCACCCCAATTGTGCTTCCTTTTTTGACGGATCATTGTTTTTTGTTTTACCTTAAACTTCGGAGAGAAATAATATCATTAGATTTGGTTTTCAGTTGGACTCGGGAGTTCGACAAGAAATAATCTGCGTTATTATTAAATTATTTTCATCCTTTTTTCTTTTAATCAACACGATTGACGCAGGACAATCCCTTTCTCCTTGACTCGGTCCTGTTCCAATATCGAATTAGACGTTCCCAAAAAGTTTCCTTCTAAAAAGCAATTTAGAAAAGAAATCAGTAAAGAACACAGACTTTTGAGTGTACCCTCTTCGCTAACACAGGTGATATTATTTGATAGAGTTATTCTTGTAATTTGTAGTCCCAACTGGGTCATTAGAGCCTAACGATTACTAATTTACCGGAAGCCAATTAAAGTTTTAACGATCTCTTCTTAGTTCCCGCTCACTAGTCGAGTATAACCCGACCAGCATATGCGACGGAGAAGAGGATCCTGTTCTCCGCTTACCCATGCCATGTTCTCAACGTAACTACGTGTCTGTCCTCCAAAAGCCTGAGATAGAGAAAAAGAAAGTGTCTGTGTGTGTGTGTGCGTGTGTGTTGGCGGGAGAGAGCTCTGAGAGAGAACTCTGGACCATGATTCTAACTGGATCATGCTCTACAGTTTCACCTTTCGTCCGTGCATGGCACCTCGTTCCTACACCCTCGTTCTCGCTCTCCATTGGGTGAACCTCAACCATCGAACAATGTTCAGGAATTCTGCATTGTCAATAAATTCACTCGAATTCGAGGTTCATAATAAGTGAGAAAAAACACATTACCATTTATTTCGATCGAATAACAAAATTATGGTTCGTGGTGATAACAATTGTTATCTTGTGTTATTAATGTATTGATGTCGGAAGTTTGTGCTGCATTGTGGTCGTTATTATCGGTTACCCAAAGGACACTTTCGTAACATGTGCAACGAGTTGCCATATAGAGACATATATATAAATATATAAACGCACCCCTCGAAGTGTGCAATGTATATGCTACATAAGGCGAGCTTTCTCGTTGCAATAATGAACGTCATTATACTCGCCACAGCCACATCACAATACTGTTAGTTGAACGAAAACTTGTACGCGTGTCTTTGGGGATAGCAAATTTCAAGTAGTAATACATGTGGATGGCTTTGGATTCAAATAAGCATTGGAAGTGACGCAAATTAAGAAATTCAATACTTTGAAATTCAAGCGCATTTTACGACACTGTGTAAAATAACTCATTCTCATTCTTCGTTTTAACCCTATGACGGTAACCTGGGGTCAAATACGATCCTAGGCGACTTTCGATTTTTGACTAATTTCTTGACTTCCAGGAGAATTGCTCCAGGCTCGCGTGATCCTGCATTGAAATACGAAAAGAATGAGCCCAAGATGAACACTTTTCGTTGAATTTTATCGGAAGTACGAATTTTTCAAAATTGGGGTCGTTTATGACCCCGGGACCGCAATAAGTACAAAAAAATAAGGTTTCCGTTCTATAATAATATTTTCACAAACTGTCACCAAACGAGTACTGACCTATAACCCAAAATACCTTCCGTTTCTGTAATCCTTTTTATTCAACGTGCGAATGAAAATTGAATATTTTGCGAGTATCGACTAAAAGGAGATAAACGATTTCTAGGGGATCTTGTATTCACATATATCAACGTTTATGGTGTGATGATCGCATAAATCTTTTTAACCTTAATGGAATGCGAATTCAAGAACGATTTATCAATGAACTAGACTCAAGTCGATGAGGATACCACATCCGCGTGAGCTCTCGATTCTCTTACTCATCCTATTTCGGTTTCTCTCCCGCTCTCATTCTCTCTTTCTCTCTCCTTCTCTCGCTCCCTTTCTCTTCAATCTTCAGGATGTATCCAACGAAATCTCTCGCAAGAGCTCACTAGCTTATATCGTGATTCTCTCGTTACCGTGTGCCGCAATGCTTGCAGGATTAAACGTAACGAAAATTGCGGCTCGAGGCGAGGAATTGCATCCGGCAATTTGCGGACTCTCGAGAGCCGCACAGCAGCAAAAGAGAAAGACCAATGTAACATGGATCTATATATATATATATACATATATACATTTGCACATATGTACCTTGAAAAACAAGATACAGCCGTGAATGTTGGCAGGATGTTCGCATGAATTTTTTTTTCTATTTCGATTCGCTGCTGATGGATTCATGCTATTCATTTTCCAGAGCTTCAAACATTGTGAATATCAAACATTTCGAAACTTTTAATGCGAGCTTACAGTTTTTCTGTACCACGTGACCCCCCGAGAACTTATAATAATCCAGCGGTTTGTCAGAATCCGAAGGATATAGAGATTGTTTTATTTCTATAAATTTTAACCCGACCACGGTAGCCTGGGGTCAAAAAAAACTCAAGGCTATTTTCAATCTTGCGTCCTTTCTCCCTTCGTTCTCCCATTTCTGACTCATTTTTTTTATTCAAACAAAATTGCTCCAGGCTCAAGTTATCCCGCATTAAAAAACGGGAAATTCCTTTAATTTTACCGAATATATGAATTTTTCACAATTGGTGTGTTTATGATTTGACCCGAGGTTAGAGATATCGGAAAAAAAATAAGGTTACCGTTCTAGGGTTAACATTTACGTTAGACTTTAATAATTTACGTGCGTTTATGTCGAAAAAACTGTGTTCCGGGATTTGTAACTATACTTTAGAAATGTGAAAAAAAAAATCGGCTAAATATGTGGACGATTTTGCGGCTGAAAGGACTTTTGGGAAAGGCTGTATCCTGAAAGTACGTGTCGAGAGATACTTTTTCTTATATATGTTCTCTCGCAGCATCCAGCTGTGCCGCTTCTGCTGTCGTTTACCCATGAACATTGCGAGATCGCACGCTGTGAAACCGTACAAGCGATTCCCTCGCACCTATATAGATGTATAGAAATACATAACAACGGCGGGAGCATTGCATCAGCTACTGGGATTACTTGGCCGGAGATAACGAGAGAACGATCGAGGCCTTAACGACGTCGAACGTCACACACGTACACGTGATATCCGATGGGAACTCGATGTGTTTGGCTTGAAAGGTTCCTACTAATGATTATTCTCCTCTACGATCCAATTGCACGGATAAGTAGTATTCGCTGCGATCAAAAATCGTACATCTGACGCGAGACGTCTGATTTCCAGTTTCTGTCCCCCTCATGGTGACGCGACATAATATCACATGCATGTGATATTACTTGCTAGAAATATCACAAGATTTCATCACATTCAATGATATTGCAGTCAAAAATATCACAAAAAGAAATCGAAAAAAAAAATATCACAAACTAGAAGAATTTAATTTATTTTTGTTCTATTTTTTGTTTGTTTTTTTCTTGTTTGTAACTCTCATTCGTGAAATTTTGTTTGCTGGTTTGTAGAATTTCAGCGTATGATATTCAGATGTGCGATAGATTATTTTTTTAGGTTTCGTATTTTTTTCATTCTGTTTTCGACATTTTTTCCCCCGATAACCTACGAAATCACCTTTCAAGTTTTTCAAGTTGCCTCTTTTCGAGACCTTTTGATCGAACTCGACTTCTAGAATGTTTAGCTTCTTGAAATTGTACTGGTGGTTGCTAGATCTATTTTTTGTGACAAACTTTTGAGATTGAACCGATTCGAGGTTGGTTTAAAACGAAATTTATTTTAATCACGCGCATAAATCAAAGATTGCAATGTACACGAGCACGACGATTAGTCTTTCGTAGTGCCATTTCGGTCGGAGTTGCAATAACAGTATTAGGGCAACGACAGGATAATGGTTACGGGGACGGTGCATGGTACAGAGCATATGAAAAAATAGACGAGAGATTGGCGATCATGGTCACACCTGGAGGTTGTATCTCGTTTGCTTGGGTCATTTGCAGCATTCTGTGTTGCCCGAGGCTCTGAAAACTGGTTTTTCATCGCTTCGTTTGCCGTCCAATGTCGGGCCCTGCTCGCGGCATCGTCGAGGCAAGACCTCTCGATTACTTCGTACATACAAACAACACCGAGACGCAAACCTGACAAGAGAAGCAGAACTTCGAGATTGTGAGATTCTCCATGAAACGAGAAAATAAGTAGCAACATCTGTTTCCGTAAAATTCATTTCCCGTATAATCAGCAAAACCTCCAACGTAAATTGTTTTTTTCACTTGCACCAAACAAAAAAATTCAATTAGCGTAGAAACAACTGGACTATTTTGTAAGTTTTCTTGTGTCAAAGAATTTCAATAATGGTCACGGTAAATATTTTGGAAAGGCAAATTATTGCGTTCCTCTGTCACACGAAACCATCAGAATGATCGTTGAGAAAAGTGGTCGATCGAATTGGTATGAAAAGTTTCCACCTAATCCGAAACTTCACTCCAGAATTGTCACGAACAACACCAGGCAGTAAACTGTCATTTATAGTTGGATAACCCTAAAAAAATAAATATATGGTGTTTCTTACCTTCGTAGGAAACACTCGGGACTCAGGAATGTGAGAAATCGTTATTAATTTGTCAACAGCATCATTCGATCGTGACAGTCGAAACGTCGAAATAATACGAGAAACTTGGTCCTAACAATATATGGGAAAAAAGAACGCCGTCGTACACATGGAATCGTGAAGGCAATAAAAAAAAATCAGTAAAACGAAATATCTTGTTTCCGGTGAATTTCCTTGGGAGAATATTGACAAGCCTCTTCCGGGGGCAAGGACAAGGATGGGGGAAAAGGTCCTAGATAAAGCTCGAGCACCGTGTATACATAAATATACACATGCATGTGTACTCTATATTATATATTGGGCCGAGCGAGCCAGGGGATCGTGATGTGTCCCTGTGGAGTAGGAAAAGGCCGAAAACGCCACTGATCGGAGAACGATTACAGCCATTCAACAACCTCGTTCTCTGCTATACAGGTAGCAGCAAGCTTGGGGACCATTCAATAGCCACGTGCCAGTTGCCCAAGGATCTCTCCATGCATACAAAACCGATCCGCAACCCGAAGCTATGTTTCCCTCTTCCAACTGATTCTAACACTCCGTGAAAACCCAATCATTTGGCCATCCTATGTGAAGCAGACTAAAGAGGATTTTTCGGAACTCGTTCACGAGCTGATAAGCAGTCGTTCCATTGCTGATTATGCAACACTTGGTTTGTTTCAGACAGTCAGTTAATTTCTTGTGTAATTTTAACCCTAGAATCATAACCTCATTTTTTTGCAACCTCTTCTGGTCGTAACCTGCAACCTGGGGTCGTAAGTGGCCCCAATTTTGAAAATTTCACATCTCCGTTAAAATTTAACAAAAAGGATTCATCTTGAGTTCATTCTTTTTGTTCATTAATGCAAAACCACGAGAGCCCAGGCAATTTGACTTGGAGTAAGAAAATTGGTCAAAAATGCGGTAAAAGGATAAAAAACGGGAGAACGAAGGGAGAAAGGGCGTGATGGATGACCTTTGTAATACATCGAAAAATTGTGAATATCTCATATAAACTTCATGATTCTATGATCAAGTAGCATGAGAAAATTTCACAAAATCTATGGGGTATAGACGGTGGTGAATGGTTTTGTGTGAAGCAACAGAATGTGGGGTGCTCCGAAACATGAACGGAGGATGAAATTCTCTTTCGACCGTTCGGTCCATAACCGTTCAATTTCCTAGCCGTTTGCCGCAACGGATTTTCTCTGACCAAACTACTGATTTTACCATGTATGTAGAGATGCATATCACGGTTAATTCCAGAGCGAGAGAGAGAGAGAGAGAGAGAGAGCGAGACAGACAGTGTGACGATGTGGGTGTCTCATCATTATCACAATGTGGTGCTCTGCTCCACACATTTACGTATCTGTATAGGGTTCTCTGGCCCTTATGGAAGGCGAAGCATAATCCATCTCAGTCGTATAGGACCGGTGATTACTATTTCGAAACCAGAAGGACCGAGAGTGGCGAGGAAGAGAGGGAAGGAAGATCGCTACTAAAAGCTATTACAGCGTGAAAGTCAACGCTTGCTGATCAATCCTGATAGCAATTCATCTTGAAACAGGGCAATCCATGTCGGCTTCATTAAACCGATTGATCAAAACGTTTATCATATATCGCAATACAGACGTCCGAGTGTAGAGGTGTTTAACTCTCGTGGATACGACATTATGAAATGTAGTTTTGTGGGCTGTGATGATTGCTTATTCGTGGTAGACAATTTTCACAGACATTTGGTTTAGAATATATAAAACAAAAATGGGAACTTCTTTTTCGCTGTTCAAGTTTTTGTTGACTGAGCGAAAAACGTAATTCAAGGGTCGACAGCCCACATTTTTTTTCAGTTGCATTTTTATTAATTCGAAGCGATCGGTCGATCTTTAAACAAAAGTCGAATAAAAGTTTGGGTGCGTCAATGACAACAGTTATTCTTTGAAGATGTATAGCAGCGTGAATTGAAAATTCATCGTTTCTCTGCGTTTTCGTGATCTTTTTCCGATTCTCTTGGAGGAAAAAAGCTTCATCCTTGGGTTCTTCCTAAAATCCTGAATTCTTGGGTTACTCGTTTGCTTTCTGGTATACATGTATGGCCTGGCTTAGTAGGGGTCGCCCGGAGGATTAGGCTAAGCTTCGTTCGATCGTCCTTGAGACGACCTCGCACGGAGAAAGCTCCATCGAGTCTTTTCACCAAAGGTTTTGCGGCGTGCTGGTTTTCTTCTCATTCTATGTCGCGGCAAGTACATATAGATATGTCATATAATAAGAACTCCAGATCATGCCTTTTGTTCGCCCAAGGGGGAACATAAGAGAGAAAAAATTGAGTGTTTTGTACCCTCTCGAAGCGAAAGCTCTTTCCAACATTTACAATTGGTAGATCCAACTTGTTTCTTTCGAACTTGTCATTTTCGAAGAGATCTTATTTTTCAGTGATAAACTTCGAACATTTTTTAGGAAAAATTCCCAAAGACGTGTGTCTCAGGATAATGACGTGTCACAAGTGTCCTTGCGATTGGTACTCATAAGTATTTTTCCAGAAGGGTATACGTGTTAATATTATATGTCTATGCCCTTACATATGTTCTACCCAAGACGCCCTTTCACCAATGGAAAGAGAATCGAGCTATAGTTGGATGGAGAGAACAAAGAATACGTCCAACTTCTCGATAGGATTTTGTAACTTCATCGTAAGTCCGTATTCTCCAGCCCACTTCTACCCGAACCAATGGCCGTCCTCCTTTTTGCACGAGGGACTTTCTTTAGCTTGTCTTTTTACTGTGTGTGCGACAGAAAATCCTCCCGACCACAAGGCAAGGGCACCCGGAAACGAGTTTTTTCTCGGCCCGAGTCACGAGAGAACGAAGCAACAAAAAAACCATGCGCCTTGCTACGACTCTAATTAGGCAGGATAACCGCGAGCAAAAAGAACGTCGTTAGTGTTACTATGGCCCGCACGCTACGTCTTTATACCCATTACGCTTTTTTTTCGCACCCCTTTTAATTGTTTTCGTTGGCTTTTTTCTGGCTATATGGAATAAAAAACTCGAATTACATTAGCTGCACTGTCATATTGTAATTATATTTCGTATTTTTGTGTTGTTTTACTTCGTAGAACTTGCTCATCGATTCAATACGAATTTTATAACCGGACCTGCTTTATTGAATTACGATAGAATACAATTGCGAGATAAACCAGTAAGCTTCGTTTATGTGGTTTACAAAGTAACTGAGCGACTCCGGTGACCTGGGCAAACTTTTGACAAACAAGTTGGACATTTTGTTGAAAAAGAGTTTATTCATGTGGGAATTTGTGCTTCGGTGCAAAGCCGCTAAAACCTATATCGCATATACGATTATTTAAATCCCAGTTTCAGTTCGTTTCTTGCCAAAGGGATTTCTATGGCATGGGAGAACTTTGCTTCACTCTCATGTAGTCAAGGGCTATAGAAGGATGACGCAAAACAAGTACGTTTTCACAGTTCTCGACTGCTGACAACCTCTAGGATTCGTGAAACTCAAAACTCACCCTCAGCTTTCTCGCCGCTATCCCTTTTTCTCTCGATGTCTTCCTTGCATGCCTATGTACGAATACGAGTTCCCATTTCTAGTTCACGAAAACTATAGGCATTGGATATAGAAATCCACAGTACCGTGCGGCGAGATCCCCGACTTTAGAAACTTCCTTCCCTCCTCAAGTTCTCTACCATTTTGCGAGTTTTAGTGCCCCGGATAGATTTGGCCGAAATGAAACGCGAGAAGAGGAGCCCGCGACGAAAGACTTTCGCGTTGAATCTTGCAGATTCGGCGATTTTCTACAGGAACAACTTTCTGGATCATCAGCATATCCGCTTTTGTGTATACTTTGCTTTAGTCTTCTGAGTAGAGGAGACTCTAATTTACACCCGTGGATTCTGAACCATGGTATCATTAACCACCCATGGTCACCAGGGGTCAAAATGACCCCAAGCGCTACTTTGGGATCGAATTACTAGAAGTTAAGCTCGAGACGGTTGCCCTCCTCTCCAACGGTGCTTTGAGTGCCCAATTTTATTTTTTTACACATTGCTTCTTTACGGATTTTTTTTTCCATTTTAAAAATTGCTTAAAATTTTTTTCTCTCCATATTCTTATCCGGAAAGGCTTAAACTAAATATCCTGTATTTTTATCTGTCTTTCTAGAACGTGTGACCATGGAGGGTTGATCCCATAACTTTATTCGCCAGGGTAGAACAATGTTCATATATGGAGTAACGAAATATTTTTCATTTTAATTGATCAATTAGGTCCCAAGCTTTACGGATAAGAACTGAACATTTACGAAAAATAAGAACAATCCTTACGTTATGAATAATTGTGAATCGCTGACATAAACGAATTATATTCAGGCTGACGTGACAGTTTAGTTTAAAAAAATAAAATACACTAGAATCAAGTTGAAAAAAATGTCTTCATTTTGGTTTTAAACCGGTAATGACCACTATACCGTGGACTATATAAAAGTTGAGGGTTCCTCTTTTGCTCTTTTCCTTTCTATGCGACCGCGTAGTGTCGCGCGACTAACGAGATCCCGTTGAGCTTTCACGGCCTCGTTAAAGCTCTTTCCCATTCAATCTTCTGGCCCGAATGACTATTCAATGCCGCAATAGATGGGATGCTCTAGTTTTCATTTCAAGAGAATCTACCCTTGAAGATTCATATCTACTGGTTCATAATGTAGCCAATCAGAAAAAGTAGAAAACGGAAAAAAAATACGTACATCCGCAAGTACACAAAAACGTTTTTTTGTTGCATTATCCTCGTCGAGTGGTTTTCTCCAGTTTAGAAAATATTAGAAGCACGAAAAACATGAAAAAATTTGCAGAAAATTTGCAGAAAATTCGACAAAAATCCTACTGTGCGTGCCGATGAAAAAGAAAAATGACGCAGAGTCTCGTTACTCCTTCTCGTCAATTTCAACCCCTTTTTCACGCATCGGGGCGCAAGAAAAATAAACTATATCCCTGTTCTCCATCTCTTTTCTGCGTGTGTGCATGTGTCTTTTTTTTCTTTTCACTCTACATCCCCGGACATATATATTTCTTCGTTGCTTTGTACACAGCCATGGTGCTTCGCACCGCGTTGTCTGTTCGCGTTCGCCTTCCACGAGCACCACGACCCGCGAGTTTGAAGAGGGTGACGAGGGTGGCGACGTGCGGATATAGAGAAATACCAGAGAGGAATGTAAAAAAAAAACAAAACAAAAAAAAATAAGAGCTGTCTCCAACGCTCCTTCCTATATATCGGGAACTCGATTTATTCGCGCACGTACCGCGACGTCGAGGATAGCGATACCAACATAAATTCGAGTATGCAAAACAAAAAGCAGAAACTTTGTTCTCGGACAAACGCGAGAGAGTTGAGTGGTCCACGAAACAAAAATTTCAGTGCTGAAGTTTTTATAACGAAGGGCTCTCAATGAGCGTGAGTACATATAAATAATAAAAATATATATATACGTATACAACGCATGAAAATAAAGTTGGCGATTCATCCGATAACACGGAAGTTCGGTTTGGATTTGCTTCGCAACTTCTCAGAACGTATATTTCAATAAGCGCTCGGTTAAACAAAACGGAAATAACGATCCAGCGATCTTAGTATCTGGCTATGGGGTTTACCCATTGGTTTCGTTTCACCGCAAAAAAACAACAACAAAGCAATTTCATTTTCTACTCGATTTAACAGAAAAAATAATTTCTCAGACACTTTGGAGATTAAAATGTTTCCTCCGACTTGTTTTTTTCGATCTCATAAATCAGTGAGACGCTAATTCCCTACATAGCAATTGAAAAACACGCATTTTCCGAGTGATCATTTATCGTTGAATGGAACAAGAGTTTTGACATAAATTCTGATGAGTTTCGTAAACACTCGAGCTATATACGATCGTTATTGAGATTCGTGTAAATCCCTCATTGCGGTAACTCTCGCGAGGATTTAATTTTATGGAGCGAACGTTCTCTCACAATTCGAAAATCGATACGCGCCAGTCATACCCAACGTCTGCACTAACCAAAAATTCAAAACGCATCAAAAATTGAACAGAGAACTTGATGCTGTCATCGCTCACTCAACGGTACCCAGAATTCAACGCTTTTCATACATTGCGGCCAATTTTTCGAGGCATCGATATTTTGCCCAAATTTCACAGAGAACAGAGCAAAAACTTTATATCGACATCTGTCTTCGTCGCTTTACTCGGTCATGCTCGTTATTTCGATAGAAAAGAAGCTGCTCGCTGTTTTCTTTCCGTCAGAGAGACAGGCGAACAACTGTTTTTGTTTTCCCATCTTTCTGAGCATTGAGCTTTTGCTGTACTTGCCTTCCATATTTATAGACACGACGACCATCTTCATTTATTTTCAGCCCAAAAGGGCCCGCTCAGTTCGAGTAACACATGTTGCTGGATTTTCTGCCATTTTGTTTGCATTTTCAGAAGCGGTCGATGTACATGTACACGAAGGAAAAACACAGCTGTACATCCGAATACCTCTCTGTGTATTATGCATGCATGTACTCTCAACCCTTTTACGCTACCGGCATCAGGGATGCTGTGTTGCTTTCGCACGGTCCATGTGAAAAGTGCATGTAGCTGAACCCTTCCGTCCGCTTTCAGTCGAAGCTCTACGAACACCCACCAATCAGCATCAGGGGTATGTAAATACATATAAATAAATATATGTGTATAAATTTGAAAATGCAAGCGTGCAGTTTGAAACGGATGCCTTTGTTTATTCTGCTTGCCCTAGTCTATGAAACAATTCTTTTTTATTCATCCCTATCTGTATAGAATTTGTCTCCAGAGTCATTGCAGTGAGAACTGAAAGAAGCGAGAAGAAAATTCGCAAATTCCATGAGTTGTCAATGCCAAAGAAAAAAAAATACTGGAAACAGCCTTTCGGTTATTTTTCATTTTTTTCAAACAGAAAACAGACAAAACGTGTAAAAATTGTCCGAGGTCAGTGTTTTCAGATAGAAAAAAAAATTCACGTGAAACCGATCCGTATTTGTAGCTGACTGGCTGGATATAAATATGCATAGGATATTGTATGTTTGTTACATCCAATATATGGAACATGTTCCACGCGTCCATCAGTCCACCATATCATGCTTCGAATTCAACAGTATTTTGCATGATAGAAGGACAGGCGAGTAATGAACGGATATGAACGAGTACGAAACCCACTGGATAGGAAATCTTTCAGCACACATTTTCCAACGTACCTTCATAGTATAACATTTTAACGAGAGGAAATAAAATATGGTAATCAAAAATTTGCATTCAAATGCTGGCAGTTGATGCCACGCGAGAAATGCTCCGATTCCAAAATATATTAATTGAGTTTTTAGCGAATTACTGACGTACTTTACGAAAAATAAGCCCGAAAGCTAAGCGATCGAAGGAACGAGTATGATTTTTATTACTCAAACTCAAATTTGGATTCTTCGTAAAAAAATAAAAAACACGTACATGCTGCAATAAAACGGACAATACATCGCGGGAAAAAACTGAATACATGGCACGTTTTTATACCAGAGCTAGTATGAGTGAGAATAATGCGGGATATTTCGAATAAAGTGTGTCCACTTTGGCCTTAGCACACCCTCGAGACGAACTACGAGTTTTTCTTTTTACCCTGGCATGCAGCGACCACATATCAGACTCTCAGGCCCACGTTTTTATTTACTTTTTTTTCTCACCGCCAGTAAAAACGCCTTCTCTTCCATCCACCTATACAGGATCCTGGGCTCCGTAATAAAAAGTTACGTTGTATCGTCTGACCGAGATAGATCTTACTACTTAAAAAAAAAGAACAAAAAATAAAAGCAATAATAGGTGCACGTAAATTGTGGAGAATCGTGCGTTGAGAGATTTATAATTATTATGGTCGTCCTGCTGAGATTCCTTTCGAAAATAATTTTGAATCCTCTGCCAAGGTTCTATTTTGGATATTATTCGAGTAATTTTATATTCTTATGTTATTATCGATTGAAATCGAGAGACAAAATCTCCATATGTCGAGTGAGGATCTTTTCATTCGTTTCTCGAGAGACATCGAACGTAAATCTGCACAGCAGTTCATTCATTTTTATCGCTCTTACCAAGTGCGCAATATAAACCAGTTTAGTTTGGCTCGTTAACCAGACTCGAATTATTATCGTTGGCGGTATAGTATCTCTCGTTTTTTTTCCGTACAACAAGAATAAGAATTCAGCAAGTTTATTAAGGGCTGCATTAATGATGGCGATTGCACAAAACCGGTGGGAGCAGGAGATAGGGAAATAGAATTGGCCAGGCAAGGAGCGAATAGGCGCGATTGGTCTGGCAAAATCGTTCGAAGCAACTTTTCCAGGTTGGCTGATCTTCGTTCTAATTGAATTTCTTAGATAAAGTCGGAAAAAATCCAGGGGAAAGAGTAGGATTGAAACGCGAGAAAAAAAAGTGAGAATTTCAAACGTACTTGGCGTTTATGAATCTTTCTCCAGGGATGCTCCGTCACCGAAAAAAAACTGAAGATGGAAAATGAAGAGCAATAGCTTACAAAATTAGCAAAAATTAAAGCGATTAGACGATTTTTCGAAAGACTCGAATTTTCGTAAAATTCGAAACATCATAAAATTCAAACCATTCAACCGAGATTTTCCAAATTCAATACCAACCTTTCTATTACGATAATTTATTTATAAAAAAAAGAATCAGTAATAAATTCCAAAATTTGCGGAAGATGTAGCCTTTTTTTGAAAATTTCAATATGCCTTAGAATTTGTTTTTTTTTTTTTGCAATTCCGACCAAATTGTCAGAGGATCAAGAGCTTGTACAGATTAACATTTGTGCAAAAACGGAGCCCTCCAGCTCAAACCGTTCCCGACTTATATAAACGTTCGAGTTTTATAATGCCAAAACGTACACACACACGCACACACACACATGCGGACTATGTTCAGATATGATTTTCAATGTTTTGGAACACTTGAATCNGAGGGGGGGGGGGAGATTTTTGAAATACATATACCGGGTCCTAAGGCACAGTAGTCGGCCTATATATGTTCGAAGGAATTGAATATATTGATTATAAAATATACTGACTGAGAAATAATTCAAAATTAATTACTCGGGAGTGGTGAATATTTTCTTCTCAGAAAGGGAACGAATAGCGGTTTTAAAAAGAAAATTGATGTTATCAAGATCGCATGATGCTGAACATTTGAATGATAACGTCGCCAACGGTTAGTCGGCTTTACAAGATTCACAGTTTCGACAATATCCTGGCGCCTCGAGATTTTTTAGCGGTGAAATTTCACTCGAGGGTTATCGAGGGTTGGTAGGAAAGAGAAAAGAAAAATAGAGAAAACGTAAAAGAAGAATCGTCAGCGGGCGAGAAGGGCAAGCGTGCAATACGGAAAGCTTCTCGCATACGAACGATAAAGTGAGATAATACCGAGATACGTATGCGAAAGAGACTACGGTAAAGAGAACTACGTTTCTCTCTGGTTCATTCTACCACTTTCGACTCTACTTCTTCTTCGTTCCTCCTGCCTCCTTTTTTTCCCCTCACTTTTCTTTTTCTTCTCACTCTTTTTTTATTGCTCCACTCTTTGCTCCGGGATCCCCTCTAGCCTCGTATTCTCCTCTGCTCTCTGTCACACCCTTTCTGAACCTCTTTAAGACGCCTCGAGGGCAAGCTTCATAAAGAAAAAGCTTCTTTCCTTCTTCATCCCTTTCAATGACATCGGGCGAGTGCTCTTTTTCGACATTATCGACGATTCTACAACATAGTACATCTTGGCGGTTGGAATAAATCTAAGCCAACGAGATCCCCCCGCGCCGCTGAGCCATCCACCCCAACGTCGGGGGAAAAGTGGTGAAACATTTTTTCGGTTTTATGCTGAATACTTGTCATCTTCAGCCCTTAACGATCGTCTGGGTCTCACCAAAGTTCCAAAGACTAAAATGCCATTTAAAGCATGAGAATAAATTGAAAAAATTTCATTCTCTAAAACTGCATCCAATAATCGATCGAGTTCCTTTTTTTCCTGATGCTTCAAGACCCTCCTGGTGGCTATTATTTACATTCGTCTTTTTATTATTATTTCTTATCGAGCGACGAAATAAAAGAGCATAGAAGAGAGCAGGTGGTTCGAAAAGTTTAGTAGATTCTCGTGGCCGCACGATCGTACCATTAAGCAGCATATAAATATCACGAGTTTACTCTATCGATAGATTCGAGGGAGTGAGCAGCGAGAACTGATTGTTTATTCGCCTGAGCTCGCAACTTTCGATCATGTTGGATATTTCTTTGTTCTTCGACCTAACGTAACAAACCCACGAAACATACACACAAAGGCAGCAACAATAACAACAACGGACGGTCGTGGATTATATATTTTTGTTCAGAGGGAAAAAAGAACGAGCAAAGGAAAATCGTGGTGGAAAGTTCGTCGATACTCTCGGACGCACGAACGAGCCATTTATCCAGAGAAAAACAACGGTTTCGTTGCAACCTACGATTTAACTTATAGATCCCATATAAACACAATCTCTCAACAACTTTGGAAAAAGCGTTCTAGCAAACAAACCAGTTCGTCGAGAATAGAGCTGTTTCGAGATTTCTTTTTCTCTCAATTCTCCAAAATCGTATATAGTAAACGTAACAATTCGCGATGTTTCCCATAGAACCAATGAGAGCAACGTGACACCATCGACATTGATGGGGGTGAACAATCAGTGTGTGGTTCAGGCTATCGGAACACTTACCAGCAGCCAGCGAGACCAATAATTTGTTGGTTGACCGTTTAACGATGCGAACATCGAATCATCGAAGAGACAAGCGAAAAAGAAGTAACCGAAGAAGTTACAATGCTGGAACGGAGAATCGTGAAAAATTGGCGAAATCTTCTGCCAGCAGGATCGATCTTCATGGGATTCGGCATGGAACTTCCCATACATATGACATGAATGAATGCCATTAAGATCGATATTCGGACTAAAGTTTTAGCTCGCAAAGTAGCTCGACTAGTCGCATACATAGACCGAGATAAACTTAATTCTTTTTCAGCGTGAAAAGGCTCTCCACGAGGAAAGTCGATTGCGCTGAGGGAAAGTTTGTCTGGCATTCTCTTCCGTAAACTCTTGACTATCGTCTGGAGCATTTTCCTTCGATATCCTCTCACGATGACTATCGCGAAGTGACGTATCTAAATAGCCTCTATTCCACTAGCAATTTCGCGATTCAGGCTGATGGGGAATGTTGAATACACATCCATGTATATGGCTATAGATCGAGGAGAACGCTACGTTCGTGCGCGAAACTTTTAATTTCCTGTCAAAACCAAAAGGGGCAATGGAGAAAGAGGAGGAGAGAAAGGCACCATCCGGTGTGGTGTTTCTATGTGCTGGTTCGAGGGTGTGCTAATATACCGATGGCATGATCATACGCCCTTTACGAGGCATTGGGTTCTCTCGTCGATGACAAACTTTTCGCAAGCTTCTACAATCTTGACATCAGACACGCGTACAGCTCAACATCCCCTTCCGAAACCCCTTAAACTCCCCCTCGAACTCTCAAAGGAGCTTCACAGGCTTCGGGCCAAACGACGCGCTTATAAAATAATATTCCTCGTTAAATTGGCTATCAAATTTCACGGGTTTCTACTCCATACACCCTGTGCTTTCTCTCCACTGTTACTCCATCTTTCATTTAATTTTTCTGCCTTCAAACAACCTTAAACAATTATTAATGTTTTATCATTTTTACTGAGTTTTCATCGCACCATCCTGGATTTTCAGAGTGAATCCATGAATATATATTTATTGTTTTGCACGTACGAACAAACTGTAAATAATTTCGAGACCTCGAATTATTCTGTTTTGGTCTCATTTCCATCAAGTTTACCCCAAACAAAGCTCTCTACCAAACGTACCTTCATCCCACGACTATTCCAACAGGATAAGAAAATAGTCCTTAACTCGAAGCTGCATGTGAACCACGAATCGCCTTACCAATTCCCAGATGGGGATACATAAACTTGAGAGGGTGCATTACGGATGTGCTTAAGACGTATAAACGAAACGATAAACCATTTTGATTCGTCAGACCATCGGAGTAGTCTGAAGCTCCGTGCTTGCTTTCGAGTCTACACAAATATCTGCGACTGCATTATTCATGTACTGTTTTTTTTTCGTCAAAGCGTTCTCATGAATCTGATAAAATGTGTTTGCATCATTTTGCTCCTACAAATCATGAAATATTTTTTTTACTGCACAAACCGAGACTCTGGCTTTTCTGGTCGCAGGTTTTGGTCCCATTAATTGATCAAACCAATGCGTCCAATAATCTGCTATTGCTGGCATCCATGTGATGACTCAAAATGAACCATTTTTAAACGGAGTATTTTTGGTCGATAAAAAATGAAAACGTTTGATGTACTACCACTTTCAGGTGCAATCAAGCACACGTGTTCTGTACACATTAGTTCTCATACGTAGTCTGCTAACTATTCTGTGTATGGCTATTCAACGATGGGTTATGCGAAGCCATGCACTCTGCCATAATTCGACAATTTATTACAGTAATATCCGCGAGCCTACAAGTGTAAAACCCAGTACACGTTGCAGTATACAAAACTATCTCTATATGCGTGAGTCAAAACGCATCAATGAAATTCAAGCTGGGAAACTACGTTGAAAATGTCCCTTCCGTTAATTTGAAGCGAACCGCCATACAAATTTAATCTTACGAAAATACAATCGACAAACATACGTTCTGGGTTGTTTGGAAAAATATAAAATATTAATAGATTGTTTACATAAATAGGAAATGGGTTGGAACGATTTTCTGCACGTGGAATTTACACTCTTGCTAATTTACCCGCATACGTTAATCTTTTATTAAATATTCAATCCTCATTCACAACCAATGACATGGTTTTTTGGTTCCACGGTCTCTGTAATTTTTTGTTTACGGATTTTGAAATTTGAAATCTGTTTGCACGTTGGAAAAAAAAACATAACTCAACGGATTAAAGGTAAACGGAGAGAAGATTCCTGAAAAAACGGAAAAAAAAACAGAATGATCAACAAACGCGATATTTGCGTCACGAAGATAGAAATCAATTGTTATTTGAACGCGTGTAAAATCCGTCACCTGTAGCCCGAAATAGGGCGAACGTTATAAGTGAATTTCACGTGTGGTGTATGCAATGAGCCGTGTGGTTTTGCGCATTGAAATTTCCGATGTATAAGTGAATACGAGGCGCGGCGACCGCAATGCTCTATTGCTGCTTTGTCACTCCGTTTGGCGAATGAGAGGTGCAGACGGAAATGTATACGTGCATGGGTGAATACACGTAATGTAAATGTTCAGGCCAAGGAAAGGCACTGCTTGTATTAATTATTATTTCTAGTCGTGAAAAATCACAGCCAATACGAGGCAGCGATAAAGTTTGCTCTCTACAAATACTCGTACAGAAGAAATGCCAAAATTCAGTGACGGTACAAAAAAAAGCAGTCGACAAAATTCTTACCTATTTATCTTTCTGATGGTCGTTGTCCGGAATAAACGAATGAAGAATGGTAAAGAATTCTGTGCACAAGAGTTTCGCAACGTGGGAAATATAGTCTCCCCCTGCTTCATAGCCGCATACTCAATTAGTAATTAACTGAATCTTTTTCGTGAGCGGAATATCGAAAGAAAAACTGATTATACGAACCTCCCTAGAATCGTGCGATTTATCATTCCCTAACAGCTTGGACATGATTTTTAGGATGCTCTGGCCATTTCCACAAACATTGCATATGCACCGGTTATATCCGCACACAGGTACGTACAAACACAGACGGGCTTAGTGCCAAACATTCTCCCATAGTAACGGAGACTAGAGTTATTTTACGATTGCGTGTGTTTCATGGTGTTTACGCACGTGTCATGCGCCGTGATACACATGTAAGGGAATCGCCGCTTCTTGGACCCTTAACCCGGACGTTGAGCAGCTTCGGTTCCCAAAACAAACAACGAGCTTTCCTCGTACACAAACGTGTCTGAACGGTTTTATCGAATTGACGATGCGTTTACGAGGGTAGTTCCAACCGCCTGTAAGCTGTTTGTTCACTGGTATTCACTCGTACTTTTTTTTCTCTCCTGTTCAGAGGATACTCCCGAAACTACATGAAACAACGGCATACCGAATTGGGGCATGTTCGCCCAACAATCCGTTGTCAAACCGTATTTTCTGACTACGATACGCGACGATTGGCAGTCGCCAATTAACCCTAGATCGATAACCTTTTTTTTTACCTATTCCGGTACCCTTGGGTCATAAATGACCCCAATTTTGAAAAAATCGTGTCTTCGGTAAAATTTGACGGAAAAGGTTTAACATGGGCTCATTCTTTTTCGTTTTTTGATGCAGGAACACGTGAGCCTGGGGCAATTTTGCTTGAATCCAAAAAATTGGTCAGAAATTCGGTGAAACGATAGAAAACGCGATTGAAAACGAAGGGACAAAGGGCATGGGATTTAAAGTCCCCTGGGGTTGTTTTTAACCCCAGGTTATTGTTCTAGGGCTGAGAATCATTAGGTTTTATGTAATTTGATTTATTAGGGCTCTAGGTCACTTGTCCGTTATAATGCGAAGAAGTTTTTTTTTTCACGATATTTGGTGCTGGATATTCCTTTTTGGCAAATTGGTCGAGCACGTCGATAAACGATAATCGATTTAGCTTAATGAAATTTTCCAGGGTTTTTAGTCGCTAAAAGGTGAAAGTGGCGTATACAGAGAAAGATCTGGGTAGTTGAATACCACAGCAGCCGTACCGATACCGAATAATAGCCGTATGTGCAGCCGAGTAACCAGAACGACTATACGAACGACGAGGCCCCTGCATCGAGTTCCGACCTTCGCCTTCGCCATCTCTCTTTATCCGTATCTCTCGTTCTCTCCACACGGGCCTGGAGACACAAAGTTGCACCAGGCGAAATTTCACAAAAGCGAAAGACCTTAATGGAATTGTTAATTCAATCGGCTCTCGACGAGAGAACCACGGTCAATATTTACCGAAGCAGAGAACGTGAGCCACGTTGCGTTTCGACGAACCTCATCTTTACCTTCCATACAATCCACACTGCGTACATCTGGATCCCCATCAACCATTCAGCGAAACCATCCAATGTCCCACCAACTTTTCCTTTCCCGTATACAAATTCCTAATCAAATTCCAGTCTTTGCGTCAGATTTAACGCCTCGCTCGAGAAAGCACACGCTAATTCCTTAAATTATCTAATTCGGGATGCAGTTCCATTTTTAAACACGCGGCCATCCTCCAGTGATGGACAGTTATATGTGTCGTCTTTTCCACTCACGTATAAACGCGTTGAACAAGTTTAATCACATTTCTGTCTTTCACTCAAACTTCGACATACTTCTGATCAAACTTTCGAAATTTCTTTCTCTCCCTCTCATGATCTCTTCCTCCCTCTCATTCTCGCTGACTTCAATGCATTCAGCCTCTCAATGCACCGATTGTTTCTGGCGTACAATCAGAAGTGGAGCACTTTACAAGATGAATCTCACAGGTCGAGCTTGGTGAAGATGTCGCGAATGAAAGCACATTGACGAATGTTGAAATAAAAATGTGCGAAACACAAGGAAATTCTTTAGAAGCAAAAAAATAAAATTCAATTCCCTCAATTTAAACACAGATCGATTAATTCAAACTGCTGATTAAAAACTCACGAATCTATTTAATTATTCCTCGAAATGTACGTGAGTTTTGGTGAAATTTCGATTGAATTATTATTTCTTTCACATTTTCTACAATTAATTACGGAACGCAGAACAAGGGCTGATTCACATAATAGAACTTCCATTACCCCGTGTCCGCTGAAACGCGATACGTACCTCCGAACTCGTTATTTCACATTTTTAAATCAAACATCTCGACAAAACATACTGACTGAAATCCGATAACGACGTCGACCCATTTACCTAAACCAAAATAATAATCATAACATAATGGTTGCTGTATTTTTATAGTTACGTCGAAATCGATGAACGGATCGGTTTGAGAAAAATGCTGCCTATCTCTCCCTGTTTCTTTGGCTTTCATGTAAATGGGGATTGACTGGAAATTCTATAAATCGTACGATGCGTCCAGTTATCGCCAGTAAGCCAACTCGAATCGGATCGATCCCTCTACATCCCAATATATTTCAAATTACTCTCCATACACGATACGCAATCGATTAAAGATTGAGTGCACCATTAATCTTCGTCCATTTGCCTCAGCCAGAGCTAATTATTTTGCCGATACCAGCCTGATGTTTTCTGTTTTATTTCTCCAATGAAAGTTAACTGAAGTAACGAAAAAGAAAAACAAAAAAAAAAAAAGCAGACGCAACAGCGTTTTCTAATTTCCGCAGTTAATCCAAATGTTGTGATTCATCGGAATTTACTACAAATTATTGGACCGAATATTTTTGCAAAACGTCTGCGGAACAAAGCACAGAATGTATTTGTTGTTACTGCAAATAGCAGAGTCGTAGAAATGATTCAGAAAATGTGGGCGTGGGAATGAAGCAAGCAGATGGTGAACTGCAACAATCCAGACGATGAAATAGCCGAAGAAATGTAACGAAAGAGTTTCAGTGAGAATAGAAAATGCTTGTAACCGCAACGCAGGGAGAAAATAAGTGGCTCGCGATCTCGTACTTCTTTTGCGAGGTGTGCGGGAGGTTGAGTTTCTCTTTTGTGCCTCTAGGACTGTGTGGTATATGTATATGGAGTGAAGCGTTGCATACCCTCCATGGCCCTTCGCAACTCGAGCCAACGGCAGCAGGTCACGAAGAAACTTTTCTGCGAGGCACGTGAACACGTTTGCTTCTCCATTTTTTTTTGTTCTAACTATTTCTTTTTCAGTTCGGAGATTCAGGAGAGAAACATAGTTTCTTGTTCCGTCTGGCATGCCCTGTTACTTGCCTTGTGTCCTGTGACACCAGGAAAAGCCACACCCGCCGAGTTTTACTCGCAGACTTCGCGTAGCCTGTTACTTCTTCAGCTTTCCTCTCTCCCACTCTTTTCTCTCTTTCTCCCTTACTTTTCGACGTGTCTTGAAAATTTTCTTGCTATACACAAAAAGGTGAGAACGAACGGAGTAGCAAAAGGAGCTTGTGGAGAACGCCCGCATAAATTACTTGCCTGGATACAGAGAGAGAGACAAGCGTGTCCCGAGACTCCTTAAACTCGAGTCTAGCCTCTCTCGGGACGTCTAGACGTCGGGACGACGTGGAAACTTAAGGATATACAGTCAATTTAGTAGAAAGAAAAAAAAACTTTCTCAACTCTTTCATCCTTTTCTCGTCCTATGTTTTTTTCTTTCTATATTACCAACTGACATCATTTTTTTCATCAACCACGATTGCGCATCTAAATTGACATTGACAAGTTATCGCAAAAATTGAGCTAGGATTCGCGCAACTGATAAAGCAACAACTTTCTACATTATTGATGGCACAGTTGATAAAGTGTTGTCATCATATCGTTTCGATTCGACGAGGTTGACAAAATATCACTCGCGATCACTGATCAGGATCGTGCGGGCAAACTTGTAAACATTTCTTCGATTGGCGATATCGTTCAGGTCTAAATCATCGACCAGGAGCGAAACATGACGAGAAATCTTATAAAGATCATAGCCAATGAAGTGGAACATTAAACAAGGGTCATTCTTGAAGAATATTAATCGAAGCAATTTCGATGGACAAACAAAAATTGAAAATTCTCTTTTCTAAAAGAATTCGTTCACTATTAACTAAGAAGTTCTTCAAGGATTAACATGTGGTATGTTGAAGTTCCGCTTTAAGTTGCGTCTGGCAGGTTGGCAGTTGCGGAGTTGGAGAAAGTTGTGAAAAGGTGGATAGAAAGAAGTTTGAAAAATTGATAAGTTAATAAGTAACGTGAAAGTGGAAACACGGATTGATAGGAAAGGGAGTTGAGATGAGAAAGAACGCAAATTACCTGGGATGGAAGGAAGCTTATCCATCATTTACTGGCAGACGAGGAAACTCAATTTCGTACTGTAAACGTTTTAATTTAAATAACGCTCTTCGGAGATATTTTGTGACAGCCTTAAAATTTATTTTTCTAATCAACCAAAAGTCATGTCGCGTAAACATTTTTATTCAATCGCAAACCCAGCACCAAGTACTCTCGATGAAAATCCAGCAAATAGTTTACTGTACTTACGGTCTAAATGAAATTCATGTCCAATGGCGATACTCTCAATGCTTTAATTACAGCTTTGCGAACCCGTTGCACTATGAAAGAAAGACGCTATAAAACGTCCTTTTGTTTTTTTTTTGCTTCAGGATCTCAAACACTCGCTGCACTTCAGTAGTATTAGTTGATTAAGCGCTGCAGTTCGATTAATCAAGTTTTTTTTTCCAACGTCGATGTGCGGTCAAATTAATTTTTCTCGCAGGGGGAATTGTAATTAATTTTCCGCTTTAATCAACGGGCAGTCGCGCTTTTTACTGCTTTTTTGATCTGTCGGCACAATGCGCGCTGCGGTGCTGTTCGGTAAGAGGCCGCACGGTACAGAAAACAACTGGAGGCATCGCTATGGCGCCGTGAAATCACTTGAATTTCTTCGGTATCGTGCGATTGTTTTGTTCTTTTTTTTTTAAGCAGAACTGTCGCTCAACAATATTTTTCAATTCTGCGATAAAACTGAAAAAAAAAAAACAATTATTCACGGTAACTCTGATCAACTCGAACTGTTTGAAAATCGTTTAAAAATCCATTCTGCTTCCTTAAAGTCCGGATGATAACTTGACGTAATTTTTTATTTGTCGCAGTTTTATGGAAAACTATTAAAAAACACACTCGCACATTTAACCGGGTTTTCAGAAAATTTGCTGGACATTCAGTTGCCAACGTTTTCAAGTCAACTCGACGAATCTTCTTTGTTGGGGTTTAAGCTGTCGGAAAACTGAAGCCGGCAAGAATCCCATTGAGGGTTGAAAAGTCGCGTGGTAAGCGGTGATCCTGTCGGTTAGTGAACGGAGATAAACGCGGAAAGGTGTTGATGTTTTGTTTTGTAATCTTTTTAACATATGGGCCGAGCTAGTCACGGTTGAAGGTTCCGCCGTGTTCTGACCAAGTGTCACGCAACCGGCTAGACGTCATACGAAAGATTTTGAAATAAGGGGAGGGTGTTTCTTTTTGTTGTACGTGGTCAGTACGGCGTCAACGGGCGCACTGAGACCAACAGCCCCACCCGCGACGCGAAAGCAGACGCCGGGCGTCGCGAGATTCATCCCCATCGGTTGCCTGGAGCAACGGGGGTTTGTGGAGGCGACGCAAGCGTCCCAGAGCCACAAGCCACTCACCGCGAGTACGCGCACCCTACGGAAACACCATGGAACATGACCACATCAACTTTGACACACACACGCGTGCAGAGTCACTCAGAAAACTCACCTTCCTTTCACCAGAGACAATACCATTTCACGCTTCACCATCACCGTTGCACAACTGTCCAAGTATTCCCTACCCCATCGTCTTCTGGACCCATTTACGTAGACAAACCGAATGATTGCAGCAGAAACACTAGTATAGGTAACAATCGGTCTTGTGCCATGGGACAGTAAATCAACACCTGTCCCGTTTTCGCCTCAACCAATGTTTCTAAACTTATTCTAATAGAAAAAGTCACTTTGATGGTTGCGTCACGTTGATAAGATGTTGACTCAGCGAGAAGGATGATCGATTTGATGCTGTGTTGGGGGATCTATATGGGCAGTGTCCGAAACAGAATGAGTTTTAAAAAACTTTATTCCGCGGTACAGAATATGGAAAAAGAAACATTGTGTATTTGAGCATACACGATGAGCTCAAAGATCGGGTTTCTTTTAATGCCATGGAATTTTATTTCCGTGTTCGCCGAGATTCGCAGTCCCATCTGCAATCCGTAGAAACAGTTTGCCTAATAGTAACTCACGCGCATGGTGGAGCGAATGACGGGGGAGGTTCCTACGATCTTCTTCGAAACGGATAGACCCCGTCGTACTTTCGACCCTTTTAGTCACAATACCAAATCGCCAATGGTCAATAGAGTTCCATGTGCCTTTAGAATAACCTGTACACCATGTGTTGGTCGAACGGACCGTGTGTCGTACATGGGAGTTCGATGTCGTCTCAACAACGACGTCGACGACCTGAGCCACGTCTCTGCTCCATCCATGTATACACCACACGTGCCCGTTCGCTGTTAAACTATTTCTCTCTCCTCCGGCTTAAGTGTCTCAGAGACCTGGCTGTCTTGTTGTCTGCTTTGACCCAGCAGTAGAGCTCTCGCATGAGCCCACTCTGTACAACCCCATCGTAACAGAATTAGTCGGTGGCAAATGCCGGAGCTTAATCTTGTACCTGTCTTAGCCCGGCGCGAAACAGTTTCATTGTGGAGACAACCTTCCGAAGCAACTCGTCTTACAGGGCTCTCAGACAGAGCGATAAAACTATCCGCATATCCCTTTGACGTATGAGCGAATCTTACATTTTTTGACAATTATCAAAAGGCGTGGTAGTGGCTCAACGGCCAAGTATTAAAAAAAAAGCGTACCACAATCTTATATATAGTGAAATAGGCGTTTTACGCAGTCACAGAAACTTCAAATCGCCCTCACGGAGAATCGGGTTGAGGGAAAAGTCCGATATTAGATTCGAATTTTCCACGATTTTTTTTCTTTCGAATGGTTGAAAAAAATCCATTCAGCCAATCCAGTAAAATCCAAAAATTAAGGTTTTGGGCCGAGCGTTTTGAGAACTTCTCCCTTTCTTATAGTTTCTTGGAGTCGGAACGGCGTAAATCGCGCTTTGTTGACGTTTGGACATAAAGTATGTTGCCAAACCATGCAGAGACTCTGAATCTAAATGGCTCATACGGCCTCATGCAGATCAACAATTTCTCTATGACAGAGTTACTCGCTGTCCACCCTGGTATACACAGATGAAGGGCGTTCCCCAGGGCCCAGATAATAGCTAATATAGCATGGTATGCCATCCATATGCATAATCCCTAGCATACACGTAATAGTATTATAATATGGACAAGTGTGTGAGCGGGAGAGAGAACAGTTTGGCCAACTCTTGCATATACACGGTACTGGCGTTGGAAGCCACTCGATTTGAGCAATGGGCTCCGGAACTCGCATGCTACACCAAACCATTCGCAACTGCTACCGTAGACTCTCGGCGTAGACTCAACGTGGTCCAGAATCGTGTGCTGCCGTTTGCCTCTGGTAGTTGGCAGGTCTTGATGCACGATCCGGGACTATATGGACGACGATTCAATTGATTTTGCATTGTCGAGTGTGTGCTACCGTTCGACTCGCCACTTACTCATGCATGTGTACCAAGCACAACAAAGGCACATACTGAGTGTCCCGATAGCTGGCCCTGGGTCTTAGGGAAATTAGGAAAATCCAGTGCTGTGTACTGGCCAACAAAGGCGTAGAGTTACAGATGAGTGCGGGAGCTCTTTCAGCTGCAGCTTAAGAGCTCGAACGTTGTCAGTCGTTGCGAGCCTCTCACGTTTTCCCGTATCGAGTCACGTGACAAGTTATCACCGAGTAGTGAAATACCTCGTCAATTATGCAGACGACGCTGTCAAACGTACTTCTCCCGAGACTCCACCGAGTCTCTAGATGATACGATCATGAGAGTGAAATAGTGGAAGTCTTCCGTTTCACGAATTGCGTAATCTTCCACGAGTTTGTCAGGTTTTTGTGGAACCCGCTCGAACAAAGGAATAAAGTACATTTTTTCAGTGTTCGCACATTCCAGATTTTACTCCGGGTCGTTGTCGTTCGTCGACCCTCATCGTTCACCCCGCGTTGTCACTGTTCAACAAAATCTATGCATGATATATATCCATATTGTCTCTTTATGTGAACAGCAATATTTCATTCACGCTTATCGCGATTCGCGTACGTTAAACGAGAAAGCAATGCTTCGGTGACGGTGTTTTTTTCCTGCGTTGACGTTCAGAACTCTCCGATGACCGATCTGTCGTCAGATACAACTGCATTGAAAATTTTTGGATTGAGAGATTTGTCATTGCTGTGACGAGATGCTTTTCTATAACTGATCGATACAACATCAAAAAGAGGAGGAGCAGTTAAAAGGTTGAACTGTGACCCTTTATACAGAAGGTTAAATGGAGCAAATTTCTTCGACAATTCTTAGGTGCGAGAAACGAGAAGGAAAGGAGAATACCACGTCACTTGGAAGGTAAAGGAGGTGGGTGAGAAGCCAAGGAAAGTCGAAGCCCAGGGATGTTTCATTTATTCGAGGCAGGCACTCGATGTCCTCGTCTGTCTTGTCGCTATTCAGTCGAACCGGTAGAGGTGGAGCGAAAAACAAAGAAAAAAGTGAAAACTCGCGAAGCAGGTAGCATGGAAGCAGAGCGCGAACGTGCCTCGACCTTATTGTCAGCCCTCGAGAGTAAGAAAAAAAAAGGATGGGACTGAAAAAAGAAAATTGTAAAAAGCAACGGAGCAAGAAAGAAGAATGAAAATGTGCTGGAGACACTTTTTTCTTGTTAAACAGCTTTTTAGAATCCTCAGCGTAACTTTTTTACGTCTTTTTCCATATCTTGTTACTACCTACCCAATAGCTTGCTCGCCGACCTCTTGCTGTTCGAGGTTTTTGTTCCATGACAATTTACCCTAATTAAATATATCCTGCGGAGCGTATTATAACATTTCCTGCTGCAATTCGTTCGGATACTAGCAGAACGGGGCAGGACCTGCGGAAGCTAGACAGACAGAGCGACAGAAGAATGGCAACAGGGGAGCAAAGAGAGAGGAAGAGAGCATGTAAGGGAGAGACAGAAGAAACAGAAAATTTTCCTCTATAAATGTCGTGCTCTCAAGCTCTGTCTCCTACCTCTCCCTCTCGCAGGGTCATCCCTCCTTCTACATCTACGAATAGATATTTCTATTGAGTGGTATGTACTGTAGAACAATAAGGGATTGCACAACTGCAATCTGCCGTCCATGCCATTATGGCAATAGTATGCGCACGCGCACCGATCGCTCGATGTCATTGCAGTCTTTTTTCATTCTTTTGTGGATCCACACCATGTGCTAATTTATCAACTGTGTGAAAAGTACATGTTGCAAGTTGTTCATAACAATTGATAACCCAAATGAAAGTATTTTTAATAAGAGAATGTCAATTGAAAATTTTCACAATTTTCTTCTCCCTTTTGAGCGTTTAACTTTGAATGAAAATTTCTTTTTTAATATACTGACCGTCTGTTTTCAATTGTCTACCCATTTTTTCCGACGGGGCGTCCAATGACGGGAAGTTTAATAATCCAGCGAATTCTCGCCAGGAGAAAAATGTTAATACAATGTTTTATAAATCTCTGGATCCATCGAGGATCTGAAATATATTCCATCACCTCAAATATAGTATCCAGCGTGAAAGTCGATCGATCATCGGGCTTGAGGTGGCGAACCTTCCTCTCATGATGAAACGAGGCTCCACACTATTGAGAATGAGGGTTGTGCCACCAATCAGAGCTTGAGAAACGTGTCTTATCGAATATCCAGGAAATAATGCAAATCGCATTCCATAAAACCGTAGAAAGAGAGGGCGTTTGGACGAGATTTTTCTCTTCACCAAAACGTTTTTCTCTACCTATCTATCTGCCAGTTTCAATCTTCCTCCCTCTCTGTCACTTCAAGATTCCACGGTCGCAGAGATGGCTCGTGAAGCGGAAAACGTTGTTCCTTCATTCTATAGTTTATGATGAACGGTTCAAATGTGCAGGATTCCTGCAAGAATTCCGTAAGACTTAATATTGCGAAGTAAAATGGAACCTGACGTACGGCCTCCTCACGCAGCTATTTTTTTCTTTTTCTACATATTATGACCAATTCGTCATCGATTTTCGCACATCAATAAAAAAACACGGTCATAAAGCTCGTCAATGATATTCTGTTTACCCTTTCGAGCCACGCATTTTCCTTTAAGCCCAATCAACTCGAAATGGAGAAATTAATTTCCAACAGCTTATCGATTTTCCGAATAAATACCACGATTGGAATTTTTTTTAAATAAAAGGAATGGGCTATTTCTAAAAAAAGTACAAACTTCTATTATTTTTGCTTCCTCATGGAGAAACCTATGTGTGACGGTGAAAATTTTGTTTTTTCCAGTTTTCAATGTCAATGTGCTTAAAACGTCCCGAAATATTGAAAAATCATATCATATAAAAAATCTCCGGATGTGTGTGTGTGTATGTTCTGGCACTGTAAAATTCAAACGTTTATAACTCGAGATCGACTGGAGCTACAGAGCTCCCGATTTGCACGGATGTCGATCCATACAAGCTTTTCATTCTCTAAGAATTTCGTCAGAATTTCAATGGAAATACGCATTTTCTAATTTTTTTTTTGCATTTACGATGTTCCATAGACAAAAGAATATTTGATTAATCGAAAAAAAGGAAAAAAATCTTAACGGCACGGGTCCCATAATGGGTCAAAAGGCCAAGGAAACTCTGGGTTGAACACACTCCATTTATGGCGGAATTGGGTGATTGATATAGTGTCACATTGGAGGGTTAATATAATTACTGAAATTAAAGGACTTTGAGCTTTTGTAAATATCGGCTATATGTAGTGAATGGTCGCGATAAGTACGAGGATAAGGTAAGGAAAAAGACTCTTCTCGTGTGTAGCCGAACGAGGGCCAAAGTGGTAGATAGACATCAGACGACGTAAGGATGAAGAGAAAGAAGATATGAGCGAAAAAGTTGGTCGAAAAGTGACTACGGTGTGATGAGAGAACAGAAGAGCTTTCAGAATTGAAGTGCCATATAAATGGAAACTACGAGGCGCCGGAGCCCACTTACCTGTCTTGAAATATAGTAGCGAAAGAGCACAGAGTGTAGCATGTACCAAGAAACGACACAGAGAAAAGGAAGAGAGCGAGAGAGTCAAGGCGTAGAGATAGAGAAGCCCTCCACGATATCCATTGTCATACTATGCCCGAGAAAGCGCCGGTGGCCCTTTCCACATATACCCTTTTCCATCTCGGTCGACGCGAATGCAACGTCATCCCAACGATCCCTGGAGAATTTTCTTTTTTTATCATGGGATCATGTGAATTCTTTTAATATTGAAACTGTCCAAAAATTATGAATTCCTACGTGAGTTCGATGAAACTCGAACAATAGTGAGAAAAAAGTAGTTGCTTGGAAATCGTTGGGCATTCAATGCTGTAGTTTCACTCTTTCGTAATGAATCGCTCCAGTATCTTTTGTTACTTTTAAATCTCGCTCCTCTAATCATGACTGAGTCATAAAGAGTTTATTTATTGTTTCTGCGCAATCGTTTTACTTCTTTCGTTCGCGAACGCCGCCATCAAATAGAATTGGTCGTGAAGAGCAAATTCTGGGCTGTTCCAAAGCCGTTTTCGGTTTTTACAGACGGTGGCGGTATCGCGACGAGTAAAACAAAAAGATGGCTTGAGAATGCAAATTACTGAAAGAATGAAAATTGTCTGAGTTGTTTCGAACTTTATTTTTCCCGATAGGGAAGCTATCGAACAATAAAAATAAATGGAACTTCTCGCCACCGATTTCTGCTGTTGCACCCGCAGCAGATTATCATGATACTCACGATAATCACAAAACCCTTGGTCCAGAAAGAAATCATTGCCCCTAACCATGCACCGAATGATACTGCAACACGAACGCGACGCTTCTTTCCACGGGAACTCTCAGTTCTGAGCAAAGTTATTCATCCATAGCGTTTGCAGGATTTCTCATTTAAAATAATAGTTCGATTCAACTAGAAAATAGAACGCAGTTAAACATGCTTTGGAAGCGAGAATATAGGTTCCGGATAGTGGGGAGGAATTCGTAATACATAGAATGGAAGCGTCCATGGTATTGGGACGGTTCAAGGGATGCACAGTTGGAGGAAACATCGGTTGAAAGTTCGGGCTGGCAAAATAGACAAAAGTATGTATAGCGGAAGGAAGATGAGGGTAGTATATGGCAAGCAATGGTAGTATAGTACGAACTGTAGCTCGTCGTTACGTTCGCGACATGAAGAGAAGGAGAAAGGAGGTTCGGGGNGGGGGGGGGGTAAACACGTGCCACATAGGAAAAGCGTAGTTACAGAGTCAAAGCAAGTTAGCTGTAGCTATCTTTTGCGCCAGTGCTTGTTGTTGCAGAGCAACTCGAGTCACACATGTACCAAAACCATCCTGCGTTCCAAATTCTCATGTACATTGCCAACATGCCTGAATCCAATAGTATCACTGAATTTCCCACACTGTGGCAATGTTTGCGTGTGTTGCTATTTCCACGTACAGGTCTCATCAAAAATTATTTCTACTATCTTCTCGAGAAGTAAAAGTTGACATTTTTTTTTCGCAAACTTCAAACTTCGATTTTGTAAAAATCGCGATAACTTTTTGATCAACTGGCACTCCAGCTACCGCTCATTATCTTTCGAGTTATCTTTGAATTGAGAATTAGTGATTTTTTATTTATCATCATTTTTTAGTTGCCTGTGAACGTTGAGAGCGGGAAATATTACGAAAACTGTGACCTTTAGGTTCGGGTTCTCAATACAAACAAAAAATCATGAGAATCAATACAACGTAAAACGTATTCTGATTCATTAGCTTAATTCCGGTGAAAAATTCCTTAAAATTGGTTGAGCGGTTTTTGCGTGAAAAAGGCTCAAACACAATTTTGTAACAAAGTATCATTTATACAGAGATTCCGAGAGAACCGAGAACCGAGAAGGTCTCTGACCTTCGTAAAAGAGTGAACTTGCATGTTTAAATGCAACGGGTATACAGCTCGTCATCTTGAGCTGCCAAGGTTAGAAACTGTAGAGTCATATCTTTCATATTCGAGGATAAGATCAGGCTGTTGTCACTGCTTTGATACCAATCGGAGCTACGATGAGTCATCGTCTTCGTTGCATCGTAATGTTAGCCCGTTTTCACGTCATCTCAATGCTGGATAAGCCCAAAGTGATATAAACGCACATCAACCATTTGTACTCCTCCTGCTCGTGTATGTTGATTTGATCCCGTACAATGTGGCGCAAAGTTGAAACCTGAGATTGAGAAAGGAAGTAGATTATTCCCTGCCGACGAGGAAGATGCTTTTTCCTGGTTTTCCTGGTACAGTTTTGAGCAGATATATCAAGTCATCGGGCTGCCTCATGATCCAAATCAAGTTTCGCTGCGTATCCTCTACTACACCAGATTGATTCTTATTAATTATAATCAATATCGAATCTTCTGTGGAGAGCATCGAAGAATAAAACTCTCCTTGCAGAATTCCATCGCCTGAATATTCTCCATACTTTGGCAGCGATCCGGACACCTTGTACATACTTTTACGTGTGCTTCACATGCACGCGTGAATTATACATTCAACGTATGACACGCGCAGGTTACACCCGTTCAAGCACCCCATTATTTATGGACAGGAGCGTGTACCCTAGTAGGCGGTGTGAGGTATGACTGTATAGATCGCGTGCACTATCGTTACCTATGTGTATCAATATGGGCACATGTGATACAGCTGAGACGATCGTTCTAGGCCCACACGTACAATGGAACATCACATTCCCAAATTTCGAGCAAGTGTTGGGCAATTGTTAGTGAACATACGTATAGTGATGTATGTTCGACTGTTCGATATAATCGTGTTTCCACTGCTCCATCGAATTACTGCACAACGAGATGAATTGACTACTTGAAATCTCACCGTTTAAAAACTATAATTATCGTTGTTGTCACAAGGAGACCTGAAGTTTTGTCCAATTAAAAATAATTTAATGAGAATAGAATCTTAATAATATCGATCGCCTATTTCAATTAGTACGAACCATCGGAATGGTTGATAAAACAAAAATAAATACAACAATGTTCGTTCGTGAATGCAGTGATGCTCCTTACGAGATCATATACATTTTCGTGATTTACTTTGAAAGGAAAACCCGAAACTGATACCACCGTTTTGTTCTCATTGGGGTCCGGAAATCAACCACCATGTAAGCTGCCAGTACAATACGATTCTCTCACGTCATGGTGCCAGTCACTTTTTTTCCTTCCACACGCTGCTCCGAGGCTTCTTTCAGCCTAAGAAACGAGATAGAAGCTGAGCTAAATGGAAAAACACCTTGTCGTTTCTTTCTTTTTTACTTGTGCTATCGAAAAAGACGATTTTTATCGCGAGGATCGATTTGTTTTTCCGTCGCGGTTCACCGAACGTTCTGTCATGCGTGTCTCCATCTATTCGTATCTCCTTTTCTCTCATCTCGTTATTCTCTTCTTTCCCGCTCCGAGCTGATCTCGGGGGAACGCGTTACATTCCATTTTCTGTCACTGCTTCCACGTCGTCGTTTTCGTGAAAAAAAATAAAGAGAGCGAGCAAGACAACCTGAAAAGGGACAAAAATAAAGACATTGAAGTCTGAGTGTATATATGCTGGGAATTGAAGAGTTTAGTCCCACAGGGGATTTCCGTCCCACGAGAAAGAAAAAACAACGCACCGAAAGTGTGAGCTCTGGCATTTTAGTCATTGGTATGGTTGTTGCTGATCTCCGACGCTCTATTTTTCTCTCTTTTTCAAATCAATACAGAAAGAACATTGCCAGCAATTTTGGACCGTTCACTGATAAATTTTCTATTCACAAAAGGCAGAAGGAACAATTATTTATTTTCCCCACGGAGCGCACACTCGATAAAAAATCAATCAATTAATTATGAGCATTGGATGGTGTAAACAATTTACTGATTTAATTTTGTACGTGACACCTCAACACATTCTCGGAATTTGGAGTCATTGTAGAATAACGCATGAGTATCCGTCTTATTCGAGGTCCGAATACTCTTTCCAAAAAGTGCTCAACGTGAAATTTTAGTTGTCCCTGTTAAAATAATTTTTGAAACATTTCCTCCATTGACAGAACATTGAAAATGAAGTTGTGAAGTCAAATTTAGCGAGTACCATGAAACCAACTTATTTTTTTCCAAGTTTGTTCCTCGACTAAAGTCTCGCTTTAAGATTTCCGTCTTTCTCATTTTGTGATGCGACCACAGCGAGCTTCCAGTCACTCTCGTTTCACGCTTCAATTGCACCAAAAGCGATTTTAAGACCTCCAAAGAGCGAAGAAGTCCTCGAGCTTTTGCACATCTTGTATACTTCACGATTGGATCGTATATAACGTAGACGTATACTTTTAAAATAGCCGAGTTGTCGAGGCGTTCAAAATATAGAAAAAGCCCGCCTATATCTCTCCAGGCTTCGTGCGGAACGAGTCAACGTCATTAACTGATAAAAACGCCAAGGGACCTCGAGTGCATCTTTTCAAATGCGCGGATGCGGAAATTTGTCAGTGTATATATAGTAACTTCTAGTTCAACGTTCGATCATCTTACGTCGGTTACGGGCCAGCCATTTTTTCCTTTTGGAACTGAAAAATGATCACGTTCCAATGTAATTATATTATTGTTTCGATAATTATCGATAACTAGATAATCGACGAGATTAATTCGATAATTGGCATGAGTTTAATATGATGAGCAGGTCCAGTTATAATCAAAAACGAATTTGACAAAGATTCTGGCGCCTGGATGAGACAGCAGAAAGAAAATGAACAATGCAACTGCGGAGATGAACTTTTCGGGGTTGTTGACTGGTAAAGCTCCCTTGGCGAGCTCCGAACACCTCGTCCGAGATACTTGCTAATTAAGTCCGCGTTTCAAGTCACCGTCACCGTCCAAGTCGCTCATAATCTTGAAGCAACTCTGTGTGTATGTATTACCTTTTCTTTGGCCCCTTTTTTCAACCTTTTCTATTCTCATCGCTTAATAAAGCGGACGCCAGATGCTCGACCGTAAATTTTCGCCTGTCGTCGTGTTGCGACGTTCAACGTCGAGACTTTTCTCTTCTCGTCGGGTAGCGCCCGTGCGGAGTTTCAATTTTGAAAAGTGCAACTCTCACCCCTTGGAGCTTTCCGAGCTTCCATATGACCCAGAAAAATCTCAGCCTTCCCCGCACAACCGTCCATATTCACTTAATTTGTTTTTGATGAAATTCCATCTCTTCATCGCAAAAACAAGGATATGTTTTTTTTTCTCTTTATCTCAGCAGAATATTACGAATAAACACGAGCTCTGGTCTAATCAAATAATATTGCTCTCAAAGACTTGGAAAGATTCTCTTTTTAAATTCCATTCCGATAATGAATAAAATGAAATTGGTAACAGATAAAATTATAAAGAAATGACATTGAATAAATGAAAAACTACCAAGATATTTGTTCAATCAACCCTTGAAGCTGCATTTTTGTCCTTACGTGCCATCTCTATGGAGTTCCTCTGAGAAATTGTGTTTGTGCCCTTTTCACGCAGAAACCACCAGACATATGTTGATGAATTTTTCACAGGAATGAAGCTTATGAATGAGAGTAAGTTTTAGGCTGTATTGCATTCCGATAATTTTCTTTCTTCGGAACTCGAACCAAAAAAAAACATTCTTCGTAATATTTTTCACATTCATCACAAAAAACTAGAAAATGATACTATAGTAAAAATCTCTAATTACCGATTCAGAGATAAATCGAAAATGAAGATAATGAGGGGGAGCTACAGTGCTGGTTTGTGAAAAAAAATCATTCATCCTTTCAAAAAGAAATATTTGGTTCGGTTTTTTTTTCAGCAAATTAGAATAAATTGAAACTGTACCAAGTTTCCGCTCGATATCAGTCGCTTCACTTGCAACGGGTGGAATGTGCAGACCGTTTCGGCAGCATATCCAACGCGACTTGTTAACTTGGGTACTTAAGGGAGCGGTTGCAATTTTTTGTAATGACCACATGCTGCATTTTGCGATTCTTTCTTCCTGTGTTAATGTCCCGAACGCGCCAAACAATGAGAAATAGACAGATTCAGTGCCGTTTAGTTAGACTTTTCGCCACTCGATATTTTTCTTTTTCTCGAGTATCCACAGTTAATGACCATGAATGAAGATTAATGGCTGACCGAACAGTGGGTGTTTTTGGTCGGAACATTCCTTACCCGTTGTCCGTCAATGACAATGGGACAGACGTGTGTGAAGACAGAGTGTAGAGAGTGGGAGACGAAAGCCCACCCCGTCATTTGTCAAAGGGGAAACTAAACATAGCTCCAAACTGCACCCTTCGTAAATCCTCCACTCCTAGATAGGATACATATATCTGACGATATATTACACATGAGGAACACTGCGAATTCCTTCCAAATTACATGGAACTGAAAATTCATTCAGCAAAGTATTTTTTTCGATTTTTCTTGATACGTTTTCTTAAATTCCATTCCGTCCGATGTGAGACCATGCTTTTAGACATTTTCTCGAACATTATCCCTGGTGCCGGGAGACACTTATTTCAAATGCTTCCATCTGTTAAGAAAAACAGCCCCACGTCCCCTTTGGGAAAAACGTCCTTCTGGAATTTTCGATTCGAGAAAATAAAAATTCACCTAAATTTTATACGTCCGAACACATTGATTGATATTCAACTGATTAAATTAGCGAATTCCTGACACTCCAGTAATGGTTACATGTGAATGAACAATCATGACATAACCAAATTTATTCCGGATGTGATTCTATCCTCGATGTCTTCAATACAGTCACACGAAATATCAAAAGACATTTTATTCCGGAGCTTCAGGAAACTTTTGCAATTTTCCATGACCGTGGCTAGCTTTTATCCTCAACAAGATACACACGTTACAACCCAGTATTCTCTGCTTGAATCGTGCTGATTTTATTTTTACCTCAGACGTTTCGACCCCCGCAACTTCCTCTCATCCTTTCTGTACTTTTCTGGTTTCGTTGAATCTTTTCTTTTTTTTGCTTTCCGTGGTTTCTCAGTACGAGGCGCTATAAAACTAGAAAGAAAAAGTCAACGGCAAGACCTGGATATGGTATTCGCGTGTCTTTTTCATCCCTTTTCGCGCAGGCACCTAGAATCACTATGTACGTAGATGTGTATGTTTTTGTCGCTTGAGGCGAGCCGTGAATCTTGGAAAACTTGTCCGATAAAATTCTCTTGCCAGTTTTATAGTTACCATTTCACTGTACCTTTACTTATGTATACAAACCCGAGAACACTGATGTCCGTGTGCAAAAGAACAGGTGAAATTAAATCACACGTTATATTTTAGATCAATTTAAATCAATTTAAGTCAATAGTTGAACAACAAAAAACAGTTATAAATCGCTCATTTCACAGCTCCTTATTTCTTTCTTCCTTTATTATTTCTTGCACTTGCAACGTCACTCTGATTTGTTTTCAAGTCATATTTTTCATTTTATTCATTTGTGACAAAATATTCAAAACGTGGTATGCAAAATTTTCTATCGATAGAATTCCTTTAAATTTCCACCACACAGAGAGAATAGCGATATGTAATATCTCGCGCAATTTTGAGAGGTTTCACTATGTAGAAGTGGAGATATTTATTTATCAAAAACACGATTTTCAGCAGTTTCTCGTAAAGCGTGTGTTAAAAGTTCCAATTTTCAACATTAAATATTTCGATTTCTGAATTGTCAAGCCTCATGAAACTTTGCATACATTTTTATGTAACATCGAAGAAGCTTTATTTAGTTCTTCAAAAAAATGGGTCGTGAATTTTTTTTGAAAATTTGTTTATTACATAAAAAATAGAGATAACCTCGGACAACCTTGGACTTAGAGTATGTTGTTCTTCAGCCAATTTGGAACAACTTTCTTCAATGAACTCAGGCTCGGAAACCATTTTGTTTGTAAGAAAAATTAAAAACAAAAATTCAGATTTGACCGTTGCCATAGAACGTCTCTAAATATACTAATAATTAAAAAAAATCTCGATGCTTTCACGCTGAATTTATTTTTTTACTGCCATATACCATAAAATTCTATTAAGCCATGATGAGTGGTGCACTGAAAAAGTTGTCTGGCAATCCTCGTACGCTCGTTAACAAACATTATTTATCGTAGAATGCAAAAAAGGTTGAACACATTTAAAAAATAAAATAAAACGAATAGTTATACAAGCACGAGCAAACACGAATATTTACGTGCCACTGAATGCACTTATTTGTCGGCGTGGAATATAGTCTGCTTTACTTTACCCCTTTGTACATGATTCTCTCAACTTAATTATTCAGCCGTGTCGCATCCCGAATAAACATGAAAACCCGAGCGTTTAACTCCATGGGCGTATATGATAAAAAAAAATCTACATGATTGCATACCCAGCATTCTTGAAAGTTTGCAGCAAACAAAATCCAGCAAAATATTGACCAACGAAACTAATTAAGGCTCGAATCATTCGGAACAATCTTTTACAGATCGCACGAACATCATTTTACCGTATGTTAAAAGAGCCGAAAACAAATACGCGAAACCGCTGTAGATTTCACCTCCTCCACCTCCAGGGCTGAGCAGAGTTCAACCCTGTTTTTGAGAAACGTGATAAAGCGACATTTTTCCTAGAGACTTTTCAAATATATAGGCTGCTACATCCTCCGTTACCGGTGGCTCCGTGTGTTCTCGTACTTTCGGTGAAATTTCATTTTCGCATGCCTCTTTTCACGTATTTTCCATGTGTATATAAAAAAGCTGCTCTGCACGCCTTTTTCCCATGCTCGAAAAATAGGATATGTGTAAAAATTCTTTCAGGACATGTATTCGAAAGAAGTCTATCGTGACTCTGAGTCCTCAAAGGAATTCTAGCGAAACAAAGCGGCTCGAAGGGATGGAAAGTATCGAGAAATACCAGAGAAATATGGAATTCATTTAATTTTCTACGTTGAACTCAATTCTCGTGTAGAAAAAAAAATCACATCGTTATGTTCCATTCCCATTTTGCATGGCTAAAATAGATCTGTTACTTTGATTCTCTAGCGTTTGACGTTCAATATACAGTGTCAGAAGAACAAAAAAAAACTCCAGTCTACGAGACTCTGAGAGTGAGGAACGGGGAAGAGAACCAACCCCCATTTCCAAAGCCTCGCTCTCTTGTCTCTTGTCTGGAAGTAAATCCTCCTTACGCTAGAGCGAACCCCTTGATCAACCAAGTGGAAAGCCTGCGAGCAACTTTCGTAAAGTCTTCCGAAATTACGATATATCGTACTTGTGTTTATCGCGACTCACCGTTTCTTTTTACATACCATCTCCACAAAGTTATATAATGATGTGCCGAAAGCATAACCAATTCATTTAAGAATACGCGATTCATACGAATTCATCATCGTGTGAAATTGAAAGTGATTTCGTTGACAATGATCCTGATCAAGGTAGTCCTCTCGGTTTCAGAATTACCGTTTAGAATTTAATACAATTTGGCGCATTAATAGATCATGATTGGAAAAAGATCCAGCCAAATTTTCTGGAGGCAACAGAGAACTAGTAAAAAGATATTCGAATTGGTAGTTTCATACATTTACATTTGAGTTAAATGATAAATCGCAGTTCGCATTGTATTTTACAAAGAATTATTATCAATTCTTATGAAAAATCACAGTTTTCATGGTAAAACACAATGAAATGTATGAGATCGATGATAAATTCATGAAACTAACATTGCGAGTATCTTTTTTCTGGTTCTCTGTAGCCTCTTGAAAATTTGACTGGATCTATTTCACATCATAATCTACTACTGAGCCAAATTGTATCAAATTCTGAACGGTGACTTTAAAACCGAGAGTACTACCTTCATTTAAAGAAACGGACTTTAAAAAAACTTGGCTTTTTTTTGGTGCTCCTTTACGCTGAGAATACTTTGGAAAATTGAGGACTAGTTTTCGAAAATCACAAGGCGATATCCTAGCTACGAGAATCGGATATTTTATGACGTGAAGCAAGATTGCTGTACGTTTTCCTCTGTATCCTTTTGTCTGCCTTTTTCCCTTGCATAGTTTTGACACTGGAAGCTTTTCCATATATACCAGCACACAGCATTCACAACACAGTGGCAAATTCAACTCTCTAACAGAAGTGAAACCTAGCCAGGGCCGTGTAATATCCTCTCGCAAACTCTCTACAGTTTCCGTCATTTTGTCTCTCATCCTGCAGCCTCTGTCTGCCATCGGTAGACACAACTCTTGCTGGAATCCTTTAAACTTTGGGTTATCATGAAAACTATCACACGACCTGTAATGCAAACGAGTTCAATGAATGCACTCGAAAAATAAATATAATCACAATCCTTCGTTATTAGATTTCAAGACTTTTCGTGTGACCGAATAGATTTAACACGAGACTGAAAATATTATAATTCCCACTCGACTAAAAAAGGATAAGTACGAAGAAGAAGAAGAAGAAGAAGAATTATGTTAACATAATTGGAAAAACTTGAGATTTATGGTTATTTATAATTTCGTCTATAGTTTTGTTTTGCGGAGGATTTATTGAAATCCGGATCGATAATTAGTGTCTTACAAATAAATGATATTTTTTCCGACCGAGAGCGCCGTGAAGCTCACATTGTCGTTTTTATTCGTCGCAGCAGCTTTAATCTTAAAGTGCATCGTATACACCGCAATAAAGTCGTTCCTCAAAGTTAAAAAGATAAAACCCGGGTCAATATTCTTTCCTCCGCTTTGGCTCGTAGCAGGGAACGTACGTTGACATTTCACGAACGGTTTGACTCGACCCCAGCTTTCGCAGCAGCCCTTTCAATATCATCAAAGAAGCGTTTGGTCAAAAAGATCCTTGTACCTTTCGCGAACCGCACTGTTCTACGTGCTCACGTTCTCCACTTTTGCGTAATACCATCCGTCTGGCTGACTACATATGGGGTGAACCACCATTATCATATTTCTTCTTTTTCAGATTCCAATACACTCAATAATGAAACGAGAAACCGAGTTGTGGTTTTCAGTTTCACTTCAATCTCCCAGTCAACATTTTTTTTTCTTGAATGTCTTACGATCTATTCCAATGATAATCTAATAAAAAATCCAAGATTCCGAACGGTGGAACAAATTCAATTACGACGGAGTACGGTCTGAATACTGAAAAAGCCATCGGAAAAAAATACTTTCACGAATTTTTCATTCATCCCCCATTTTTCCCGTGACCAGAAAAACATAAAAGTGAAAACGGCCCCTTTGTCACGTATTCGCGTAGTTGAAAAAAAACGCATGCCTCGTAACCGGGCCGGAGAGTAAAAAATATGCAGTTGAAAAGTGAGAAAGAGGAGATTCGTTGTGCTTTTGGAAAGAGGTTATTCTTCCGTTTGCGATGCACCATGGATACGTGCAAGCTCGTATACAGACCCTTTGTGCAAGCTCGTACAGCCGTAACGGATTGCCAACGATTTCTATTTGACCCTTCACGACACCTCGCTCTCTCTTTTTAACCCAATATAGCGGAAAATTTATACAATGCGTGCAAAAGCGTATACATGGATGTGTCAAGCGCAAAAGATGAGGTTTCTGGGATAAGGGCAGTGGGACGTAGCAATTTCCGACCTGCTGGGAATACTCGTCGATTTTGGTTCACATATCCAGAGTTATAGTTCGACGTCAACATAAATCTGCACAGGGTGTCCAGCATAACTTTTCCAACAACATGTATTGACAGGGTGATAAAAGTTCTCAAAGAAATCGTAAACATGTGAAAATTCCAATTTCTTCAACAACTCTATAAAATTATATCAAGGAATAATTTTGAAGTTGTTCGAGGCTCTGCGTCATTACTTCTTCGTAAAATGCTGACATGCACAATTCTGATTATCATTGAACTCTTTATACACAGCCATTGCTGTAAGCGGGCCACTGACGGCGTGCATCAAACTTTGAGTCTGGCGACCGCCTGATCATCGAGATATCGTAGTCGTCAATATACGAAAAGTGTATTTCACAAGAAATCCCTCCGAGGTTCTTTAATCTTCATCCTTCCAATTCAAAGAATGTGTATGTCGAGTTGTCGAAACATCAAGAAACCTTAAAAACTGGAATTTGAATATCGAATTGGTCTTTGCATTTTTACATAAAAAAACAAACTTTATTCCTCGATTATCATCGCCTTACAATTTCTTTAGCTTTTTATTCATGCCGTGGATTCAGAATCAAAATCGTTGGGTTCAAAGAACATGCATTCGGGTCTAGGATGACTCGAATATGTGTGAATGCATATTTGTTGAAGATTGTGGAGAGTGCGGACACATACCCACCGCCTACAGTTTCATCCTTGAGAGCAGGATAATTTATGATGAAATACGGAGAAACATCGGGAATGTGGGTTGGGTGTTAATAATTTCTGATTTTCTGTGAGCTTTCTCGTTCCCTTGAGAGTGCGTCCCGCAGCATTCGCCGATAAAGCACTTGCAGAGTTGCGCCTCAGGTGAAAGCAGGAGCTGGATAAAGGAGGAGAGAGAGAGAAAGGGAGAGAGAGAGAGAGAGA
>JBAJMU010000003.1:5505663-5519070 GCA_037952995.1 Hyposoter didymator | reverse complement strand
GGGAGAGAGAGAGAGATAGAGAAACAGAGGAGCACGTGGTCTTGGCAATGGCAGAAGAGGGAATATTACATACTATATGCTCGGGTATATTACGAGCCCAGGTTACGATTAACGTTGCGGGACATTAATTCACGGTTATTCTCCAATGTATATGATAATAACACGATATGTGGGATTCTAGCTTGCAGCCTGCACCACCGCTTTGTAAATTATATCAAAGAGTTTCTTGAAATCGTAGCTTTATGGGGTCGTACGATGTTTATCTGCAAATGGGTCGCGGCGATGTACTTTGTGAAGGGCTACTTTTTGCTTCCTCATAGAGGAAGCTATACAACGGTGAATTTTTTTTTTCCAGTTTTCAATTTCACGGTGCTCAAAATGTCCCAAAACATCGAAAAATCTTATCTAGAAGAAATGACCTGATGTATGACTGTGTATATGTCCTGGCCCTGTAAAATTCGAACGTTTATAACTCGAGAACGGTTTGAGCTACAGTGCTCCCGTTTCGCACAAATGTTTCTGTACGAGCTCTTCATTCGATGAGAATTTTGTCGGAAAATAGAATTGTAAAAAAATAGAATTCGAATTTCACGGCATTTTGTGATTTTCAAAAAAAGGGTGTAACCGCTCGAACTTCCGCAAATTTGCAGATTTATAACTTTTTTTTTTGTGAACAGAGTATTATGATAGCAAAGTTGGTATTTAATGGAAATTTTATGATTTTTCGAATTTCACGAAAATCGGAGCGTGTTGAAAAATCGTCTAACCGCTTTGATTTTTGCAAATTTTGTGAGATATAGCGTATAAGTCTGTACTTTCGTTAAGTGTGTGCTTTCTCTTTACTTTCTGGATCAGATGTCGAAATTATTAAAAAACAAAAAAGTAACAATCGCTGCGAATTGAACGTTGCAAATTGCTTCCACAAGATTTAATACGATGCTCAAAGCTTACTTCATGAGGAAGCCAAAATTAAAAATATAGTTCCTCGTAGAAGATTTGAGCATCGTACTAAATCTTGATGGAACAAGGTGCAACTTTCAATTTGCACCGTTATTTGTTATTCACTGTAATATGTTGCAAAAAAGTAATCAAGAAATCGTTCGTTGGCACGAGTACCATCGGAGTTTCGAAGAGAACGAAAACCGAGATATTTTGCTTTCCACTATGGCGCCGTTAGCGAGATGTTCAGTAGAGAGTTAAAGCTCCGTAAGGTGAAAGGTACTATTCTCTCGAATTTGTGTCAACACACTAATTTAGCTTCCACGAGGAAACCCAGGGATGCCCTTTCCGGAGTACACAGCATTAAGATGAACTATTTTTATGCTTGGAATCCGTTTGCAAGGACGATCGTACGTTGGCATAAGGGCAAGAAGGGCTCAAAGTGTTGTCTCGTTGGTCTATCTCCATCTCGCTCCATCTCCAGCTATTGATGTTAATACCGGTTTGAATCTCTGCTATGATGTCCTCGTGTTTTTGAGATTGAACCAAACCCGGCCTTCGGCCTAGTCCTTTCGATCGTATAAATTTACGAGCCCTCAACTGGTATCGATGGCCGCCGACGAAGATCCGCAGCATTCGCTATTCGCTTTAATAGAGGTCGCGAGAATAATACCCATGGAGCAGGATCACCCGCCGTTATAACGAGGGGCCCATCAACCATGGGAGGCTCTATGGAATTCCCTCGATCTCGAGGAGATCGATGGATCCCCACAATTTGAAACCTCTTCCGGCACTTCCATGAAGACTCTCAACCGTTACGTGATGTACTATGGTTAACCAGATATCTCATTAAATTTCCCTCGGAGACGTTTCATTTCACGAACATAAAAAGAACGAAAAGAGAACATATCTGTGAATCCAGAGGTCAGTTCACATTCAAGTACTCTTGTAAAACAGCGTGGCTTTTATAAGGAAGCTCTGCGTGGCCATTTTATGAGGCAAGGTCGTAAATTTCATGGTCTACACACTCTTCGGTACAAATGTTCTGGAAATAGGATCGAACATCGTTAACCTTTTCATTATCGTTACCGAAAAAAAAAAAACACTTGCGCGACCACAGTGACTGAACATTCGTCAGAGTTCACGAGCAAGACTTCGACAATTTGTCTGTTTTACAAAATAAGTTTTATGCCTGTTGAAAGTTTGTATACTGTAGATTGTTCGGATAAGCGTGCTAGAAAGCGCGTCCTTGAATCGACTGGACGAGAAAAAGTAATGCACAAATTTAAACAGCGAGAAGTCGAAGATTCCTGACGCGTTTCGAGGGTACGGAGGAAAAGAGTGTGGCTAAGTTTTGCTGCAACGCGAAGCGGAGTCAGGAGAGCACTCGGAATCGAAAAACGCACAGGTACTTAGGGCGCGTATGCTACGATTTATAGCGTCTTTCTTGCGCGTTAAAGCGTAGTACGAACAGCATACCTAATGCATGCTTCCCACCGTGTTCGCGACTGAATCATAAATCGTTGTCTCTACTCCATCTCTCACGGCCAACGTATACTATAGCATATCTCCCTACATTCGTCTTTCCTTTAGCACGTTCTTACTCTTTGCCTATACAGCTTCTCTTTTTGTAGAATTCTCTTCTTTTCGTTCATTTTTCCATAGTAAACTCTTTTCCTCTTTTTTCTCAGTCTACCTGTTCTCGAGTAGCTCTCGCATTCGCAACTTTTCGATCGTATTTCTTGCAGCCCGCATCTCCAAGGCAGAGCAACAAAGTCTTCGAAGGTCGAGAACAGTCGCGACGAGTTTCCTCAACTCGTCATTATTCAAAGAAGCGAACGGACAAGTGTACGAAAGTGACGCAAGAAATGAACGTGCAGTCAACAAATGCCCAAACTTTTTCTTAAGAATTTCTCTTCTTTCCAGGACGCTCCTACCATTATCGAAGTTTCCTTCCGCCAGAGCAAACTCACATCATCGTATTATTTGTGTACGGTACTTACCAGTTTAACTGATTCGAAATCACCGCGTTTCAGCAAATCCATTAACCTTTGTCTCTCCATCTCTTCTTTGGTCACATAAATTTTGCACTCTTTGTCCTCTTTCGCGGCACAGTCGTCGGCATGAATTTTGTCATAATCATCGCTCAGCACACTATTGAAGTTGAATGGTTTTGGCGATCTCAAGACATTCTGGAAATCTGATTTCGGCAAATCTTGCTGGAACCGAAGATTCTTCACTAAAACTTCATTCACTATGGGCCTCAATTCACAGCCATCATTGTCTTGAGCTACCGCTTTATTTTCCTCTATATCAGACACTTTCAGTTCTGGCGGTAACGGCGAGTTTCTGATGCCCCGATCATTGCCATGTGGCTCTGCTTGATTCTGCATCTGTGGGTCTACAGATTTCGTAGTGCTGCTTGAGAAATTTCTATCCAATCGTAAAGTGCTCCGAGCCTCATAACTATCGAGCAAAGATACTTTGGGTTTTGGAATGAGATCCGGTTCGTGGTAAGTCGGTTCTTTGGTGACTTCTAGAATCATATTCTCATCGATGCTCACGTTGCTTCTTGGTGCAGTTATCTTTTCTGGTGCTTCTTCGAAGTGGCTAGAAGACTGTGACGAATTAGCAGGTTGAAAAGTGCCAAAAGTTTTGGCAGGCTCGACGATCGTCTCCTGGTCCCAACACTTTGTGTGTAAAGTTGGCAAACCTCGTTTCTCTAAAGAGGAATCTTTGCTCGTGCTTTTTGTACTGGGATTCCTTCGTTGAACGACTAAACATTGGTCCAAACCGATTTCGGGATACCTTGTGTTTTTCGGGCTTCCAATTCTCTTGTTATTTCTGTCTTTACATATTTTGTCAAGAAAACTATCGCTAGTGTCATCCAGCATCGTGTCATCAGCTAGCCATGAAGCATCCTCGACTTTTCTTTTTGTGTCACTATCTCCGCTCTCGCCATACGCCGAGGCTCGAACCACTGGCTTCAGTATCGATTCAAGATCGTTCGAATGAATAACTTGAGGCTGAAGCGATCTTTCGTAAATTTTTTCGACCTGTTTTGGTGATGCGTAGTGAGATTTCGCAGTTGATGATTCACAAGCGTTCCCTCGATGATCAGCACTCGTAGAAAAAGAAGATTGTTCACTCGAGTGTTGGTGAGGTGAAAGCATTCTTTTGGTTGGTCTGAAACTAGAGCAAGGCTCATCCGTCACTTGGCGTTCAATAATTGGCGTTACTTCTGTTCTGTCGCGTCTACTCTGATCCCTTCTCGGAGGAGCTGGTGGCCTTCGAGGTTCACATCCAGTCGAGTTGTCTTGAATGAATTTTAACCTCGGTGTTCTTGAATCGTCATGGCCACGAAGTGCTGGGAGCCCTGCATCGAATATAGGATTCTCAATCATTTGGGTAACAGATTCCGGCATAAAATGCTCCCCAGCGTCTGGACCTGGCCTGCAGGTTGATCGACATTTAGCAGTATTCGTGTCTCGTGTTTGTATGACATCTTGTTTCTTTTCAATCGTCTCCAAGACCTCGGGCTGCTGTTGTTGAGACTTGATCGATTCGTCGACGGGTTTACAAACTTGCTCGATCGGATCCTCGTGCACTCGTGGCTCTCGACTGGCAACCAACAAGCGCCTACTTTCTCCGACCTTATTTGGCGAGGTCACGCTGTTCTGCTGCTTTTGCTGCTGGTCCATTCTAGAGAGCTGGCCCTTCGGTACGAGCTGGTTGTGGCGTTGCTGCTGCTGCGAGCCACTTCTCATTCTTGAATTGCCCGTGGTCGATTGCTGATCTTCCTTAACCAGCGCACTGGCATTACGGCCGGAGGCTATCGCGTTATTTCGTTCTTGGCTTCGAGCACGCTTGAAAGAAGCCGCACGTCCATTCGCCAAGATCACCGGCGAGGCTGTCGTTCCACCGTTGCACGATACTTGCTCGTTTCTCGTTTTGCTAAATCCACCGCTCACATTTCTTGCTTCAGTAGCAACGAATCTCGAGCACTGTGTTGAATTCTTTTCATGCTGCAACGTCACCCCAGTTGAGAGCATTGTCACATTCACTGATTCATTTGTTGTCGTATTACGATCGCTCGAAACTTCGCGGCGTCGAGTATTCACTGAACCTCTCTGAGGTATTCTGGAATTACTGGAAATTAGCTCTCCGGACCGAATGCTATTTCCATGTCCAACAAAACCATAGTCAGTCGGATGTCTCGATCTGTTACGACCCGCTAGATAATCTTTATACGTTCCTCTACTAGCGTTGACGGTTGAGACATTCTTTGGTCTTTCAAGTTTACGATCGGGTCTCGTGACCTCGGTGCGATTGATATCATCGTAGCTCGCTGTGCCGTTTAACTTGTCACCACCATTCTCATCCGTTGATCTGGATCTGGCGTCATTTCTGGATCTTCGCAGATTCTTCGACTCGGCACTGCTGCTCGATCTCACCAGAGCGACCGGTCTGCTCAAGTCTCGCTTGCTACCGTTCGGTCCAGCAAAGTTTTGAGCTTGCGTCTGATTCAGCCATTCGTCAACACGTTTTTGGACTTCACCCTTGCGCAATAAGACTTCTGGAGCTTGTTTCAACACTGTAAGATTTTCCATAACGCATCGACCCTCGCTCGTAACCCCGGAAATGCCGTCCTGTTTTGATCCTCTCATGTGATCCTCGCTGCCAGGGTTCAGCTTGTTAGTGCTTTCTCGCGCCGTAGAAATGCTACTGGTCGGGTTGCTTTGTCTGTCTCGTGACCTCTGACGAACTTGAGTTTGCTGATTGACCTTGAAGATTGGATCAAGTCTTTCGCTCATGTTCTTCGCCCGTTGATCGTGATGTGGTTGTCCTTCACGTTCCTTGCAGACGTCCTCTTTCCCAACCATTTCTTTCGATCGTTCCAGCTGCTGTGTATGTTGCTGCTGCTGTTGATGGCGCTTTCGCTGATCCATAACGACTTCGAAATTCGTGACGCTTATGCTACCAGACTCGCTCAGATCCGAGGACCTTCCGTAATCGAGATCCTCGTACTCGTCCAGTATATTGTTCACGGACTGTGTGTCTATGGAACTCGTGCTCTTAGATTTGTTGTATCGAGGAGTCGCTCCCTCGGATTCATCGCTGCTCGAGTATCCATTGTTACTGATATTGTGCTGAGGCTCCCGACGAGGATCCTTACGAAAACCACCAGTACCTCCCACAGTTGTCTTTCGATAACGTGACAATGCATTCTCATAACGTTGAAGAGGATTGTCATCCTCGATGACGGCATGATCTTTGGTCGGTAGTCGCCTTGGCCCGTTAGTTTTCGCGCGGTGCGTTGAACTTTCGGGACACTCTTGACTCAACTTATCGACCGGAATGGAGCTATTAACTCCGACATTTTTTTGCAATGGACTGCGGTAACTTGGACAAGGATTCGTTCGAAACTGATGCTGCTGCTGGGGCGTTTGATGATTCGCGTACATCAATTCTTCTCTGGCCAATATTTTCGAACGTCCAAATCGTGGTTGCACATTAACCATCGGAGATTTTCCATCGGAATCGGGATAAGCAACCGCACCCCCGTTTTCCGTAGACAAAGCCTTGAGTACGACTTCGTCGCTCATCGTGATTTTTGTTTTATTCCTTTAACGAGGGTTCACATCTTGTTGCACATTGACCCTCGGTTTTCATATTCCCTGCTCCCAGCCATCAACGATTTGTCGGGTGTTCTGAAACACAGGAAAACAATATTGAATATCTTAGATCGATACTTTCGTGCCAAATGAAATTTGAACAAATGTGACACAGCGCGATATGGGATGAAGCGTTCGAGAACGGCTTTCCTACAGTAAACAACTATTTTCGACCGGTCAACCGGTACTTGCTAAGTCCCCAGGGATTTCCGGATCGTCGACCGAATGTGGAGACATGTAGATATCACGTTTTCCGGCTCATGGCGGTGTACGACTTCCGGCATGGACGAAACGAGACACACGTTCGTTGTAAATTAATTCGGGACCTTTTTTCTCCTCGTCGTGGTTGACAGATCCAAACTCACGCGGATTCGAGTTCGTGAGCCGAATATGGTAGAACAATGCCATTGAAAGCCTGCTCGGAATTCGATAACGGAAACTCTCCGCTCATCTCTCCTCGATGACCGTTTTCGGTCGACAACAAAAACGCGATATGAAAATTTACGAAATTGCCATCGTCTCGCATATAAACTGGGACTGCCAGACAGTTGCATTTACCGGAATCATAAATATTTTCACTTATTCCCTCTAGTAATGACGAATCCACACAAATGACTGTTTACTACCTCCAAACTTTTGAATTATCGAAGCGGTAGTAAAAATCATTCCGTTCGGAGCTCCAATTTCATAGCAAAATACATCATTCTATTATTTTTGGCATAATGTTAATTTATAGTTTAATGGATTTCGTTGACAAGAATAAACGAAATGATTATCTAATATATCGATGCTCGTTTCACTTTTTGCTGTTTATTCATAAAATGATCGAGAGACAACGTTTCGTTGTACGTCTCGCTCGATGTACTCTTCACATGTAAATAACCGGCAAGCAACAAATGTCATTTCAATGATTAAATTAATCTTTGCTCAGTCAGGATATCTTTGACCTCTCGATAATTTTTCGATCTTAGAAAGAAAGGCAGGCGTGAATAGAGACTTTTTCCGCGAGAAGTAATAACTCGAGAATAAATTGAACGAAATTGAATTAATAGGAAGACGTTGATAGGACAAGACCTCGTTTAACCCTCAAACGATTCCCACGCAAGTTGTCGAGTGCGATAATTCTCGATTGCTTCTTGCTTCTCTGACGTTTTTTTTCGCTTCGGTCACCGTGCACTAACTTTAACGATTTCTTGCCTTGAATTCCACTTTTAGATTATTTCATGCGCGTCAAATTCTAACGCGTGTCTGAACAACGTAATTGCAATTGGATTTTAATTGGAACTTTTTCAGCGAGTGTTACATGGAGCTCAAGCAATTTGTCAACCGAAATTAGTGTAATTATTTATTAATCAATACCGTGACGCAGAATTACGCTATTTCCACTTCTTTATTTTTATATTAACAATATTTAAATTATTGATTAAGTCAGCAGTGATCAATGCACGCGATGTCAATCACAATTCATGGAACCACCGCGTTAAATTAATGAATCATCCCCTTTTTTTCGAGACGGGTTGTCTGCTCACAATCCAGAGGCATGTTTCATTTTCGTCCCAATAAAATTGACATTTACGATTATTAGTCATGCGAATGGATGGAGTGTACTTTTCTCTATGAAATATAAACTGTGTGGCTGATTTGCTCCCATTATTCAGATCAAGCGTCCTTGTGGAACTAATGAATGAACAGCGCCTCAACCTACACAGTGTCAGAATCAAGGCCGAGTGCATTTAACGGGAATGAAAATATTGAAAGTTTTATACGAACTTTTCAAGCTCACGGGCTTTATAAAAATAATTTTGTGATGTTTTCATTGAATTTCCACAACCGTCCTTGGTATATAACAATAATCTACTTATTTTGATGAATTTGTAATCAAGTTTCTTATTTTAATAGTTTCGAATCGATGATACAAAAGATCGATATGATAGAATTATGCTAAAAATTGGATGCCGAATGGTAAAATACCAATTCCAATTGGAAAAGTGCTCAACCATTTTCATCTCACAGAATTTATCGTCCTGGAGATTTCAATTAATTGATGAGAACCAACCCAATAGGCTGATATCAAGAAGTGGGCGTGTAGTTTTATTTTCTACTCTTTTTCGTTGGAGCGCATTTGATTTACCTTCCCCACTCTGTTAATTTTTTTATTGTCGACATTTCTGCATGGCGTTCACGAAACTTCACGAGCCCATCACGTCCTTTTGCGATTCTCTATAGTGGTTGCGTGGGTTCGAGTGCAATAAAAAGCAGATACACATTTTCCTCGAAACACGTTTGATATTTCGAGCAAAATAAGAGTTTCCTTTTATTTTCTGCCCAGAATAAAACAACGGCTAACTTTTTCTTCACGTGATTGAGTCTCTGAGAAAAACATGTGCAGCGACATCTTTATTTACTGTGCGATTTTATACACTTATTCCCGATTTTTTCATCTCCTGCCATCTCATGGAGTTCCCTATGAAGTTTGCCCACAGCCACTCTTTCCCAATACGTCGCTGTATCAAATTTGCGCGACACCAGAGGCTATGACCTCACTATGAGTTCCAGTCGGTTCAGCAACTATCGGAAACTCAGAAAGACTGCTGCTCAGCTACCATCGACGCGCCAACTAGCGCAAGGCTGTTCAGTCACCCAACCGAGTTCTAGCCGTGCCTGTGGCTGCTCTACTGAGAGTACAGTTGCTGCTATATACACACCTCTTACGCATCACTTCGCTGTAGGTCATCAGTATTTATTTAATATCTTCATAATCGAGTATCAAAATGGAATAATGGATGAGCCTCGTTTCTCAAATATTTCAACATCTATTTATTCAGTAAACTTCAGACACAACTTTAATGACAGTCCCGTGCAAGCCCATTATGCACTTCAATGCGTGTGCATATGTCGAGGAACATTACGCAGTCCTCGATTCCATGGAACAACATGGGAACGTCTATATGCACAGCATATGCGTGGGACGAGAGAATAAATGATTTGCATCTCACTACGATCGAACGTACCCATACGCACGATACATTCGTATATAGTGATGGCCATATCCAGAGAGACGCGGCAATTCTTGCATACAAAGCGTCTGGTTTCCTACGCAAATCTTACACTCTCGAATTGCTCCGAATCGCACCAGAGAGATGCTGCGACCATAAGTCAACATCGAGCAAGCCATCGGGCATGCAACTTACACCTTCATGAATTATGTGTCGGCAATTGATACTTTTATCGTGCCCAAGATTTTTTCGATGGAGGTGATTTAGTTTAATATGTGAATCCCTGCACAAAACCAAAACTATATTCAACGAAAATTTTTTGTGATTATATTTTTCTGAACGCTCATCGACATCGACAATGAAACAAGTAAACTCGTTTTCTTTTACGAACGGTTTTTTTCTTTCTTTTTCTTTGGTAACGTCGCTCTGATAATTTATCCGGGGGATATTTAGTCGGGGGATGAAAACGAGCGTTACATTGCGCACGAGCTAATGGAACCCTTTAAAATTGAATGAATCTGATGCAAATGAAAAGATTAATTGAATAATATTCGATCAGATTGTTATGATTGTAAACTGATTCGATTCAACAACTGCTTGAAACAAATTTGAAAACAATGTTTCATTGGCTCTGTTGTAATCGAAGCTTCCCTGCATCCTCGCTGAACAAAAAATATTATAGGGGTAGTTGATGCAACACATTTACCAACTTGTTTCCGGGCCACCGACGATTCCTTCAGCCGTGATAATACAAATTGCCCCTACATGCTGGTCTTTTGAGATATCCGTTTACTCTCTTGATTTTTTTTTCGTTCCGCTTTTCACTGCACACACATATGGATCTGTGTGTTTATATTTTACTTTGAACCCCTTATAACTGCAGGCGTATCTTCTCATCTCCCACATCCGCTTTCCAAGTGCCACAACATCGCAGGAGCATCTCTTCTTCCAACTTACATACCAATGCAGCAATTTCTACCTGAATGGGCCGGAAATACAAAACGACTTTGTTCACAAACTCCCCAAGGGTCAGTTCGCCTTCATCTTTAATCTGGATTCAAATCCGGAATTAATTGATTGCTCAAGGCGACCTTCCAGCATTATGAAATTAAACTTTTTCTGGAAAATCCTGTCAGCATAAATTGTAGTGCTGTTTTTACCCTTTAACATAATATATGACAAACGTCTCTTGCTAAGAAATTCCATGGATTCGAAGTAAACTAATTGCATATCTGACACCAATGTGTATCCATAGAAATGTATGAGTTCCATACGTATGCCAACGAAAATGATGAAACATTTTTAGCTGGTTTTAAGGGGTTATGTCTAATTACGAGGCCGAAATGTCGTATTCTTCTTGATTTTTTTCTGAAAAGGCATTTCATTCGACAAAAATATGCAGATGGAAGTAAATGTAGTTGTAGCTTTTAACTTCACATCGGCATTTTTTATTTTTGAAAATATTAATTGACACTGCTCCTGTGGACGATCTCCTGGAGGTCCTCAAAAAAACGGTGTCTCGTGGTGAGGGCGAAATCTGCGGTTTGGATAATCGAAAATAAAAACAAAAAAAAACAAAAATATTGTTTTAGCATCTGGACTTGCAATGAGGTATAACCCCTTAATGAATCCTCGATATCTCGTTCGGCACATTTTCACACAGCTCTTTTGATTATTTTCCATAGCCTCTGCCGAATGACCGAGAGCGACGACGAATAAATTGAGTGAATTATCGAAAATTTCCATCATGAGCTCTCATCTCGGTTAGAATTCGGCATCCGGGCCTGGGGCAATCGCCGTAAGATTACGGGATCAAATAACTCTCAGCGAAGATTCCAGCAGTACATTCTCAGGTCGTATTGTTGTCCGGAATTTCGTTGCCGGCGGTGGTTTTCTCGATTGAATTGATTTCTAACTTTTGGGGTTTTTTATTTTTCATTTTGTTCACGTATTTTGTCAAGAAATACATTGAAGTTTTGGAGAGAAAAATAAATGAAAATTCTCGCTTGTATATTTTGCGTTCGTTATTAATCGTATGCTGACATTTGCTGAGCCGGTATTATCGTAAACATAAAGCACGAGGATATTTACAGGTAGCAGGTGACGCTATAGTCCACGAGTTAATACTGTTATTTCCGAGTCGGCAAGACTGGAGACTACAAATCGATGATACTTTATTTTGGTCTCAACGCTGTAAATATGTAAATTAGTGAATATCGTCCGTCGAGTGAATCGTACGTGGGTGAACCGACGGTAGCAGAACTAGCTCAATAAGCGACGATGAACGAATGGAGTTAAAAATATTTTCCAACTATTTATTTTTCAATCTCAAACTTGAGAAAATAATTAATCGATAGGCAGACACATGATCACCGATAAGCAGGAAAATAATATTACCATTACAGTTTGTTTTCTTCTACGAGCTCTGTTAATTATTTATCGAATGCAATTTCATTACCAAGTTTTTTTCAATCTCACAATTCATCAGAAATTCCTATCTTCACATTCAATGTGCTGGTTAATCATTTTAAAGAGAAGACAACTAGTAGGATGAGGATACTCGATATAGTTTAGTCCGGAGGCTTCCGAGAACAGATCTTGGCTTCAAGGAATGCAGGAGGATGAGGCAGAAAACTAAATATGTGTCTGTGTATATTCATGTACGAAGATATATATAGAGGAAGATCTGGACAGGCGATTTCAGGGCCGGCCGAGACTGAGAAACTTCCCAAAAGACGTCTTGCAAGGGATTCCGTATAGTTTCATATATACACGTATATAGCGAGCCATATAAGCGTACACAAAGGAGATCCTCGGTCCAGTACTCGTAGTTACGGTCTTACATCGAGGACTTGAAAGGTCTAGAAACGGTGGTGGGGGCTGTGAGGAAAGGAAGGTCATTTTTCACTCGAATAACAACCGTTAGATACGTGACGAGTAACGTGGAGTACTTTGTAACCTATTTGAAAATCATATCAACCATCCTACGAAATTTTGTGCAGCCTGTGTGCATTGCAGTTCTGGTTTCTTTCGGACCAATTTTATTGTTTTTTAATGGGATTTTTTAATCGGGGTGTTTTTCAAACACTTGCGTAAACGAAAGAAGAGCTCGCGTTTTTCGCTGGAACACGAGGCGTAGTGTGTGTCGATCAAGCGAAACACGAGGGTTGCCATAATTGCATATGCATATTATTTCCGATTGTGTACATTACTGCAATGTAGTCTGAACTCGGTCCATGCTCGTTTGTATGGATGCATTTGATTAATTGTTACGTGATTGTGGATTCGATGCTGCGATTCGCTAAACAACGACGTTACATCAATTTATCTCAATATGTCTTCTCAATCAAAACAAAACGAAGTTAATTGATAAACATTTTTTGTATGTAAAAAAAAATATATATATTCTTAACAAAATGTTAATTTTTGAATGATGAGCTGCGCAATCGTCCTAACATTTTTACACGACCTCTCAAATACTTGATACATGAACATACTGAATTTTCAGAATTTTCTTACCGTTTTTTATTTCAATCATTCGGGTGGTTGTGGTAATGATGATGGAACTATTCTTTTGGTATTTTTTCTCGTTTTTTTGGTAATTATGCAGTTTGATGACTTTTCCGAAAAATGATGATAAATTTTTTTTTTCTTCGAGATGTTGTTCATTGCATCATATTAAGTAATATTCCATGGGGGGAGGCTGACATTTCCCATAAACTCCATAACTTATGGGGTTTAAAAGTTTTAATGAATTTTTCAATATTTCGAATACATAGACGCTACTCGCAGGGGGG
>JBAJMU010000003.1:5331325-5505236 GCA_037952995.1 Hyposoter didymator | reverse complement strand
CCCCCCAGTAGCGTCGAAATATTGAAAAATTCATAAAAACTTCTAAACCCCATAACTCATGGAGTTTATGGGAAATTTCAGCCTCCCCCGACGGAATATCATTCTCGGCAACCAATCAAAGCGGCCTGTACAAAAAAAAAAAATTTATCATCATTTTTCGGAAAAGTCATCAAACTGCATAATTACCGTTTTTTTTACCGAGAGTTACATCTCGGTAAAAAAATACCGAGATGGAACTCGGTATTTTTTTACATTAAGTATTCACGAGGTGGTGTACAAATTTCACGACGATTAAGAAGCTATTTATTGAACAATAAGTATTAAAAAATTTCAGGGGTACTCAGCATCGTTTTGGTCGTTCGATCGATACAAAATGGCCATTCCACTCACGGATTGATTATGCACTCGTGGAAAGACGTTTTGAGAATAGTTCGGATATTATTCACTAGCGTGAGAGGTGAACATTCTTGAACAAAACATTTTTTGTCGTAATAACGTAAATCCTCGTAATCTCGATACCAAGAAAAAGAGGTTCGTGCTGAAAAGATGCAACAACCCTAAAGACATCGCTGTGTACATGAACTCCAAGGTCCATGTATTCTCGGCAGTGGCAAAGACATCGAGAGCGAGGGTTCTCCTTTTTTGCTCCCTTGGTCAGAAACCTCTACGTGGGGCCGAAAGTTTGTGAGACCCGAGGCGCACATGTGCGGCCGTTTCACCGGCCGCCGCGTGTCTCTCTGCCTCATGCTTTTATTTTTTTTCCTTCCTTTACTTTTTGTCTTCGTGAACTTAAATTCGTACCCTCGGCTCTCGAGAGAGGCTTCGCGTGAGTAAAAGAGAAAGAAAGTGAAAGGCAAGAACTCGAGAACAAAGCGAACGGACACAAAAAGAAAAAGTACCAGCGGAAAAAAAAAGCGGTCCAAAAGATTTCCTAAGGCTCTTTATGGTCATGAAAGAACAAGAATTTGACTTTCTGGTGCCGTTTCGTTTTTGCATCCTTGACTTGTAAAAAAAAAAAACTATCCACCGAACTTCAGGTACGTTGAACCGAAGGTGTCGAGGTTTTTCTCTCAAATAATTCAGCGTGGCCTTGTCGCATTTATTGATCATTTCTATGGTAAACAAAATACGGAGCAGCCCCGATTGATTTCTTTTAGATCTTTAAAGCGAAATATGTTAAGATTTTTATTGGAATTTTTCATTAAAGGGGAAAAAGTACGGTGGCTCTCAGTACTCTCAATTGTCATCGTACCAATTTTTCCAGCTTAGATATATCTCTGACGTCAATGTATCTTACGTATAAATTTCGAAGCGAGACGACAGAAGAGCGTTTTCCCTCGTGGGATTAACTGCTCTCGTTGCGTATGAAATTCCAACCCAACTCTCTGTCTCTCTGGCTCTTTATCAGAGCCTAAAGGTGTGTCAAGCTGCAGGCTGTACAGCAGACAGTTTACACGAGATTAAGCTGTCGAGCATGGCGTTAGGTATATCGTTTACGTCGCGCAACTGTGAGCTCTACACTGAGCTCCAATTTTGAGACACTCCGGACAGCATTGTGCAATGTGTATCCGTTAAACTTGGTTAGTCTACGCGAGGGCTTTTCTTTCATCTGTCTCAAAGGTATGCTCCAATTTGGATGTCTCAAAACTCTCCTCGTGACATCAGTTTCTTCTGGAATTCAAATTTCCATGAATTCGTTTTAAAAAAATTAAAATATTCACAGACATAAATATTGAATCTGACTTTTCGTCGAGTCGTTGCTAGAATTTGGCAGTTCCATTAATAGACTGGGTCAATTTTACCCGCGAACAAATTTCCAGGAAAAGGCTCTTATTATTTGTTTGGAATTTTCTTGAAAATTAATATGTGGAACTGCATTTAAAAAAAAATTATTACAAAAATATAATTTCAATTAAAACCGAAAGGTACAGACATTTCGAACGATGCGAAACCCTTCACCACGCATGCATGTAGCCCTGGAAGTGTCAGAGTAATAAGATCCGACTGAGTCATTAATTTGCAAACCGCATTCGCACACCTGCCACGCGTTATATTCCATCGTTTCTGCCTCGACGATGATGGCTGTCGTACACGTCCTTGGAACTGTGGCGAGGAAAGGAGTAAAAATAACGACAAAGCGAAGAATAAAACATTTCGCGACATCTACGCAAAGTGCGAGAGACAACGTTCGCAATATATTGTATGAGTGGAAAAATAATGGAACCGACGAAAGAAATAGAGTGTCTGGCTGAAAACGATAAAAATCGATGCCTTCCGGGAGGAACCAAAATATAGAGAGAGGAATATGGTCCTACGAGTGAAAAACATTTGTAATTTATTTTTTAAATAATGACAAATACCATTTCTGTATGTGAACATTCGAAAAAGTGTTCGCAGACACGAGAAATCTTATTCTTCTTTGACATTTTTAAAGTTACAGACCTGGGTCTCTCTGACCCGGAATAGATTGCGTCCGCCTGCCATCAGTATAGGTCTCGCAAGAGTGCGCGCACATTCCATGTGTATTCCTGTTTCCTGGCTCCGTATGAACGGAGACAACGTTCTTCGACGAGGAGACAAGACAAAATAAATAAAAACATCAACAATTACCATAAAGTACCCGCGGTTAGGAAAAAAAAAAAAAAGAGAGAGGTGGAGAAAAATTCGTGCATGGCACGGTCAATATATCTCGAAGCTCATTAATCAGAACTTGTTGGCTCATTACCCGCCACTTTACTTAAAACCTCGTATGACTTATAGAGCCCCGCGCAGAGTGCTCCCTACAAACGACAAAGTTAATTACACGCGGGGTCTTTCTCGATTTTTAATAGACGATCAAGTGCCTGAGACATCAATGCAGAGAGACCGTTTCCCCTCCAAATACAGCCCTTTGAATGTTCACCAACAAACTATACAGTCTTCTCATTACTTTTGAGTAATGCAAGGAATGAAATTTCGATCAGTAACGCGTTCAACAATGTTATTGCCAATGAGTCACGAGATTGCCATGAGAATTCTTGGATGTCAGTTGGTCGAAGACCGTTCAGCAGAAAATTGAGCTGGATTTTCCGGCTCGATGAAAAACAATCTCTTTCTCACGGCTGTGTTTTACCGTTTGCAAACAAAACTGCGCGGTTTACCCTGGATTGCATGATATCTGGCCAAAGAGAAGCAACGTTCATGTGTTCGACACTATGTCTGTACATATACAGATATGTAAACAGCCCCACCACTTTTTTCCCTTTGATCCTCGGACTCTATACAGAAATTGGATATTGGTCGTTACCAGCTTAGCATATCTCTTTGCCTGGATGTCCGTCTATCTGTCTCTCCATCTCTTTCTTTCTTTATTTTTCTCTCTCTCTCTCTCTCTCTCCTTTCCCTCCGCTCCCCTCTCTGTAACGTATCTGTTTCACTTGCCAGATTCCCTTCGATTCCATTCTCTTTCAACTTTTGTTCAACTCGTTTTTTCCTGTCATTCGAACTGCGCCTGGTCGAGTTCTGTATCCTCTGAAAATTTAGCCCCACGGGGGTGACTATGTACTGACGTACATTGTGAATTTCACCAGCAGACAGTTGTTCGCATCGTATCGTCACCGAAGTCTCATTTCGAGACAAAACTAACTAAATAACGACGAATTATCCTCGATGTCGATTATGTCCTGTGAATATGTTTTGCGCAACTGCTTCGCGACGCCTCTTTACTTATTCTGCTCGCCGAGAATCAAATTATTTGAGATTCAACCGACTAATCGATTTATTTTGCATGATAACCAAATGCAACTGTTGGTCAGTAAATTCAAAGAAATTAAAAAAGAAAAATAAACCTCGTATGATCTGTTTATTGGACTGATGTTTTTTTTTCTTTCCTTTTTGAGTTCCGAGTCGTTCGTCAGAGCAGAAAGATACGTCTCAGGAAAAAAAAATAGAATTCTGTGACTTGATAGAAATGTAAGAAGTTTCACGTGTGTCGTCCAAATGAAAAGAGAAGGAGATTGTGAGAGAGACGAAGTGTAAAATACAACAAGTGCATTCATTCGGAGCTACAGAGAGCGCGATATCAGAGCCGCAGCATCAAAGATCCACCGTTCTCTCAGTTCTTCGTCTCACAGCTGCATTGTGCGAGGCTTTGAATTTATATATTTTTTTTTCTTTTCCCCTTCTCTGAGTCTTCACTATGGCCTTCTTTATTAACACCACACTCGTGTTCTGACTCTCGTTCTTCTCGAGTTCATCCAGAATAATCGAGATCACGAACTTTGAACGTCAGTTGAACGTGTGTAAAAGGAAGAAAGAACGAGAGAGCGAGAGAGGGGCCGGGGGGGAATGTTCGCGATATCGTTATAATTGTACGTCCAATCTTCCGATTGTACAGCCCACTAGAACCCGTGCATGGAAAAAAAATTATTTAAAAGAAGAAAAATGGTTTTGTACGACCACTGTACACGAAAGCGATTGCCATTCAACACGTTCTATCAACAGTCGTGACTAATTTCAATTGCATGAGCCTCCTGCTGTATGAATGCGCCTCCAGCATTCAAATACATTTTGACATTCCTACACACCTCTCGCGGCGACACACATCTCTCCTATATTCAATTTGTGCTTTATCCATCGATTCCGATAAATCTCCTTGATAAAATTATCATATCTTTCCTCACGGTCTCCGCGATATTCAAATTTTTTCCAAAAATTTCACCATGATTAATTCATCGACTAGCAGAATAATTCTGATATGCGTGTCGAACGATCGTTCAATGAAGTTTGTCATCAAATTAATTCCTATTTACCATTCCAACCAGATTCCTGGTCACTCGAAAGCAAGATTCAGCATTTTTGTCACAGTCGTTCAATTTAATATTCTGTTGATAGTTATTTAATGACGGAACGTTCCACGCTTTCGTACTTTGCATCCGATTATAATTGATCCGATCATTAAATTAATCAATATTTTCATCCACAACAAGTTTTTCGGTTATTTTCAAATGGAATATGAAAAAAAAGCCCATTTGGTCGTTAACTTTTCACAACCACGTACACACCGTTTCCGAGAATATCCCGGAAAATATTCAGAATTGATAACAATTGGGGAAAAAGTTAATTATCCGCTGGAAAGCGAATGTATTTTTTCCAATTTCCTGTGGAATGATTATAAAAGAAAAATGAAAGAACCGAACGGAGAACGGGAAGAAACAGGAAGTTGACTGATGCATTGAAACGTCCAACTACGTATAAATGTGCCCCGTCTATTTATACGTCTGTCAAAGTATATACTGATAAAAATAATAGCGATAAGGGAGACGCCGGTGCGTCAAACTTGAGCCCTGCCTCAAAAAGCCTTTTCAGAATTCCAACCAGATGTCTTCTCTTTTTCATTTGACGACTCGATCCGTTACGTTTACATAATTAATTCCGTTTTTTGTAATTTTCTAACTCCCTCTATTGATAGAACAAACAGTTCCGTTTTTTTCACCGTTTTTAAATTTTTATTTCATTGCAACAATTAAGGGGCCATACCCGGTTGCATGGAAAGAAATTTATATCAAAAATTACGTTGCCACCATAGTTCCCTAGTCCTCCCTCTGCGAAATTTTATCAAAAACATAGTAATTTTTCATCTGAACGAAAAATGCGAAAAATGTCAAATTTCCGCTATTTCCGATAGAATTTCAATAAAAATTACCATGTTTTTGCTCAAATTTCTCAGAGGGACGATATGTAACCAGGAAACTATGGTGACATAGTAATTTTTTATATAAATTTCTTTCCGTGTGCAGGGCTAACAAAGTTTTTCACCATTATTCTCTGAAAAGAGAATAATAGTGAAAGAACGTCCCTTTGCAGAAAAAATCGTCAAGAAAACAATTTTTTCGGCCTTGTAACTGTAGGTGCAACCCATTGCCGATGACAACAGCGTAAAAAATGAAAAGTGTGATAATAATAAATACCTCTTTTGCTTTTTATAATCCACTCGGTATCCGTAATGATAATTAATCCTGTGATGGTTTGATTTAGCACTGTGCACAAATTTATGAAACTTTCACAATATAACAATGAGAACTTCACTCGCGGTGTTTAACTGCGCCTTTATCGTGATAGTAATGAATTCATCTTCACTCGCGAATATAACACGCACGTTACAGCAGGCTGGAATCGTCGACACGGATGATCAAATCTGAGCTATTCATCGGGTTTCACAACCGCCTGCATGATATTATTGTTCACGACTCATCCCATACCGACAATTCACGACTGGTTGTTCGACACTGTTCGTTGAAGTGAATGCTACGAATATAAAGCCAAAGTATATAAATGATGAATATATATTTATATATGAATGAAGTTGAAGCGCTGTTGGTAGAAGAACGTTGACTTTTCGAACCAAACCACGTCTCCCTTCCAGCCTACAGATCGTCGTCGACAGCTATCATCGTAAAGACTGTATTATGCGAAATTAACATTATGAACTTTCACCCACTAGTTAGTGAATATTCACTCTTCCATTTGAAGTTAATTTCATTCAAGATCGCGAAAATTAATCGTCAATGGAAATGATGTGCGATCCGAGAATCTCAATTTATTTATCATTTCCTGCTCGCAGGAGGAATGGTCATTAAATGTGGAATGTTGATAATAAGTGTTTCGATTGAGGGAATTGAGGGAAAAAACTAGTTACACGGATTGAAGTCGTTCTTTCATCGTTATTTTTGTAGATATGCTCACGCGCTCTGGCGGTAACTCCCGCCACGATTAATCACGCATTCCCGCCCACGTATTTTTTTTCGTCTCGAAATAATGTTCGCTAAAAAAAATGGCAGCATTTTCGATGCGCAAAAACGTGTGAGCGTATGAAAAAATTCGGGTTTAAAATAAAATGGTGAGTTGTCAAGTAAAATCAAAACCTCGAGAACGATAGCTCGCGGCTCTATTTTCGCACCTGACAAAAGAGACGTATTTTATAGAAACTTTTGCGAGTTGGAATGAAACAGGAATTTCCATTGGTAAAAATCGTTATTCATAACGGTTGCGGATGAATCGTAGCAGAAAAAAAAATCACTCACAGAGTCAAAGTCAAATGACTAATACGCTACTCATGTTTTTTTGCCAAAAGTATAAACGCAATTCCCAAGAAATCAGTGAATTCCCTTTTCCTCTCTCCGCCCTTGTACCCCCTCTTGTTCGCTGACTTTTTCCCCCTGGGAACCGTTCGCGATCCCGGTGCATCTGTCTCGTCGCGGTAGCAGAAAACGAGCCGATCGGAGGCTGAATAAAAAAGGAAATAAGACGTGGAAGAGTTCAGTGTGGAATCGCGTTTGGATTCCACGCCAAAGATGAAGATGATTACGAAAAGTGAATGAAAAACGTCAAAAAGCAAAACAATGTTGGAGCAGCTGAATGAGAGGAAGAAGCCGATTGAAAAGACGAAAGAGAATCAGATGAAGCTAAGAAGAGGAGGCTGTCGAAATGAGTTGGAAGTAATGGAGAAGTATAGTTGAAGAAGAAGATGATGATGGGGAGCGAGAGTGGAGAAGAGGATAATTGATACAGTCAAGCAAAATAGGAAGAAGTTGAGACAGCAGAGAAAAAGATGAAGAAGAAGAAGTGAAAAGAAGGAAATATAGGAGAATGGAAATACCAAAAATAACACTGCTGAAGAGAATGAGGCTGAAGAGCACGAACAAGCAAAAGAGATGCTGAAGCACCGAACAAAAACAACGACCTAGAAGCCGAAGAGTAAGATGTAAGCACCGAAAAATAAAGTACAGGAGTTGCGGATCGAGTCGATTTGGAGCACGATAGAACGTTGCAAATTCATTATACGAAGTTTGCAAAGATGATGAAGAACAGTAACCCAAATAATACGAATTATAAGGAGTCTCGATTATTCCGTAGCAAAAGGAAACGTGACAGGGAATGCTGTCCAGCAAGTCGGAGCTCACCTCCTCTGTATTTAATAATACACACACGCTGCTTCTATATACGTAAGAGCACGTTATATTAGTCGTATACGAACTGTGTTCCCTCGACTTAAAATACACATACACACACACACCGGTATATTGTTATTCCGTTGGGCCACGCGGTCGCGAACCGTATACGTCGGGGCCCTCCGAGATACTGAAGCCTTCGAGAGATTCCAAGACTCGCAGACTGAGAACCCCGACCCAAGGCCTCTCTCGGTCTTTTCTGGTCTCTCGGTGCTGGGCCCCCCGAAGAACGGGGCAACCGGAGCCGAGCGTTGTATACTATAGAATCCATATATATATGTATAGAGCTATACTTTTATATAGGTATACGGATGGACGTATGTATGAGTATATGCTGCACGTACATATCGTCGACTATTTAACGCTCGGGGACCCCACGTGGGTCTACGGACCGCGTGCGCTCTCTCTCCCCCTCTCTCTCTCTCTCTCTCTATCTTCTCCTCTCGTGTGCATCGTTGAATCAGTTTATATAGCCGCAACATAACTCTGGTTTCCGACCCGCACCCATAGAAAACTTACGTACGCATAACAAGAAATTCTGATATCTCCCGCAGTTCATAACATCTTCAATTTTTATTCAAACTTTTTATTTCTCATAAAATACGAATAAAAGGGAATTTAAATTTCCAAAATCACTGCTTTCACATCAGATACCGAAACGCTGAATTTCATCAGTTTTTGAAGATATATAAAAATATTTAAAACCTCGCGTCGAGGATTTAATGACGCAGCAATCATCGATGCATTCCCGATTCCTATCAAAGCTTCAATCTCAAACGAAATCACACAATGCATTCAGTTCACATTATTCCGTTAGGCGAATTGAACTTTTCTCGATGCTTTCTCTTTTTTTTTTTGGCATCGTGTACATTGATACTCCCATGAGGCAACGCGATTGTACGAAATGTTTCGAATCGTATGTTTCAGAAATTAACTTGTTTTAGAGACGAAAAAATCAAGCAGAATTGGCTGGAAAAACTGATTTCGTGATTAGAAAATATGGTTCTTTTCGTATGTCTCAAAAAATAATCTCATATACTTGGTAAAACTTGATCCAATGAATCTACTTTGATGGAGAAAGGAAAATGAACTTTTGACAACAAAAAAAATGCAGATTCGTTGCATTGTAGTCCAAAATCTTCTTTATTCTATTTTATTGGTTTATCATTAATTCTGCGTCGATGGACGATGAAGTTAAAATTCGTACCATTGCATAAATAATATATATCTCTGCAAAAAGAGAAGAAGCTTAGAAAATCCGATTCGTCGTCGTTTATCCATGAGTAATGAAATCTTTCTCGCGCAGCTCTTCACATACTTCATGGTGCATTATTGTTTTTAATTTATTTTCCAGATTTACGATGGAACGAAATATTCAAAGCCGGTTGATTAATTCAGCGAGATTAACGCAGTAAGAGCGAGCGAGATGTATTTTTGATGTAGTGAATGGGCTTCGGTGGGTCTCTGTAACCAGTTTTCCCACTCGAAAACGTCTGTTCCCGAGAGACCTTTATGGCAGATTACAAGCGTCTCTGCTTCCTCTCGGTCAGCCACGCCTCCACGTAATTTCGAATGGTTCGAGGCGAATAGCCACTCTAAAAATCGGCTTTTCATTCCCACTAGAAAAGTAATATTTATTTACCATTACAATATCAGCGTGCGATGGGAATCGTGTAGAAAAACTGTCGAAAAAGGAGCTCAATGAATTTCTCTTTCATAGATTGACTTCATACAGAAAAATGGAATCAATTTTCCTGCTAAAAGTTCCTATGTGTCTGGAAAAGAGAAACTTTTGAAAAATGTTTTCAAAAACAGGCGTGACGTTGTGTGGCTGATTTCGAGCAGAATAGTATTTTATGATTGCAACCTTTACAATGATGCAAAGTTTCAATAATTAATTTACTCCAAAATTTGGCGATAAATCTGTTGGATTTCGAGTGTCGAATAAATTTGTTAAAACTTCCAAATTGGATAGCATCTCGTCGGTCATCCAGGTTTAATTTTTTTTCAAATTACATAAACTCTCCCATCCTCTGTGTTTCCAGTCTCCGTCCTATGGTCCTTGCCAATAGTATGGAGAATTATTTTAAAAATTATTTCAGCAGAAAGTTGTTGAAGGATTTTGTATGTCAAATAAAAAATCAAATGATAATGATTGGAGGCGCGAGTATAGAGAAGTTTATCCACTTACGGGGGAACGACACAATTTCGAGATAGCGGACGGAAAACCTTTCGTACGTTAGAGGGAAGGGGTAATCAAGAACGCGATCTCTCTTGGTTCCAGCAAATAGAACAAGAAGAAGCTAGCAAAGCCAACTCGGAGTACCAACTAAGTTACAAATCTATAGATATAGACATGTTAGTATATGAATGAGCATATATGTATGTATAGGATGTGGATGAGAAACTGCAACGAGCGGCAATGCTGCTTCTCCATGTTCCCATCCGGGAAAAGCGATGAAGCGCCACCAACACTACAAATCCAGCTCATTGGCTGTCTCGTACCTCCTGTTTAGAAAACGTGCTTGAGAAAAAAACTGATCACCACTTTTTTTTGTACCATGTAACCGAGGAAGGCAGGGAGCGATTGGAAAGAATTAGGTATTTGGGTCATCGAACGAAAGATGGAAAAGAAGAGATAAAGTACACACGGTATAGGCTGCACTCAAAAAGTAATCGAGGCCATGAGATTCATCAAAACGTAATCATGAGACTTATTTGTACGGCATGTGGTACAGTTTTTGGAAAAATAGAAGTGATGCTGTGAAATGATTTTTTCACTGCGTCGATTCGGACGTCGCAATAAACGAAATTTATAATACCTTTTTCTTGGACTAAGTTGATAGAGGATGCCGAAGGGTTATCTCGATTTTCATTTCAACTTCTAGGAGCTAGCTCATGCGGCAGTTGTCTAAAGTCACCAGCGTTTTTGTAAAGCCCTTTGAAGCAGCTTTAGACAATAAATATTTGGTCGTTCGTACGTCAAGATTACGATGGGGCATGGTTCGAGTCAGGGAAAAGACTCAGCTGTGCAATGTACCATGCTGGAAAAAGGATCATGGCCTTTTGGTCCTAAGGCGGAGCGAAACTATAGAGGCTGGTTGAGGAAACACAAACGGGCATGGTAAATCGTAAGGGTTTTCACTTTTCGTCTATACGGATCTGTGCACTATAAACTTACTCCTTTCAAGTGTAAACGCGTGTGCTGGCGGATGTTATTAGGAAAAAAGGCTTCCTCGCTGGTCTCAATGACGAAGATCGAAATAGATGTATTCTGAGATGGGAAAAGAAAATACATTATTATTTTTTGCTTCCTCATAGAGGAAGCTATGTGACGGTGAACATTTTTTTCTTTCCATTTTTCAATGTCGATGTGCTTAAAATGACTGAAAACATCGAAATATCAAATTTAGGAAAAATTTCCGTTTTTAACTCGAGCGATATTTGAGCTGCAGGGCTCTCGTTGTGCACAGATGTTAATCTATACAAGCTCTTCATTTCCTGACAATTTTGTCGGAATTTCTAGAAAATACGAATTCTACGGTATTTTGAAATTAAGAAAAAAAGAGTGTAACCGCTCTATCTTCCGCAAACTTGGAGATCTATTGCTAATTTTTATTTTCATAAATACAGTTTCATAATAGGAAGGTTGGTATTGAATTTGGGAAATATCGGTTGAAAGGTTCAAATTTTATGACTTTGGGAACTTCACGAAAAGCTGAGTTGTTCGTTAAATCGTCTCACCGCTTTAATGTATAAACATTTTCTAAGATATTGTGCAAGTCTGTACTTCCTCTTCACTTTCTGGATTATATTTTGTTTTTAAACTAAAAAATCGATATATGAGTGGAAATTTTATTTAAAAAGCTGGAAAAGCTTCCTCAAGATTTAACACGATGCCCAAAATTAAAAGTATAGCACCTCGTAGAGGAAGATTCATTATTTTTCCTTGGAGAACTTTCATATTCATAAGAAATCGTACTGAGGGAATGATTGCCAAAAATAACGAAAATGAAGACGCATCAGAAGTCGAGAAAAGATACGTCAATAAAACTTTTTCTTCTAATTTTGTGTTTCTTCTCCGTGATAATTCTTCTCAACTCGCAGAGCGAAATCTCAATCCTTCTAGTGTAGACAGTCTGTACACAAGAGATCGAAAAGAGAGAAGTTCATCCTGAAGGTGGCAGGGGGGCGGCTCTCGTTCGATCGCTTGCGGAATATAACAACTCGCCCGTAGTATCCACACGGGGGAAAGCCCCGTACCGAGACTAAGTCACGTTCGAATGATAAATACCTTTGAGATACAACACCACCGCGTGCGAGGATACTGCACGTACAGAAAGCCCAGATATTATATCTATAAGCTACGTAGTATATATTTATTGTTGTATCGCTAGTCTTGCCTCGTTGCGCTAAGCTTTTACGCGAAAATGAACCACGCCGAAGTTATACTCATTCGGAAAGTAGCATCAGCACAGACAGCAGCGAATTTCCTGTGCGATATAAACTACCACGCAAAGTTTCGAAGCATTCCTATCCCTCGTTGTAATTTATTTAAAACGTCATTCAACCAAAGAAAAATAATGTGAAAAATGTACAAAATGTAAATTTACGAATATTTGCAACGTCCGGAAATTTCTCGTTTCAAGTAGAGTAAAGAAATAATTATGTGTAAAGCAAATATGACTTTATTGATGAACTCTAGCCGTGCCTGCGGGCTTCTCCCCGCACGACACTTAGTTGATGCTGAAGGGTACAGCTAGCTTGATATGAAAAGTGGATTTTTTTTTTCAAAATCTTCAAACTTTGAGTTCATGAAAATTGGCTAGAACTTTTTTTCTTCACATTGACGCTCCAGCTGCCGCTTATTATCTACGTTTTTGAATTATCTTTGAATTAGTAATTAGCAATTTTTTCTCATTTATTATAATTTTTCAGTTGCTTGTGTGATCTTGGAAAGTGGCAAGTATGACAAAAAATGTGATTTTTTGGTTCAAGTTGCCAAAATTAATAAATTATCGGAATGCAGCACAGCCTAAAATCGTTTCCAATTCCTGTGAAAGATTCAGCAAAATTGGTTCAGTAGTTTTTGCGTGAGAAAGGCACAAACACAATTTTGTAGTGGATTTTTATCTATGGACACCAACTGCATCGAAATTCCCTGTATAGGTTGAGAAAGTAATTAGTGAATTATCGCTTCAACTAGCTTAGTTGATCGGTAGATAAAATGGTGGGTAATAGCGAGCACATTGGATCAGAGTGAAAAGCCTGATATTCACGTCATCCCAGTTGAGAGGGTAAAGTCGCGAATGCAATGTGTTATCGCCGAGGCTTCACCGTACGTTGGAGAAGCACATCTGTTGTCGAAAGTGCGGAGGAGGATCAGTACGTTGCTTATGGGTTTTGCTCCACATCGCTCGGTCACAATGGTGATTAAGGGAACAAAAGCTGCGTACCGTGAATATCCGCGCCAGCCACACTGCTCTTATACTTACCCATTGTATATCCCCAGCAAACCTATTCTCCAATCCTCCCTGTGCGGTTTAAATACACAGGATCGTGTTTATGGAATACCTATGCTTTTTGTTAATTCGTGACAATGAGACTCAGGAGACTCGCCATAGGCTGATCAAGTCATCAGCACAACAAATACTTACCATCGCCTGCTCCGTTTCGAAACAAAAGAGAGACCATGATTCGAGGGAACGATCGTTCGTTTGCAGTCCCGAACAAATTTCAACGTGCGTTTATTTTATTTCTGCGAGGGAAAGAAGACAAAGTTAGAGCCTAATATTCGACCGCACGTGGTTTCTTTTTTTCCCTGACTTCCGAAATTTCACTACGCACGCGTTAGGAGTGTGAATAGCTTTCATTGGAACTGGAAATTATTCTTTTGCATCAACCTCTGTCACTGCCAAATTTTCACCGTACGATGCTTAAATCCTGAAGTATGCACGGTCCCATTTGTTCTCTTCGCAATTCATCAAAATGGCGATTCCGCATCGATGCTAAAATCGTTCTAAAGTCAATCATGAATATTCCGATCTATTCGAGTCAATCTGCGTCACACAATCGCGTGAGAATGACCGATAGGAAGCTGCGAAAGTGTCCTGACCTCGATACCTCATAGCAATGACTAGACCAACAGTTTAAAGTGGCCGTTGGTGGCCTATTCAGCAGCTAGTGTGTGTTCCGGTGCACATGCAATGCAATCACATCAGTCGAGGCCACCGTTCTACCAATACCTCTCACGATCGACGTACGGCGCGATACAACGACACCGGGAAACAGGCAAGACCAGGAGGACTCGAATCGTGCGCTTGGTGAAAGGATCTTTCTCTCCTCTACGCTACGATACTCCAGTTTCAGCTCCGACAACAGACTACGACACTTGCGTAACTCATTCACCGCGTATCAGCCGGCAGGTGTTTGCACAATTCTAATAAATTCATTTGGCAAAGTAGAATTCCTGGGTACAAATATGGCCGTTGATTTATCTGGAATACTCCGCAATTTAGGGTACTACTGTCGGTTTAACAATTTAATCCGTAGCCACCACATGAGCGAAAATTTTCACTCACGAAAAATTAACGCGGCGAGATGGTCAAAATTTGCCCACGATCCGTTTATCCCATAGAGTAGCCCACGAGTTTTCAATCCGTACGAGTGTCGATGAGACAGAATGTTTTTGAAAACTCGAAGTGCAAATTTGCACCCATGTGGTGAATATGTTGGAGCGATTCCGATGTTTACAGAGTAACGACGTAGACCGTAGATGGTACCCAATGGTATGAAAAGCCTACCAATTGGTGCGGCGAGGTTACGAAAGACTATTCTTTGCGCCAGCAGTTTAGTGACGAATCTCTTTGCGGTCACGTTCGAAGTATTTTTGACTGTCACGAAGAAAGGGGCAGAAAGAATCTCTACGCGTGTTTCATTTGAATATTTGCTTACATAATCGGGAACTCATCGATCACGAAAACTGGTTGTATTCTTACTCTTGGAGGTTAACTCTGTTGAGAGAGTTTTGTCATCGTCGTGACAATCTTTCTTCTGCAATGAAACGCGACAAGCAGTCACCGAAATCTCTTCCTTCGTTGGCAACTTGAAATATCGTCGAGGATTAAAGAAAAAAAAAGAAATTCTGTCGGCATACACATTTATTTATACAAGAAATTACACGTGTGTTCGTTCTGTTTCTTTATGTTAAACTTTTACTCTAGTGAATTCGCTAATCGCGTCGATATTTCACGCCCGAATCACTCGGCGCCCTTAATTTAATTTTTCTCTATTAAGCTTCATCCCAGCTGCGGTACATTCGAATCACATTAGATACGAATTCACGCAGATAAAATGTCTCAATTTTCGTGAGTGGCCACAGCATTTCACAGAATTTACTCAGAGACTTTACCTCCAGTGGAATCAAAGACAAGTTTTTTCCTCGTCAACGTCAGACACTTCCACTATCACGCGTCGCGCTTTCGTACTCTCAATCCTGCCTTCGTTCCCTTTGGATTCTGTAACGATTCTTGAGACTTTTTCAACTCGTTCATCACGTATCTCGTGTCTTCGGCCTCGAGCTTAGAATTTGTACAGTCACCGTACGTATTCACACATATCTGTTCCGAATAGTTTGTGTTGTCGTTCATCAAGCACACCTGTGAGAACAAGAAGAGGAAACGAATTTTAATAGCCATGCAATCTTCACTCTCCACTTTGATGTCGAAACGAAATTATTTACTGTCGAGTCGTCCAGACAGCAATGGTGCTCGTGCGTCGACTCGCACGATTTTTTACAGTAATTGCAGCAAATTACTATCGGATAGGTGAGGAAGAAAAGTACATTCAGGAAGAACTCGAGTTTCCTGCAACATTTGAAATAATCAGAAGTTACTTGACGGCTTTGCATATGATTCATCTCTTTTTTTTTTATAATTTGTTCATCGTCCAAAACTTTACGATCGGTTTGTTTTGTATCTTTCACCTGCTGCATATCCTTACTGTCCTTTGGCCAGTGTCAGGATGCACTGGCACATCGTTTTCGTCAGTGACGACACATCTGCATCGCAATTCTGGTTCGAGATATTTCTCAAGTTTCGTGCCCTCGAGCAGGCTCTCGAGACCCCAGCGACCAACCGTTGGCACGAATAGTCCCATGAACCACTTCAGGAATCCTGATTAAAATATTTGCTTGTATTCTTATGTCCATAGTAAAAAAAAAAACGCTGCAAATTGAAAGTTCTAAATTGCTTCCTCAAGATTCAGCACGCTGCTTAAATATTCTTCTATGTGGTACTATATTTTTTTATTTTGGCTTCCTCATTGATGAAGATTTGAGCATCGTGCTGAATGTTGAGGAAGCAGTTGGGTATTTTTAATTTGCCGCGTTTTTGCAATTTGATACCAAACTTCCTATGATGACACTCAATTTATAAAAAAAAATTAGTGATAATAAATCTTGAAATTGACGGAAATAAGAACTGCGGATTTCGAAAAATTTAAAAAATCATGAAATTTTAACCGCGCTTGACCAATTTTCCCCAAATTTAGTACCAACCCGCCTATAATGATACTCAATGTATAAAAAATAAAAAAACAATAGTAATAGATCTTAAATTTGCGGAAGATTTGCGGAATTTGCTTAAATTTGCATTTTGAAAATTTCAAAATGCTGCAAAATTCGAATTTTTTTAGCATTTCCGACAGAATTCTCAGAGAAAATGGAGAGCTCATGTAGATTGAAATCTGCGCAAAACGGGAGCCCTGTAGCTTGAAACCGTTCTCGAGTTATAAGGGTTTGAATTTTACAGTCCCACAACATAGACACACACACGTACCCGGACATTTTTTCTAGAACATAGGATTTTCCATATTTTGGGACATTTTGAGCACATCGACATTGAAAATTAGAAAAAAAATGACTGCACAATTTCAATGCATATGAGGAAGCAAAAATAAATCATTTTTCTATGGCATCAAAATTCCAGGGCCTCGATTTTTTTGAATTTATATTCCACGATTGAAGACTCAGATCATCGTTTAATGAGATTACTCGTGGACGATGGAAAGCGAGCAAATCGATTGAATTCACTGCAATGGATAATTTAAAATTTACCTAGAAGAAGAAGTAGTAGAACGATGAGAGTGCAGAGTATGAGGATGTCTTTGATGGTATTCATTAGGAAAGAGGTTTCTGTCGTGATGACAGGAACCGGTCCTTGGAAACCGGCCGCGTGATAATGTTCCAATGACATCGGCTGACATCCAATACCGCTGACGCTTCCGATACAGGCGCACAGACAGTGCCAAACGCAGAAACATCGATCCATCTTCTGTACTCTTATCCTACGCATTGCTACGAGCTCGCCTCGATGATTAACTACCTCGACTGAAGCAAAAAAATGGACGGATTAAATCCTGGGTAACGTGGAACAATATTTTCAAATTGTCGTTGACGTTGCAAAAAGTTTTTTTTTTATGTTAAGAAACTGAGATAATAAAGGGAAAAAAGTTTTTTCTGGCTTAAAGCATAATGAATTTAGTTTCGTACCCGTACAATGAAATCCGCTTAGCAATAATTGTCCATAAAGATCCAAGGTAACACGCTGATCATGCTGAGGTGGTATTACTTGCATTACTCCTTTGGCTTTGGTCCACGATACCGGAAGGCCGCTGGGACAATCGGTTATTCTTGGCTGGTAAGGCGAAGATGCAAGACCCATGTTGCTTATCACCACGGTAACCACTGTATGCTCCAGCGATGTACTATCCACGTAGACCTCGGTCACTCGACCGGAAGATCTGCGGAATAGTTGCCTATATGTATGCCAGCTGCATTCCGATCTTCTTGTTTCCGAGCAAACTATTCTATTCACCGTACTTGAAAACTTGGCGAGCAAGCGCGAGTCAAGATATAGTCGAACATGGCAACAAATTGAATACCCGAGAGCTTCAAACCCTTCGTCGTATCCTTTGTGCGACGTCGACAAATACTTAGTGGATGCAAAGGCATTTTTTACATTTTCCAAAATAAATTCCATCATGGAGAATCCTATTACTTTTTTTCAGCAAAAAATATTCCGTAACGAATCAGGTCAAGATGGAATTTTGTAGGATATCGTTTTTTTTTCTTCTCTACCATGAGCCAACGATAAACTATCGAATTTTGTGCTCGGAGCTCAGTTGCCAATGGAATAAAATTGAATCGATAAAAAAAAAAAACTGATAAAGTTTTGAACGGTGAAGGGAAAAAAGGAACTTTCGTTAAATTTCAACTTCGTGAGCTTCATGGGATCGTGGGATGTTCATAGTTTAGTGTTAAGAGACTCACCCAACTCTGACAATAGCATTGTAGTCCGTTCTAACTTCAATATCGATTGCGGAGACATGAGCGGAGTGGTACTCGAGACCCAGGTACTCTTGACTTCCGGTACCACTAACGTTGTATTTTATGGGATTCGTCGGTACGGTAGCAAAGTTGCTCAAGAGGTAACAGCCTGGTCTCCCAGAATCTCGAGCTTTCTATCGATACGTCATTATTCACGATTCAGTGTACAACTTGGAGACATCCCTCTCAACACTTTCGACTCATTTTACGTGCATGTACGACGTAGTCACTTTAACCAAATTTTACCATATCGTGTCTCCAATATGCCAGGGGCTGGTTTTCCAAGCAGGTACCCTTCGGACGTCCGCAACGATCTTCCTGTTTCGCGAAGGCGACGAAACCTACTCCAGCCTTGTCACACTCTTTTCCGTCCTTGCTTAATGAATTTGTTTCAACTACCAAATATTCCCCTGGACCTGTTCGCGTTATAAAATGATCATTGGGTTGTTGAATCTCAATATATATAAAGACCTACTACTAAATTGTGGTTGTGCTTTTTTCACGCAACAACCACGGAACCATTTACGATTGCATTCCGATCATTTTCTTTTTTTTTGGGAACCTGAATTGAAAAATTACATTTTTCGTCATATTTTTCACTTTCAAAGTTCACATCCAACTAAAAATGATAGAAAATCAAAAATCGCTAATCACCAATTGGAAAATAAAGATAATGAGCGGTAGCTGGATGCGATTTTCGTCAAAATAAAATTTCAAAATTTTCAATAATAATTTGAACTTTTCGTACTACGCTCTGGTTGTACCATTCAGCGCCATTAAAAAAAAATACTTGGAATTCAGTTTCAACGGAGACGTAAAAAATAAATTCACAAAATTGTTTTCCTTTCGATTTCTCAATAATTTGTGGTCGGTGCCACTCCCAGAATCGGTAAAACTTTTCTTTCCAAATGTATTCGAGTACCTCGGACGGCAGAGTATTGCGAGGCTCTATTGGGAGGAACTGGCGATGGTATTAAAAGTCTCTGCCTCGATGGATCTAAATTCAGAGCTCGGTTCTGCCTTTCCATTCTAGCTCCACTGTACGTGAAGACAACCGTCGGTTGTTCGTCCCTCTGATGTCTCATAAAAGTGCCCATCCTCACCATGGTACCTTGTGTACGATCGTCCCAATGGGTCGTTCCGTCAGGCAGACTGTGTTTTTCAAAAAGTTGGAGATACACCGTGTGCTCCATTATAGGATTGTCCATCTCGTATGCGGAGTACCTAGACATTTTATTATTATCTATAAATTTGTGAAAGAGAATTTGTAGCTTCCGTATTGTCGACGAAATTGTTTTTTTGGACTCATGATTTTGACACAAGAAGTGAAAGAGAAATACAATGAAAAAATGGTTCTTGCCACAAGTCACTGAAGCGGAGACAATGTGCAGATTCCAAATATTTAACAGGATTGACGTTGGGAGGATGGCGACGATCCATACAATCCTGTCCACCGCGAGTTTGCGTACCACCGGGATTGATCTGCCGTTTTTTTCTTGAGGATTTCTTTTGCCTTTTCTGTGACAACCTTTTCACGCTTTTCTTCTTATTCTCTACGTGCTTGTACTGTCGATGGTTTTTGTTTGTCTTTTTTTTGGAGGGGCGATAAGCACGCAGCCTTCGTAATTTTCGTTGTTTCAGAGGAAACCAACGACGTGCGCGTTTCTCGGGCTGGGAGCGTTGATCGTGAAGCTGATGGAAGTTCGATCCTGAAATGGAATGCCGTTTTTCACTCAGACTCATTAATTGCCTTTTAAATGGCCACCAGCTTTTTCCTCGATTTTCCGTAGCCCAAGGATTTCTGCCCTTTGTCCTTTTCTTCTTTTTCCTTCTTCTCCTCTTCTTCTTACGTCTTCTCTTCTTTTTCCTCCTCCTTCGCTTCTCCCTGGGAATGCCTTTGGCTACAGCTAAGTTTCCGGAGTTTTCGGTGTTAATACGACTCGAAACACCATTCGCTAATGGAGATGGCCCAACTGAACCTCCAGCACCTCCTACGACGTGATTCCTCGAATCCGATGACAAAGTGTTGATCGATCGGTGAACATTGACCTTGTGCGTCAAGGGTACTGCTATGACTTTTGCTTTTCTTTTCTTCACCGATTCGTAGCGCTTTTCATTTCCAGATTTTGCTGCATTCTTTACTTCGCGATCGCCTCGATTGCCTTTTCTCACATCACGCCCTCGACCATGCATGTTCCTGTCAAAACTCCACGGAACGACCTCGTTCTCCAATCCATTTTTTCCAACGGCCTCGATGTTCATTATACTTTCGATATCATTTGGCAAGTCTACAGATTCGGCCGCTAAAATCGTTTTCGTTTTTCGTGCAGGAAAATTGGCTTGAAGGTCAGTCGTTGATTTTAGCTGATAATCACTAATTTTTTTCCCATCCTTGTCTATTGGAAATATATGGTTCCCACTGGCTTTATCGCCGGATCTTGGAGCTTCATTACTCAACGTATTTTTTCCATTCAATACAAAATTTTTCACATTTTTGAAGGATGTACTTTTTGATTCAGCTTTATCATGATTTTCAACATTGCCCGAATGGTTCGTTCCACTGTGGGTTTCTGCAACTGATAGTTTCAAATGGTCACCCGGTCCCGTTTCATGGCAGTTCTCCTCGTGAGTTATACCTTCGTCAATGACTATTTCTGATTCTGTACTCGTCTCAGACTCCTCGGGAGTTTTTAACGAATGACCGGAACAATTTTTCGGAAATACTATAATCCTTTCGAGTTTTATAATCGCATCTTTTTCATCTCCTTTCGAATTACCCATTTCTCCACTGGTGCACATTATCTGATTTATTTTCTCCATGAATTCGAGGATTGCCAGCATATTTTTGTTTTCAATATTCTTTCGAGATTCTGTATTGCTGTCCGAGTCCTGATCGATTATTATCAGCGAATGGTTTTGATCGCCTTCATACTTTGTTGGTTCCTCGATCCGGTGAGTGGTTTTGAGACTTTCATCCATCAAAGTACATGGAGTCATCGGTGAATGAGGTTTGTCGAAATTTACGTGCGGTTCTGTAGATTCTTCCGGCCCTTTGTTGTGATGCTCTAAATTCACGTGCGGTTCTGTAGATTCTTCGATCCCTTTGTTGTGATGGTCTACATGTACGTGCGGTTCCGTAGAATCTTTTATCCCTTTGTCGTGATGGTCTAAATTTACGTGCGGTTCTGTAGATTCTTCTATCCCTTTGTTGTGATGGTCCACATTTACGTGCACTTCTGTCGATCCTTCCATCCCTTTGTTGTGATGATCTACGTTTACGTGCGATTCCGTAGATTCTTCCATCTCTTTGTTGTGATGGTCTAAGTTTACGTGCGGTTCCGTAGATTCTTCTATGCCTTTGTTGTGATGGTCTAAATTTACGTGCGGTTCTGTAGATCGTTCCATCCCTTTGTTGTGATTGTCTATGTTGATGACGGGCACTGTCTCAGGCTGCATGTCGTTCTCATCACCCGAATTACTTTCATTCGGAGCGAAAAGAGGTGTTGGCATTCCCTCGTTCCTTGGCGTGTGATTGTCAATAAAAACACGAGGAGTCGTTCCGAGCTTTGTACATCTTCCGTGACCACCAGGTCCTAAAGGAATAACTACGTTTTGGTCATGTTCTTGTACACCTCCTCCTTTGTTCATGGGCTGCTGATGAATCTGGATGTTGACAAGAGGAACCAAGTCATAATTGGAATTGGAAGCAGGATCAAACACTTTTGCCTCTCTATTAGATTCTTTGGATTGGATGTCTGCTGGTAAGTTTACAGGATTAATGTCCGGACTGTGCAGTTCGATCGTTTTCTCCCTTGACTCTGATTTGTGCTGGATTATGGTTTCATTCTCTTTCGATTCAGCTGGGACAATCTTGCTGGGTTTCACGGTCACTTCTGATGATACAGCTTCGTCGGGATTCTTCGGCAGTTGCGAAGCTGTCATCCTGCTAACTTTATTATCTAAATGCCTTTTCGAACCTTGCTCCGATCCTGATGACGCAGACGGTGATTGTTTCAGCTCCAGGGGAATTATTTCGAATAGTTTAACCTCTTGATGGTCCAATCTATCATGTTCACTGCGATCATCAGGAAGGGCTGCAGATTCAAGAGCGCTTGAGTCTAACGAATCGTAGTTTTCTCTCGCGCCGTAATCATAGTCGTCTTCCAAATAATTTTCGGCATCATCGGTTTTTTCTGAATCCTGAATATCCTCCGCGTCATAGGATCGATCGTGACGTCGTTCAAAGAATTTCTTTGCGAACCGCGGACCCGTGGATCTTTTTTTTCTTATGATTTGTGCGCCATTAATTAACGGGGAATACTTTTCGTCACGATTTTTTGGCCAATTTAGCGAACCACCTTGACCAGGAGAATGTGGTGGGTGAAGAACAAGCGAGCTAGAGTTTTTCGTTGATTTCTGAGAAATACGCTGAAATCTTGTAGCGTCGGGATCGATGTTGAAGAGACTTGTGAGGAGATTGGGGTTTGCAGCTTCTCCGGCATTGACCTTCGTATCGTTGCCAGATCCGGTGGGCTCGTTCGTCGTCGATAGAACAGCCTGACTTGATTTTCTTGAATCAGGGGATGTGTCAAAACTGATTGACATTAGTTGACCATTGAGTGGCCATGAAGTGTCATCGACAGCTTCTTTCTTCTGGGATAAATTCAATGCTATCGAGTCATGTTTGTTTTCGTGAGAATGAGCCATCTCGAGTCTTGGTGATAAAATATTTTTCGAATACTGCATCAACTGTCTCTTTATTCTAGAACTTTTTTCGGCTGGGCTTCCGAGTTCTGCTTCGTCCGCAGAATCGTATTTATCGCTCATGTGAACAATTTTTTTCGCGATACTATTAATATACTTGTCGGCGTCATAAATATGCAATTCTTTCAGAACTGATCGATTGTCGTTAGGAGTATCCTGGAACCATGAACTAGACGTGTTTTCAACGTTCACCGGTATCGATATATTTTCATGCAATACTTTGTCAATTACATTATCCCATTTCAAATTTGACTCGACGTTGTCTCTGTCAACGTTGAAATTATTCGTGTCCATGTCATTCGTAAAATCTACATATTCATCATCCTCGCTGTCCTCGAATCTCCGGTCCTCTTCGTAGTCGTCATTGGTTTCATCCAAGCCCAGGACGAACATCAATCTTCTTCCCGATCTAGCTTTCAGTCTTTCATCTGTTTTGTGTTCCGATTTTTTCCTCTCGGCTCTTCGACGACGTTTATGCAAATTCTGAGTGTTTTTCTTCGTTTCATCATACTTGGTCATTTTTACCAGGGAACCTCGCTTCTCTTCCAAATCCCGTAACTTTTTATCCGCGAGCAAACTCTGCTTCAAAACCGATATAACAACGCAGCCGTTCTCTTCTTTCCTCGTAGGATCTCGACGATCCCACGTTGTGTTTCCGTCCGGTGTAATGTGTTCCGATGAAAGCGTGCTTTCAAGATCGAAAAATACGTCCATGTCGGATCCAGATGTCGATTCCAAAGTATCCAATGGATGGGGACCATGGTTCGCGATACAGGGTGGCAATATTTTCCCCGTGGACTCTTCATCCTCGAACCAAGTATCTTCAAGCGCTGTTGTCATACTGTTCTCATCATGGATACAACTAGTCGATATTTCGTCTGTTTCAAGTGTCGTCAATGCGTCCATGTTTCCCAAATTTTCAAATATGTGATTCGTAACGAAAATTCGTTCCAGAGTCGTGTCTGTGTGTTTTGCTTCCGTTGATCTGTGCTGTTGATGAGAACTTTTCGACATTGTTACTTCCAGATCACTCGCTTCCAGCATTATTTCCGTCACTTCATCTTCTTGAGAGGAGCCCTTTGACCCTGTTACTTCTGGTTGTTGCTCACACGGAGTAAGAAAAGATTCTGATGTTGATGAATGTGGGACTGCATATTTTTCTGTATTGGCGGAGTATGTTTTGTCTTTTTTATCTCCAATCGGTGAATTCGATATTGGATGGAGCTCTTTCATTTGTGTCGTTGGAATTAACTCTGCAATCGGTGAACATGTTGTTGGATTCGTTTCTGCAATCGGTGAACATGTTGTTGGACTTGTCTCTGCAATCGGTGAACACGTGTTTGAATCCATTTCTGTAGCTGGTGAGTGTGTCTTTGGATTCGGTTCTTTTATTGGGGGATGTGTTGTTGGATTTATTTTTGTAATATGCAACAATTTCGGATGGTGCTTTCCATTCGGGAACAGTTTTGGATGATGATTTCCAATCGGGAACAATTTTGGATGATGATTTCCAATCGGCATCAGTGACTTGTCGTTGTGTTCTGAATCCGGTGGACGAGTCGCTCGATCTATGGTTTTGGGGTTCGAACATAACTTTTGATGAGTTCCACTGACTTCGGTCGACATTGGTCCGATGCTTGCTGCCAAATAATCTGCGAATGATTTAGCCTCGCCTTTGGTGGTAATGCCAGTTGTTGCTTCTGCCTCATCCTCTTCGGTCATTATTTTCGTCGTGTAACCTGTAATCTCTTTTAGCTCAGCAGGCAACACATCCCGGCGCCAATTTAAATATTCTTTGAGAACATCCGCGTGTTTTTTCAGTTTCAACATTTCCATCTTTTCTTTCCACCCTCCTGAAGGTTCCAAACCCTCGATTATTATTTCTCCCGGTACCGAAGTATCGAGGCTTCTCTCATCATCGACACTCAAATCATCTTGACCTGTTTTCTCCTCATCATTTTTGTCCATTCCTTTTCCTTCGTCGTCCTCATAGTCATAAAAAATCAACGCTTCCCTTTCGTTCTCTTTCTCATCTATGGTATCAGCCCTCTTATTGTATGACTTGTTCGTTTCATCCTTTGTCATCGCTATAATGTCGCTTGATCTCGGATAAAATGACGGAAATCTTCGTGAGGACAATTTCTGCGAATTTCTTCGAGATCGTCCGGTTATTCCTATAAACTCCGTGCTTTCTGCAGGTTTTTTAGCGTCGAGCTTCTCGTTCGAATTTATGATTAAATTGGAATTCAAATTGTAAGCGACACGATTCTTCAACTTAGCCACTGTTTTTTCAGCGTGCTTCGATGAGTCTGCGTTCGATACCGAAACTCGTTTCGGCTGTAACGGCGTTTGGCCAGCGTTCGATAATTCCTGATTATCTTTCAACATTGGTATTTCTTGAGAATTTTTGTTGCTTCGGGTTCTGTGAATATTTGAATTTGTGGGCGATGTATTAGAAAATATTCGGGTCGTTGCATTTTCATCATCTTTTCGTTTGCCCGCCAATCGTTTATTACTATTACGACGATTATTCGAGCGACGATGACCATGATGGATACTTTTTTTCTGACCTCTTGAAATGCCATGACCGCGCTCAGATGCGGAGGAAGGTGGAAAAGCTTGTTCGATAAGAAGCAAAACTTTATTGGTTTTTTTCTCCCGCGAATGTACATCAGGATTCCGAATTGCAGATTGTGGGAAAGCCGTACCATTCGAGTCTGACTCGTTGATAAATGTGTTGGTCGTGATGGAAGATCGAAAATACGTTACATTTGGTAATTCAGTAGTCGTAGAATTCATTTCTTCGTCCGGTGGGAGAGTTTCCGCGTCTGTAATCAAATCTTCGACTTTCTCGGCTGGCGTCAATTCCGTATTGACCTCTCGTGGTACGTCCAGGATTTTCCAACGTTCTTCAGTATTTCCGGGATTCAATGGGAATGCTATATACTTTGAGGAAGAAATCGACGACGGGAATTCTGCTTGCTGCTGTAGTTTCACCTTTACGTCCTCGACCGTCAAAACTGATGAACCATCGTGCGCAATCCCCATAGAATTATGTCCTGTTTCTGTCACCATTTGTGGCGCTTTGTCCACAGGGGTTCTGACACTAGTTTCATTTGTGGATTTGCTTGCTATCATTGCAGGATGAACGGACGATTCCATTCGATTGATATGAGTTGATTCGGTCGAAATTTCTGAGCTCGTTGTTACTTCATTAGACTCATTAACGACCTTTAATTGACTCGTAACTTTTTCGCTCGTCGTAGTTATCGGATTAACAACAGCTTGATCAAATTTCTCAACTCTCAAACGATTTTTTTCGGGACAAATATTGTCGAGGGAATTACATTTCAGGTTCAAATTGTCCTCGAAATTCCTAAGTTTCGATGTATCCACAGCTGCTGTATCCTTGTCCCTTTGAAACGACGAGTAACCGTCATTCAAACGTCTTGACAATGCCATTTGAACGGTGACAGACGTTTGCTGAATTGTTAAATCCTTTCGAATCTTCACCGAGATTGGTTCAAAAATGGAGGCATATTTTTGCAAAACTATTTCGTCTTTCTCGAAAGTATTGTCGCTCCTTGGCATTTCTTTGATGACTTTTGGCGCCTGGCCGGCATCTTTGAGGACGTTGGAAATTCCTTCGAATTCGTCGTCGATTTTTTTATCGATGTTTTTTTGTTGGTCGTTGTCCTTTTCGAAAAATCGATTTTCCTCGGTAATCGAACTTCTTTCTGCGGCAACTTGAACGTCTTCGGGTTTTAAATAATTCAATGAGCGTGATTGTGCAGAATATTCTTCATCAGATTGCACTTTGGGGAAATTGAGTTTATCCTCACGACTGTTCGATGCTTGACGATCGTAGCGCATTCCCAAATAAGCTTGAACGGGACTCCCATTGGCGATGGTATTCGATCGATCTTTACGAAAGTCATGGTGTCTCATGGCTCCATTGACCCTTTTCCCTTCGATCTCGCCTTTATTTCTAAATTCAATTTTTTCCTCGTTATTCTCACTCAAGCTCTTGCTATCGGCTTTCGTCTCGTGTTGCTTGCCTCCTCCGTACGTGAGCCAATTTCCCGACTGATTTCTCAACGAACTACTCGACACGATTGCATCGTTCTTTGTGTGATTTCCACTGGAAAAACTTGACGACGAATTGGTGGAATTTTTCGCACGAGTGGGCAGTACGTCGAAACTCCTCGTAAAATTGTTCTCATCACGTTGACCCATTCGATCAGTCGATTCCAATTTCGCGCCGATTCTCACGTTATTTTTTATCGCCGAGGCGAACGTTCTTTTGGGATCCATCGGTTTAATAACACGGTTTCCCGAATTCGATCGATTATCCGCTGATTGTGAATTTTTTTGAGAGGACTGTCCCGAGTCTTCGGAAAAGACGATGTCTGCCAGAAGGTCAGCAACGTTACGGTCGAATATGTCATTCGGGCTCAGTGTCATTTGCGTCGTTGGAAGTGACCGATCTTCACTGATTTTTGTTCCCATTTCCGTGGAATGATGGTGATTTCTACTCGATGGATAAACTCTGTCGCTCGAAAGATTTTGCGACAAGATCACTGGCGATTCCGTATCTAAACAGGCCGTAAACGCTGCCAGGGCTTGCTCTTCTTCCGACGATTGAGAAAACTTTGACGGATTGTTACACGTAACATTATTTCGTTTCAATTCATTTACCACCTTCGATGCTGACCAGACTTTTGTAATTGGCGTCAAGTTACGACCATTAATCAACTCCTTATCGTCCAGATGTTCTCTCGGAGTTGAGGTTGAAATTGAATAACGATTATCCTCGTCATTTTTCGACAAAAGTTTCTTCTCGGGACTTTCAATTGGATGAAAATTTTGCACGTTTTTCACGGGGAATCTTCGATCGAGAAACTTTTCATTCACTCGCGTTAGCGCTCCCTCGTTATTGAGCCTCTTTTTATGACCCGTCGGATCCTTCTTCCCCTCGTCCTTTATTACACTCGATATAAGAAAGTTTTTGTAATCTTCTTCCAACTTAGTCAATTGATCGATTAAATTTATTGGTGATCTGCGTTTTGATAAGCCGTCCTTATCATTTCGGTGAGACGTGGAAACGGCGGCTTTATGGCTCATTTTCGCGTTTGGTCTACGGTCTGCAAGATTCACTGTTTTTTTCTTATTCATTCGCGACGATTTGGTTAACCAACTCGGTGCCCCAACGCGCCGCTTATCGTGAGTTTCTTTTACATTTCCATTGCGCAACCGATACGATTTCAAGTTCAAAGATTCTTCAGCATCTCGATTCATCGTCCTAGAACTCTTGAGATTTATCAAGTCTCTCTCATTGTTGTTTGTATTTTTTGGATCGTCGAATAAATTTTCTTCGTTGTTGTTGGAAGGCAATAATTCTCTTGCTAATTCTTTAGATTCTTCAGGATACAACAAACCGTCCGAGACACTTTTCCTCCCGTTTTGAGCCTTTTCGTTTGGTCTTACGAGTCCCTTCTCCCTACTCCTGGAAAAGTAGCTCGGGACCGATGTCTGGGAGGACTCGTTGCAAGCTGCAGCTTCGTTTTGATTATTCACTTCCGGGTCGCAGGAGCAACAAAAACCCTGAATACATAAAAAAATAAACTTTTCCAGAATGATCTGCGCAATTAGCAGCAGCTGGATTTTCGCATATTTCGAGATCTCACTTGACTGAAGGGTATCGGTTTATCTTCGAAATACATTTGACCGCATGTAGGATTGCTCGAAGAATCATCGCATCCCATATAATTAGGTTCCTTATTGTTTATTACTTCTTCCGTCGCTTCGGCATTCACTATCTGTTAACGATTGTCATATGCATAGTAAAAAGCTCCTCGAATCCGATGAGTATACAAAAATTAATGAAATGGCAAAAAAAATCTTCTGAGTGATCGCCGATAATGCGCCAGCTTAGTTCGTCCAACCGTCGGTGAAAGAAATAAAGATCTACCGACAGCAAACATTGTTTACGGATTTGTACCGGATCCACTGTTGGTGTGTCTCGATTCTAAAGCGAATCTACTTTACCTACGATCGATAAATAATTCGGTTCGAGTTACCCCTTGGAACTTGAGACCATAAAGCTGTAAGACGGGCTCCTGTCGGACTTTTATCACGAATGGATTGAGTAGTCGAGCTTTGTGCATCGTAACTGGATCCAGCACATGATCGATAACTACGAATTCTTCCTGCGTTCTAGTCTGAAAACGTTTGTACCGTGAAACGGTTTATTTCCTCATCTCCACATTATCATCAATTGGGACAAAATTTTATTCCTCGTTCTATGGCTGTAGCCCTTGGGTCTGCGAGACCCTGATGCTGCCAGAATTCCCATGAGTCTGTGTTCAGTAATCACACAATTTAGTTTCCGAGTGGGAAGTCGCACTGTTCATCTCTCCGTTTTTTTCTTATTATCTTCCGGGTCTCTCACGCCCAAGAGCGTATACCTCGGGGTAACAAACAATTACTTCCATACCCTCCCAATATTGTTGAATTTCATTGTGATGATGAGCTTGCGTCGACAGTCATGAATTTCGGAATGACGACTTGGCTCGTCTCTGTCAAATCCATGAAAATCAAGAATCTCCTGACTCCTTCCGGCTGTGATATTGTAGATGTTACGGTTGACAAGGATATCATCGCTGATCGGAATTGATAATGAATAAAAAAAAAGCATTAAGTCTGTGCCTATCCAGCAGCGACAATTATCAGTTATTCATCATTTTTTTTCTAAACGGTGGACATTTGGATATCGTGATTGGAATATCAACGTCCCAATAATTACAGACTAATTTCATCACGCATGGTCCATTAGGGAAATTGGAGAAGGTCGGGGGTGACTCAGCAATCACAATCAATCAAATGGCTGTTGCATTATCAAGTTATTTTACTAAATCCGGAACTTATCGAATTTCCTCTAATGAATATATTACAATTGAAAAATTCGAAAAAAAGGGTTGAATTGAACGTTTCTCACGGTTCTTCTTCGATCTTCGGACAACGGACAAGAATAGCCCGGACTTCGATCGACGGTTCTTGGCCGACCGGTAAACCTTCTTCGGGTGATCGTTTATATCCGTTGGACTCGAAATTATTCCCATTCAGTTCATCGGCAAATTCGTTCGCCCCACCCGACCAACCCATACCGCAGTCGGGATTTTTCGAAGGATGAAAATCCGACGCATACTCGAATTCTGATACGTATGGTGCGAATCGGGTGTTTGCCATGACTGGACAAGGGTTATGATATCCGAAGACCAAAATCTAGCCGAGAATGTAATTGGAAGAATGAACGTTATCGTGCAGATAATTCTCAACGTTTCTGCATCGGAAAAACTATTTTTTTCCACTGCAGAGCCAAAAAATTTGTTTTACAATGTACCTGCACCGTTATCCAGAGGACGTGAGGGAAAAGGCTGTAGCCCGTTGACATGTTAAGTCATCTGACAGGACATCACAGCCAGCTGTCTGGGTCATTTCAATTGATGTATATTTTCGATCCAAGCTGGACCGTGCGATCGCAACAGACAGACACGCATACGGATCGATAGACTGATGGATGGATGAAAAAAAATGAAATGTAAATAAAGTAATAAAATTGTAAATACTTTGTGCAGCGAAATGGAAAATTAATCGTTATCCGATTGACAGTTCAGAGGACCGTTCGATATCAAGACACTTTTTGTTTTCCCTCCGTCAATGCTCGTTTTTCATCCGGAGGATTCCTTCACTATGGAATCCTTTTCGCCTCACGAAACTTATTAACTTCTGACAATCCTACGATTTTCAATCACGTAGACTAGAAATAACGCAATGTTTCAAGCACTGGATAAAAAAAAAACCTCAACGGAGTCTCAACTCACATGACAAGCGAGCTTTTAATGATAATTCCCATGTTTTTGTTTTCATTTCTGCAGGCTGAAGATTGTCTCGAAAAAAATATCGATTATTCGGTGTGGAAAAGGTATTTCTGCCATGGGAGTAAAAGGTAATTGAGTGGGCACCAAGAACGTGTGAATTTTTATTTATCTCCATTATTGCATTGTGCAGCAGTGTCACTCGCGACTGATTCTGCTCCTTTAAGGACTTAGACGTATCACAATTATAAATCCACGGATCCTCCCCGTTAGGTTTCATTAAACATTCTGAGTGCCAGTAATTATAACGAATTTTGGTACTAACCGAAACATTCGACAGACTCATGAACCTCATTTTATGTTCCTTGATCGATTGATGGAAGAATTCTCTCGCTACACCGTTGGCAGCGACGGGGAAATGATCGAAAACTAGAGAAAAGATTTACAAAGTCAAATTGTAGAGTATATTTGGAGAAACGAACGGATTGTTCCTGGAACAATCTCGCTGGTAATGTGTTTTATTTTGTGTTTTATTATTTAGAAGCTGTCTTGCAGTGAGCACGAACCCTCCGGTTTGGATCATCGAAAATAAATAAACCAAACAGATTCTTTTAGTGGATAGGTATTGATCGAGGGAATAAGATTTGCCATAATTATTCGTAGCTCATTTTTAAAACGCTTAAACGAAAAAAAAATTGGTCGAAAATGTAAATATTTTCTTTTCGGAGCTGCCGTCTCGTCAAAAATCCAAATTTCAACTATTCCTTCGAGCAATAATGGTATGTTGATCACACATGCAGTGAGATGATTCGGACTATGAATGAGGAAGAATAAAATTGGAGCCTTAATGTAATTTCGAGTTTTGTATAAATCATATTTATTTTGCAATAAGAGTCATATCTCAGCGGTGTACATTTACAATGGTGATTTAAACGATATTATCTACTTTATGCTTTCGATTCGATCAAGGCGGATCCGTCCTCCTCATCGTTTAATTGTGAAATTTGTTTAATTTCAATGAATTTCGAAAAACGTCGAATTCACGAGTAGTCGTAGACACTGGTGAAAAGGGATTGAGCCAATTGGTTGATTTTTCGTCTGATCGATCGAACGCATTGATGATCAGGACGGATCCTTCGAATTGCGCAATTGCCGAAGAATTATCACAGTTCGCGATTGTTTGCTTTCAACACTAATCACTACGAAATAACGCTCGTCGATAAAACAAAGTGAAGAGACGAAACAGAAAACACATGTTGTTTTTTTTTCACTCATTTTCTTCGTTTTTCTTTGCTTTGATTTGTTCCTACGTTCACTAAATTGCAACTCGAACAACAAATATATAAGAATTTTTATTATTGCAAATCGTCCGTTCCGGCGTGTCGTCGTCAGCCAATTACCTTTTTTTGTTTTTTTATTTCCTGTTAATTCCAATATTTGATGAAACTAATGACGGAGTATGCTCTAAGATTTTGCGAAAAATAACGAATGAAGCTGCCCTAAACCCATTGAAGTATTCCTTTAATTTGATTTATTTTAAAACGTTTTTTCTTATTGCTCTTCGGTCTATACACTTTTCGTTCGTTTGCTCCGTATTCTTTAAAATTAAAATTCCACACTGTTTCGTGTAATTGTCCGGAATATCGTACTTTGTTATCATAAAATTTTCGTTCGAAGCTTCATCAAGAGGGTTCAAACGATTTACGAGCTTCGTTTGCTTTGGTTGAATTTTTAAAATTGGCTCTTTCCCATTTGCCTGACAAACGAAAGCTCGACAAACGTATTCGAAATCTCTCACTGTCACGAACTCGATTAGACTCTGAAAACACTATAACAAAGCTTATTTTCTTGACCTATCACTGCGACCATTATCGTCGCACGAGATCCATTTTCCTCGCACTCTCAATCTTCCAGAGATCTTCGGGCATAGGAAACTATTTATTTTTTCATCTCGCTCTCCTGTTGTCACCTTTTCCCTGTTTTCCTTGCACTCGTATTGACTTTTTCTTCCTTCACACGTTAATCTTCTTCTCTTCGAAAAAACCTGAGAACAGATTGAAATTCACGAATCTTTGTTGGGCTGCATGCAAAGGTACTTGACATATTTCCATTTTGTCTTTTTAACAAATTTTTTTCGACGAATGATCGTCCGGATTGAAATAAATATTAAATAAAAATTTACCCAGTCGCATTCACCAAAAACGTCGGCTCGACAGACGCTTTTCCATTTCCGCAAAGTGCTAAAATTCCTTCGACAAACGACTCTGCCTGCATGTAGTCGTCAGTGAAAACGATAAAGTGACGATGAATGAAGAATAAAATATTTAAAGGCGCCTCCTCGCCCGCATTGAGCCAAGTCAACCGACAATCGTTGAACAAATGCCAAATTTAGCCAGCATGATTTTTACGCAAAGTGGTCCCCGCACCTCGGTTCAGATCTCACCACGTACTACATTTGTTGGATGGATTCATCCGAGCAGTGGTAGGACAACGAAAGGCTTCGGCGAAGGCCGGCGAGTTCATCATAACGACGTTGACCCTGAAAACATTTCGATCTTTATTCTCATTTCTCAAAAAATAATCAATCCATCATTTCAATGTCGTTTTTTTTTTCAATCAAATACTCGGTCAGACTTAGATGACTAAAATTATCAAATTTTGATATTTGACTCACGTGAGTGAGGAATCATTGGAAAATTGCCCACAAAAGAATGCACGCATTTATTTCTGTATCACTGGTGCTGTACATTCATTCCATTGCAAAAAATAAAAAAATAAAGAAAAAACTTGTTTCTAAAGGCAATTAAAAAGCTGTTTTAAAAAATCATGAAATAGTGTCAATTTGTGACTGCATAAAATGCAAACCTCTCTGGATAAGGTGTGTGGTAGTCAAGCTCGACGGAGAGGATGTAGGCCTCGGCAGTCATGTTAGAACAATAAGTCTGTAAGCATGTAGAAATCAAAATGCATCGATAAATAAACTTTAAAATTCAGCAATTGTGCAGTTTCAATATTTTCTGCGCACTGATTTATTAATTTTTTTAAATGACGAAGTCAATGAAAATTTGCTCGAATGCGTTTCAGGCGTCCGGCTGGGCGCTCACAAAAAGCTTCGATTCTGTGAACATTGCCCTTGGTCCGTCGTAGGCGCGACGGACTTTGAATGGAATCCATTAATGGAGATTCTCACCTGGGCGGCGCTTAGGAAAAACAATTGGCTCGGACGAAGGGCTTCTAGACCTGGCAGAGTACGATCTCTGCCATTGCTTAACGTGTACCAGGTCTGATGTGAAATCTGGAGAGCACCGATATCAGCAACGTTTTCGTTTCTCGTCACGTTCCAGTCAAACTATCAAAATAATGAAAAATGGAAATATTCAATTTCATTATGAACCTCAATGTTCACAATTCGACGACATGAGAACGACATAGTTAGCGAAAAAATTAGCGTCGAGTAAATGGGGGTAAGTAGAAATTGCATGGTGGAAAGTTGAAAAAACAAGTCAATAATTGTTTAGCCGGGCCAACTGATGCACTGCAAATAAAATTTCGTTCCAAATCGTCGATTTTTTTTTGACCACGGTCAACTAAATGTTTTTGGATAATTTCCAAATTTTTTGTCATTTTGGTAGTATATTTGGTTTCTAACCGAATTGTCAGCAAAATTTGAGATTGGAACGACAAAAATTTGCTTCCGAAGAGACTTTCTACAATATTTCTTGCTGTGATGACACAATTTTTGGGATTTTCCAAAAAAACGTTTAGTCGAACGTATCGAACAAAATATCGATCTTTTCCAACAACATTTTGTTTTCAGTGTGAGGAGACAGACCTGTACATCCACGTAATTCCCGAAGAACTTGACCTTCCGCCAAAATCTTTTAGCATACAATCTAGCAACGCATTCAATTTTAGCCTCAAGGCGACTCCAAGCTTCGGGTGTTATCCAGAGCCATTGATCATTGACGATATCGGGATCGATCGGTAGTCGGCGGTGATGAAGATCAAATGCGTGCAAAATTTCGTGAGCTATAACCGAACCGAGAGTCGCATGGGCAGCGTATGATGGTCCTCCGTCCCAGGACCATGACCAGGCAGTCATCATAGCGAGCGGTATCACTTTGAACAGGAAAGACAATGATTGAAAAAACAAACAAAAAAAAAAAAAACAAAACACGGAAAGCTGAAAGTTTTGCCAGAACAATTTTGTTACGCACTGACTTTCGCCAAGTCAATTTTTTGTACTCGATTCGGTACAGAAAGTCTGCAATTATCAGGAGTGCCAAAAAAAAGAAAACATGAACGTCGAAAAAACTGACGAAAATGGATGGAAAAAATCCAATTTTTGACATAACGAAAATAAGCGATCAATAGATTAAAACAAACGCCTTTTCGAAAAGAATTATTTTGAACTAGCCGTGCCTGCGGGCTTCGCCCCGCAGCGCACCTCGTTAGCGCTAAAGGGCACAGCTAACTTAACATGGAAAGTTAAACTTTTTTTTCAGAATCTTCAAAAATTGCTACAACTTTTTGTTTCTACAAACTAGCACTCGAGCTACCGCTCATTATCTTCATTTTCGAATTATCTTTGAATTGGTACTTAGCGATGTTTGATTTATTATCATTTTTTAGTTGCTTGTGAAATTTAAAAGTGACAAATTTGATTTTTTGGTTCAGATTCCCAAAAAAAAAAAAAAAAAAAAAAATACAGCCTAAAGGCTATTCTTATTCATGAGCTTTATTCCTGTGGAAGATTCATCAAAATTGGTTCACTGATTTTTGCGTGAAAAGGCCACAAACACAAATTTGTAGTAGAGTTTTATGTCTATAGAGATGTACATCGATAAAATTGTTGTAAAGATCAGATGAAGTCGGTAGGATATGTAATTGAGACTCACCGATTGAATTGGTAGAAGACTCGTAATAAGCGTTTACAGCGTAGGGATGACGCCACCTTAAATCAACGAATAACCGTTGGACACAATTGCCTATACGAATCGAGTGTTGAATATTTGCTTGTTGAGTAAAGATGCATAAGAAATTACCTGTCACTCATGTTGCTCCGAATCAATTGTCCACTGGGACTACGAGTTTGTCGAAAGCGGCGGATAACATTTGCGAAGTAATCGTCAGGATCGATCGCCACCTTAGAAACGAGGATAAATACTCGTGGTTTAGGGGCGAAAAAAATGGCACCGATTAAAAAACGGATCTTTGTGAATGGCCCGGAGCAAAAAGTCTACTGACCTCGGTCATTTCGCGTGCTAGTAGGCTCTCGTTATGGAAACCAGGCCAAACGTGAAACTTTCCACGCAGCGCGTCGAGCTTCAGAAGAGCTTGGGCCCTGGTGTCATCATCGAGCCAAGACATAACGAGCATTCGTTCTGCCAGTGTCTCTTTAACCCGCTCAAAGAGTCCAGAAACCTTTGAAAACCGATATCACAATCCCTTAGAGCTTAATCTTTTATAATGAAGGAAAAAGTTTTTAGCAGCAAGGATCGACAGTTCTGAATATCCAGTGAGCACGATGGTCCTTATTACTTTTTTACGAAACGTCAGCAATTCATCACTGGATAACTTGGATAATTGTGGCAACAAATACTACGAGAAGGAGGAGGTGGACAGGAAAACAAAAACATTAAACCATACGTCACTATCCCCTGTTCCCACTCACCCTGTTAGCGAGGGTTTCTAGATAGTCCGGCCTGTATTGTTGTACATAGAGAGCGCCAACGATCTCGCCAAATATATTTTTCGTCAGTTTGCTGCACGACTCGTTCCAGTTTGCGCTCGCGGTCACGTTCACAATGTCATGCAGCGTGTCGACGGCATACAGCAACAGCAGCCCATTATGAATAACCCTTTGAATATAAATTACAATGAAACATGAATTCAACATGCACCATGAATCGTTTGCTTGTGCCTGGAGAAGATATCGATCGAGCAATAAACAAAGAGCAGCTCAAATCCTTCGTTATCAATGATAATTTAACCCACCACGATGAGCTACTTAAAAAAGTCGTGACACAGTTATAAAACTGCATTTCTCAGGATAAATTTATATAAAAAATTACTCTGTCACCATAGTTACCTGAGAAATTTTATCAAAAACATATTAATTTTTCATGTGAACGAAAAATGCGAAAAATGTCAAATTTCCGCTATTTCCGATAGAATTTGAATAAAAATTATTATGTTTTTGCTAAAATTTCTCAGAGGGACGATACTGTCACTAGGGAACTATGGTGGCATAGTAGTTTTTGATATAAATTTCGCTCCGTGAAGTTATTGGCGCCCGAGACGGTTGGCCTCCTCTCCAGAGGTTCTTCGAGGTGCCCGGTTTTTTGTTCACATCCTTGCTGATTTTTTTCCGCCATTTTGAAAATTGGATAAAAAGTTTTTGGCATGACATTCTCATTTTGGAAGGTTCGAATTAATATCCTGAATTTTGTTGTGTCATTTGAAACGATACAGGCAACGTGACAAGCGTCTAAACATCCCTGGGGTCATTCCGACCCCGTTTGACCAGCGTGTTATTTCTAGAACGTGTGACCACGGAGGGTTAACGAAACTAATTTCCTGGAAGGAAATCCTGGAAAGTGAGAAATAAATGTACACTCAAAGAAAATATAGTAAGAGATTATACAGTGTATAGAGAAAACATTTGAATAAGCCCCAAAGAAACTAGAAACGATGAAGAAACTCCAACTAGCAATAACCTGAGACACGTATATGAATACACGTGAATTGGTGGCAAATTGTAAATAAGATTCCCCTTCTTCCGGCAGCAATTTCAACGCTTTTTTCCATAAGTTTCTGCTATATTTATGTTCCTCTTTCAAGTCGCTGTATTATCTTTATCGAGCAGCCAGTTTACTCGAATGCTCGATCTCGAGAAAAATGTGAATTCCCCTTTTAACTGTCACTCTCGCACTAACGAACCGGATGCAGCGCCTTGAGCATTTCTGTTGAGTTAGTTGAATATCGTCAAGGGATTCGAATTGAATTTCTGCAATTTCGTTCATCAGTAATGTGACTCACTGAGCTTGCTATTTCGAAGAAAATAATCGCGAGTATATCAGATTTAACAAGCGTGCTGACCTCTACGAGGTACGACTTGGCCCGGCCACTCGGCGATGCTAATTACACCGGAAAGGTATGGTCCGCTGTGAATTCCTGGTATCCAATTTCTCCGGAGGTATCGTTTGCTGAATGCGCGCGTTGTTTCACGTGGAAAACACAGAACCGTCTAGTCAACTGCTTAAGGATAATAGGAGCTGCTAATCAAGCCTGACGGCTATTCCGAGGCTGCCAAGAAAGTGGCCGTTATCTCTGTGTTTCCTGGTGCTATCATTCGGAGTTCCAGGGATCTGGCAGAGCTCTGTAGTCGAGCAGAGCAATCCAGCAATACAGAATAAACGTTGGAATCAAGCCGCAGGCTACAGAAGCTCCGTTGTGATGGTAGGCATAGCACTTTCTGGTGAAAACGCGATCCATCTAGAAGCTGGTCGAGCCAGTAGATTCTTGAAATTCTGTAGTCGACGGATATCCCGAATTTCGTTAGCCAGCATCGGCTTGAGGCCGAACGTGAAATGGCTTAGACGTATCCGAAGGGTTCACGCAGCTTTGCGTCAGCTTAGCAAAAACTACGAATTGTCGAAAAGGATTCGCTTCAGAAGGCGATGAAGCAAAAAAATATAAAAAAAAGTTAGATTCCACAAGATTGGCTCAATAATGACGCCCTAGTGATTATAATTTTCGTCCTACTCGTTGTAATCGTCGTGACTGTGAAAATGAAATGTCTTCTCGACAACGTCTCAAACGTTTTTTGCCCCTCATCTCAAAGCTACAATTACTTCTGTTCGAGATCCCAATTTACTAATATGAACGAGCACCTTAACAGCCAGTTGAAGATTTGAGTGGAATGGTCGTAAGTGGTAAAAAGCGAACTTAGAAGTCCTTCGGTCTCTTTGATATCGGGAAGTCGAGCTAGTGGCTCTTTACCTTCACCATGGACTGCAAGCTCACCATCTATCTCTGTCACACTTGTGCAACCCTCTCGAAGTGTGCTTGTGACTGGGTGAGCTCAAAGGTGCACTAGCACAGTAGCTCGTCTCTCCTCCATCAAATGGTACTCTCGGGCATTAAAGACCGTTCTTTCGTTTCCGCCTTGGCCGCTGCACAATGGGACAATTACCCTTGAGCGCTGGGTGAGGATTTTCACACTGAAATCTTGCCCGAAACACGACGCACTCTCGTGGGGGATTTTTCCGCGTTCTCTCTTCATTTTTTGAGCTTGAACGTCAGTCCGTTCCTGACAACACAGAGAGAAAGATACAAAAAAAAAAACAAAAGAGGGTGTAAAAGGCTCCACCATTTTTTTTTCAATTTCGTAATACTCCGCAAAGAATTCGTGCGTGGGAAAAAAAAACTGTAGAGTCTTTGGGGCGTGAAATTACTAGCTTTACGAGATATCACATGACAGTTCCATGTCATGTAGGTGCTTCGTGTTTTATCGAAAGTGACAGGAGGATTATGAGAGCGAAGCGTATATTGGATGCTCGAGAGATTAAGTGAAGAGGGAACGATATGACTATGGATCACAAACGCCACAGTCGTTGGCCCTCCAATTGTTGATGAGTATTTTGAGGCAGTGTGCAAACGGTTCGAGTCACCAATTATCAAATGTGTCAATTTTGCCATAAATATATACACATCAATTAATTAGAATACGATCAATTGAGCAAATTGGAAAACAACTATGTGGTTTGATGGGCAAATATATTGAGCCGCAATCCGAAATTTCCACGGATTGGTCTCGGGTCGATAATCTGGAGCGTCTTTTCGAAAGATTGGTTGAAAAATAGTATTCGCATACGAAATGTAACTATTTAAAAGTCTTCCCGTTAATTATTCGGTTGGGAAGCACCAACAATCAATCGATCCCCAAGAATTCCATTGCTCGGTGCATTTGTGGAATGGGAACAGCGTCACGAGAATCCAGGACTGTGGGCGAGTGAATATACGTAGAGGAAGGGAAACGGTGGGCGTTCATTGGCTCCATACACGAACATTTCATACCAGAGATGGACACAAATACGTAAAGTCCGACAAAACGTTTTTCCAGGACCAATTTGAAGCTGCTGTGACAATGCGCGACGTGAAACAATGAATTGAGTCCGCATCCGTCTCTTTCGCAAACCGATCCCCTTCGCGAGCCGTCAATTTTCATTTCGATATGCTTTTTCTACTCGCTTTTCTCTTCGACCCTTTAAATATCAACAAATAAATAATAAACGACGCAAAAAATTATAGGATCGTTTTCAAATGTATTTCAATAATGCGAGACACAATCTCCACGCGAAAGTGGCAAGAACCTGAATAAATCATAATTATCATTCATATATGTCTCTTCTCTTTTATCCACAAAAAGCTCAACCGTGAACCAATCAGCGTCAGAAACTTTGTGGATCGGAAAATACCTCCGGGATCTCCGGAATCATGAGCTACCAGAACAGTGAATATTCCAGATGAATAAATGAGGAAAAAAAATCCGAAATATCAAATAAATTGCAGGCTGAATATACGAATCCAAAGCATTTTTCGAAAATCACTTGACGGGCATTATGTTTTTTTTCGTGGTTTTATCGTTGGTGTTGTGCTTTTTGAAACGGAGATCTTCCCATGTATACATGGGAAGGACAAAATGCTTGTTCCACTATTGGAAATCGCTGGGCAAAGTCCACTCGCTCTGCCCGAGTGTCATGTAATTGGAATGTAATAGGCTTGAACACAGGTTGGTACAGCAAACACGGCCTGAATTTGCTCCAGGTAGAGCCTAAACGCGTAGGTTTGTTCGACGAACTGCGGTTACTGATTTGCGGAATATACAGTGCCTAGAACAGCATTGTAACATGTATTCTGGACCGCTGGCTCTGGCTCAATGAAGCCCCGCAATGCGATCGATTAAGTCATCCGTGGATGACCTACAGCGGAGTGTAGATGTCCTGGGAGGGTTCGCCAAAGTTTAATATCATCCATGTTGAGTCTCAAGACTGCGATAGAACTCGAGAGTGAAAGAAAACATTTTCATCTTTTTCTTCTTCCTAAAAAATATTTTACGATGGAAGTAACTCGAAGAAGTTCCCGACAGTATGGATGTTTTTGTATAAAACGGTATGCAACAATTTTGTATTAATAACGAAATACTGCAGTCATCCGAGCACGAGATGAATTTATCTTCTGCCAAAATGGATTGTTCTCGATGCTGGAAAAATACTTATCGGGAATGGATGGTTGGAAGTGAAAATTTTGAATGTGGATATAACTCACCGTTTGGAAAAACGATTGAGAAGTCTGCCAAGAGAGCGAAAATATCGTGGCGCCGTGACATAAACGTAGACCAGACGATCGTCCTTCGCATGACCAGCACGGGAAGAACCATGTCCATAGAATCCGGCAGTGGTAGTGCCCAGTGTATTATTTAGCAGCGTCCCCCACCTTATCTAACCGAAGATCGCAACGTTCGAATAACTCGTCGTTTATTAAATAGAGATTAACCATGGAGCGTGTAATGAGTGACGATTCGTTGAAATTAACGAAAAACTTACATAACCGAAGCTCTCTTGAAGGTAGGTCAAGTTATAAGGCACGTAGACCCGCTGATCGACGTCGACCCAATTATACAGATCTTTGTGCCTTGGATATATCTACCGAAAAAAAAAACATTAAAAAACAAAATGATTCCTAACCTTGAAATGTAATGATCAAAGGGTGACCAATCAAATTGAGTGACTTCCCACTTAACCCTGACTTACACACCCCCAGATTGTGACGTAATGATCGTGGGGGTGTCGTCAACTCCACTCACTTTGGAAGGGGATAAATAGTTGAAAAATCATAAAAAAAAATAAAATAAAAATACTACAATGTATTTTCAACGCTCGAGTAATGACCACGATGATTGTATTCAATTTTCAATATTGTTGATATAAAAAAATGTCAAAAAAACAAAAAAATTAAAAAAATGATGCAGAAAATTCGTAACTTTGAATTTGAAAAACAAAAAAAAACCTTTTATGAGACTCAAATAGCATGCTTTCTGGTGTAAATTAGCGACCTTTACAAAAAGTATATTCCAGGTTTTACACTTCGTTTTACACCGCCTGCTTCCTACGGCTCCGAAAACTGAACTGACGGGCCCCTTCAAATAATCACGATGAGGTTCTCTACTAATGGTGTCATGAGTCTCACTTTCTCAAAAATTTTATTACGTATCGTCGGTCGAAAGCAGCTGAGGTAAAATTAACACCATGTGGCGATTAAGGGTTGATCCTTTTGGTAACCAAGTCAGTTGACGACCTCAATAAGTTTTGATTATCATTTAGAGGATTCATAGGAATAGATAATCATGAGCAATTAATTAAACTAAAAATACCTTGTTGAGTGCGAGACAAAATTGCAACAACTGATCGGCCTCAGAGCTTCTTTCCCTCGGTTCCATGTCCTTGGGCAAGAGGCCTTTAATGATTTTCTCGATTCTTCGAGATCTTTGCTCTTCCCTCGTGTTCTGAAAGCCCAACAACAAGTATATTGATGCGTCGCCATTCGATGTTGTAGGGACGACGATAAAGTTATCGAAATTCAAATATGTTCAGCATTTCAGTCTCGAAAGATTTTTCGACATCAGAGTATTGCGATTACACGAAGAGATGACATATTCTCCTTCAAAGAAGAGGTGGAAGTTTTGTGCTCAGCCACAAGGGAGTTTTATGTCAGGTACGCTGTCTAGTGCGTCATTTCAACTTTCCTACATTCCTCTCAACTCCAACCTTTTTCAACCTGCTCACACACATACACACGTAAAACGCCTTTCTTGAGCACTTTCAAGTAATACGATCGGGTATACACTTTCTTAAAACCCATCGAGACTTTTCTCATCGCAGGTAAGCGAGTGGAGCGTGTCAAGCTGTGTATGTATAAATAAATTCTTATGTAAGTGGAACAAGCTCTTTTTTCTAGTGTCTTGTTTCGCATAATGACAAAAAGATTATAATTTTTGCCCTTCCAGCAAGAACGTCCCCTTTACATTTCACTAGTAAAGAAAAATAGCAATTACCATCGCTTTTCTTCCATCGCTTCTAACTGTCCATAACTATTTCCGTTGCCTCGCTAAACTTTTCTCTACACAGTCACGAACTTTTCTCGGTTTTGGATCCCATCATCCTCGCACGTACAAGCTCGCCAAGCGAAACAATTTTTTTTCTTATCCATGAAAAAGTGGACAGGATTTTCCTCAGGCTTTCAACCCTGGATGTTCATTGTATTTTTTTTTTTTTCGTGAGATGAAATATAGAAAAAAGTATTTTCCATTCACCTTGGAAGTTATTTTGTTATACAGAGTCAAATAATCGATATAAATGCGATATATATGGTATGTAGAGCATGGCCCAGCTCGAGTGTCATGTTCGTCATCGCTGTACAACGCGCCGCGAATATGCCCGAGCGTCGCGGACTCGTTACCAGAGTCATTAGCGTTAATCAACCGGATAGTATAACTATCGGATTCTGGGCACTATGGAGCCTCCTCATAACCTTACGAGTATGTATGTATATATATAATGTAATGCATGCATGTGTATGTGTATATATTCCTATAGCGATAAATCTTGCTCTTGCAAAAATAACACGACCCGATTGTCGGCTGCCTAAATCAATTTCGTACTCCTTTTTTCTCCATGTCACCAAATTTGACAACGAAAAATACACAAGAATTCGATAAAACGGTGTATTTTTATAAAGACCGATAAAGCGTCATGAAGCAGTAAAGTTAGTTCATTAATTTGCTGTTTTATGAATTCACCATGCAGCTGTGCCTGCGGGCTTCGCCCTGCAGCACACCTAGTTGGCGCTAGGGTACACCTAGCTCAATATGAAAAGTTAATTTTTTTTTTACACTTTAAACTTTGGTTAATGATTTTTATTATCTTAGTTTTTGAATTATTTTTGATTTGCTAATTAGCGATTTTTTATGTGATATAATTTTTTAGTTACTTGTGAACTTTGAAAGTGGAAAATATTACGAAAAATGTGATTTATTGGTTCAGGTTCCCGGAGAAAACAAAAAAAAAAAAAATTATCAGAATGCAATGGAGCTTTAAATTTATTCTGATTCGTGGGCTTCATTCCTGTGAAAGATTCATCGAAATTGGTTTTCGCGAGAAAAGGGTACAAACAAAATTTCGTAGTATGGCGATAGAGATTGATGTTTCAATCTGGAACCTTAAGCTTAGTTTTGTTTGACCTTTTTTGTCAACGGCAATTATTTTTATTAACATATTCACTTATTCTGTTTTGTGGAACGTATTGTAATTGTAATTGGCGTTTTCAACGGCTTATAGTACGGCTTTCCATCAATTTTTATTGGTAATTTTCTATTGTAAAATTTTCCGATAACGTCCGTCGTATAATAAAGGCTGGAACTTGGGAAAATCGATGGTAATATCAATTTCATCACCAATAAAAGTATACGATCGACAATTTCAGATTCAAGTTTGGAGTTTTGGGTAAATGTAAGTTTGCACTTAGTTTAATTGGCATTCTATTCGCTTGCGTATGTTCGTAGTCATACTTGGACGATTCTGAGGTAATGAAAAATCATTGATTTACTCAAGCTAGTCGATTATTCTTCATATGTAATAAAAAATGTTGTCGCTCTTATTCGTCGTCAGCAGTTCATATTGTCCCATAGATTTCATCAAAGATTCATACACCAGAGTGGTGACTTCGCCATTTTCACAGTTGCTGCAATTAACAATAACGAATCTCGTAACTTTTTTCATCGATATTCCGTTAACTCGAAAATGAATTCTCTTTGTTTCTGCACCCTCTTCTCCCTCTCCCCGCTCTCCTTCGGACTCCTTTAGTAGCTGCAGCCACCTCGACCAACTGGAGCTTCAAAGCATCCATACCTCCCCCCTCGTTCTTTTTCTCTCGACGTTCGTGCTCCACGCGCTTCGCTGAGAACGCGAGAATCGGGAAAAGTGAGAAGAGCGAAAAAAGTTTGAGTTTCGTTCTATTTTTAAATCGTTTTTTTTTTCATCCCTCCTCTGTATAGCCTGGTTCTCTCATTTTATACGGCACAAGAAAAAATAAGGGAAAATGGACTACTGAACCTTGACCCCTATATTGTAGGATTTCCATGCGAAATTTTGTTTATAAATTCAGAAACTATCCGAATGAGCAAAAACTTCAGACTCAAGAAATTTTTCAATTCACTCGTATTGCATTGATCGCAGTTCTTTCGGAAGAGACTGGAGAATTTGCCTATTATGAAGGAAAGTTCCGATGAAGATTGAAAATATGAGTCGTCTTGCTGAAACTTTGACGAAAGATCAAAATGTCTGTTAAAATTTATATAAACTAGACTCTACATTTTTTTTACGCCCTCTTTCTAATTAATCGCCCCTTCATTGTGCATTCGAATTCAACTCCCATTTGAAATGAAACAGTTTCTCGAAATTTTGATCCAAGTTGACTGTCTAATTGAAATAATTCAATTTCTGCAAATTTTCAAGCATCGTCTCGCACTTCCGTATGTCAAAGGTATTCCCCGCTGTAAAAATGCGATACTGCATTTTCTAGGAACGTGAAATCTGAAGCACTCTCTCGTTCGTACATTTTATGACACTCAATTGCGCTGTCCCGAAGGAAATAACCAACATGCACGAATAATTTCGTCAGAGAAAATTCTCAGCACGAACCCGATTGCATTCGCGTTCCCTGGTCAATTCACTTTTCTGATTATTGAAATTGAAAAATTGTGTTAATGTGGACGTCCCCGATGTCATAGACAAAGACTTCGGATCGGACTATTATTCCGTTTCCAATGTAAACTTCGAGAGATAATTTGGCGTGGCGTGTAATTACTGTTAAGCGTTTCTGGATCGCGATATAAACTCAAGCAAACAGCGTGGCAACAACGCCCCAAGTTCCACACCCCACGCAATGTGTAGCAAATGACGTATGCTCAGCGTAAACATCGCGAAAACTGCATTGCATGGGGAATTGACAGATTGATTAATTCGCTAGTGAAAGTTCGTCGTTTTCAATTCATTCGTAATAGTTAAATCTGAAATGTTTCAGTAATTAGACTAGCAACTCATGTGATTTTATCAATTTATTTTCACAACGATCTTGCTTACTTATATTCAATATTTTTGAACGTCCGTTGGTGTTGCATTGACAAACAATTTGCTAAAATGCATTCAATGGAAGAAACATTTATATAAAAAAATGCATAAGATTCCATTGTGATCTACGGAATGATATTTTTTGTCGTGTCGAAAATCATGGACCGTCAAGTGTACTCAACTAAACTAACTGACGATATTCTTAACAAGATGGGCAGCAGGTTGTTCGCACAAGCCAAGAAGAAACTTTGACGGGATACGGTTGGGAATTCCCGGTAAATCAATTGATCGATCAAACAATTTTACTCTCTCTCGAGGTCTCGTGATGGTTAACGAAAAAAAAATATCATTACCAAAGGAAAATCGTGGATGCGGTGAAATGAATAAAAACCGATGGAGGAGGTGGAAGAAAAATGGAAAAAAGCCCGAGGCGGTCCTGGAACGCTTTCAAAAGCTTCCCTATCGTTTGCGCGCTTTTACTGTCTCCTTCCTCTCACTTCTCCTTGCTAAGTCGTCGTTCGAAGGTCAAAGGTATGGTAACTAAAGCAATATCCGTCGTGGCGGTGGCTTTCACGACGGTTTTATGGTCGATGGGGTTTTCTCGAGTCCGGAAAATGCCGCGAGAATCGAGCATGCTGACGGAGCCACTTGAGAAAACCCCTATAGATTCGTTAATATCGATCAGAGAATCTTCATTTCTGATCGTCACCGATTCTGCTCCCGATCCGCTTCGATGAATCATTCAAAAAATGTCAGTTCCGTCCAGAAAAGTGAGGAAATCTAACGAGAGGTGTATTTTTGAAAATGACATCAGAGGTCATAAGGTCTGTCCGTGCCCACCATATTTACCGGAAAAAATCCACTCATTTCCAGACCAGCAATTCTGCAAAATTTTGTTACATGCTCATAGAAACTACCACGCGGCGTAATCGGTTTACGTTCCGTACATCAGGCAGATGTTGACGTCATACTGAAATAACCGTACCATGGCGATACAGAACACTTTCTACCGTTATGTACAGATCATAAAGAATATTGATATCAGAATTTCACGAAATGCATCTACTTCGTAACATTCACCTTATGTCCGAAATTGGTCCGAAAGAAAGCAATCCCGCTGTTGTGAATCATTTGTAAATTGTCAATTTCGTAACGGACAGCAATGTTGCGATCACAAACTTCGTAAATTTCGTAAAACCGCATGCACACCCTGTGGGTAGCAGCGAAATTAAAAATTGAGCTTCACTCCAGGAGGCCAAACAGGACGGTCTGGTGTTAGGATCTTTTGTTCCCAAATCTACGCGTATATACAGGCGTTCTAAGGGATCCTACCAATTAGCCTAATAATGCTCTCATCGTACGATTTGCATGAGGAGAATTTCAATAGAATCATCGTTGTGCGAAATTGCCTATTATTACGTTGATCCTAATTGTAAAAAAAAAAAACTATTAGCGATTGGAGGGACATTCCGGATGAGCACGAGAAAAAATAACCAATTATTGGGATCAACGATGTGAAGAATAATTGCCAAACTGCACATGGTGCAGCATTCGACACGCAAAGTCATTAATTGCGTCGATTAAATTAGCGCGTAACGAAAGGTTGGTTAATTTGATCAGCATGTGAATCACTGGTTAATTTCTCGATAACGACCAAAATGAAAAACAAAATGGATCCACTTTTTCACGACTTCTTACCGATCGACTAGCTTTTGATGATTCTGTTTACTATAATGAGCGAGATTCACATTTATTAATAAAACGATAGAATAAATTCCGGCTGAGAGTTCAGCAGAAGTCTCTGGTGGAAATCACCGGATCTTGATAAAACTATACGAAAAACACGAATTGTGATGAAAGTGCAGATCACTTTTATTTTCCTCGAGCAAGTTATCGAGCACATCGTAAAATCAAGTTTACGACACTTTGAATGTTCACCACAACCCTTAATACTCTCTTTGTCAATTCACATACTGTCTATGTATACATATATATATTTGCGCTTATCTACAGTATTCATTGCTGTACTTCGGTGCAGACAATGTCCGCTCCGGCAAAAGATTCACTGTGGAAAATACCCTTGATGATGAGAAGAATGTTGAAACAGACTCTCGAAGGAAAAAATGGGCCAACCTTTGCAGGCTCACGAATCGGCCATTCCTCTCATACTTTATTACACGTTATTGCTTTATAGAAAATGTGGGTTTTTTTTGCGCCATTTTACGTAAACGTGTCGACAGGAACGTGCTAGAAAGAAACTTGGGAAAACGTGCGAAACATCGTGCAATGCCGAATCCAACATCGGCTGGACTTGGTCATTCCCGGAGAAATATAAGAAAAACGTCTATGAATATATGAAAATGAAATTATTTATTTCATGATATATATTTCCGGAACACCGGACCAAGTTGATGGAAAAGACGAAAGAGAAGTTCCATTTCGTGAAATTCGTAAGAATTTTTTAAATCGTGAATCTAAACAAGAAGAAAAGTTGGTTGAAGATGTTCGCAATTGTTCCTGAGTAACTCCTCACTGGATGTCTGCAAGTTGATCCAAGGCAGTCGGAGTTGCGGGAGAGTCTAGGTTCGACGCTACATGTTTTCTTGATTACCGAGAGAGGCAAGGGAAGATTAAATGCCTAACGGTCATGTTCATGACGCCTTGTTCGACAATGAACCGTGAAAACATTTTCAACTCTCGTAATTTACAGCAGCTATTTCTCTTGTCCGTTGGAAGAAAAAAGAACGAAAACAAAATGCATATCACGAAGAACCTTCCACGCCATGAGAGGAACATGCTGCTATTTCATCAATTCTACTGAGTATCACAAATTTTTTTTGTAGTATATAAAAATATATTCATGTTAAAATTATTTTAGTATTAATAATTCATGATTGAATGAAATAAAATTGGGAAATGACTATTTATTTCCCAATTTATGGTAAAATAGTAAAATAACTGGACTATGATTTTATAAAATTGTGAAATAAGTAATAATTTGTTTCGCTTAAGGTTAATTAAGTTCGGCAGTATTTACAATTTAAGATGCACTCGAAATGAACAATAAATTGTGAAGTTTACAAAGAATGAACGCGTTTTCGTAACAGCCGTTATTCGAATAAGTTACCAGACGAAACGAGTGCATTTAACAAAATCTAAGGATCACAGAGGCACAAATTATCCAAAAATGTTAACAAAAATGTCAATTATGCTTAAAAACAAGATTCTTTTCTAAAGCTGTGCAGCACGAGTCATACAATATTCTAAATTATTGTAAGCGACGATCCTATCGGAGTCTTAAAGAACGTCTTGTCTGGAGGGTAGAGGGAGTTTTGGATTTCTTGCTCAAGAGGCGCTTTTGGCTGCCTGGTGTATTGGGCTGATATTTTTGAGCATTAATCTGACTAGGAGACTTCATATTCTCTTTTTCTTTGAGCAAATGGCGTCTGCAAACTCTCCTCAACCGAGGAGATCCTCTGCAGATTGCCATCCACTTTCTAGATACTCGAGCAGCTCTTAGGACAGACTGAGGATCAAGCTTCAGCAAAACTAATTCAGCTATTTCGACTGGCAAGCTGGACAAAAAGTCCATTTCGCTCGGATTGGAGGCTCCTATAGAAGACATCAGCTGGGAGAAGGCCTCCATGATGCTTCTGCTTGCAAGGAAGCTTGCTGAATGATGACTCTCTGACCGGTTAGCCGTTTATATAATAAATGTGCATCGTTCCGGATGACCACACCGGCCAATCGGAAGGGTCCGTAACGGTCGGGTGCATCTACCAATAAGAGACATCCGTCAAGGATCGACGATCTCTCTAAACTTCCTGCTTTCCGACCTTCGTCGAAACTTGCGGCGTCGGGCCAGACGAATTTTTCTAGACTACATTCTGTGTTGCTACACTTTACTTAGTATTTTGGAATCCTAGAAATTGGTGTTCCAGTGATTTTACGTTGCAAACTTTTGCGTACCTGAACATTCGGTTATTCACATAATTTCCGTGTCTTCCCCTGAATCTGCCAAAATGGGGGGCCAGGAGTGAGACGCGGGGATACGAGCGTGTGCGGAATCAGAGGAGCATGTGGCTGGACCACGAGAACGCGAAGGTCTCACTCTCAATGTTTCAGGTTAACCTAGGCACATCGGAGCCATAAATTTGGAGGCGGCATTTCGCTTGGAATTTACATTCGACGGTTCCGCAGTATAGGGGATTGTGCGACATACACGCGCCGTTATGGCGCGTGTATGTCGCATATATACAGAGGCCATTTCTGGAACGACTGCGGAAGTAACGTACTCCTTCTAACTTTGAAACACCTAATGAATGTCTCTCTCCCTCTTTCGACAGTCACGACCCACTCAACAACAACGGGAAGTCGCGCGATACCACTAAATGATCTCTTAATATCCGGAGGTGCTGGAAATTTGGAATCGAATCTGAAATCACCGTCATCGACATCGCGATCGTTTAGCAGTTAAGCTCGAATCCAATACACCGCAGCATGATCTTCCCGACAACATATTTCAGAGAATATATATGCTGCCTCCGTCGAGCCATTATTTCAAGTCGACGTCACAATATATAGATGCATGAGAAGGAGCCATGCGACTGAATGAAAAATCACGCTCGTCGGATGTTGTCGGATTTCCGGTTGCGGTTCTCTCATCCCCGTCTCCAGACTAGTCGCTCCGTTGAAAATATTACGTCCTCCGTCTTCTTTCCTTCGCTTCTCCATCGGTATTGTTGAGACTTCACTGAGGTTACAGCTTTATTCAGAAGCCTGCTCGTCGGTACAAACTTTTGCGGCATCGAAAAAGTTTTCCGTCATTCCAGAGTTGAATTGAGCTTTCGCGGAGTTTTCGATTTCTGGGAATATATGTATAGTGGATTAATGTACCGTTCGCGTCGCAAAATAGCCCGTTTGCGCATAACTACTATAGTGATGAACATAAAGGTAACGAAAAATCGATTCCAAATGGAATTTAAACGCCGCGCACACTGGCCCTTTGATCAGCAAGAAACGAAGGTAATTCATTGGATATATTACACGTACGTGTTGGGTTGCGACTGGGGAATTGACGCTGTTATTGAGGTGAGATTGAAATTCATCCTCTCAGTTTCACGCGCATAAGCTTCGTGTTACAAACGTTCGTTAGGGGTGAAAACGAGAAGTTCTCTGCCAGTCATAACGAGCATCGAATGCGGCTCGAATAGACTTCTCGAGATAATTTCACAATCAATTTGAGTCTCCAGTCGCGAGGGTGCAATATATTTAATGAATAAGCACACGTTTCAAAATTATTTAGAGACGACGCAGTGTCTCGACGCCGAGTATTAAAAAAAAAAGTTCGAAACGACAAAGCAAGTTGCGCCGCGTAAATTGTACTCGAGAGTTAAAGAAACTTCGCTTTAGAGTGAAGTATTTCCATTATTACGACAATACCCGAAGATCCTATTTTCTATAGTTGTCCTCCAATCGCTTTCGATCCATTCAGCCATCGGAACGTCGTTCAAAAACCGTTATGTCCAAATCGTGGATAAAAATAGCAAAATTAAGTGTTCGTTCCTTGACGCTAAATCTTCTCAAAGAACGTCTTGTCTGGAGGGTAGAGGGAGTTTTGGATTTCTTGCTCAGAAGACGCTTTTGGCTGCCTGGTGTATTGAGCTGATATTTTTTAGCAGTGACAGGCTAGGAGACTTCATATTCTCTTTCTCCTTAAGCAAATGGCACCTGCACATTCTCCTCAGCCGAGGAGATCCCTTGCAGATTGCCATCCATTTTCTGGATACTCGAGCAGCTCTAAGTACAGACTGAGGATCAAGCTTCAGCAAAACTAATTGAGCTATCTCGACTGGCAAGCTGGACAGAAAGTCCATTTCGCTAGCGTTGGAAGCTGCAATAGAACACATCAGTTGGGAAAATGCCTTCATGATGCTTTTGCTTGCAAAGGGAGTCGCTGAATGATGCTGAACTGTCGGGGCAACCGATTATATAGAGGTGCTCATTGTTCCGGATGAATTCACTGGCCAATTGTGATCATTCGTCACACCCGGTTGCATCAGTTAGGGGAAGGGGTATCAATTTTTTCCTTTATTCGGGGAATCATTGAAGCTTTGTAAAAAAAGCCAGTTAAAGTCTGCAAACATAATTATATTCGCGGAGGAATTTGTGAGATGAATTTGAACGAATGGGATCGTAAATATGAATTATCTCAGGCAATACCTGTAGGAAACCGCATCCAAGTCATATCCAAGCTTTCTCTTGGTTTTGCTCGGCTAACTGTCGTTATCTTCAACCCCCTTAAAATCGTACTTACAGTAAGCAGCCCCTTCTTCGTCCTTTTATAAATCCTGCACTGATTCTTTTTTTTCATATTTACTCCAGTTTATTTCACTCCACCACGGGAGTTGCACAATTGCGCGAAAATCTCAGAACTCTCCTGTGGTTGCACGAAGGCGTCGGAACACCTCTGCCCGACCAGAGAGACTGAGAATGGAAAGAGAGAAACGAGTGCTTTGGGAGCTCCAGTGAAAGCAAGAGAAGACTGTGAGTTTATTAGTTGCTGTGGAGGGTACAGATTTATGGTTGTTCTGTTTATATGTATACGAAATGAGTGGAGCAACCGCCATGTCTTTTGCACTCTTTCTTTTCTATTTTCCAACAGCCAACGGCACCAACAGCAACAGCGCAGTTTCTCAGTACAAAGCGACCATTTGCTGATACTTGCCGCATAGAAATTCGACTACGATTTCAGTAGAAAAATACTGCAATCCTTTTTTTTTGCCATTATAGCGCATGTTTCGTACTGTTCCGACGGATGAATGCGACATCTAAAATCCCCCGTTCTATCAAATTGACATTGATGCCCAATGAATCTCAATGTCGAAAAAATAAACCGTATTCATCAAATAGAAAGAACAATTTTCTCTTAGTCGTACGGATGAAGTTAAGTCTGATTTATAAAAATCACACGCCGATTCGGGGCAAAAATATTAGCTGGATTTTCCGTGTTAGTCCGTAACAGCCCACATGTAAATATCGCCCCCGATAAAGTAAGCGGTGCAAAAAACTTCCAGACACGAATGTGTTCTCTCTCGGTTAACGAATACGCGAGCGCACAACGTGGAAATAGGATCCCGATGAAAAATAGCACGGGATTTGGCCACCTGATACCAACAGACCTTCCGAGGATTGATTTTACCCTTTCAGACACATATACACTCGCATATACAGGTAAAAAAATTCGACCGAAAACAAAAACTAAACAATTATCTTGTGCATGTCACAAACGCACCCTAACGAGCGTAGAATGCAGTGGAAAAACCTGCGAGTAGTCGGACGTATGCGTTGCGTTCGTGATCGAGGAATAACGAATTCATCGTAATTTTTTCTTCGAACTCTTGAATATCGAACAAAATTAATTAACTCTACTACAAAAATATCTTTCAGCCCTTTTCACGCAAGGACCACGAAACCAGTTTTGATGAATCTTTCAAAACTTTTTTTTATTTATTTCTGGCACATGAACCAAAAAATCACAACTTTCGTCATACTTTCCACTTAACTTTCAATGTTCACAGTGAAAAATTATAATCGATCAAAAATCGGATTATACATCCGATTTTATTTTATTGCACATTGTGTGTAATAAAATAATCGAAAACGAAGATAATGAGTGGAGACTGTGTGCCGGTTTGTAAAGAAACAGTTATGGCGATTTTTATAAAATTAAAGTTTGAAGTTTTGATTTAAAAAATTTAACTTTTCATATTCAACTGGCGCCAACTAGATGTGCTGCGAGGCAAAGCCCGCAGGCACGGCTGATGAATGCATCTAATTTTAAAAAAATGCTAGCATTTGATTAGTGCAGAAATTGGCGAAACGTGTTCTTTAAAAGTAATGAACTTGCCTTGATAAACGTATAGGCCCTGCTTTCAGCTGGATTCGATCGTTTTTTTCTATCTTCGATCTTCGACATCCCTTCGCGCCATCTTGGTCCGTCCTCCTGCAAAGAATTCATGAGTAGTCTGAATTATTTCGACAAGAAAAGAATAATGTGTACATTCTAACGAGTTGTGGGTATTCTGCGTCACCTAGCACGTAGACCATACTGATACCGTACTGATTTTTAAACCCTCGCATCGCACAATTCTTTTGTATTTAAGCACAAAAACTTATTTGCACTTGAAGAATTTGCTTAAATCATGAGTGATGAGGACACAAAGTCTTAAAATCAAACATTAAAATGTTAGAAACGTTTACAGACGTTGTTACAAACTCTATTTTATCGTGGGAGGTCTTCGCTGCGCAGCAAAGTGTCGCTATCCTATTCCATAACTGTCATTGCATATCGACTACAAAAATAGCTTATTTTTATAGCTAGCCAAATTGCGCAATGTATACTGTTAATGAGCTTCATCAAACTAAAAACTTAACTAACCGTTCGGTGTCATAACCGTTCTCCAAAAATAACAAAACATGTTAAATGACAAATCCACAAGATGAACAATTGCATTACATTACAATTCATGCTAATCCTAGAGATTTAATTAATTCCAAAGGGGGTTTGCTGCGCAGCAAAGAATCACTATCCTAAATGCCTTACATAGTATGCATGTCGACTAAAAAATAGCTTATCGAAGTCTCATGGAACTTCTTGTCGGAATACTGAGGGGATTTTTGGGCTTGTTAGATTTTTTATTAACAGGCAGACCTCTCAGAGTGCCCAACATTTGGATGAATTGGGGATTCGATGAGGGAGGAATGAGGCAGATAGGTGTTTGGCTTTTCGAAGACTTTTTGGTCATCTTTTTCTTGGCAAGCAGCAGAGGATGCGACCTCATGTTCTGCTTTCGTAGATAGCGCCTGCAAGTTTTCCTCAAACGAGGAGAGTCTTTGCAGACTGCCATCCACTTGCTCGATACTTGAGCAGCATTTAATACCGATCGAGGATCGAGCTTCAGCAGAACTAATTCAGCTATTTCGACTGGCAAACAAGTAACGAAGTCAATTCCTTTGGGCGATGCTCCAATGGCGGACATCAATTGGGAAAATGACTCCATGATGCTTGTAGTTGCAAGGAAAGTCGCTGACTGATGTTGCTCCATCAGGACAGTGATTTATATAGGGATGTTTATTGTTCCGGATGATCGCGCAGGCCAATGAGAATCATCCGTCATGGCTGGATGCATCAGCCAATAAAAACTCAACCCCTTCCCCTCCCTACGCTTCGCATCATCCACAACGAATCCCTAAACCGCACTCGAGCGTGAATGACAAAATCGACGTCAATCATTTTCGTCAAAGATTCAAACCATCAGAAAAGCCAACACTAGATCTAACAGACAACAATCCTTCGAGAGACCTTCCGAGATGAAGAAAAAAATCGTACATGACTTGTTCACATGCTCTAGAATATTATATCAGCGCAACAAATATATACACGGAAAGAAAAACAAGCATTTTAAGAGAATGAAATGCAAATGAACCGAGAATAACACGTGGAAAGATTGCTTTTTTCTTCTGTCGTGCGAAATGAGGAAATTTTTTTTATTTTCGTTCCCGCTTCCCTACTTCTCCAAGCACGCGGAAAACGGGGATGGTAAGATACGAGCTGCGGGGTATAAAAAAAGTATGCCAAATGCGTTTCGTACTGAGCAAAAGTTTGCCAGGCTTTGGCAAACAAGGCGAAAGCGTGCCAACTATCGGGTCACGTTAATATTACGTAACGTTGCTTCTACCCTGTTTACCAAATCTATAAATATACAGACGTATGTGTTACTTCAACAAAGTTGGTATATACACTACTGACGTGCGGCCACCGCACGTACTACACAACTCACTATAAACAGGTATGTATCCCGTAGCATTATACGTTTCATTATTGCCATGCCTACAACGTGGAGGTGGATAAAGTCGGATAATTTCCTTGTAGTTCCACATGCACGCCCGATAAATAATAGCGCTTACATACGTACTTGTAACGATCCGAATTTCGCATTGCAGACTCTCACGACTAATCACATGATTTCTGACACAACTAATGTATGAACTATGATCTGATTGTTCGAATAGATTCATATGTGCATAATGAAAACCATGAATTGTGAAAAGCTCTGCTGCGCTGTCGACAAATGGGGAGAAACCTTACCGCTGTTCAATTCAATCCACTGGACGTGTAATCGCTTTCATCTTAACGAAAATAGCGTTCGTGCTGGTTTGAAATTATTTCGTATTTATTTAATCAGATTAAAGTTTTCACTCAACTACGACGTGAATTTTTCTTCCGGAATCACCGCCGTAATTAATCGTTCAATTTCGATTTGACTCTGTTGGAAATAAAAAAAAAAGACCGCTCGTTTATGGTTTGTGGCCCAAGTTCCGTAAGGGAGATGCAGGCTAAGCACATTGTCGTAGGTGGCTAACTACTGGATCGCTTATTCAACTGGCATGGGTATACTTAACCGTAGGTATATATCCGGTAGCTTGCGCAAGCCAACGGGTCCTACTCTTTCCGAGAGGAAATGAGACTCGACGTAATTTGATATTCGTGCATATACAGCCACGTCTCTCAACACGGCTCGGTGCTAACGGTTTCAGATTAATTATCGAATTGGCAGAATATTGAGAGAAGCGTTAAAAATAACTGTTATCGAGGCGATTTGCGATTTGATATTGAAATATTCGAAGAAAAAAGAAACCACACTGAGCAAGAAGCACGAAATGTTATTTTGTGGAATGGAGTTCATGAGTGGAGCGAAATCAATGATTGACCTTTTCCACTAGCTAATTTACAGGTCGTGCAAATAAAAATCCTTTTACATTGGGAAACTTGTTAATTTTTCCGGAAATCTAGATACGTCACAGACTGGTCGTTAGGGAAATGTTATGCACGAAAGTAGCAAACGACAAACCAACAGAAAAAGCCATTTTGGGCTGAAAAAAAATGGAAATCGTGCATGGTAGATCAAATTTTAAGGTGGCGGGAGCACGAGAAGGCCAAATAAAGGTCGAGAGAAAAGAGAAGTACCAGGAAATTAGACAGATCCTCGCCGTGTCGACGACGGATTTTGGCCTTCAGCCAGCCAACGTACGAAAAGCGTTCGTTGCGAACGGGGAGGAGCAGAGCAAAAGAAAAAGGCAGAGAGACATAACTGATAGACTTGGACCTCCATCTCTCGCAACGCCCGACTTCTTGGCTCCGGTCCCTTCGTTCCTGGACTACTCTACTGTCTACTAGCTCCTACAGAGCTCGTTGGATCACCATCTCCGAAGCCCTTGCTCCAATCAAACCGCCAACGAAACGAGCAGCTTATTTCATCAAGGAGCTTGTCGTCAGGGTCCGCCTAATACTGCCTCGCAAACCCACAACCAACCCTAACCCTTTACAGATGTCACCCGATACTGGTAGGAAAGCGATTCATGTAGAACGTCTCTAGTGATAACTCTTTCGACAATTGCCCGCCCATCGGTTATCCGTCAACCCTGAATTTCCCAGGATTGCTCATTTCGGAACAACCAACCGAACTCCCGCCGTAATTCGACAGTAAAAACAATACGAATCAATTAGAGAAATCGCGTTCTTCGTCATTTCTTTAGATGAGATCGAATTCATTTTTACGATTACAACAAATGATGGTCTTTGGCAAGAGTAACGATGATCTGGGCTCTTTTATTCACACATATGATCCCGAAATTCCAACCCCTTTTATTCATACCGAGAACATTACGAATATCGTAAAAGTATACAAAGAAATAACCACGGAAACTAACGAAAGATAAACAATTATTATCGAGTATATTTTTCTCTGCATGAATCGGAGAATACACGAGATTCTCTTTCCCCTTTTCTACTAACTGCTGCTTCTGCCGTCTCTTTTGCATCAGGAAAGATAAAATTTCTTGCAGCCACAGCCATGCAGTCTCCCGAATGGTTTCATCGCGAAACGAGGGCAAGGCGAAAGTGGCGCAAGGAAAAAATGAGAAAGAAAAACGAGCGGCTAAGAATCGTTAAGAGAATTCTTGGGAATCCAATGACCATTTGTTCCATCCTATACGAAGAAGAGAAAAAAAACAAGAAGATGAGGGACAAAGTTCTTGAAATGCCAGGAACTCTGGTAGTTGACTATATCTTGGTCATGTAGCACTGTGTATATAAATGAATATGCATCTGCGTACATATAAATATAAAAGGAAACATTTACACATTCAGGTGACATGTCAAAGCGAAAATACATGAATCTTAAGAGTGAACCTGCTTTATGCTTTCTCACTTCATTGTTTCTACTTTCTCTCTGGAGAGGCTTCAAAGAACCCAAGCTCGTTTTTTACCTCGAGCTTCTTTTCGAAAACACAGACTTTCCACGCAATCTCACAGATAATACGAAGCTTCATGTGATTGCGACATAAATTTAATAACTACTCAAGAGCTTATCGATTATTACGTTCCCGAGCGCTCAACGAACCGCTAAAAAATCATATATTCATTGTGCGAACCAAAATGGCAATGCGAAAAACAAAACAAAAATCCTTTTTACTTGTGCGCTTTTTCCACGCAATTCGTTGATTCGGTTTTTCAAAATTGGACCAAGTTGATACGGAGAATTTGTGAAGCTTCGCGAACAGTGGATATGCTGTATTTGAAGTCTGGTCAAAAAAATTCATTCCCATATGGAGCTCGCCGATGAAAAAAAAGTCGTGGAAAGATTTGTAACGAGATGTAAAAGCGAATATTTTCAGGACGAACTGCGTGACTCTTAAAACTCGTTTCATGCTTCCTATTCGTCCCGAGTTTTTATTTTCTTTTTTTGTAACCTTTCATTCGACAATGCACTTTACGAGACTCGGGTGGCGCGATGAGGAAAATAAAATGAAGCTGCTTTTTAAAGGAATTGCGCTCCGAGACAGTCCGGTCGTTGTAGCTTCCCCAATTAAATAAAATGTCATGAATTGAAAGGACAAGACCGAAGAAGAATACTCAGCAAGGAAAAAACACAACGTTGTAGCGAGTCGATAATTTTGCGGGCTACATCGCTTTCTCAATGAATTACAAAATAACGTGCTCCCTTTTTTGCTTGTTATAAAAAATCTCATAAAACGAAAAGCTTGTTACATTATTCCAGAACTTGGGATGAAATTATCTTTTGAACTTAACAGGTCGAGTATCTGGTTGGCCCGGGCCACCATAATTTGTGATTCGGAGCACGGTGTGCCAAATTGCGCAATGTATACGTTTTATTAACGTCATCAAACTAAAAACTTAACTAATCGTTCAGTATCATAACCGTCCTCCAAAAATAACAAAACATGATAAATGATAAATCCAGATGATGGATGATGATCACATTACATTACATTACATTCATGCTAATCCTAGAGATTTAATTCATTTCAAAGAGGGTTTGCTGCGCAGCAAAGAATCACTATCCTAAATGCCTTACATAGTATGCATATCGACTAAAAAATAGCTTATCGAAGTCTCATGGAACTTCTTGTCGGAATACTGAGGGGATTTTTTGGCTTATTAGATTTTTTATTAACAGGCAGACCTCTCAAAGTGCCCGATATTTGGATGAATTGGGGATTCGATGAGGGAGGAATGAGGAAGATAGGTGTTTGGCTTTTCGAAGACTTTTTGGTCATCTTTTTCTTGGCAAGCAGCAGACGATGCAACCGCATGTTCTGCTTTCGCAGATAGCGCCTGCAAGTTTTCCTCAGACGAGGAGAGCCTTTGCAGACTGCCATCCACTTGCTCGATACTTGAGCAGCATTTAATACCGATCGAGGATCGAGCTTCAGCAGAACTAATTCAGCTATTTCGACTGGCAAACAAGTAACGAAGTCAATTCCTTTGGGCGATGCTCCAATGGCACACATCAATTGGGAAAATGACTCCATGATGCTTGTAGTTGCAAGAAAAGTCGCTGACTGATGTTGCTCCGTTAGGACAGTGGTTTATATAGGCATGTTTATTGTTCCGGATGAACGCGTAGGCCAATGAGAATCATCCGTCATAGCCGGATGCATCGCCCAATAAGAAGCCCCCCGCCTCCTCACGCATCCACATGCATGACGAGCCCTTAATTTAACCCAGACTCTCAAAAAGAGGGAGGGTTCATATTCAATAATTCTCATCACGGAAAATGAGAGGCACAGCGGCGTAACACATAAGTAATTGTTTGAGTTTGATCTCTTTCGGATAAGTCGAGAACGAACTGTGTTTCCGTTTTTGCACTCGCTGTATAAATTCTTTTAAAAAATTGTATCATTTATCGTTCTTTTTTTTTTGCACCACTTCGTGACGTAATTATTCACAAACCAGCCAACATAATATTTTAAGTAAATCAACGTATTTGCTCGCGCTTGGGCCAATGTGATTTGTTCGCTGCCCTGAATCGTGTGCCAACTCGCAAAATGTACGAAGCAGTGGGTAAAGTGCAATAGTTTGTTTTCCGACTATCGTATGCGACATCCGATCTACAGAGCTTGCAGAAAAAATTTCAGGTGGCGAGTTCTACTTGTCGAGGATGTTCCCCTGAGGCAATTTTATTTATCAACAAGTCTCGACCTGCAGACACTAAAATGATTATGGAAGCGCCTCGAGCAGATGGCATGACTTCACCCCTTGCTGTGGCAGCGTTTTTGAAGGCAGAAAGCTGATGAAGTAAAAAAAATAGTATTGGAAACAACGAAATAAGTTAGGACGTTTCCCAAAAGAATGACAAATTGAATCTCGCTGAATGAAATTTTCTTTAAACAATATTTTTAGTCCGCACTTTAGCGAGGAAATATTTTGAAAAAATTTATTTCAATTTTCAAATGCGGTCCTTGGGTCGTTGAAAGTTTGGCCCAGTAACGTGTGTCATGGGCTCAACATCCTTAAGCATTTGAAAGCTTTCTTTTCCACCCAAAACGAGACAAAAGTATTCGAAGTGCGAGTCGCTGCTCGTTTTGAAAAAAACCTTCTCGAAAAGGCGCGCAACCGCGTCGAGAGAGCTTACATTATGAAAAGGAACAAAAAACGAGAACGGTTGAAATTCAGTTGAAAAATCCTCCTACACACTATCTTCCAGCGCGCAGGATTCCAAAGAGCCCAGAGTAAATAAGAGTTGGAATTATATTTATGCACTTTAGTTACTAATTAATGCTGTTTCATAATTTTCGAAACTTCTCTTCTGTAAAATTCTTCTTGGCTTATATCAAGAAATGTATAGAATTGTTTTTTTTTACATTAATTAACAAAGTGGGCACATGAATGTTTTATTAATTATTTACGCGTTAAAAATGAGCCTTCTGGTGCAGAAAATAGCGTGTGGATGAGCATGCATCACAAAAATTGCACACCGAACACTTGAACGCAGATTTTAACGATGAAAGCATCAAAAGCCATAACGATAAAAAATGCAACGAGTGGAGTCGAAGAAAAGGGTAAATTTTGGAAATTGTACCTGTTTCTCGGTGAAAAACGTGTCGGCTTGGTATTTGGAGGGTAGATCAAGAAAAACGGAAGTCCTCGAACGATCGTAGAGATCAACATCAACGTAAAGATCGAAAAGCGGTGCACCGGCGACGTCAAGTAGCACCGAGACCAAGGGAGTTATGTCGGTGGGGGCGGAGCTCCTTGGGGGTAAATAGCCGCCCAGTTTTTCGAGGAGGTTGTACACTGAAATGAAAAGGCAGTTAAAACAAAGCCATATATAAACGTAGTCGAGCAAACAATCTTGAGCTTGAAGTGAGAGATAAAAGGAGAATACAAACAGAAAGTAATGAGAACGAGAAAGGGGGTACAAAATATTCGAGGTTCCCAACTATTAATATTCCATTTTCATCACGAATTTCAACAAGTTTTTTTTTTATTCTTTCATCAATGGAATTTCTAGATTCTGTTCTTTCTGTTTCGTTACTTTTGGCGATCTATCGATCCACGTTATTAACCCTAGAACGGTAACGTAGCGTCAAAAACGACCCTAGGCGACATTAAATCCGGCGCCCTTCCTCCCTCCGATCTCCCGTTTGCTATCGTTTGCCGTATTTTTCACTGATATTTTTTACCTTCCGCAGAATTGCCCCTAGCTCACGTGATACTGCATTGAAAAGCGAAAAGAATGAGCCCAAGTTGAACCCCTTTCGTTGTATTTTGCCGGAGAGATGAATTTTTCAAAATTGGGGTCACTTATGACCCAAGGTTATCGGAATAGGTAAGAAAAAAATAAGGTTACCGGGCGAGATTTAAACTTTAAAAATAACCACTGGACATCACCTCAAATATGTCCCGAATCTTCTCTTTCATTCACTCGCTTCTTTGTACAACGATTTTTCTCGTCCTTTTAAAAAGTAATAGAAAAGGGAACGTGATACGAATCGCCGAAGAAATGACCCTGTCGATTTGATCGTAGACGGTCTGTTTATAAGCGAGGAACAAATGGCCAAAGTTTATGATACGGAGAAAGAACCGAAAATCTGTGCTACACTACAAATATTTGGCGTACCAATAAATCATTTCGATGGACCTGGAAAAACAACGAAATAATATGTATTCAAGAGACGTATCCTCTGGTTCACGTTTCTCCGATTCCTGATGATGCTCGAACATGTCGAATGAATGAATAATTTTATTGCAGCTAGGTAGATTGTAATAAAAACGAAAAAATGGATTTGAAAAGATAGAAAAACGTTATGAAGGATCAGGAAGTAAAAAAATTAATCTTCGATATAATTTTTCATTGACGATAAATTCAGTTTCCGTTTTATATAGTTGGCAGTCGTATTGAATTCGAACGCCAACCACATTGCTCTAATATTTTATTCTCGTGCATTCTCGGTCGACCTGGATAGTTAATCAGTTAATACGTGACATCGCTCGAATTTTTCACAAATTCCGACGTCACTACATTTTTTTGCTCAGTCTATATTCGTGTCTTATTAAATTATAATGTAGGAGGAACATAAAAATACTAGCTCGTTTATTTTATGCCTTACGGAGGCTCGTTTGAACATACTAAACGATCGTTTTTCCTTGACATTTTTATTACGTTCTACTAGCAAAATGACACATGTAAGTATGTACATCGATAGAGGCTGATTCACGATCAACTAAACAATTGGAAAAATCGTTCTCCAATGTGCGATCTGATCACAGCGTATTTGGTTCTTCAAGTTTTTCCCCTTCGCCAGCATGCCAGAGATTCGAAGGCACAGAGCAAAATTGGAACTTGCGATACGAAGTAAAATGGAAAAGGTTTACCCTTGTTTTTTATTTCTTTCGTGAAAATCTGGATAATCTATTGGACACTTTCGTGAATACATTTAAGAATCGTTCTGATTTTTTTCGATTTTCTTGAAAGCCACACACATTTGATGGAGCTGCGGAAGAAACTTGAAATCCTTAGTGCGCTGATGTAAGGTTCACAGAACGTGATCGCTACTGGAAGGTTATAAAGTTCGTATTTTAGGAGGACAAAAGAGCTAATGACAGCGTGACTTGGTCGAAAGTTTGCGACAGAGCTTATTTGTAAAAGCCTGTACGTATTCACGCGAAAAATGTTATATTCAAGGGGTTTAGTAAAAGTGCCTATCGCTCGGGGTTACAAGGAACGTACAGCATTTTTATAGCCCTGGAAATTATCGTGAGCGGTTAGGCGTCATCCTCACGTATACGTGGCTCGAGTTCGAAAAGTCCAGAAGCTTTAGTTACATTATACCTACTTATCCCTATCCTCTCATTTATCTTTTTAGGCGGTTGAAAAATTCCAGATTTGCAGAACGTTGTGGAAACATGATTTGCTAATATTATTAAAACAAGCGGGCGGAAGATTGTCGCAGTTACGGTAATACATCAAAGATCCCTCCTGTCTCACCGGATCTCTTTCACTTCCACCAAAATAAAAAATTCGATGACAATACTAAGGCTCACAATGCATTTGACAACAAACCGATAAAATTAAGTTCACAATTTCATTGAAAATCGCAAACTCAATTTGTGTAATGTAAAATATAAAGAATTTCAATCGATAAACGCAGCGCGAACTTTACTAAGAATATCGTGTAGTCGGAGCACACTTGGATACAGAAAAATATATGTAAAATGTATCGTAGTTACAGGCTTTTTCGAGCTCGCGTGGGGCGGCGCGAGCACCAAGGTCGATACTAAAGCTCATTAAATACACATGCGGGAAGTACGTGTTTGTAATTGTTCTTGCGCGGGCTTAATTGGAATCGATGTGACTTTTTGCGACTAACCATGAATCACGTTGCAACGCACGTGCCTAAAGATTAGTCGTCGGCCTTTTCAACGCGTCGAAAGCGGGTGCTCAAGTTGCTCATATTTTTAAGACTTCATTTGAGCGATTTATATATCGCCAAGTTTGGATAGCATTTGCAGCGATTCCTCTTTCCGAACACGAAAGCTTTTATGCGACCTTCACTTTGGACAATCGAAAAAGGTGCAAGTTAAACTGGTCGGCGTTTGTTCCTCGACTGAGTACATTTTTCTACTTCTTCCTTTTTCTTTCTATATGCCGGAGTAATTAAGCTTCGAAGAAGTGGGTCGGAATCACTTTATCACGCAAAGTTCATTTTCCCTCGCGTCCTATTGGTAATGGTGGTTCTTTCCTTTATGGAAAGAAAAAAAAATGAAAACATTTTTCTTCGTGATTTTCTGACGTAGTTTCGAGCGCAGACTCGTCAATCGCTCGTTAAGGTTTCCAACAACACGCGAGAGTCACCGTGCTATTCCCGATCATGCTTCCAGACTATAACTCAATGAAAAGTGTGCGCAAAGTTGCATCCACATTGAGTTTGGAGCTTCAAGGCTGAGACACTCTCGGGAGTTCATTGGGTGATAATTTTGAGTGTATTTCAATATGTCCCTGAACTTCTCCGGCTAATCGAGTGATCCATGGACAAGGCGCTTTCTAGGAAAATAACGCTGGTGGATTCGCATCATTCTCGCGTAATTCATTCAAACGAAAATAGAATTTTTTAAACGAGCATTGTGTATCCTTTGTGGCCCAGGTTTGTTTCAAGAATTCGTAACCAACCTCCTCCACCTTAAATATTCTCATTAGAACTTGCTCGTCGAAACTTGCCATAATGAGATTCTGCCTCCTCGTTTCGGATGTGTACCTAGCGCTAATGCAGGCCAAGTTCTCAGGCAACCACTCCGATATACCGGTAATTTATCGTGTCATTTCCGGGCCCGCGTTCACTCAGCATACAAATGTATATGCCGCGTTTCAAAAACCGTAGCCAAACCTCGAACGCTGCTGCATCACGAAACTCCGAAAGGAAGATCCGATTAGTGCATTTGTTGCTGTCAGAAGCAGCGTTTTTCAGAATAACTATTGATTCGACGATGACAACCAAAAATGTTTTGGTGATGATAAAATAACGTGACAATGACAAGTGTGGCTAGATAAAGCTCGAGCCGTCCCGATTTCCCTGGAAAAGTGGGGCATTTCCTCGCACTGTCTTTGCAAGCAACAACGCACGAACTATATCACCAATCAATTATTTCATGAGAAAAAAAGCCTATGAACTGTTATTTCTCGGTATATTTTTTCATTGTTCCCGCGTACGTCCTTTCTACTTTACCAACATCGACTTTTTAATTCAGTCGCATTATTGATAAAACAATTGTATTCGTCCGGGCTTTTTCCCCGACTAGGGGATTTGACACGATTAACCTTATTTATACCCCTTGTCTCTTCATATGTGAACGATCCATTTGCTGTGTAAGCTACGTGCATGATTCTCAGGACACACCGTGTAAAGAGGAGATAGGAGGGAGCTTAGGCGAGGCGAGAAAGTGGCTAACGCTTACGAAAGAGATGAGGTTGACTATCCCACTTCGTTATCAGTTACGAAGCTGGGAAACCAACTCGCCAAGTAGGTAAAACAGGCTTAGTATCTTTCGATCTATTGCTCAGCTGGAATGGAGTTTGTTTTGAAATGTTGCCAACTAGTTTAGACACTTTGCCAGGTGTATAAATCAGGATAAAAAGGAAACGTCCGGAAATTCGAACTGAATCATTTCTCACGTTAAACAATCAGCAGTTTTTCTCCAAAGCCATAAATACGGATTGCTGTAAGGTTAGCACTCACGTAACTGTAGAACTTGACGAAGTCATGCGAAGTTTCTAATCGAACCAATCGTTTGGAGGAATCCTCATGAAATATTGAAACCTATCATTGTACTATTCGGAGCAGACCTTCCACCAATTTAGTTAAACGCATAGAAACCACGTGACCATCACGAAATGTAAATCGACTGCTATGTCAAAAGATGCAATGTTAATGCTTAACAACCGGCACTCGCCCTGCAATCGAATCAGACCGAGGCATGTCTGTAGGGCACCACTTTTTTGCTGCCTCATTCTACCATTGTCTATCATTTGTCTCTGTTGACCTAGAAAGTTGAGAGCGGACGTATTTTTCATCGGAAGATTTGCCATTGAGGAACATGAATATCGAGGAGAATGCTTTCAACTGATTCTTTTTTTTTCGTTATTCCACTTGTTTCAGGATTAAATTGTGTTTCTCAACTTTCGACGTGGATGGATTTTGAGTATTTTTAATGCTGTCAGCTTTCCAGTAGGAACTCTGTCTTTTTCTTTCGCGCGGAAAAAAGTTGGTCCGCACAAAAGTAGTTGGAGTTTGTCCGTTAAAATTCAAGATTACGCTCGGTCGACCAACTAACCGCATTGAGTCTATAGAATTCTTGCCTAAACCTTTTTTTATGCACTTTCTCTTTCTTTCTCTCTCGCTTGTGCATCGGAATTCTACCGCTCTGCCACCCGATGTCCGATTATCCTGCAAGTTTCACGACACGTTCTTTTGTTCGTTGGCTTCGGATCGTGCCACGAAAGTTCGCGACTGTACATAGATATATTCTCGAAAAACTCACCCTGATCAAAAGGCGAAAAGATAAAGAGAGTAGCTGGAGGAAAAGTATCAGATAAAAAGGATGGTTCAGTTTCAAAGCGTGTGCAGACAGCTTGGCATCGATTTAGTCTTGAAGATTCTTCCGGAATTGCCTCGACTATATTGCATTTACATAGGGAAAAAGAAAAAGCTTCAAGTTGCGATGGACATAACGTGGAGTCAGAAATCCCTGAAGTATGAAAGTATTGGTATCCTAATTTTTCACAATTTTAAACTCAAGAATTTTATTTTATTTTTATTAGCTAGCATATGAATTTTGCAGGAAACGAATTAAATGAAATTACGATTGCTTTAAATATCCCTGGACACTATACGAAACAGGAGACCAAATTACGAGAGCCACTGTCTCGTTGAGCAATCGATTCCTTCAGAAATATGTAACCATATTCCGCCCATAGTTGCACTAACTGCTCAACTTCCTAGTTAACTGCTAACATGTTAAGAGAAACATTTCTCCATTACCGTGTAACTATCGGGGGGGTGTTTTCGCTTTCGGGGGTTCTCCAAACATGGAGTACATTTACACAGCATCCGAGAATTGTATCAAGGATTCAAATTTAGCTCTAAATGTGGGGGAATAATAATTGCATTCAAAATAATTTCACACCATTGACATCGTGCAAGATGTTTACAGAAAACCATTAAGAAAATCGAGCTCACACGAAAAAAGTAAACGCGTTGGAAAAATAGATCGTCAATGTTGTTCGTGCAAATGCCTAAAAGCAACGCGAAACAGGATTTTATTGACTTTTTACCGAGCATACACCGAACTGAAGCTCTGAATAATTCATGAAGGTAACAGGCACGCGGTGAATTTCAAACTCCATTCAAACTCACTGTATAATTATACAATATTTATCGTCCCACTAAATAATGACTGTCTGGCCTATCCAATTTCGTAATATCGCTCCGAAATATTCAAAAATAAAAATGATACAGTCGGGACAATTTATCAAAATTAAGAACAAAATCTGCAACAACGAATATTACTCGATTTAATATAATTGCTGAAGTTATATCACCCGAGACTGGTATCTCGCGCCGCAGTACTTTTTGTAAGGAATGAATAAATTTCTTTGGCATCAATATTACAAGATTTTTCCTTCAGAGGGGGAGAAAATGACGCAAATCAAGAAAAAGAATGCAAATAAACAAACAAAGAAATAACGGCATCCGTGGGAGGCTTGTATGCTTTATGACGAGATTTCTCATTCTCATTGGTGTGCATGTGTGTGTGTGTGTGTTCGCCGTTCAGGTCGAAGTCGTAAAAGCAGGAAAGGCCTTGCTGCTTTCGTATCTAATATTCAAGCTCGAGCTGTACGTGTATATAAATGTATATTCATTTTGGTTGACCGCCACTGAGCAGATAAGAACATCTGCGAACAAGGGGGTTGGTTAACACACAGTTGGATATGTACCAACACGTGTACGTCGTCTAGTTTTGTAGCTTTAGGTGACTGGATCAGGGCAGGAGGGTCATGCTGTATCTATTAATTTATGCATGCGCGGTCAACTGATGCATCGATTGGCAGTCTTGACGAAAACAGTGTGACATCGAGGTCTACATGTGTACCACAACGCATACATTCCTAACCTCGCATCAGGGTTCTCGGGTCGTGATATGTCGAAAGTTTGCTGGGCTTATCGTTCGAAACGTTCCGAAAGCATTGTCTCTTCTGTTACGGCATTATAATGAAGCATCAAGAAAACTGCGAACTTTCTCGTCTAGAAATTCGTGGCCTATATTTACGCTCTGTATGTTTCAAACATGAAATTTGGAATTGCTGGTATATGAATATTTTACGAGGAGGGAAACGTTACCTATAACCAGGTTGTTACTCGTTCGCGAATAGATGCGCCAAAATTAATCATTCGTACGACCTAATATGTACCTCGACTGTGAACGGAATATTGAGAGATAAATATTAATCGTGTAATATGAGCAGGGAAAACCATTGGAGTCATGCATTCCGATGGGAACGTGCTGGAAGTTTGAGGTAATTGCCCACGTGCAAAATGTCACCGTGTTGAAAAAATAATCAATGACATAAAAAATGGATTATTGTTTCATATCAATGAATTGATCAATTGGTACTTCATCCTGTTGGGATATGATTCTTTGTAATTGTGAACTTAAACGATCTCGAGGTTCTGGCAATTGGTGGATGGCGGTCATTGGAACCGACTGAACGGCGAAAAGTAGAGCGCACTGAAGGACATGGATGCGGATATAATTTCCGCAACGAAATGTTTCTCCTTTCGGTGTTGCACATGCGATAAACTAGAGATACGGGGCAACGTAACGAGAAGCGAAAACAACGGGTGGGATATCGTACAGACATCGTGAATAATGAAACTCCCGCTTGCTATCGTGTGATGTGTTGGCCGAAAAGCAACCGAGCGCGGAAGAAGGAAGAAAAGAGGAGGACGGCCAGACGGACAGGGAATCGCAAGTTTCATTTCTGGCGAGCTTCTTCGTCCAAGAGAAAAAGTCAAAGAATACGAAATTTCATGTATATCCGAGCCAAATAAATTCAACCAAATTTATCTATCACGTCATCCATGTCCCCTTCCCACTCTTTTCTTTATTCCTCCTTTATTTCTTTTTTCCCTCCTTGTCTCCTCGATTCCCATTCGTCCGTACTCGGCTCCTTTTTTCCCACCATCAGTCTCTACCTTTCAAGCTCCACGATCGCATACAAAAAGCTCTCTGATTCGCGAATAAGGAATCGAGAATTATTTCGATGATCAATTCAACTCCCGCAACTTCAATGCCAATTCAATGAAAACTATGTGATTTGGAATCGTAACTTGAGAAACCTTCGAGCTGCATTACGTTCATAATCACTCGACTCATTAACATGAAATCACGAATCTCAAGACCGCAATCAATTTTCATGATTTGTCGTTCTCATCCACTCGAAAGAAATTTTTCTTCATAAAGAAAAATTAAAACTTTTTTTCCAAGTGGGTCAAAGCGAATAACATGAAAAAAACGGGAAAATCAATGTACATGCGAAATGTTCACGGTGACCCCGATCCAGCCCGAAAAATTGCAGCTCGGAGAGACAGTATAATACATAATGTCAGAGAGGACCGTAGAGAAATTTATATATGATATAGACAACGTCACAGCCGTGCAAAATTTACTGATCTCTGTATGAAAATTCTCAAAGGCACAGCCAGGTATGTGCACACTCTATTTTGTGGTTCATATGCCTTCCATATTTTATGAGCATATAAAGAGTTTTGACGTGGTGAAAGGACAAAAAAACACAGTGAACCGTGCGAACAAAATTAAATTATCATACGAACATTATCAAATCTTTTCATAAAGAATTCGAGGAATACGGATAAGCACATCGTGAACATTTGAAATGAAAACAAACGATGACTCATTTCAGAACCAAAATGACAGTGGTCGAATTAAAGGATTCGTGTTAATCATGAATAATCCTCTGTTGAGTAAATACTTGTTCATAATTTTCCGATGCACATTATTCCACTCTTTTTCTATGCATATTGCAAAATAAAAAAAAGTACATTCATCGATTTCTGTTCATCTCTCTCTCTCTCTCTCTCTCTCTCTCTCTCTCTCCATCATTCTATTTCTCTCTTGTACGGATCAAAGGATAACAGTATCACGAGCTATCGCATATTTATTACACATTTATAAAGCTGTTCGCGATAGACGCGAGAGTCCACGATATTGGAAAAGTATAGAAAGGAATTCGATGATTATAATATAGAATAATCGATCGCTTACGAAGACGAGGGTGCAAGGGAAAAGGGGAGGAGTCGGATAAACCGTGTGTTAATGAGTACCTCGCGCGATTTGCATCTTTACAAGTTTGGCCTTTACCCATACACTATTCGACGTCTGATTTCAATTCTGTCCACCCTGCCATCAAGCTGTATTGATTGCTATCATTATATATATGTCTGTACATTGTCAAACATATCTCTATGTCATCTTGATATATTTATATCCCTGCCTATGTCATTATGCGGTGTTTTCTATATAATATTTACTCACAACATTCACTCACCGATATTTTTATTCATGGATATCATATTTTTGCTAAATTTTCGTGCTCCCATGTAAAAACAAAATTCTAATTGAAAACGATTGGTGTATTGGAAAGATGTATTAGAGAATCGGTAGAGTTTCAAAACAAGTACATTTGGTAGTGTCGTCTGCTGGATATGAATCTTGAGATACAAAGAGTATAAAACAGATGAAAAATTTGGTTTCACACGAAACTAGGGTCTCATGATGTCAGTTTTATTTGAAAAATGAATTAATTTGACAGCTTCCTTCGAAAGCGTTAGAAAATAATACGATTCGTAAAAAAAAAAAAAAAAAAAANAAATTGAAATATGTGGGACAATTTTGAAAACTGGTACGTTGGGCTACACATCAGAATAATTCGGAAAAAGAATGTAAATATGATGACGGAAGAGACTAGACATTCGAGAGGAAATTTCTCGTACGAAATACAAGAATTATGATGTGTAGTTGCTTTTTTTTTAGCCCGATTTGTCGTTATCCAGGAGGTACTATTTTTGCTCTGCACCAACGACTAGATACAACTTTTTTTCCCAGTATATCAACAAAAATCCATACGAAGAAGTGGAAATCTGTAATAAACTGCGAAAAGACCAGAAAACGAATTAAATTTTTATTCGTTTCTATTCCGTACGAGAGACTCGTTTTCACGGATCAGTGACGCTCCACACCACGTTCTACTTTTCACCTCCAAAAGTAATTGGAAATGAAAGATGTCTCGTTTCGATGAGATAAAATGTGACGAAAAATTTAGCTACCATTCTTTTCAGTGTGATAAAATGCCAAGTTTTCTCTTTGCCTATCAAGTCTCTGCGCCTCTTGCGAACCAACCATCGTTGTCACATGATCGTCAATCCTTTTTTCAGCTCGTCTGCTTTCCTTGGAAATATCAGAAAGAGGCTGGAGAATGAACCTCGTTAATTCGCAGGTGCTTTTGTCGATTCTATCTCACGAATAATCGATCCAATCGATTACACTGCTGACCGGTCAGTGACTCGAGAAACCATCTATGCTAACCACACACAATATCGATGTAAAGAACTTCGCATTATCATGAGACACGGTAAAGACTCGACGCGAAGTGTCGAAGGGATATCCAGCTCGAGCCTTGTCTCACTCTTGGACATGAAGATTTAGATCAGAGAGTAAGGACGGGGATCTCCGGCAACTTTCTACGAAGCGAAGAAAATTATTAACCTTTTAAAACTTTAGGATGATTTTAAACAATTATAAATACGAACATTTTATTTTGTGAAATCAAATAGAAGAATTATGTCAATTTGGCGCGCCCCATAGCAAAAAACCATGCGGCCTTCGACTTTGGCCAATTTTCATCGATGATAAACGATCGTCTCAAACGAAATAAATTTGCTTCTTCATTCTCCACTGTTTTTCTTGCATTATTTAATTATAATACATATTTTATCAGTATTTATCGAAATTTCAAAATTTTAAAGGTGTGCGTCATGCCATATAACTTTCCACTAATATTTTCAGGTCTTTCTTATTCGTTTGCCATTTTTGGAATGTCCATATTGAAAAGAATGGAAAAGCGACGTTCTAGTCATGTATAGTGGGTACGATGGAGAGTTAAAATCATTAGTGTGTGTGTGGACTTATACTTCGTTCTATGAACATATTTGCCGCCGCAGTAAAACAAAGGAGCACGAGGCTTGAAAGGGCAAAGAAAAAAGGAATGGAAGTGCAATAGAGCCAGAAAAGTTGGTCGCTCGTGAAACATAGAAATAGCTGATATACACGTTCACACGAAACTGCATAAAAGGCAGCTGCGGGTTGCATGGGAAAGGAGCAACATCGAAGTAAAGAGAAGCAGAGAGAAGGGAAAAATCAAATGTAAAATAACGTACGAGCCGAATGAATATATGAATGAAATCCCCCTCAAGTTCGTACATCGAGGGCACACACGGTACAAATTTTCTACAGCTTCTATCCTTTGTTTCGTAAAGAAAAAAAAACGGCTCCGAAGCCAACACAAATGGATAAACCATGTTTTTTCTTCGTAATTTTCTACTTTTTATTCGCAGCAATATTCAGTGAAGAAAAATGACATCCGTATAAAAAAGTTGTTGACTTATTTATTTTCGCGATCTCATTTCCGAGCATTTTCAACGTGTGCTTTGATTAACGAGTATTAAACTTTTTTAATGTTGAATTTTCGAAACGATGTATAAAACGAGGGTATGGAATCCATTAATTTTCATGGCAGGACGAATTTGTCCGCTTTTTCTCGTTCGCTCTGAATAACAATCCGTTTCAAGGGTTGTACGAGTGTTTGCACTTCCCAGCGTGCAGAACAATATTCAATAGCGATATGTACAAAAAAGAAGGGAAATGGGGGCCGAGTTCATGAGTTGTGACAACTGCGCGTGAGAGCAGCGTAAAAATTTACGTAGAAAGTGGAAAAAAATGTGTTTTTATATTTTGAACGAAGCGCGTATACAGCAGGAAAAAGTCATTGAGGTGTGAAATCGGATTTGAAAATTGATCGCTCCGTATGCGATAAAGGGTCAAGTCAACGGTATTGACCGAGTGTAAGGGAATAATAAGCTATATGTGTAGAGGTTCGATGTATTCGCCGACTACATGTCGAGGGATCAAGCTGAGCTCTCTTACGCGCGCATGGAGAGTGGGTAAGACTCGATATGGAGCTATATCCACATCCAAATATCCATATAAATCTCTATCACTCTGTCTACCTCGCTAAAAACAGCCTCGTTAGCATCATCCACGAATGGAATAATCTCGAGGTTATATGGCTGTAAATACCGCGGCTGATGGGTGAGGAAGAGAGAGGGCGAGGAGAGATTTGGTAGGAATACCAACGGATGCAGCAGACTAGTGCAGTCTCACCCTCCAACGCTCTACCTTTTTTTTCCCAGCACGACGCGACGACGGCCTCTTTTTTTCAACGCCCCTGGCGTTTCTCTCTTTTTTTTTTTATATAATTTTTACTCCCTTCTTTATACTCTTACTTTTCCGTCCCCTTTCACTCGCGTCTTCTTTCAACCTCACCACTTCGCTTCCCGCACAAGCCCCGTCGCTTTTCCCCTGTACAACCTTTTGGGAATTTACCTTCATCTTCATATTCCCGATTTTTTTTCGTCTTTTTGTTTCACAGTATTATTTTCATCGTGACGACGCCGTGAAAACCTCAACTGGAAAGGCCCTGCAGTAAAAGAAAGAGAGCACAAGAGAGAAGAGGAATGGAGACATTACCATGACCCTGGTTACGTGCCTCGTGCTTCCCTGCTCTCTCTTCCTAAATCCGGATATCGACATGCAGTTCCATCGATCCAGTCCTCCAACCTTCCTTTTTTCCTCTCTCTTTCTCTCTTTCTCTATCTTTCTCTCCCAGCAGTTTCCTCTCTCCGTCTCTCTCTCCCTCCCTCACCCTTTTTCCTCTCTCCTCTTTAACACTCTGATCTTCCCATCCGCTACCTACGTCACTCTCGCAGTGCAATATTCGCGCTAATACCTCACTCTACCCTTCAACCCCAGCCTCCATTCTCGTTCATACCCACAATAGTTACGACACGCTCGATTTCAACGTCGCCACTAAGTACAACACAACGCCTTGGTACTTTGTCCATGACACGTGTTCTTTTTTTTCGCTTTTTTGTCCACTATTGTAAACACGTGTGAGTCAAAAGTTCACATACGTGCAAATGTATGTCACGATGTGTTATTTGCATGACCGAGAACTTTCCCGTATAGCAATCATACGATAGTTCATTTAAACGAAAATTCCATTGCATCGTCGTGAAGATTTAACTCTCTATAGAATTTGCACCTTGAATCGACTCATTGTGCAAATGCACGATCGGAAATCAATCACGTTTCTCTCGCCATTACTTTCATTGTCGCGTGACACTGATATTAGGAATTTAATTCATTTGTAATCCACACCGAATTCTCATTACAATTTGCCAGCTTAATTGAATCAGACATTCATTAACGTATCATGGATTTGAGTTTACACTGGAATTTGAATTTGACATTGCGATGAAACTGACTATAGACTCATCAGCTCTGACAAAGTTCCTGAAACGGAAATACACTGGATGGAAATAGGAATCGAAAATTGCGCTCTCTCTTCTCTTGTTTGTATATCTACGAGGTTTCTATAGGTAGAGAATCCTTTTGTGTTTCTTCTATGAGAGCAGAAAGAGTGCGTGTCGTTTTCGTTTATTCCTAGTGTTTGTTCCGCTCTCAATAACGATGAAGCTCTCATATACACATATACTGATGCGCCGGAACGTGTCGCGGAGTGAAGGACAGGAAAGAAGTAGTGAAAATTGATTTCTTACCCGGTGCGAAGTCGACTTCTTCCTTCCCAAATCGTAGGCAACTCTCGTAAAACAGACCAAGTTTTTCAAACACACCAGTCATCTTGCCTGTCTCGTTAATCAGCATTCCTAAATGACAGAAAAGAAAGAACATTCCATAGTTAAAAAAATCAATTTCAAGCGTTGCTCGCTGGCCAAGACTTTTCGCGAATATTTTTCTGATTTATGTTTTTTTCATATCGATCAATATCGCAATTCATCGATTTCGAATGGAAGGACACGTAGGACAAGAAAAGTAATGGACGCTGCGCGGTTTTATTTAGAGAACCTGGGCAACACGAACAGGAAATTATCGAACTTTGAGTTCATCTCATATCCTACTGACTGCTTTTTCTTATCAACTGAACCGAACGTTGCAGTGCTAGAGTGTACACCAAGCTCAATATAAAAAATTAATTTTTTTCTTGTACAAAATCTTCACACTTCGATTTTACGAAAACCGCTCTAATTTTTTTTTTACAAACTGCTACTCCAGCTACCGCTCATTATTTTCGTGTTCGAATTATCATTAATGAATCGATAATCAACGATTTTTTATTCATGATCATTTTTTAGTTGCTTGTGAAATTTGACATCGAAAAAATAAGGAAAATTGTAATTCTTTGGTTTAGGTTTAAAAAAAAATTATCGGAATGCAATAAAAAGCCTGAAACCTTTTCTGAGTCATGAGCTTCATCCCTGCGAAAGATTCATCAAAATTGGTACAGTGGTGTTTCCGTGAAAAAGACATAAACACAAGTTCGTAGTAGAGTTTTATAAATATGAAGATACCGTAGCTGGAAAAAAATCAATGTTATCCCTTCGAGCTTAATTATTAGGAAGCTCGAGTACGATAAGATAAAAAAAACTGTGGGAAGGGTAGTAGCTAACTATAGAAAAATAAAAATCGGTGATTGTCATGAATGGAAAATTAAAGATTCAAAAACAATGAAAAAATAAGTGACAGTTTAATCGTGGAAAATCAAGAGAATTAATAATAATTTCGAATAGATTCCAAAGGTAGGAGCTCCGACGGTTAGCCTCGCCGACAAATTATCATCAGCCCCACGCAGGAGCCTTCTAAGCTTCCGCATTCGGCTGCTCAAAGAATTGAGAAAAATTAATCAGAGCCTAGACAAAGCTGTAATCGAACTAGTATACGACACCTGAATAATTTTTTTTCCATAGATGCCAGGGAGAAAAATGTTGGTACATTTTCCGCGGGTCGTAATGCGATAAATATATCGTTTAAGCCGTGTATCCTCACGTAACTGCGTCTAACCATGGGTATTGATTGGCCCAGAATTCAATTTGAATGGTACAGCAGTGCAGTCGAACTTCTTTGACGTTTTTCGACAGTATCTCTCTCTCTCTCAGGTGCCACGGTAATATATTTACTACCGTAAAAAAACCTTTGTCGCAGGAGTGCGAAGCTATACAGCTGAGCTTCCGGTTCCGTCGTACGAAGCAAGGAAAAGCCGCTTACCGTAGCTGCGAGCAAGAAATTGAAGATTTCTTTTTTTTCTCCACAAAGAATAGCTCGACGTCAGATTTTCCTCCTTTGCGGATAGAAAAACATTGAAAACCGCTTCCGTTCCAATTATTTTATATCATAAATCCTCCAGAACATTCGTTTTCGGTGTGCCGACGAGATCTTTGGGTTTTATTGGATTCCGACCGAGCCACATGGAAATAATTGAAATTGATTCCTTAAAGAGTGATTGATGGGAGTATCGCTGATTTTTTTTTCTTATTTCTACAGTGCTATTTTTTTTTTACACACTTTCCCCTTCAAATGATTCCACACGTTCGTATGAAAATTTGCCTGCATCTGTGCAAAAACGGAAACACCGAGTCACACGTTCTTACAACGATATCGCTACCTGATGCTATGCTGGCTATGGCGAGCCAGGCATTCAAAACGACCACCCGTCGTGAGCGCCATGCATATATAGCGATGAAACGCTACTCAGCGCACTTTTCGCTTTACATTCTCAACACATGCGTGAAGATATATGCATCAAAGAGACGCGGTAGCGGCTCGACGCCAACTATTAAAAAAAAAAAAAGCTTAGTGTGAGCCCTACCAAATAAGTGTTTGATGACGTCACAGAAACTTCAAATCGTCCTCACAGAGGGTCGAGGAAAAAAATTCATATTGGATCTCCAATTTCTATGATTTTTTATCTTTCGAATGGTTATTCGTTAAAGAAAATCCGTCCAGCCAATCCAGAGAAATTTAGAATTTCAGACGTTGGTCGTTCGCGTTCTGGTAACTTTTCTGTTTCTCGGAGTTTCCTGCAGTCGGTAAGGCCGTAAGTCACGCTTGTTTACGTCTGGACATACGTCTTTTGCGAGGAATATATTGACACGAATGCATAGTGTGTCGGGAAAAGTGTGCAGGATTTTAACACGGGATTGGATTGTGATTCCTAGTCGCAAAGCTCTTAACCAGATTTCGGGATATTTTGTATGCATGCGCACGATTTCCTCATCTATTGAACGACCCAGAGCGATGAGTCTTTTCGGCGAGGACTCAATCCGGAAGGAGAAATACATGATCGACTTGGTCACCTAAAAATTCGGGACTAGAGACTAGCACGGCGAAAATAAAATACAAAATGGTGCAAATGTCTACATGATCGCAGATCGAGACCGGCGTGTATCGAATACTAAAATTTGTCATATCCAATTGCGACGACTCATCTTTCAGCGAGGTATGGATAACATATTTGTATTCAGTGGTGTTTACATTGGAAATGTGGAAACTCGAACTTCTTTTCACAACCGATCGTATTTGCATTTATTGCCCTATTTTCCTGTCTCTCGTATATTCCAGAAGTTCGCTCTGCTGTATGCAAGGACTCTCTCGAAGCAACAAACATTTTTTATCAACTCGAACGTGTTAGATGTTTTTTTTTTTTTTTTTAAATCANCTGCAACTCGGAGGAGTCAAAGCGCGTTCAACTACTTTCGGAAACGTGAGCGAAAAAAAAGTTATGAAAGAAGTGGCGAGGTCATAAAATGTTAAGGGGCGAATCTCAATACGAGTTTTTAATAATTCACATCGTTTCAACGCTCTGTTTCGTATCAATGTAAATCAATATTTTTTGTAAATATTTCCTCGGGGGTTTTTATCGAGGACGAATATTCCGAATGGAGCTCGGACAAGCCTCCCCTTTGTTATTCCTCTTTCCTCTACCATTTCATTTTTTTCTCGTAGCCCATAAATTTCGCCCTACACATTGTATTTCATCTTGTTCTCTCTTCGACCGGTTCTATTTTCAGGATTTCGAGTAGCACACGCCAAAGAAAGAGCTGTACACGCCAAGCGCTCCAGTTTCGAAGTTTCTTATTCGGTCCTTCCGGGGAGCCCTTCGATCGATCGCGTAGGATGAATTATTCCATTCGTTCTCTGCTCGCGGCCACAATGCTTTCGTGGTGTTGGCCAATCCATAGAAACCATTTTCTCGATTCGGACATTTGTTGATCTTGAGGTTGATTGTACGATCGGGAGCTATACCACCAGCATGAGCTCGAGGGACATTATGGCTGCACATTTCTAAAGTTCTCCCGCACTTTTGGCCTCGAAGAAAAACTCTTACCCCAAGAAGCGATTGATTACAAGAATCGACTGAACCATTTTTCAATTGGATCGCAGGATCAGTAGGGCAGGGTTGGAGAATTTGACTCTCGGAAAGTCTGAGGGAAGGTGAATAACCGGTTCGTAGCCTCGAGCGAAGAAAACAAAGTTACAAGAAAGTAAATCACACTGTCTAGTAATCGGTAGTCAAAAATGAAATGTCGCGATTACGGAACGTTGCCAAATGCTGAGCCGAACTCTAAAGCTGCAAGACAAGAGTTTGAACTACGATGAACCAAGGCAGAACGTTAATAACGAGTTAACTGGTGCCATTGGGCTTATGAACCTCTTCGGATAGAAGACTATAATGTTAAATTAATTTAGTGTAAAATGTAATGAACATCCGGAGCTCGTATGTTCCTTAGCATTAGGAAGCAGATCGTATGGACCGTCACGCATACATATACGTTTATACACTCAATGTACGTATATAACCTTTGAAACTCGTGAACCAAACTGGGCTAATGGGAGCAACGATGAGTAAACCTCTCTCGCGTTCCTATAAATCGGGAATCGATGTACATGGAGGTTCGTCCTTCGCTTACGATTCGTAGACTCTTTGGCTCCGCGTCTCGTCCTCATTGATGCCAGAGCCCCGAATCTCAGTCCGCCCTCGCTTATTCATCCTCCTCATTCTCTTTTCTGCTTTCCCTTCTCGCGACTTCAATTTCGTTATATCAACCGACTTATTTTCGTTGCAAAACTGTTGGGGCTCTCGTCCCCTCGTTCTATTTTCATACTAAAATGGCATTCACAATCGACATTGAAATTAATAGTCCTTGTCGAGCAGCTTCCTACTTCTTCGATCGTGTTTTACTATCTTCAAGTTCTGCAGATTATATTTTCAGGGAGGCACAAGAATATGGGGTCAAAAGTTAAAGAAAAAACAATTCTATTCGTTTGAGACGCGTCCGCCCTCAACCTTCTAGAGGAAAGATCTTTAATCGCGCGACGTCTGATGAAGCCGATCGTCAATATGAAAACGAATTACCCGATAAATAGAAAAAAAAACGCTGCTAATTGAAAGTTGCAAATTGTTTCCCCAGAATTTAGCACGATGCTCAAATCTTCATCTCTGGGTCACTATATTTTTTATTTAATTTGGTTTCCTCATAGAGGAAGATTTGAGCATCGTGCTAAATCTTGAGCAAGTAATTTGCAACTTTTAATTTTCAGCGTTTTTGCAATTTGATACCAACCTTCCCACGATGACACTCTATTCACAAAGAAAAAATTAGTCATCTTGAAATTTACGCGAGGTAGAGCAATGACGAACTCTATTGAAAATTTCAAAATATCGTAAAATTCGTATTTGAACATAATTTCGACAACTTTTTAAAAAAGTGAAAGGGAAATACGGGCTGATACAGAATAACTCACAAATGTCGCAAAAATTGAAGCAGTTAGACGATTTTTCGAAAAACTCAAATTAGCGTGAAATTCGAACAAAAATTTAAATGATTCAACCATTTCCCAAATGTTTCACCGTCACACAGCTTCCTCAATGAGGAAGTAAAAAAAAAACGATATTTCTGGTTAATTAATTATCGTATGAATATTGAAAAGGCAAGAACTGGTAAAATTCAATCGGATCGGATACAGGACGATCGAATAATAATATCTTTCGAATAATTCACTTCTTCGTAGTAAAAGCCTACACATTCAATACATTTTTGCTAATTAGGTTAATTGCGACTCTGCTTTCTCCGCCATTAAGTTTGCGGATGATTGAAAGAATCTTTGAATGAATAATTCCAAAGAATCGAAAGCTCCGGTAATAAATTCAATAACTCGATTCCTTTGCCTCAAATTCTTCAATATTGCAGAATAAATTAAAAACCTCTGTGCAAAGACTGCGCGTTAAAAGCGACGTTTATATGCAAATAACGTTTGGCAGATTTCTCAAAGCTCATAAGGAATAAAATAGTTCCGACCTCGGTTCTGACGTTAGGAGGAAAACGAACAGAGAGAAATGGGAATTGTGGAGTGGAAACCAATATTCCGCTGTGTACCAAGCTTCGATAGATCTGTTTAAAAGTCCATTAGCAGATGTTGATTGAAACGTAGATCGATTTAATTATATTTCAATTAAACATTCGTACGCTTCGAACGATTGCCGTCAATTTTCTCTTTGACACATGATCCATTACATGCCGAAGGTTCACTCAAAACATACTGCGAAATATTTTAAACAAAAAGGACAAGTTCGTCCCAACTGGTAATGGAAGTATCAAAATAATCAAAAGCTTCTTTTGGCCCTCGTGCAAATGCGATTTAAATCACGTCAATGACGCAGAGCAGCTTCTAATAGAAAAAAAAAATATTGCCTCAATACTAATGTCGATGAGCAGTCTTAACATTTCAAATCGTCAAACGGACCCTTCATTTTGCAGGGGAAAAAATTACCTCATGAGTTCTCATATCGCTTATAAAAACTCCACTACACAATTGAGTTTGTGCTCTTTTTACGCAAAAATCACTGAACCAATTTTGATGAATCTTTCACAGGAATGAAGCTCATGAACCAGAATAGGTTTCAGGCTGTACAGCATTCCGATCATTTTTTTGGGAACCCGAACCGAAAAATAACATTTTTCGTCATATTTTCTACTTTCAAAGTTCACAACCATTTAAAATATCCTAATAAATGAAAAATCACCGATTACTAATTCGAAGATAATTCAAAAACAAAGATAATGAGCGGTAGCTGGAGTGCCAGTTTGTAAAAAGAAAAAGCCGAAGCAATTTTCGTAAAATCAAAGTTTGGATGATTTAGGAGAAAAAAAAATTATTTTTCATATCAAGCTAGCTGTACCCTTAACCGCCAACTAGGTGTGTTGCGCGGCGAAGCCCACAAGCACGATTATAGTCGATTGATACAATCAACGACTTTATCAGTCAATATTCCGCTCATCCGTTTCGTTAATGTTACGTGTACAGCGTATCAAACATTTAAGCGTGCTCGGTTCGAGAATGTGGCCGAAGGGATTCACGAGGGCAAAGTTTAAAGTAAACTGGGCTAATGGTATCTCCCGCGTCGAGAGTTAACCCGACTATAAATTAGGAATCGATACTATCCGTCTCTTTCTTTTGGCAACATTGAGTTTCGCAACCAACTTGAAAGAAAGAGAAAAAGAGAGAAAGGAGCAGGACCACGAAATCGGTAAGCCAAACTACAAATTGGTAGAGAAGCTGTGCGATGGCTTCTCCACAACGTTGACATAGCCTGATCGATCGTCTCCGCCGTCGCGTTCGTGCATGCCTTCCTCTCTGCTAGAGCTTGGGCATCAATAGAGCGGCTATAGGGACGACACGACATGCACTTGGATGAGAAGTAACTTTGAATAAGCGATTATTATTTATCCATCGAGCAAGTTCACCAGGATGAAAAAAATCTCGCCGGAAAATGGATGCTAACGAGTTCCAATAACTTGTCGCATAACTGATGAATATAAATTTCCTAATGACCATCAATTTTCATAGTAATTTTTAAACGAACAGTTTATAATTTACAATCAATTTTCATGCTCTGCGTATTATTTCGTTTCCCCAGAGATTCCTCACAATTCCACAAAGTAGATTTTTTCCAAACTCTTCGGACAAAAACAAGATTTCCCACTTTGTGTTCGCAAAAGATGGCATTCTCGTATAAGTTTCTTTATCTACTTCCACATATTTCAAATGCACGAGACACTGAATAGAGTTGTGCTTGGTTCGTCGCAGTAATGAAGGAGCGTTCATTAAATTACTCTTGTTCTTAATCAATCCTTTTTATTGATAACAGTGCATAAAATGTATATTTATTTGATCCAATGTATTATTCATTTATACACTTCATACAATGGAGAACGCCTGGTCGAGAGAAACCTAACGTGTAAATAGTACATGACTGAAGAGCACGTCGATGATCCTCTACTGCACGACACAATAGTTGCCTGTTCTAGACGAGCAAACTCTAGCAGAGTCAACTTCGACGTGGATTAAGTACTCTCTGCTACAACTGTCGTCTCTCTCTCTCTCTCTCTCTCTCTCTCTCTCTCGCTCTCTCTTTTGCTCTCCTGTCCTTTCCTTCTCTCTCCCTCTCTTGTTTTATCCCGTTATCGATTATCAAGAGGACCATACACGTGTCAAAAGGTAAACCCTAAGCCACCGTAAGTCGAGACTCCTCGTTAGCTGGGTCTAACGAAGTGGCTGAGGTTACCATCGCTTCTGCACACGTTCACCCCCTCCAAAAAGTCTCCTACGTTTATCAGTATAAAATTTCTAACCCTACATGGATAAGGTCACGAACTGAATTTGGAAACGTGGATATTCTGGCTGTGTCGTCATTTTACAAGGAATTTGGACCGGCTTCATTAGAAGTTCAGCAGTCATTATCGAATTATATGTAAGCATTGAAAATTGAAACGTTGGATGGAACCCTTGCCGAGCCACACCGTCGCTCCTCGAGTTTCACACATTAAAATTTTAGTTTTCGGTCCATCTTTCTCCGCTTATCCCGTTTTCTTCAATTATTTTTTCAAGCTTTTTATCCACCAGCGCAGTACCGCTGAACACATGAGAGCTCGGAACGAGGATTTGTTAAAGCGCAGCTCGAGACGCTTGGTCCATTGGTGCAGAAGCAGGAAATAAGTGCTTGCAGAGAAAGAGCAAGTGAGAGGAAAAAGAAGACGGAACGAGTGAGATAGAATTCAAGCATTTTTCGTAGTCTGCTTTGAGACAACATACGGCGAATGTGTAGCGAAAAGCGAAAAAGAAATAACGAGGGAAAAGTGTATAAGGCGAAAGATAGGAGAACAAAGAGGACGGGAGGAGGGGAAAAAAAATTTGCAGCATAAGGAACATTCCTGCCCCTCGGAAATGGTACGGGGCTTTCGGTCATGAAACGGAATGAGAAATCGTGAGAAGAGCAATCTCTGAGTGTACAACTTTTTCCACTGCCGAGAAAACAGAAAGAAAAGGCAAGGGACATTATGATTCCGAGAAAATATGAAAATAAATCACTCCCTTGACCCTGGAACGGACTCTGAAGTTTTGTGCAGTTGCGAGAAAGTAAGCTTCGTCTTTCAAGGTGAAGAAAGTTTATAGAGAAATTTGTGGAAACTGGTAAAAATTATTAGACATTTTTATTATAAACTCATGATCGATTAATCAAATCTTAATTAACCAGCTTTCCACGCTGTGAAGCCTTATCGAAAAATGTCATGTTCCAGACATGGCCTTGACCTCGGCCTGTTATTATCTTTGAATACTGGGTAAACATTCGAGATACAGTTGATCTCTTGGACAAACTCAAATTAATAATTGTAGCGATCGTCTCACTTCGCACCCTCTTCCTAAAATCTTCTATTTTACGACTCGCTTGCCAAGGGCGAACGACGTGCAGCCCTATCCCCACATACTGCCAAACTTTCACCACAACTTCGGCTTGCACTGTGACTTTTACTCTCGAAACTTCCAGCGACAAAAACGAGATTCAACCGCCGCACGTCCTTTTTTTATCAACCCACATTCGTGTCACCATAACATCTTTTTTCTCCGTAGTTAAACAGAAAAAACCAAATTCATCAAAAAAGTCAGAGGAAACAATTTTTCCTTAGATGGAAAACAACAAAAAAAAACATTGTAAAGATGAAATTTAATTTTCAATCAATGCACTGAAAACAAAATTTTGTTGAAAAAGATGAATATTTTATTCGATACATTCGACTAAACGTTTTTTTGAATAATTCCAAAAATTGTGTCAATGCAGCAAAAAATGTTTCAGAAAGTCTCTTCGGAATCAATTTTTTGTCGTTCCAATCGTAAATTTCGCTGACGTTAGAAACCAAATATACTGCCAAATAACGAAAATTTTGAAATTATTAAAAAATATTTTGTTCACCGTATTTAAAATATCGACGATTTTTAACAAAATTTCATCCCCAGTGTGAATATTCCATGCTTTATGGTATACTGAAAAATAATTGCGTCATTTTTATTTTTCCAATGTTAGAATGCTCAATGGACAGCGAATTGAAGTTTTTGTCATCTCGAAGAACAAACTCGGAAAAACTTGACCTTATGCAACGCCCGATGGCCGCGAACATTAATTAAATTTGCGCTTACGCTTGTGTTCCCAGAAGCAACCCTTCCTGGTGCATGGTTTTCCTTTTTTTCGTCTTACGTAAATCGAAGACCTCGACTATTATCGTGTCTCGTACGGCTTCGAACAAAGCTCATTCTTATTTACGATTTTCTCGCTTTACCTGTGAATCTTAAGTTCCTCACGATTTGCACGCTTTACGACCGGGAAACATGCGGATATATTTGTGAAACTGACAGACGTCAATTAATATATTAGTCTAATTAGATTGTCTAATCAATTCCCATTTATATTTCACTTAATTACTTCATTTTCAACTTCAATCTTTTCGAGCAAAATCCGGGTTTCCTTACGTACGATGGACATAAAAGATTTCATGCAGAGATTTTTTGTATGACTGAGTGAGAATCTGGAACTATTAATATTCAACGCCGGCTCAGGGAGTTAAATTTCCGTAACCCTAGAACGGTAATCTTATTTTTTTACCTATTCCGATAACCTGGGGACGTAAATGATCCCAATTTTAAAAAATTCATATCTCTCATAAAATTTACCGAACAGGGTTCAGCTTGGGCTCATTCTTTTCGTTTTTTAATGCAGGATCACGTGAGCCTGGGCCAATTTCGCTCGACGTCAAAAAATTTGTCAAAAATGCGGTAAAACGATAAAAAACGAAATTTTAAGTCGCCTGGGATCGTTTTTGACGCCAGGTTACCGTTCTATGGTTAATGTTTACTTTGGACTGAGAGGTGGATTTTTTTGATGCCGGAAAAATGGAGAAGAACCATAGAAATTTTTAAATTCGAGTTCGACTATTGCTTTATGATCGATTTTCGTGTGGAGCGATAAATTGAGCGAAAGGAGCAGAGATGTCACAATCATTGCTAGAAAGAAAACGGAAATTCCGTAAGTGTATTAAAAGCGAATTTTCCAACAGCCTGCGTTACAATAGCCACCGAAGACCAATGTGTGTTTTAAACTTTTTCGATTCTTTTCTCACAAAAACTCCGACGCCCTCGTTTCTCGACTCTCCCAAGTGACTCTTTGCCTTTCTCTCCTTCTCTCTATTTTTCGCACACACACAGGCACACCATCACTCTCACACTCTGCGAGAACAGTCACATTTTTGGATCGACTTCTAGTGGTATATTCAACTCCCTGTCGCATCTCGAATCTTTCGGCAAAGTGAAATCGATTTCATCCAAGCATTTCAGAGTTTCCAAACTTTCGTTACTGTCTCTACATTATTCGTGTATTGCTGACGACAAATAATGAAAAAGAAAACTTGTATATTTGATGGCTATACTTTTTATTCAATCCTTGTTTTTTATTCAATTCTATGGACAACGAACAAATAAAAAACTTGGAAAAAATACCATGAACCCATGAACAGCAACTTGGGACGTGACGATTGTTTTCACTATAATCACTTACCAACTTGAGGGCACCGAAAATCTTGAAAATTTCAGGATTTTTGTTTCATTCTTACGAATACATAATCGCATTTCTCCGAAATCTGATTTTTTTCAATGCAGTAAAAAAAAAAAGCGAACTGCTCGTTTTCGAGGAAGGGCGATTTATTACATTTTGTGTGGCAGTGAATTTTCTTCGTGGTCTCAAGAGACTTTTTTCCACCGAAGAATCTTCTATTTCTGAAACATTTTGCTTGCTACTTCGGTATCGCAAGAGATAAAGAACTTTATCAAGCAACCCTTCGTTCGTATCTGCTCAAACGATTCCGAAAGGGCGTGGATAGTCCAGGCAATGAAAAATAAAACTATGAAACCGGCGCCGACTTCGTAACTTCCTGGGTCCAGCCAAGTTTTTTACTCAATTTGCCATTTTGTCTTTTAGTCGATATGACGCTCACAGTTTTCTGACCCCGTGCCAGAGACTAAGAAGGAAAAAATGAGAGACTGTGGAGGCAAATACATGAGACTAACGGATCGACGAAACCTTTTCGTTCCTCAACTCTTCATACTGCTCGAGTTCGAGTTTTTTGACTTCGGTTCCTTTTTCTTACTTCTATTTTCTTGTAACCTCATTCTTTAATTTTAATTCTCCTTCGCTTGTCGCGCTTCTTTCCTGTTCTCAAACTTTCTGACAGTTTTATCATTTTTCCATTTCCTTTGCTGTTCGAAGGAAAGTTTCCTCTCACCGGAACTCGCAACTTTTTGAATTTATTCACTAATCGAAATATACAGATATTTGAATTGAATATTTACATACAATTTTTATTTATTCATCCGTGATGGAGTTTTTTAATTTGTTTGCCACTGCTATTACTTTCGTCTCGTTGCCGAGAATATACCGAATTTTCTTGCCATTTTTTATCGATTTCAGAAGCGAATTTATTCGAAAACGTTGAATAATTTTTGTTTCTGTTGAAAAAATCGAAAGTTTATTTGAATTTTCTGCGTTCAAAATCCCAAAAAGTCTCTAACGTTGCAGTTCCTTTTCGAGGTCACTTAACAGTTGAATTTCATTTTTAATACTATCTCGGGACTCGTTAGGTAACTCAGAAGGAAATACACGTGGTGCTCTGATAAGACTCCGGAAACCTTTGGAAATCACGTGTATCTAACATCTACAAGGTTCCTCCAGTGTTGCTCCCTCTTGACGCGGAATATATTTCACAATAGATCGAGGAAATACATTCAGTTTCGTTGTGAAACGGAGATACTCATTCGATTATTAAGGGAGCTACGATAAACTATACATTTCTACATTTTGTTGGTGACACTGGCGAGAAAAACCGCAAAACGACTATTCATTCATTTAAATATGAATTATCATGATGGAATCATCATTTTGCATATTTTTATGGACACTCTCACAAATGATAATATCGAATAAAAATTCGAGTCGAGCTTTTACAACCGGATTCTCCATTGAATTATTCATTGCAAAGTCAAAATTCATTCAAATGTTCAATTTTCTGTTTTTTTTTAGAACCGACACAATAGTTTTTTGCACTTTTTCCACGAAGAAAAACGAGACAACGTTTCGTAATTGTTACCGTGAAATAATCCTCGATTTTTGCTTAACCAATTAACCTTCGTCATCGCGTTTGTGATTGGTTGACGGACACACCTTAAGCGGAAATTTGTCTCGCCAATTTTCTACACAACAAACTGGGACTCAGTAAATTTTTATTTTCCTACAAGAAAAGTTGCTACTACGTTTAAGGCAGTAGTCTGCCTTAAACGCAGCCTCAAGGAGAAAACGAAATGCTGAAATATAAAAATCGTAACAATAAACCAGTTTACGAGTGGATCTTGCGATTATATTTTTCATGAAATTTTACGGTATTTAATTTCCTTTTTTTTTGACCCTGAGAAAAGAAAATCGACGTTTTCCGAAAAAAGGACAAATATTTCAATGAGATTGAAGGAAAGGTTGGAGAGTGAGGGAAATAGAATTAAAGGTTCATTCAAACCCCACAAGAAAATGGTCCTGTGGGCGGAGCGAAGTTAGAAATTCTCGATCCTCGTTAATTACTCGAGCTTTCTTAACCAGTTGACAATTTCGTGAAAACTTGGCTGACTTGCGTACGCCCCGTGACGGTAGCAATTTGGATCAATATCTCTCCGTCTCTCTGAATTTCAATCTTCGATGCTTCGTCGACCGGAGTTTCATCAATCTCAGTGAGTTCTTATTATTTATCTTTGCGCATTTATTCACATCTTACGTTTCGTTCTGAAGACTGTGGTTAATGACTCGTGCTATCTTTGAGTAAATATTTTCATTGAAATACTTCTCCTTCATTACTGTTCGACGTCGTTTTTCATCGTGTAGTTAATTGATGTAAAATAATTGTACTCACTCTCAATGTGGCGATCGACCTGAATTTGGAGCATGGAAAAACTCGAGCTCGGTTGGTAAGGCTCACGATCACGAAAATTCCCACAAGCGAACTGATAGAAATCGGTGCAAGGGTCAACCCCGGTATTCATTGAAACGAGCATCCTCTTCGAGGCTTCCTGGCAGGCTTTCGTCTCGCAAACGCCTTCCGTACCGTCACGATCTCTTATGCATGGCTCATCCTGAAAGTTTGTATAAACATTCAATTTTCATTCATAAATATTTAAGATCGTCTTCAAAAGAGTAAAGTACTTGTGAAAACGTGAAAAACTAGCAAAAATGACAACAGTCGAGCTCCACGATGACAAAAATCTCATTTTTTTCTGTAGAATTTTCAGCAATTCCGAATGAATCATTATTTCTCGGAGTAAATGGTTGGGAAGTACGAGAACAATATCAAATGCAGTTGAGCTCGATGTGTTTCAGCGGAAAAGCATGAGGAAAATGAAACGACAGCAGGAATTCGAAACGACACTTGTAAACCCTTGTCTCCCCCACCGCTCCATATTCTCTCTTTTTTTGTATCAAGCATTACTGTCCCAGAATTCGTTTAGAGTTTGAAACATCGCGATCATTGTTTGCTACGGCTTTTCTACGCGGATGATTCGGAAGCTTGTGCAGGACTTAACGAAACAGTTAAAAGAATTCGTTTCGTTCGACTTATTTCGTTGGTGGTAACTGTGCCAACATTTTCGAATGTCAAAGGTACGTAGATACTTCAGTTTTTAGTTAAATAACGCTTTGAAAAATGCGATCTGCGATATCACGTGAGACACCCACATAACTAGCCATATTTACAAAGAAAAGAAAAAAATAAATTTTCCAATTTCCGGTTTAGTGGACCGAGGAACGTGCCGTAGTTCATACGATTCTATACACTTTGGTGGCTGGCCAATTGAAAGTCAAAAAGCTACGCAAAGCCAAGAGGTATTTGTTCTACTGGTCAATGATTGGACCACTCTGAATGGAAAATTGCATCCAATGGGTTAATTCCAAGCGTGGCAAACTTTTATTGGTCGTTCCAAATCGTGCAAGTCTCTGAAACGTATGGATGCCAATTAGAATTTTTGTCACGATGGAAAAAGTTCTTAAAACTGTGATTAACGAACTGCGAAACTTTCTGTCGTTAGTATAATCAGTTAAAACCCTGCAGAGATCCGTAAAAAAATTCGCATCAATGATTCCAACAGCTGTGCAGTTTGGATGCAAAATATAAATCTACAAACGTGTTTCTGATCAAATTAAGGCGAGCTACTGCTTCATACCTAGTAACGAGAGTTCAACTTGCACGGGAGTTCAAGTTGCACGATAACTCCATAGAAAATTTAATACAATAATCGAACAAGTAGACGTTCATATGTCTCGTTAACCCAGAAAAATATTAATGAGTTATTCTTGTTATTTCGAAATTAACCAACTCAGAAAAACAATGGGTGAAAATATAACAGTGTGAATTTTCTTTTCCTCACGTGATGGTTTCGCTAATCAATCATCATTAATATTTTTCTGGGTTAATAGATCCATGCTGCAATAAAAATGCACCTTTAATTGCTTCAATCGTTGCATTAAAATTTATACACAACTATCGTAAAAAGTTGAACACTCATTCAACTATAGTGTAGAGCAGATATATTACCTCGAATGTACAACTTCATGGACATGTGTGATGTACACTACATGTACAGCATTCGGTTCTATCGGTCGCGTACATTCGCATAGGCACACTTGTCCAGAGACTCGGTCAAGGGCTCTACAAAGGTCGACACAACTTTTTCACGATCGCGAGTATATTTTCGAATGCACTTCGCAGAAGCATAAATTGAAAAAAAAAGGAATGGATACAACGTCCAAAAACGGAAGACATGTTTTTCCTTTTGCGAAAACTGTCCAGGTGGTACAGATTCTAATTTTGCTCTCAATGCTTTGAGAATTTATGGGAATTTCTCGGGGAAAATTGACAATTGGTGCATGGAAAATCGAAACAATTTGAAAATTACGTTTCGCTTCCTCACAGAGGAAGCTATGCGACGGTGACATTTTTTTTCCAGTTTTCAATGTCAATGTGCTTAAAATGTCCTGAGATGTGTGTGTGTGTGTGTGTGTGTGTGTTTGCATGTCCTTGTCCTGTAAAATTCAAGTGTTTATAACTCGTAAACGGTCTGAGCTACAGGGCTCCAGTTTTGCACAGATGTTAATCTATCCAAGCCCTACATTCTCTGAGAATTTTTCCGGAATTGCTAGAAAAATACGAATTTCACAGAATTTTGAAGTGAAAAAAGAAAAGTCTGTCACCACTCTAACTTCCACAAATTTTAAGATTTTTTATACTGATTTCAATTTTGTAAATAGAGTATAATAATAGAAAGGTTGGTATTGAATTTGGGACATATCAGTTGGACGGTTGAAATTGTATGCTTTTTCGAATTTCACGAAAATCTGAGGTTCTCGTAAAATTGTCTAACAGCTTTAAATTTTGAAAATTTTGTAAGGTACAGTGCATAAGTCTGTACTTCCTCGGTACTTTCTAGAAAAGTTGTCGAAATTATTTTTTAAAATGCTGCAATTTGCAAATTTTTATTTGCACCGTTTTCTCAAAACGAAAATTATAGAAAATCGATTTGTTTGACCCACAAGGATAATAATCTCGTGATTAGATTTCGTGAGTAAACATTCGTTTTGTCAATTTTTGGGAAAATGAGTGTATATTTAAAGGGAAGTGTTTGCTCGCAAGCTCGTTGGAGGAAACCCCGAAGAAAACCTGACCCAAGGATATAAGCCTGACATTGACATCGAAACCTTTTGGCCTTGTTAAGATACTATGGCTTCGGGTTTGGTGAAATGCTCTGTATTCGCGATAACGTCCAGTGTCGCCCGGTTTCCATGACCCGACGGAAAATTTTGTAGATTTCCTTCTACCCCCGCCTAAGCTTTCGTTAACGAACGCGTTTATCGTATTTCCTCTCACTCTGTTGGCTCCAGCTCAGAGACCCGTAATGTAAGCCTATTCCTACTTGCTTCCACCGATAATCTTATTGGAACTCAGGGTTCTCGTATCTTCGCTGAACCGGAAGTAACCGTCGAGAATCACAGCGCAAAATGCGCTTCTTAGTACACAACGCGTGAACGCCGTTTCACTGTGACTGCGAACATTCCTCGATCTTCTTGGAATGGTACTTGCTCGCTCATTGTACGCAACAAGTGATATACACACATTTACTTATACACAGCCACACAAACAAGTGGGAAATCCGAAGTAGAGCGAATAAAGAATAAAACAACAACAAAAATGACAGGGAATCTGCGTTTTTGCTTACTGCGAAAAAAAACAGTAGAAAACATTAGTTTTCCTACGTTAAAAATGTCGATTATTGCATGGTGTTGCGAATTCGATTTCATGGCTCGAACAATTCATGTAAATCTGAAAAACATTCTATTCCAACTTAAGATCGTACTGTTGTCTGAAATTTTGGTCATCGAAGAAACAGTAAGCACGCGGACAAAAGATGAAAAAAAAAAACACTGCTACGATTCAAAATTATCGTAGCCAAAAAACCTTTACTCAAAACTGCATATTAGCATGTGGGACGAACCGCGGATATTGAAATACTCCGATCGAAGCCAACTGTACGCGAGCCTATGGCATTTCGGTTATTTGTTTTAAAAAATGGAGGTTGAAAAATAAAATAATAACAACAACAATGATAATAAAAAATATTTGAGAGCATCGGGAAAAAGCGTATCGTGACAAAAATTTATATCTCTACTTGCCGTGCCTGTGGGCCTCTCTCCGCACGCATCTAGTTGACGCTAAAAGGTACAGCTAGTTTAATATGAAAAGTTGACAAAAAAAATTCCAAATCGTCAAATCTTGATCGCGAAAATCGCTATAACTTTTTTTTTCGAAAACTGACCTTCCAGCCACTGCTCATTATCTTCGCTTTTGAATTATCTTTGAATTGGTGAACTCTATAGTTAGAGATTATCAATTACCGAGATTACTACTTACCGATCTACACATATACATAAAACTCTGCTACACAATTGTGTTCGTGCGATTGTCACGCAGAAACCACTGAACCAATTTTGATGAATCTATCACAGAAATGGAGCTCATGAATAAGAATAGTTTGTAGGCTATATTGCATTCCGATACTTTATTTCTTTTGGGAACCCGAACCGAGAAATCACATTTTTCGTCATATTTTTCACTTTCAAAGTTTACAAGCAACTAAAAAATGATGATCAATCGAAATCGCTAAGTACCAAATAAAAAATAACTCGAAAACGAAGATAGTGATCGGTAGCTGGAGTGCCAGTTTGTAAAAAAAAACGTTATAGCGATTTTCGTAAAATCAATAACGTTTGAAGAATTTGACAATTTTTTTAGTACTTTTAATATCGAGCTCGCTGTACCCTTTAACGCCAAGTAGGTGTGCTATGAGGCGAAGTCCGCAGGCACGGCTAGTTCTATATATAAACGATTTCTATATAAATATTTAAAATATCAATCCATGTATTGTAGATATATATAGCGAACGATACGTTTACGATGCATGATCGAGTCTTACGTGGATAACCCGGTTAGTATGACGACCTTCCGCCTCCAATACTGTACAGCGAGTCAGAAATATATTGAAAAAAAAGGAACACAAAAGCGTTGGAAAAAAAAGAAATGCAGAGAACGGGCTTGATCGGCCTCGGTTACCAGAATGAAATAGTATACATATTGTTGTTGCGATTCACTTTTTTTATTTTTTTATTTTTTATTACATCGACTCGTACCTCTGCACGTCGCCTTTATAGCCGATAAAAATTCAGTGGCTCGTGAAGTGCAGCACGTTCGAGATGTACACGCCATCCGCGTTATCAAAGCTCCCACGGGTAGATTTAATTACTTTTTTCTTTTTTTTTTTTAACTTTGTCTCGTTTCTCCGGTTGCGCGAAAAATATCGTTTCGCCGTAACGTTTGCATAGACGAGCATGACCAGAAAAAAAATTCAGTGGATTTCAAATGTCAAGGGATGTCGCGATCCGTTTTCTCTCGTTCGGGGCAGAACATTATTTTTTATACATTCGAAATGCTCCATTTGAAAAGCTGAGTATAGAATGGCGTTCCATTCGTCTTCATATGAGCTGGATGAGGAATTTTTGATAAACTGAACAGGCAGGAGTAGGTATGACGGTTGCTAGCTACTGCACATTGCTCATGAATATTCGAGGTTGGAGCACAAAAAAAACAGTACGCATGAATATTCATAGGGAACGTAAAGTTTAGAAAACTCTGGATTGATGAAAACTAGCTTGAAACGAAACGTAAAAGTTAGCAAAGATAAATTAGTCGATGGGATGGAATAAATGGTACTCACAAGGGGTGCGCAATCACGTGGCTGATCACCTTCTGGCAGAGTGGTAATGAGGAAGAGCACAGGGCTGGTTACGAGCAAGCTGGTGACGAGTAACATAGCAAACGTGAGTAGAGCCTTGTGGACGGCTTTGCTACGCCTGAGCCAGTAACAGGGTACACAGCAAATCCAAGTGCCAGCTTGTTGGGGCCTTTCGAGATGTACCATCGGTTCATCCGCCGAGCCTGGACCATCGTCGAGCCCCGAGCCGGTACCAGCGCCTCCGGTCAATGGCTGCGAGGCATGATGATCACGGGATTGGGCTTGTTGTGCATGCTGTTGGGCCTGGGCCCCCGCGTGGGGCCCCGCCACGGGCCCCGGGGCACACAGGGTTCGAGGACTCAGCGGTAATCTCACGACCGACTCGGCCCTGCTACGGGCTCGAGTACTTCCCCCACGGGCCCCGCTGGGCCCAACGTTAGCCCCACTGACCCCGCCACCGCGGGCCCCTCGGCCCCCGTATCCCCGGCTCACCGTGCACAGAGCCACATTTGCCGAAGTTCCCCGAGCTTCGTTCTAATCACGTACTTTTTCGAATCAATCTCGACCTGAGTCAGGCCCAGCTACTCGGCGACTTCGACTCACGCATACACATACTTCCTTCTTCACCAATGCACATCACAATTACCTAGCACCGTTCCTTTCGTTCTTCCCTTCAACCTTTTTTTTATCGCTTTTAATCCTTTATCATAATCACACTGCGATTTCACGCGCTTTTAAACACTCCTCGCAAATTTCTAAGCTTCACGATGTTCCATCTTCTTTTTATCCTCCTTCAGAACTTTCTTCTTCTTTCCAAATTATACCTCGTCACCCTTTCCTCCACAGTGGACATCGATCTGCAAGATAAACCATTTTTTTTTTAAGTTTGGCTATCAATGATTGCAGCGTATCATTTCAAATCGACTCGCGTTATTAATCGCGACCAAGTAACGTCATTTTTTTTCTGATGTCGAGCTGCTGCGAGTACGTTCTCCGCATTGGATGTAACGCTTTCCAAATATTTTGTTGCCCCACAACTGCTTCAGAACGTATTTCGTTTTTTTTTTTTGTGACAAATTCGTGTTTTTTTTTCTATGGATTTGGTTATATTTTTCATTTTGCCTCTCTGCACTTTGCAATGTTCGTATTTTTGGCTCTACATAATGACACTTGTTGATTATTGAATTTTATTTTATCCTTTCAGCTGTACCATTGATCATATCGCATGGGGAACAATTACATTCGTACCAAGATACAAAATTGATCATATCGCATGGGGAACAATTACATTCGTACCAAGATACAAACTTTACAACCGAACGAGCACAAAATGAATGAGAAAATTTCACATTTCTTGATGCGAAAACGATTCAACAAGAAATTAAACAAATTTTATAAATACGAATAATTACCATAAATCCCTGTGATTTGGATTAAATTCAAAGCTTTAGAACGTCCTTGCTTATTACCTTCTCGTGTCTCGCGGGAAAGTGTAAAATCGGCACGAAAACGTATTGCTCGATCGAATCCGAAATCGAACGGCGTATAACAATTGAAAAAATATCTAAATCGTTGTAGACATTGCGACGAGATAGCGAATACAAATTTTCATATGACACAATCAAATAGCACGAGTATGAACTTTAAAACGAACGGTCGCGTACGATTGTCTCTATTTTCGTTCGACGTACGAACGAGTGCAACGTCAGTGCCCAAATTGTCGTCCATCAAAATTTTCTCCGTTCTGGCGCGAAAATAACGGCTCAGGCTCGATTGACCGGTTGGTTTTTTTACTTATTCGCGGGAACCGGAAGTCAAGAGCTAGAGAGAACGAGTGAGAGAGAGCGAAAGAGCGAGGACGAGGAACAGCGAGAGATAGAGGGGGAAAGAGGAAAAACAGCACTTTTGTTCCGACACGTCCGGAGGTAACACGCGGACTGTTGGACTGGACTAAACCACCGTGGCTGGCGTCTTTCTCCTCGCCTGTCTCCCCTATCACACGCTCAGCCGCGATGCTTTTCCTTCGAGCTCATTCCGCCCCTACCACCATTTACAACCCCCCAACTTTGCCCTCAGCTCTCGCGTAGCGCGCAAGCTCTCGACATTCAAACGCTGCCTCGACCGCAAAACGGGAAACACCGATGCACTTTCCTCATCCCCTTTATTCTATGTATACGTACACACATTCATCTCCGTGTCTATAGAAATATATACACAAGTAGACGAACACATTTTCTTTTTCGACACTGCATGGACCACCTACCAACCGCCAACACGACTGTATTTAAAGCACTGCATGCGACTTTGATAGCCTCAAGGACGTATCTTGACCACTGCAACAAAAAACAGCGTCCAGCCAGTATCGATATTTCCCTTCTTTTTTTATCCTCCAAGTTCCAAAACAGAACGATTGCAAGTTCAAGGCTCTTGACTGTCAAGGTTTCACTCCAACGGAGTCATGATAACTCCTAGTTTTTTTGTTTTTCGCCCACCTTGTTCAGTTCCCGTAAACTTTATATACAGAAGTAACCTGCTGTGTGCTAACAATTCAACCCCATGAACCCTAGTGGATGTGACTTCCACTCGAATGAATGTAAAACATCAATCAGCAGTCGTTCTCTCGCTAACTGCCCAAATTCACTGTCACCCTTTAATTGTCAATTTTGAGGAGTCGTGGCCCACTGAGTACTCGAACCATTGATTGCGCTGCTAATAAAATCGAAACACATGAGAAGCGTGAGCAAAAGAAATACAAAACGATTGTTCGGTAGATCGTCGTGAGTAAACGCAAAAATCTATCCAATATTCACGGGGACACACACCAACATAAATATTTGACAAGCCCCATGGGCGGTTTAGGTACGAAACGTCCACGTCATTTATCAGTCAGCGATATTAATTTCCGGTTGCAAAAGCCGATGGATCGTAGCATTACCGGCTGTTATCGATTTTGGCTTTAAGCTACGACGTATCAAGCCCAACATATGTGCAATCTATTCGATGTACGTACTCAGAATTTTAGCGTGTCATATACATATACGCCGTCTATGCCAACTGCGGCTTATTTACAGACTCGCGTTTCTGGATATATAGGTCAATGAGTTAATGAAATCCTCGCACGAAAATCGTATTATACATTTTTCACAACCTTTTCCTCGGCGTAAATCGATCCTTCTACCTTGCGAACCGATCTGCACGTCGACGATTCACCAAATAATTCTAGATATCAAAGGCTAATCTTGATGTCCATAAAACATAAAAAATGGGATTGCTTTTTTTTCAGGATCAAAATGCTTGAAAAATGCATTTTATTGACTCGTATGCAATGCATTTTTGTTACGAGTCTGCATTTCCTCTTTAACTTTATAAAAAAATTTGTCGAAATAATAGTTTTTAAATACGAATTTTACGACATTTGAAAATTTTCAATCAAGGTCGTCATCGCTCGGATGTAAACTTTAAGATTTATTATTAATTCTTTTTCATAAATAGAACACCATATCTTAAGAAGGTTGGTATCAAATTGCAAAAACGCTGCAAATTGAAAGTAGCAAATTGCTTCCTCAAGATTTAGCGCGATATTCAAAGCTTCCCCTATGAGGAAGCCAAAATGGAAAATATTGTTCCTCATAGAGAGGAGATTGAGCATGGTGCTAAATATTGAGGAAGCTGCAGTTTGCTCCTTTTTTTATTCTACATGTGACTTTATTTTTGGCACTCGGTATTTTTGTGGTTATGTTAAATTACCATTTCCGCGTGCGAATTCTTATAGAAAATGAAGAGACTAAATGTTGAGTTTGAAAGTCTCAATTCGTAAATGCGTGAGGAAATTATTCATTGGTATGCCACGCGAAGACATAACAAGAATCGGCGAACAAGAGAAACGTTTATTCAATGTGTCTATATATTCGCTCGTATGAAAATGAGCTCCCTGCGGTTTTCGCGAACGTGTGGAACGTCAACGCAATTATGCAAATTAGTCGTCGACACCGAGAAAGATGAATAATAGTTATGGAAAGCAACTGTTTCGGTTGCTCGTTCCGCAAACTCCGATCGATGATAAGCTGTCGTTCTCAAACGATTTGCACGAGACACTTTCAACTTATTGCGTTTCGATTGTAAAGTCCAAGAAACTTCGGCATTCTCACCCTCCGGGTTGTCATTACCTGCCCGCGAGAAGGATAACAATGTCAATTCAAATTACCCTCGCACTACGAATATGAGCAGAAGGGAAACGTAGTAAAAAAAAGTGATTGCGCGATGATTCGTACGTCGAATATCTATGGGAATTTTTCTCGTGCATTTTCACCGATTGAAATTTTTTCGTAACTTTCATGAGCGAGTTTGGAATTCAAAAAAAAATTAAGAATTAATTTCAAGCTTGAACGGTATTTGGAAAAAAAAACCCGGTAAAATAAATTCACATATGCTCGTACACGATACTCTATTCTGAAGTTTTCTTCAGTTACTTAACTCTCTCCTCTAGAGTCCAGCTAATGATAATGTACATTTCAAGTATCGTTCTTTTTGAACAGCGCCCTAAGGGACAATATTAAAGAGGCAAGGACCTTAAAGCGATTCTCCAAGAGATGCATTCTTAATTTCATCTTGAGCGAGTCTGAGTAATCGGGCCCAGGGCTGAATAATTCGTGAACAGAATTATAATTATTTTCCGAGTAACATCTCATGAATTTTGTCCCATAAAAAAATCCAATGAATAAATAAAAAATGAACGAAGGTCAACGAAGCCGGAAAAAAATTTGCAGCCCTTCTCAGTGCCATAGTTCTTTGAGGGGCAAGGACGATCTAGAATTAAGAAAACATGCAGCATTTCCATTTTGACCGAAAAAGCGGCTCAAGATTTTTTTCAACAATTTTTTTTTTTGCTGTCCCTCGAAGTATGGACGACGAAAATGTTTAGAAAGATTTCTGGCTCACTAGGGGAATTCCCATACAGAATTGGAGTAGCATTTCCCCTTAAGGACCTTGTATGCAAAATTTTCTATCGAAAGAATTCCTTTCAATTTGCACAACTCAAAGAGAATAGTGATATCTAATTGCTCACACAATTTTTAAGAGGATTCACTGTGGAAGCCAAGATATAAAAATCAGGATTTTCAAGTAGTTTCTCATAAGAGTGTGTATTGAAAGTTCGAATTTTCAACATTAAATATGTCTATTTCTAAACGGTGAAGCCTTTTAAAACTTTGCATACACTTTTATGGATAACATCGAAGAAGCTTTATTTAGTTTTTCAAAAAAATCGATTGTAACATTTTTCCGAAATTCTGTTTATTATATAACAAATACAGATCGGACAATCTTGGATTTGGAGTATGTTGTTCTTTAGTCATTTTGTAACAGGTTTTTTTTTTAATGAACTTGTACTCGCAAACCATTTTGTATGTAAGAAAAACGGAAAATAAAAATTTATATTTTAGACAGTCGCGATAGAACGTCCTTGAATAGAAATTAATCTTATTCAGAGATTTTCCCTTACGAAACGCAGTTTTAAACGCCGTTGTGAGAAACCGTACCTGCAAAGGACGTTGTAGCGCCAGACGCCGAGTGATAAAATTTGATCCTCAACGTTGTTCTTCCCCTATCATGAGTATTATTATATTTTCTTTGTGTCGGGATAATTTTTTAGATTCTCGTGCCGCAGCGTCCAATCTATACTTGCGGAGATTTCAAAAAAGCTCCGGTCCTTATCTTTTTCCTGAAAAGATAAATTTTTATTCGGATCATTTCTGTTCCACCAGCTCCCCACATAAAAAAATTGTCTTAAACATTATTTTCGGTCTGCGAGACAGCAATCGAATTTCCGGAAGGAAATGAGCTTAGTGAAATGTTCGCGACCATACCCCGCGTTGTCTTCGGACTAGTTTAGTAATGGATAAAATAATATCACGTTCTATTTAAACGACGACTCGTTGATAATCATCGTTCGAAAATGATGAACAATTCGCACGATTGAACGTCCAGGGCCTGAATATTTCCTTGCAATAATAATTTTAATAAATATAAATACAATAATAATCCAGTTTCTAACGTTCCACCAAAAATCAAAATATTGGAAATGGGTCGCAGACGTTAAATAATGTTGTTTTTACGGTATGTAGTGAATTATGTTTGGTGGTCGATGGTGTGTTAGTATAATATACTAATGGTGTCTAGATGTATGGTATATGATGATGGTGTTCAACTATATATCATGGGGTTATGTAGTAATGTTTTATAGTGCGGTATCATGCTGGGACGTGGATAATAATGATGTATTGCGTGCGGCAACGTCGTACGGTGTGGGTGACAAAGCATGGGGTGTGATGATGTTTATAGTGTAATATAATAATGGCCATGACGATGGTCGATAAAAAATAATCACGTACATGAGTTATTCGTTTGCCAGAAATATTCAAACATGGGGATACTTTTGGGCAGTGATGGTATTGCCATAGGGAATCTTCGATGCGAACATTATTGCTGGGGATTCTATTAACCCTCCGTGGTCACCAGGGGTCTGAATAACCCCAAATCGGAATTACCAACGGTGCTCAGGGCGCCCGTAAAAAAGTTTTTTTTACCCATGGCTTCGTTGGTGATTTTTTTTGCCATTTTGAAAATAGGAAAGAAAAAATTTTCCCCAATATTCTCATTCGCAAAAGGTTCAAACTAATATCCTGAATTTTTATGTGTCGTTCGGAACGATACTGGCGACGCGGCAAGCGTTCAAACATGGCTGGGGTCATTCTGACCCCCTGTGACCGGACGCGCGTCACTTCTAGAACGTGTGACCATGGAGGGTTAATGGTGAACTTCTTCCAATGGATTATTGAGGAATGTAACCATTTTCAAAGAAATATCTCAACAGGTAGACCATATAAAAACGATGCAGGCCGAAAAATAAAGATTTTATTCACCCACGTATATCGTACAGAATAAGATTGATTAAATTTTTCCACTTCAACTATATGATTATTTGTATATGTTTCTGCATATGTATATATACATATATATGTTTGTGTATTTGTATTTATATAATTTAATAATATATCAATATGTAACCTTCAAAAATGTCGATCGCTACGCCTCTAGAATATCTACACTAGAAATGACCTTTCTTCTTTTTTTTCCTTCTCGATATACATCTTTGCATCGTAAATTAATAATAAAAATAATTAAATGAGAATTATCATTTCGAATTAAAATTGTTCCTTTCGGTTCGGAGCCTATGCTTAAGTACGTTCGCCTGGAATTTAAACGAATGCTCCGCTCCTTTTCCTTCTTGCTTTTTGCTTTATTTACTCTTTCCATCAATCTGTTTATTTCTTTATCTCAATTTACCGGTTTACCGCTTCCAATTCAACTGTTATAGAACGTTTACATCATGTCAACAAATTGTTCACTCCGATAGATCATACTTATAGCTTAATAAGTACTGCCCTTGATTACCATTAATGTCTGATTTTCTCGTGCATCAATTGTTCCCAACGAGGAAAGTCCCCACTCGGCCAAATTGAAAAGTATCTCTCGATTTTTAGCTTTTGGAGGAGGCCGAAAGTTTATTATTGCCCTATATGATGAACTTTTTTCGGGCGTGTGCAACATGGAAAAGAAAACTCGTTTCCATCGAGTCAATTTCAAAGTCAAATGAATTTTTTCAATTTTTGCCGCAACATACACTATTTTCTCATGTACTGTCATTACGTTTTTTATGGAGTGTTCTCCTATGAAGAGAAACTTGAGAAACGATCGGGAATTTTGAAAAAGCCTTGTCGAGGCGTTCTTGACTTTAAATCGACAACGATATGACATTGACCAATGATCAAATAGACAATAATAGTGATCACGAACATTTTTAAAATGATACTCATTATATAGTTCAACCTTTAATTATTTATAATAATGTTCATGTATATATCTGTATATACAGGTGTGTGCAATACATACATATACATAAATGTTTTATTGTTAACGATAGCAACGTGTCATATGAAATTATAATCACAATGAATCGTACGAGAATTATATATCGTTTAACCCTGGAACGGTAACCTCCAGTCGAAGACGACCCCAGGTGACTTTGAATCCCGCGCCCTTTTTCCTTTCGCTCTCCCGTTTTTCTAATCGCTTTACGGCATTTTTGAATAATTTTTTAACTTCAAGCACAACGTCCCCAGGTTCTCGTGATCCTGCATTAAAAAAATAAAAAGAATGAGCCCAAATCGAACCCTTTTTGTAAAATTTTATCAGACCTATGAATTTTTCAATATTGGGGTCATTTGTGACCCCAGGTTACTGGAAGAGGTAAGAAAAAATAAGGTTACCGTTCTAGGGTTTATTTTGTTTGTCCTAATACTGATAATCGCAGTACCAAACATGCGCCATTATTAATCTTTTCACCGCGTCCCTCAGCTCTCCTTCCGACTCAGAATAAGCCACGAGAACTTAAAGTAGTTGGAACATAAGGAAATATGGAATTAACAACAATGGAGCTAATAGATTATGAGATCGTTCGAGTGATTAACAGTCGACATTTTCGTTGAGATGAAAAATAATTATTAACAATCGATTAAAAATTGAATTTACTCAGTATATATGGAAGTTTGTTTTTCTTGGTCGTTTCTTCTTGTTTGTTGCTGTTGTTTTTTTTTTTATGATTAGTATGTTTCTTTTTTGTTCTTCTATTTTTTCATGAATTCCAAAATCATTTTTCTTCATTTCATTTTCTCTCCGTGCACAGCGACAGTTTCTACTTCGTCGTCGTCGTCTTCGTCGCCTGTTTGTTTATTTTTTTTTTTTTTTTTTTCAATGCTTCCGTGGAATGCACGACTCAGGTTTTTGTGCTGGAATTTTGAAAATTCTCATGTATGTTGAAGACTTCATAATTCAATAAAAAAATAATATTTATTTCCTTTATCTCCTCGAACTTAAAGAATGCCGCGAATTATCGACCACTACGATTTTACGTGTTATACTTCTGTGACTAGAATGTATAACTTATCGATCCGGGTCGTGAGAATATTTTGCGCTCGCGCGTTGGAAGCTTCGCGATTAAATTGGTCGTTGAGGCGCAAAACTTTGATGAAACAGACCAAGAACGTGACGTTCAATGTTTTCCAAGCAAAATCCAAGCAGAATGGCTACTTAAAATTCAAAGCTTGACGATAACGTTTGAAATTGGTGGATTCACCAAGTTCGCGACTTTAGAAAGATAATTTATTCATTTTTACTCGAAATTTGATGGACCTAAAATTTCCAGGCCACAATACAAAATGGTCACGATACTTTGACATGATTTTCAACTTTTTTTTTTAAATACAGCCTCGCTGTTATTTGGGAGAAAAAAAAATTGTGAACATTTCCAAATTCCTTTTACTCAAAGTTCGAAATTAATATTATTTTCCACCCAATCGGCGAACCGCCAGTCCGAAGACAACTGACGTCTCTGTTTTCGATCCACTTTCCTTTTGCTTAAAATTTTGACTCCAAATGGATAACGAGACACGAAAAGGGAAAAGTTTTCAATAAAGAATAATGAATCGTCCTTTTGGATTTTACAAATCGCCAATCGTAATCGTTTCTGCTCCATCATCATTTCCATCTTTACTATAACTCTGCTGGTGCGATTAAATTGGACTAATAGACATCGAAGGACAAGAGCGTTTACAGTAGATTTTTTTTCGTTCAAACTTTTCACTATTTTTTCAGTTTTTTTTATTTTCAATTTGAATATTCTCGCCATTATATCATCATATGATTTTTTTAAAAATAAGAATCCGCTGCTGCAGTTCGTCGGAAGCCTCGATCGATCCCGCATGATTTTTCAACTTGGTAACTTTGATTTCTTCAGATTTTTCGCTTTTAATATTTCTCCGAGTTTTTGCTTCGTCCCGCCCTCGTCGTAACAACAAAATTACAGCGGAGCAAATATTTGACATGTAGTGCAATCGTTTAGAAAACAAAGCAACTGAGTTTTTCGCATTCCAGCCAAAACGTGCATGTGGAAATATTTTCAGCAAATTGAATAATCGCGAACGTGATTAGTGTCGTGCAGATCGAAAGTTTCGCAAGTGAAATAAATTAAAATGGAAGATTTACACTGGCTCTCGTTTTTTCAGAACAATGTGCTTTTTTTTCTTCTAAAAACCGTTGTGCCCTCATCGAAATATGAAAAACTTGGATCAACGTATTAGCTTTAAGGAAGATGCGAGTAGACGAATTATGAATGAGAAATAAATGATCGAAACTCGAAATTTGCGGTTTTCACAGGATCCTTCATGTCGCACAGACAGACGCGTATTTGTTAAATGTTTCTTCGTAATCTGCAGCTTCAAAAATAAGTAAAAGGCCTGAAGATTTTTTTGAAATCTCTTGAGAATCACTGATCTCACGGGATTAAGTCCCGGCAATATAATTTTTATTTCAGAAGAAGAAGAACCACCGAATGACCTCTATGACCTCCGGTTCCGATGGTTCGTCGTTCAACCTTATTCTGTTTTTTGTATTTTTTGCATTTTCATGACTTATTCTTTCTCGATTCATCGTCAATCATTTTAAATACCGCTAGAACGCTCTTCGTGAGCTTTTTTCACGATCGCCAGTTTTGAGTGAGGATCCGCAGCTGGTAGACCGGTGTACGGTGCCTCCTTCGTGCCGTGAAGCATCAGTGTCCATTCTTTGATCCAGCCACGCTGAGGTTTTTGAGAATTGAAGCGAATCTGAAAATCCACATTTTTCGCTTTAAATTCAATCGACTTGCAATTTATTTCCTGAAATCTTAATCCTTCGAGCCGTGGTGGCTAATTTCCCAAAAGTTTATCATTGAAAATTTAGTTTTTTGAACATTCACCTCAAGCAACCAAGTCCCCTGAGGATATTCGCCCCAGGTGTGAGTTGTCATGAATGGCCATTTCGTGAATCCGTCGCGACTGTCATCGTCGTTGACTCGTCGGCTGAGTATCATCGACCTACAATTATTTCCATTCTCGATAATAAATTCTCGATAATAATATAATGGACAATTTTACCCTGGACCAAGATTTTCGTTTTTCTCGATATAAATAAATGTTTATTTTTTTACTCCATTATAATAGTCGTTTTCTTCACGATTTTTTTCTGAAAAGTCGTTCCATTTGATCAACATATGAAGAGGGAAGGAAATCTAGTCGTAGCTTTCGACTTTACACCGGCATTTTTTATGTTCAAAAATATTCATTGACACTGCTCCTGTAGACGATCCCCTGGAGGTCCTCAAAAAAAGGTGTCTGGCAGCGAGCACGAAATCTCCGGTTTGGATGTGTCAAAATTAAAAAAATAAAAAAACAAAAAACAAAACAACAAGATTTGGTTTATTGAGGAATAGTAAAAATCGTCAAGGAAACGATTTTCTTCGGCCTCAGCAACTAGTTATAACGCTTTAAAGTAATCGGAGCCCACAATTAATTTTTCCAAACGTATATATAAGCCCCAATATTATCTCCAGCATAAAAAGTCCCTAGTACGTGATAGTGAAGTTTCACTTGTACGAATCTTTTCGTTGTTGCCCACTGAGTTGCATTCGACGAAGAAAATGCTCAAAAAACACAAAGTTAAAAAAAAATGTAGATCTGGAGAAAATATTTGAGATTCTCGTGGAGTAATTGTTGCGAGGGCTAACGCCGGAACATTGAAACAATCGAAGGGAGAAAGTCTTGGAAGATTTGAGGAACAGGTGAATTCCATAAAAGCAGATTTTTTATTTGGTTACCTTGTTCCCATGGGTGAGGTAAGAAAAAGTTCAAGATCACCTCGTCGCGACGCATTAACGGAAATAACGGCTTGCACGTGTTCGAGATAATTAACTTCGTAATCAGTGCCGGCACAGGCATCAGTTTTTATATTCAATAAAATCGATCGATCGCTCGGTACTTCACTGAAAATGAAACATTAAATATTAATACGGCTGTGAAGAAATATTAATAAAAATCGCAGGGAAAAAGATGGTAATCGGAAAATATCGATATTAATGTGGATTATTGCACAAGTTACGATGATTAAAAGCTCTTACTGCGTTCCCATTACGACGCCAGCTTGGCAATGGTACCTCGGAGGTACCGTTTTCCATTTCTTAGCGAGAGCAACCATGGCACCAGCGTCAAGTACACCGTAACCGAACAGATGATTGAATTCCAATCCAACACCGTTCATCGTCCAATGGAAACGGCCTTTCGCATCGAAAAGTGAATTTCTCTTTGACGTCAGTACCGTCAAGTGTTGAATATCTCGCCAGGTCAACTGAGGACTGAAAAAAAACGATTGCCCACCATCATAACGTCCATGAATTCAATAGAAGGAAATTAAATTCAGTTTTGCATCCGGTTTGGGCATTAAAAAACTAAATTTCCATAAAAGTCAAACTGTTTTGTTGAAAAGAACGAGGAACATTGATCCTTTCGTTATTATTGGTCCATTCACTGGTCGGTCGACCATGCGAGGATGATTCTCTTTAGTAAAGAAAAGATTTTATTCTTCGTTTTGATGGATGGAAATGAAATGATAACAATGGACGCTGGATGACGTTGGAACCGAGTGAACTTTAAATTGTCATTCAACAAAAGAAATAATAATCACAATAACTTCTGCCATTGTTTTGGTCTGAAAATAGTAATGAAAAAAGAGATTCGAGAAAAAGGTTTGGAAGGAATAATTGTGGGCGTGAGGTTGATGATAAGAGCTGGAAATTGATGGAGTGCTCTCGAGCTACCTTTTAGCAGCCGTTGAACGATTTCCTCCAGCCAAACTCGTAGGGTGCTTTGGAGGACGTTTTTTCCCGTCTCGCTCGTCATTTTATTTTTATTTTTTGCCCGTTTTTATCCCCCACACACACGCACAGACTGTAGCGTGCGTCGACCTTCTCGGTCTTTGTACTTAAGCAGCGAAAAAACATCCTCGGTGCACAAGGACTCGTGCACCGAAAGAAACTCTGAGCTCATCGTTGTGTAAAAAAAAAACGCTTCGCCCACGCAGACTTTTTGCTCATTTCCTCTTTTTCGTCTTATACCAGGGTATCTTTAGCGCAAGAGCTTATTTTCTCCCCTTTCTTTACCTGCTCCTTGTCCTTTTTCCATTCCCATCTTTTGCTCAATGAAAAAACTCGAGTGCTATTTACTCCAGAAATTAGGGAATTGTGGAGAAAGAAACATGACGACGGTTGCCCGAGATAAGTAAGTGTCAAATTAACGTTGATTAAGTATCGTTAAGTGTTTAGACTCACTTTGCTTCCAGTGCCAAAGCAAACACACCAGCTGCTTCCGGTGCTGCTGCAGAAGTACCGCTGTGGGTCGTTGTGCATTGTCCATATAGATCTGTGGTCGCCTAAACATAAAAAATATATTCATTCGTAAAAAATAATGATAAAACAAAAATCGCTAACTACCAATTCAAAGATAATTCGAAAATGAAGATAATGAGCGGTAGCTGGAGTGCCAGTTTCTAAAAAAAAAAAAGTTGTAGTGATTTTCGTAAAATCGAAGCTTGAAAATTTTGCGATTTTTTTTTTAACTTTTCGTATTAAGACATCTGTACAGAACTGTGTCAGAAAATGTACAATTTCTGGATAGAAATTCTAAACGCGATTCTGATAAATAATTGACAAAAATTGAGGCTGCACTGTTCGCAGGGAATGAAGAATAAATCCATGACACGAAAGACACATATTTCCCAACTGCGCCAATAATTCTCATTGGAATTCATGGCTCTTTTTGAAGGAATTTGTCGCTCGTTTTTCTTGGAAACAAGTTTCAAATAGAACTATAGATAACTTTGATGATGCACCGGACTTTGCTCCTGTATATTTCCCACGAGAAAGACTGTACATGCATATATTTTGGGCCAGCTATCAAGATCGGAATACGGAACGGTTCGTGGACAACAAGAACAACGACCATTGTGTTAAAAATAATAGTTATCATTCAAATTCTCACTTTCAACAGTCAATGTCATGAAATATCAAAACTGCTTGAGTACTCGTGTGAGCCATACATTCAATCCTTTGGTCAGTTGAATCGGAATTTTGTACTTGGGACTGAACTCGGAATTCCAAAATTCCGAAGTTATTTTGTTAGAATTTGTAAAAACCCAATCTACCCACGAATATATATCAAAGAACTGTTCAGAATTCTTTATAGTGTACTGAGTTTATTGAAGGATTCCGATTTCGTTGTTCATGGTAATTTGGGAAAAAATTGAATTATTGATTATTATAAATGAATTATGTTAGTTTTTACCAAAAGGTACAAGATTGACTTTTTATTTATTTCTATTTAATCATGCGTTGCAACAATTGCAAATGGAAAATCGACATAAACGCTTGGCAATGACAAATCCTATTAATCTGCATTCGTTCATGGGAGCTCGAAACTCTTGTATATCTTCTAAGGCGATTCAACTACAACATTTACAATTCATGGATCGCGATGTTTATTGAATTGCATCTTGGACGTGGGAGGATCAGTAGCAGGAGAGGAAAGTGATGAAAAATTGGACTTGAAATTCGATGAATAATGGATGCGATTGTCTGGTTTGGTAAGGTGTATTTTTGACGATGGGAAAGAAATCTCATGACCAATTTACATGGGACGTCTGAGAAAGCCACAATTGGCCCATTGTTCCATCGTTTTTTTCTTCTTTTTTTTTCTTTTTATGTTTCCTATTTCACGATTCGATGGCGTCGATTCAATTCACAGTCACATGGATTTTGATAGTTAATGATACGAGGAACCCTATACCGACCCCGGGGGGGGGGGGGGAAAAAGGAAATNGATATCTATAAATTCTTGAGAGTGATAGAAGGAAAGATAAAACGGAGAATCGAGAAGTTTACGAGACGAAAGGAAAGCCCCGACAGCCAATCTTCTGCAGAAGAGACACCCTTAGATTTTTTTATCTATCGACGTAACATCCAAGTGTCCTGTGGAAAAAAACCCATAGCTTTGAAAAATTCGCACTTTAAAGGTAGCGATCGCGATAGGAACCCGACAAAATGGAAGAAAAAACGAAAGAAATATGCTGAAAGCAGGGAAAAAAAAGAAATCCGACGAAACGTCCACTCGAACGTCTTTAATCGATACTTTATGGTGGTGGTTATGTTTGAGCATCTCTCGAAAAACTATTCCATCCCTTGCGGAAGATTCCCTCGAATCCCGTCGTAAATTACGTTTTCTTCACTTTTTTCCTCCTTTCTTTTCAGACAATGACGCCAATGCAATGTTCTTATCATTCTCAATGGAGAAAACGTCGTTTCAGCAATGGAACCGTGGAAATACTTGACTCTTCTTATCAGTTTACAGACTCGAAAGTTTCTCTTACTGCGGAGTGATACTCGACATTTTTATCGAATGATATAAAATCTTGTTGAAGAGTGATCCTCTGGATCAATCAACATTTTTATCCATTTCTTCAGCATCATCGTTCCTTCGTCATTATTATCACATTACAGAACTTTCATTATCTCCTCTTAATGCGAAAACACTCAAACTTGATTATAACAATAAACGACGAGGAAACATTGAACGTTATGTTGACACAAAGATTCTTCAGACTGTGCTATATTTCAGGCGAACGTCGTTTAAACGTGCAAACACATTCCGAAAATGTACGACGTTGAAACTCCAAAGTTTTCCTGAATTTATTGGATCCCGGACATACCGTTGTCTCGCTGAAGTTATCGAAGTGTAAAATTTATATCAGGCTCTCCTTCAGCGTTGTTTTTGCAATGGAGAGTGCAGAATTTATATAGAGACTAGCGGTGCGTGTGAGCTTAGCAAAGCTAGTTGGCGCTGAAGGGTACAGCTTAATATGCTCATACTAGCTTAATATGAAAAGTTGAATTTTTTTCAAAATCTTCAAACTTTGATTTTACGAAAATCGCAGTAACTTTTTTTTTTACAAACTGACACTCTAGCTCCTTATCTTCGTCGTCAAATTACCTTTAGTTGGTAATCAGCGATTTTTGATTTATTATCATTTTTCAGTTGCATGTAGCAACTGAAAAATGTGATTTTTTGGTTCAGGTATCCGAAAAAAAATTATCTGGATGCAATACAGTCAAAACCTATTCTGATTCACGAGCTTAATTTCTGCGAAAGGTTCATCAAAATTTGTTCAATCGTTTTTGCGTGAAAACAGCACAAACACAATTGTGTAGTAGAGTTTTGTATATGAATAGAGATAACGCGGAATATGAGACGTGCCTCTGGGTCAGCCAAAAGGGGTGTCGGCACGATTGGTTAAAAAATAATGTTGAATTTCATTTTTTCATGTCGTCAAGAGTTCAAGGCTGAAAATCCCCCGCGCCGCAGAGTTCATTACCGTTTATGTAAAGGAGGTCATGAAGCTTTAGTGACAACTAAAGGGGAGTGACGTGATTATTGATCCTTGGATCACCCTCCTTTTTCGCCTGTATTGAACCTTTGCACGAAACGGAAAAAGCTCCTTATGCGTGTCGTGAGCAATGCGTGAGCATTTTGCTCAAGAACCGCCTGGAGCGAGGGAGGGTGCTCCCAGTATGCTCCTGGCCGACGTCAGGGGTAAGAACCGCCCCCACCACGTGATTTATACATGTGGGTGAGGAAATGAGAAAAAATAAAATTTCAGCTTAGGAAAAAATCACCCTTGGAGAAATGAATCAATTTGAGCGATACTGCAAACGTGGCTAAAGAACTAAAAAGGCGAAAAAATATCCGAGGAGCGGAATTGCCGAAAAAAAAATTGAAGCTCCTTCAAAATTTCCTTGTCTTATTCCGAAATATTTCTAGATCCCTAAGTTTACGAAAAATTGCTCTATTCTTCGACAAAATGACTGAATTCTTTTTACCGGAGAGTTCAAAAGGCTTCTAAACAAAAATATGTATTACAATTTATTTTTATTGTTGTAGAAATTATAAGGCAACGGTATATATAATTTCGTAATTTCTGTGCAATTTTTAGTCGATCTTTGACGTCAGCGAGAATTGATGCGTGAGCTTTGAAGCTCCACAAGCCCTCGATCGTTTTTTTTTTCGCTTGCGAGGGTCTCAAGACGGCGCCGCGACATCAAGACTCTCCTCCTCCTCCCCCCACTCTCTGACTGTTCTCCCCCACCGCTTCCTGACCTTCGCTCTTATTATCCTCAAACCAAGTAGCGATCGTCTTATACTACTTCATTCCAACTATGTATCACAGAAAAAGCTCTTTCGCATTGTCAGTATCCGCCATTGTGTATCTCGCTCGAGATCAGCCTCTCGACCTTGGACATTGGCATTCTTTCTCCACATAGAAAATCCCACCTCTCTTAACCATGAATAATCAAATTCCGTCCCGCAGAATATAAGATTGTGCGGTCTGTGTAATTTGTTCAATTTCTGCTTTTCATGGAGAAAATAAAGAGAACGAGTGAACAGAACTACTGAAACATTTCTACTGAATATGTCTGAGTATGGAAACCGGCTTTTTCAAGATTCCATACCTCAAGATTGAATTTCGATTTTTTTTTTTACATTTTTACAGCAAAAAATAGTTACATTCCACTGTTGTTATCATTAGTCTGAGTTTTCACTTCGTAAGCTTCAAATATTTTCAAAGTTTTGCTTCCTCATAGAGGAAGCTTTGTGATGGTGACAAATACGAATCTTACGAAATTTTGAAATTTTCAAAAAAAGTCTGTCACTTTCGCAAATTTTAAGATTTATTACTCGTTTTTTTTTTTTTATAAATAGAGTATCATGATAGGAAGGTTGGTGTTGAATTTGCACTGAGGCAACGTTTTTTTTTTTATGTACCAGAATTTGTTAACTGCTAACAATGGTAAAGTTGGATATGGCGAAATAAAATTTTGTAACAGTTAATAAATTTTTGTAACAATTAATGAATTTTTGTAACAGTCAATAAATTTTGAATAAAAGTACCAACAAAAGATGTTTCTTCGCTATAAATAAACTGTTTTCTCAGTGTGGGAAATATTGGCTGAACGGTTTAACTTTTATGGTTTTCCAAATTTTACGAAAATCGATTTGATTTCTTCAAATTTTGTGAGATATTCTGAACAAGTCTGTACTTCCTCTTTACTTTCTAGAAAAGTTGTCGAAATTATTGTGAAATAAATATAAAAAATTGATAAATGAGTGAAAATTGTAATAAATACGCAAATTACCGCAAATTACTGCCTCAAGATTGAGCACGGTGTTTTTTTTTTATATTCTACAGGTAGGTAGAACTATTTTATCGAAAGAATATTGAAATTTCCGAAGCTTCGAGCAAAGTATGACTGCGAAAGGCGCGTCTGCATTACTTCAGCAAATCAAGACCAATTGTCAAACTATTGTGAAGGTTTCCGCAAATGTACCGTAAGATACGTTCCTTGGCGAGAGGATTAGCTCAAAAAGTTTGAATCGTTATTTCACCAATCAACCGAAGCAGCGAATGCTGTTTCAAGTATAAACTTTGTAAAGTACTTTTCACACATTTAGCCGGATAATCTGGCAACTGCTGACCGCAAAAACGAGACAAAATTCATGGAAAATATGAATATTCAATGCCCTGAAAAGGAATGCATAGGAATAACCTACGTCAGAGAAAAGCTGCTACAGCTAGTCGGATGCTCGGATTACCAGTGGGAAGATTTCACAAGAATGTATGTATTCGCATTATTATGTGCGTTACATGGTTAGGTCGATGGTAACACACATATTGCGTTCGTCGTGACGTCATTCGGGTGAAATATTTCGTAGAGTGCGTTGACGTGGTCGTGCAAGATCGTCGCACCAATCCATTAGCTTCGATCCGAGGGTCGCGCGGGTTGGAAGGAGCCGAAGAGAGAGAGAGTGAGAGAGAGGGAGACAGAGTGAAACGAAGAGGGGAAGGGAAAATTCTCGAGGGTTTCAGGGATTGTACGTGGGTGGTTGATGGATCAAAGCGAGAAGCTTTTTAGCGTGTGTATCCGCCAAGAATAATTATTAAGCCCATCAGCAAATACGATGGACTGTTTTCGCATGCGAAGCTTAACTCTTTCATTAGGATCCTGTTATGCTAACAAATGATATTCCTCTTCTCACACTAAGAGTGAGAAAACTAACGTTGAAATTTACTGTAATGGGCTCACGAAGGGGTTGGCTCTGGAAGTTATACGAATTTCTAATTACTGTCATTCTATTTTAAGTTCAGAACATATTCGAATTCAAGCATGGCGCGGAATTCTTTCATGAAGTATAAAAAAAGCGAAACGACGTTTCCGCCTCAAATAGACAAAAAAAAATATTATTCGTTCCTATTCGATTGAAGTCTGTTCACGAAATACTCGGGACGATCGGACTCTCAAACATTGAACGTCCAGATGTCCGTTGGGTGCGTGACCTTTGGCTCCTCATTCGTTCCCTTCTCCATATACTTCAGCCCTCCGAACCCTCCGTCTGCCACCCGATGTGCACAGAATTCGCAACTCATGCTACATTTCCAAAGGGATAACTCGCCGTCACAACCGAAAGGTCAAAAATCGAGTTACAAAGAGGAAAGCAGAAAAGCTCGCAGTTTGAGAAGGTCCAAAGCACTTAGCTGGATATCGGACTCTCGAGTCTCATTCGTAACTTTTCTTTCGTACATCTACCCTTCCGTACGTCTTTCTCTTTCATCGCAGTTTATTCTTCCCTCCCTCTCGATTCCTCCATCAGAGGAACCCGCTAATTCACTTTTACTTATTGGCTAGAAAAAATGTTCGAGGGAGAACAGAAGGTCGTATCGTGGGCTCTCTGACTCGCAGACAAGACCAGTTAACACGATAGAAGAATGAGAGGTTACTGAAATATTAACGCTCATAGCGAAACCAGGACAATGTCGAACCTGTTAAGCCCAAGGGAGAGTTTGTATTATTGATACTCTTGGTTTCAGGGTTGCATAATTGAAGCGTTCAAAGTCTAAACTTTAGGGAATTCCTATTGTTTTATTCATCGCCTCGAGCAGGCTCAATTTATCCTTACGAAATGGGGAAATTCGAAAAATGGTTACGGTCAACTGAACTGGATAGAAGCGATTATGTTTCGAGAAATAGCTTGAAAATCCGACAGACGGAAAAACAGTTCCAAATTCCCAACCAGCTACGATCATTGAGGTGAATCCAATTTTTCGCTTCCTCATAGAGGTGACGGTGAAATTTGATTTTTCCAGTTTTCAATGGCAATGTGCTTCAAATTTTCCATATATACTGTCTATATACGTTCTAAGAATTTTGTCGGAATTGCTACAAAAATACGAATTTTAAGGCATTTCGATATTTTCAAAAAAAAAGTCTATCGATGCTCTAGCTTCCGCAAATTTTAAGCTCTGTTGATATTTTTTTTTTTTTTTATAAATAGAGTACAATCATTGGGTTGGTATTGAATTGGGAAAATATCGGTCAAACGGTTTAAATTGTAAAAAAAAATTATAAACTATGGTAGTGAATTTTATTCTCGTGATGAAATTTTACTCACCACGCCCGTGTTGGGGTCCTTTGCGCCGTTGCTGAACGTCGAAGCTAGAGTGCTCGAACAACTCTCATCGTAATGCGCATTTTGACCATCGTTTATGGCGCTGTTTATGCTGATCGTCCACATACTCGCCGCATAACCGTCGCAATTACAATCATCCTCTTCACCACCATCTCCCGAAGCCCACACGTAGATATTTCCTAAGCCTCGTCGACCCTGTGAATAAAGGAAATCGAAATATTTCCGGTTCATCTCATTGAATTTTCAACTTAATCATTTCGCAATGAATTTTTCAATTAATTTTATTCCATAATGTGGAATATTCGAATGGTGGTGCAGCATTAGATCGGATCTAGTTATTCACTCATCAAGGATGTTGAGTACCTATGAAACTTGTTAATGATATTTGTTCAATGAATAACTTCTTAATCGTCGTGAAATTTGTACACAGCCTCCTGAATACTTCATGTAAAAACATGTACCAAATTTTAAGAATTCTATCATCATGACTTTAATCACCTTAAAGGCTGAACAAAAAAATGATGAAAAAAGTTCTGAAAATTCAGTATGTTTTCGTGTGAAGTATTTGAGAGGTCGTATAAAAATTTCACGATGATTAGGAAGCTCGTTATTAAAAAATTAACATTTTGTTGAGAAATTTTTTTAAAAGGAAACAAAAAACATTTATCAATGCACTTGGTTTTGTTTCCGTTGCTTTCAGTATATTGTAGATATTTAAAAATCGAGATACACTTGATTACGTTTAATTCATTAATGTTAATTGTCCAATGAGGAGCTACCTAATGGTCGTGAAATTTTGACACGATCTCTCAAATATTTCATACAAAAATATACCAAATTTTCCGAATTTTCTCATCATTTGCGATTTGGGACTCAACAGTCTAACTCAACAGTCTCACTAAGTTGAAATTGAGTCTCGAAAGGTAAAAAATGAATGTATGTCAACGCAATGGAAAATAGCTCAAAAAATCTGCTAACTGCATGGAATATAGCAATTATGGAAATTTCTCGCTACAATATTTCAAGATTAACAAGCCTTCGTTCAAGCTCGTTGGAATTCTTCAAGACTTTTGTATACAGCTGACTATTACAAGGGCTTTTTGACAAGCTGTCACGACATACTCGATCGTAAGTAAAGTCACAGTACAAGAACAGCTGAGGGTGAAGAGAGCACATAATCACCAGGACAGAGTGTGTCAGTGACGAGGGGGAGACCTGACTGTGACGCACAAGAAAGCTACTCGTCGCTTAAAGTCCGAAGGTTTGTGAGGCTCGTGGGTGGATTTACACTACGCGCAAAACGACGAGTTAGAATTCCAGACGAGGCGCCATGATTCCGAAGCCTCCCGTAATCGAGACTTGTCCAACATCTCATGCGAACTCAAAACCCCCAATTAAACTCACCGTATCGTCTTGCACGATAAAAAAATAACAAACTTTTTTCCACGATATTCAAAAGAACCTTGACAACGTCAACGAGAAACGTGTCATGCTGTTAATGATTATCTTCCCTCAGTTTTCACTATTCACCAAAAACTTGGCTGAGATGAGATTTTTTTCTATGTCCAAGATTTATTTCAGTTGAAATTTCGAGAAGCTTTCAAGGAATTTCTTTATACCGGTTCCACGATTTCCAATTTCTCATTTATTTTCTATGGTTTCTTGTTTGCTACAGTTAACCAAACGGCTCGTCGTTACGCTGTTTGCCATTATTTGTTGGTCATTTGCTCGCGCAAGCGAAAGCTCTTTGACGCTGGTGAGTTATTTTGTTTGATTTTGTCGCGAACATAAAATAGCGATGACGTAACTTCGAGCCTGGAAAGGTTCAGAGCTTGTATTTGGAAAACGTTGATTCGAATTGTTGACATATTTCCTTAGCAAGATTACAGTATTACTAAAAAAAAATTGCATAAGAAAGTTTCAAATTCAAACTCGTTTTGATTTTCTTGATGAGAAGCTTCTACCATCGCAGTTGCTTTTTCACTGTGATAGTAAAATAAAGAATCCTTTACATCAACCTTGAGGATTTTAAGAAGAAAACTTTTTCCTCTTCAAATTATTCAATATGCCAAGTTGCTTAACTTTGCGGGATTTCATCGTCTCGTAATCGGAGCTCGAATATAAAAAGCCCTCTAATCATCTTATGATTATTTCTCATTGAAATAATCATGAGATGATTGTTCTCATGATTAATAGAGAATGATCATCAATCGATTTGATGATCTTCTCATTTGACCAACGAGATAAACAATAATCAATTCTATCTTTTTTAAACATTTAAACGAAAAAAAATTTACTCGATAATAGAAATATTTTTTTTAAGCCGCCATCTTGTCAAAAATCAAAATTCCAACTATGCTTTCGATCAATACCTAGATTCATCTATCCACTAAATAAATCTTTTTGGTTTTTTTATTCGATCATCCAAACCAGAGATTTTGTGCTCACCGCCAGAAACCGCTTTTTTTTTTTTGAGGACCTCGAGGAGATCGTCTTCAGGAGCAGTGTTAATCAATATTTTTGAAAATAAAAAACGCTAGTGAAAAGTCAAAAAAGCACGCCTACATTTATTTCCCACTGCATATGTTGGTCAAATAAAATGGTTGCCATTTTTTTTTTTAATAAATTTCGTACATGTTCGTTGGAAAAAAAAAAACGAAAACTGTTGAAGTGTGCGCAAAAAAAAGACTCACCTCATTTACTCCTCGAACAATAGCTCGCATCGTTGCATTTCGTGGGCCATCGACGGTTTTTCCGTCGTCAGTTGGTCCCCAAGATGCACTGTATATGTCGATAAGATCAGGTTCATGTCCCATGCTATTGGCCTCAATCAAATCTGTCATGTAGGGTTGATCGAGCATTCTTATACCGGCGATTTTCGAATCGTATGCAACGCCAACACCGCAAACACCATTATCGCGTGCAGCTGCTACTTCACCAGCACATCTCGTTCCGTGACTGTGGAAAATAGATGAATCCATAAAGTTCTGAATTGTTTAAAAGTTCATTAAGAATTTCGATGATTTCGGAACGGAGTTTTCGCGAAGCTCGTTGAACAATTAAACGTAGAAAATCTAAAAATCAATGACATTTTGAACTGAAGGGAAAAACCATTATCGCCGATTAGGGCCAATCTGATTTTCCGAGCAGACGAGCAGATTAGCACCCATGAGTAGAAAATCGTAACACCATCGCATTATTTTCAGGAATCCTGAAAATGAATGAAATTATTCTAATAGCCATCGATTTCCATGATTAGAAGAGGGAAACAAGCGATTGAGTGAGTGTGTTTACAAATCCTTCCTTCGTACGTAAAATTCGATAAATATTTATCGTCCGTCGATAACAGTATAAATATTTATGGGATCATCGAGTTACGAGATTTATTTGGAATTGAGTTTGCTACGTGTTCCATTTGGTTTTCAAACAGTTGCATTTCCCATCCGGTAGCTGCGAAGGGTTAACGTCGAAATATCGTCTACGAAACGAAGCATTTACGTCGAGCTCTTCTTGTCTATTCATATCCCCTCCCAACCCCGATCAATTATTCTAATATTGTGAATGAAGACAAAACAGGATATTTCGTTAATTTGATTGGACAATAAATGATAGAGATCAAACGAAGAGTGGGCTCATCAAACTGATTCGCACACGTAACTTTAATTACATAAAATAGAAATCTCATGCAAACATCTCATCGGTGGTTTTCCTTGCGTCAGAGTGCTCTAGAGGATTTCAGCGTTTGCATCGATCGTATTTGTCATCACAATCGAAGGATTTCTATACGGGATTAAATTTCGACATCGGAAAAATCGGAAAAATCATGATGCTGGCAAATAGAGATGGACTGACAAAGTTTTGAGCATCCCACATGGCAAATCATCCATACCTATGGTGACAGAAAATTGAATGCAAAAAATGCTCCGAGCTTCAGCAGTGACACTATAGTATGCTGGCAAGTAGGTAGAGATTAAATAAAACAAACTCGTCCGATGTGGAAACTTGACGTTGATAAGGAAGTTTGTGAGAATTATGTACAGGAAGAAGATTAAAGAAACTGCGCAGATGGGACGCGAAACATGGTCATTCGGGAGGGCGAAAGGAAATGGGTGTAGTTTCTTGGGCATAAATCGATTTCGACCTCGAAGAACACGCTCCAAGGAAAGAAGATGAAGCAGCTGGACAGGTGAGGATTTCTCATGGGAGACTTAGCAAATGTTAATAATACAGGGTTCGAACAATCCTGCGATACAACCAAGTTACGATATACCGCGTCACGGTATTTTTTATGTACGATGACATTATAGTGTGGCAGAGGGATCTAGGAATATAGAGTTATGAAGATCTCCTCCTTTTCCATTATCTCGAACATTCTCCGAGCCTGCAACTGACACTCCGGTCTGCTATATTTCAATGTATTCCTTACCTCAAACATTTTCTTCGTTACGTGAGCGTCTAGAGGAATTGTAGAAAATAATTCAAAGTTGTAACGACGAAGAAAAAACTGATCCGCATTTGAAAATACATCCGAATACTCGGAATAATATCACATTTTAAAAAATGACGAAAGATCGAATAATATGATAAAAAATAAATTCTAAATTACTTTCTCGTAAATTTACCTTGATGTTACGACTTGTTTCAATCCAATTGAAAATGACGGGCAACATGTACATATTTTGAATTATAATTAATTTCAATAATTTTTATTAAATTCCAATTGAAATTCAATTTTGTATTTAATTTAAATTAAATATTCCATGATTCACTTTTATTGTAACTCATTTTTCTAAATACAACTACGCGTGGGCTCATTGCTTTCGTCCGATCAATTTTCCGATGGCCACCAAATTCATCGTGACCGACGAATATGGAAATTCATGTTTTTGAAGTGGCTCTGAATAAACGCTGCGTCGAAATGTAATTCAGCGTAAATTCTTGAGCGAATGACAAGTTTCATCCGAAATTAAAAATTCGTCAGTTTTTGAGTTCAAAAAACTAAAGAATCAGACGGAGGAGTTACTTCCTCTCAGAAATTTACACACACACAGAAACATGCGTGTTTCGAGAAGGATGCGTACACGGGTACGTTGTTACATATGTATAGCGAGAGTCTCGAGTGTGATGTCGAACAAGGAGGAATCGATTTACAAGCGAGACTGGAAAAACCGCACTCGGAAATTATTTATTCATCCCACGTATTTTCCGAGCAAAGCAGAAAGAAGCGTCTTCTCATCCATGCGTCCCATATGCACGATTAATTCTGAGCGGCGCTTCGTGTACACGAATTGCGCATGTGACGCTATATTATACACGAGAAGACATTCGGAAAATGTAGTAAAGAATCCGATTTAAATAACAAGAAGACGTTCAGGACTGATAGAAATACTGCAGCGATATCGAGCAAGTGCTTTTGTACATTGTATTTCATAATGTTTTTCGAAGCTTCCAATGGGAATTCGCAGATAAAAAGCTCCTCGAATATGTTGAAATCTAATTTATCTGTCGCGTGCCGAATTCAGACAACAATTGAAAGTAAGTGGCATCAAGCATTGTACAAAGAGTTGACTCGCCTGGTCGGCAATGTCCGATATGTTTTGAACGTTAAAAGGAAAGGAAGAAAATGCAGTGGATGTGGGAACAAGGATCGGTGGGTGGCCGTGACTTTGCCACGATCACCTAAGTAGCCTCTTCGGCTCTCGGGCAAACGCAATACGGTAGTGCATTAGGCGAAAGCGTGGCGGTGCAGAGTAACACTCCGTGGGAGGTTCTAACAGGATATTAGTGACGTGGGTTCGGAGTGATCGGATGGGTTCGTGTAGGAATATCTGAAAAGCAAAATTTCTTGAAAATCGATGATAAAAAGAATTCAGCCTCGGTGGTCAGACGTTTTAGAAATAACGCGCTGGTCACACGGGGTCGGAATGACCCCAGCCCATGTTAATCTACCGCGTTGCCAGTATATATCCTTCCGAATGACACATCAAAATTCAGGACATTAGTTTGAACCTTTCCGAACAAGAATATCAAGGGGTAAATTTTTTACCTAATTTTAAAAATGGCAAAAATAATCAGCAACGAAGCAATATGTAAAAAATAAAAATGTTGGGCACCCAAAGCACCGTTGTAGAGAAGGCCAACCGTCTCGAGCTTAACTCGTAGTAATTCTAGCTCAAAGTTACGTTTGGGGTCACTTTGACCCCTGGTGACCACGGAGGGTTAATCAAGGCCGCATAACTTGGCAGCTCAATCCGAATGAAATTTCTTGATCCAATTGGCACATATCGACTTCCTGCGTTAGTGAATAATTAAAGGGGTAAAGCCGGACATGTAGAATGTTGATCTTAGTTGATTAATTCAAACGATTATTATACCGAATGGGATGGACGGCTAACAGGAAAAGAAATGAAGAAAGCGATCGAAAAAGAGCTTTCCACAGTTGTATATTACATGTTTTATTGGCCATGGTGTCACGTGTCTGAACATAATAATCTCGGAACACCAACACGCTCGAGCACCGCGACGCCACCCGCCGTCACCAGGGCATGCACGAATTCACGCTTTTGCTTTATGGACGATCCGACGCCGGATAAGCTCGTCGTCGATGTACTCGCATTCTCATAATATCCTTTTTTTTCCTATACTCCTCTTTCTCTCGTTTGCTTTTTTCTCTCTGACTCCCTCTCGTTTCTAGGCTCAAAACGACTTCCATGAAGCACAGCGGTTATGAGACACGATAAGAGTGATATGCTGCTGTGATATATAAAGGGGGATAGTAAATCGTCAAATAGCCCACTTATACAATACACATCAGGTATTTTCTCATAACTCCGAGTATATATGTACTTCGTGTGTGATATATACCAAACTAACGAGCAGCTAAGAGACCACGAACCCTGTATAATCAAACGTTTTAGGATTTTTCATTTCAATTCTTTTAGATCATTTATTCGTCCGCTCGTTGGGCAGACAATCTTTGTGTAGTTTGAAAAAAACTTCTGGCTTTTCGACATGAATACAGAATATTAATATGTAGACAGGACAAATGAGATACAAAATATATCTTGAATGAATTAAATGTTTCCATTCGAAACAAGACAACAATGTTTGGTTTTTGCCAATCAAATAATCAACTCAATTTCAATTAATAAATGAAAGAGGCTTTGAAGGTATAAATTGGCGTTCCACCCGATTGAATGTGCTGGTGTTTGTATGAAATAAAAATCCTTTGAGCTCGATCAGTGAGAATGGAGAATAAATCTTTCCCTTTTCAAATCACGAACGAACGTCTGTCTCTACTCTCAAGCGGCTTCAACGGTGGCCAACATTTTTTAGCATCAGATGCACAAAGGTCGAGCTTATGTAATATTTTTCTCCATCGCAAGAAAAAACCGTCTCATAAACAACATCTAAATGACGTATTATTCTCTAGATGACGTTTCCCAATGAAGTGACGAATCCATATGTGTGCTCGACGTTGCATCCATTTCGCCTCGGAACATTCCAAAATTCAATTGAAAAAAAAACAGCAAGGATCGCCATTGAAAAAGTCAATTCATCGAATACATTTTTTTAACGCAATTTTCGTTTTTCCTATGCAGGAAATATTGCATTCCCATGATTCTCCAACCCACCGTGGTCACCAGGGGTCAAAATGACCCCAAGAAAATTTTTTTTTACACATTGCTTCTTATTTTTTTTTCGCCATTTTAAAAATTTGATAAAAAATGTTTCCCTCGATATTCTCATTCGGAAAGGTTCAAACCAATATCCGGAATTTTTATGTGTCTTTCGGAATGGTACTGGCGACGCAGCTAGCGTTTAAACATGGCTGGGGTCATTTCGACCCTGTGTGACCAGCGCGTTATTTCTTGAACGTCTGATCACGCAGGGTTAATGAGTCTTTAGAAATAGTTCCATACATGACGCAGGAATACAAATATATGAGTCATTCATTGATTCAACTCATTGTTCAATATCGCAAAATGATCCAAATTCATGAAACGAGGAATTCTGTGACGCTTTGACACGTTATTTTCGACGGCAGCAGGAAAAGTCAATTGGCAATATTTTTATTTTCCAATCATTTTCGAATCTCCAGGGATTTTTTTTTATTTTATAAATTATCTCGAGCTTGCCATCAGCCATCTCAGTTCTTTAAAGACTTTCAGACTGTTGCGCCGTCTATTTTGTCGAGCTGACAGGGTAAGACAGGATTATTGCACGCCCACCCACGCGAGAAATGTTTTTTTTTTTTTCATAAGATCGAAGTGCACAATACTTCGCGGAAACGAGTTTTATTCTTACGGGTGGGATTTCTTATGACCAAGATTCTGCGGAATCGTATGACACTCTTTCATCACATAAAAGACATTTTTTTCCATTTTGTACTGAAAAGTTTAAAAATCCCTAGTTCTCCAAATGTTTGGCGAAAACCAGGCATTCGATTCGAATTTGCGCTCGCTCTGAGGAACAAATATTGCCACATACTTCCCTTCCATACTCTCCGAACCATGACAAGCTATCAGAACCTTCAGTGCCCTCAATATTCCCTGAAGAGTCTATCCGAGTTTCGCTTTTTTAATCTCGATCGCCCAGAGTTGGAGCGGAAAATTCGAAAAACCTACATTCAACTTTGCCGAGCAGACAATTTCTGACAGAGGGAGCGATAAAAAAGGTGGAACATTTTTTCCAGACGAATCCTTTGCATTCTCAAGCCTCTCGAACGAAAAAAAAGGGGTGGATCAAATTCTCGATTGTCCAACAGTGTTAACCTATAGTAATCAATGCCAGAATGGAAATCACAGTATTATACGGTTGGTACGGATGATGGATCGATGATGGATGCTGCGGGTCAATAAAATATTCGCATACTTGAAATTTCCCATAAAACAAAACCCTCTTTAGCTCTTCTCCATCTCTGGCAGTAATATTTCCATTACGTACCGATTTATCGAACGATGCTTTTGTAAACAAAAAAGGAAGCTTCGTGTCTACAGTTTGAATGCAAAAGAGTGTCCTTTTGTTTGTTCAGATCGACGTTCAGATGCTTTCCATCCGTGCGTAGGTCTCGAACAAGCGTGGGGAAGAGTAATGGGAAAAAAAAACACTTGTTACGAACTATTTCCGGGCGTAGAAAAAATATCGCGTGGGCGAGTGTGTCAGAACCGAATAAATTGTCGTTCACGAATTTCAGAACGAGCCACAAATGGATCTGTCATTCTCAAACCAGTTTCGAAATCTATATATGTAGTTTATCATCAAAGTTAATAACAATACGTTTCAGTCATGACGTCACTGAAATCTGAATGAAACACGGAGGCACAAAACCGATGGTTTGCATAGTTAAGTGAATGAGGCAGCACTGATCAGACTGGAAAGGGGAATAAGTCTCAATCGTAAGCGATTTTTCACATTTGCATTATCTGATAATCCGGAGGATAATTATTACAATGATAATGCTGCGTTCATCAATCCGTTATGGATTACGAATTACGATTGTATCGATGTGGGTGGATGACTAAGTCCCACTGACTCATGCAGACACCCAGTAGAAAGTAGTCTCCATTAGTCAGACACAATGTGCTTATACGTACAAAGCCAGGCACTGTCCGAAGCTTTGCGACTGCACATTAATTTTTCTATTAAATAAATGGGTAAATGGATAAATAAATAAATAAACAAATAAACGAATAAATCATCAAATGATGACGCAGTGGGTCAGTGGAATTTTGTTCGTTGTATTTCTTGAGATTTTCAGAAACAATTTCGAAATATTCTTGCCAATGAGCTTTCGATGTTTCATCGTGTTCTTGTTATTTGGAAAATGAGGGACGAATGATTTTCGAGGAGATTCTACGCAGCTGCGAAATTGTCAATTAATCTTGTGACTTGCGGGCTGAGCTTTACGGCAACAAAGATGTTAGTCTTAACTGAGTTATTCGCTAATCCCAGCGAATTAACGATCGATCAGCACCACGTAATCTATTTATGATTATCGGCTCCGTAGTATTCCTCCAACTGCATCAGTACTAAATAGGCGTACGCAAGGATTGGCAACATATTGGATCACAAGGATATTTTGCAGTTATTTAAAATTTGCTAAATTAAAATCTAGATTCTAATTCATAATGATCTTAATAATAATAATAAATTGTTTTTATTCATTATTATTAATTATTAATAATTAATACAATTAATAATAAAAAATAACAAATTTAAAAAAAACTAGAATTAGAAATTAGAAATTGGATGCTTTTCCGAAGTAGAAATATTAAGCATGGAACGAGTTAAAAAAAATAAAGTTGACTGAGTGTATCCAGCGGAAAAACGCGATCGTCCATATTGTTACCAAATTCCTTGAGTAGTGTACACTCGTTTCGAGAAGGGTTGGAGCAGCTGCAGTTTCAAGTATCGCTGCGAATGTATAGCTATCGATTGCTCACTACAAAGTCGATGGTTCTTAGGGATATTCACTGATGAGGTAATTTGAAATGTGTCGAGGCGTCTCTGTCACCTTATCAGAGAAATGTCTAGACATTGCGATCTCGAGAATATAAATTGATTGAATATTCGGGTGATTAATAAAATCGACAAGTGGATAATGAAAATAAAAGGAAAGCTTCTTCGTTTGAAATAAAACGGAGATCCATTGTTTCGTACTCCGAAGTCGAAATAAATGGAGGAACGACTGGATTGGAAAAATTGTAATATTTATTACGACTCACCTGTTGAACCAGTCGTCGGTGTATCGAGGGTAGGGATAAGGGTCGTTGCTGCTAAAGTCGTACGATGCTCTGGCATTCTGTAACAAAATTAAATCGTGTTACTCGAACGCATAACGTCGTATTTTATTGATGAAAGGGAGAAAAATAATATTAGGAAAAAATCGAAAAAATGAACGTATCCCATCGAAATATTGCAACTCTCTGGGTGATGCTCATGTTGATTGAGCCCCATGAGTATTCTTCATGGCATTTGACGAAATTTCCACTATCAAGTTTCCTACGAATCACGTACGTTCCAGAGTCTTCTGGGAAAAGTTTCGAAAGGTCACTTCGAAATCGTGATACGATCGACAGCCGATCGTCTATGACGGCAGGGGAGCAGAAAACCACAGTGACAAAATATCCAAGGATTCAAATATGTTTTCAAATACAAATTTCAACCGAAAATTATTTCTGCTACTAGGAACGTGGGGCTTGGGAAAATAATTGAGACAAATTTGATTCTCTCAAGTAAAAGAAAGGATTTCATCCTGATGGGAGAAATTCAAGTTTCCAGGCTTCTGGTTAGCTCCCCAGAGGTCGTTAAAAGTGGTCGGGATTACGAAACTAGTCTCGAATTAATGTCGTCGTCGGCGTCGTCGCCGAGGGGGCAAGAAAATTGAGAGAAGTTGGACTTCCAGCAGGCTTTCTCCGCAACATTAATAAATTCAAATCAGTGTGGCAACCCTTGTTGCCGTTTCGTGACGAGAATGAAACGATCTAAACTTTTCACCCTCTTTCGAGCGTATTCGTTCAAGCCGCAGTTTCTCATCAAACGATATCAACAAAGCCTGGCTTCCCCAATAATTGGGTAAACCTTTTAGAATCAAGATCCACACATTCCTTTGAACAAAGTAACCAGGTACAACGAAATATCTTGGCGTGGGTTATAATTTTATGTCAAGACCAAATAAATGCGTGTTTTTACAAAAGAATATTGTAAACGCAGCCGAAAGAGCGTTCTCGCGTAAATCAAGTCAAATCCGATTGGCATTTTTTATTTTCATAAATATTGATGGACACTGCTGCTGTAGACGATCACCTGAAGGTCCTGAAGAAAGGTGTCCAGCAATGAGCCCGAAATCTCCGGTTTGGATTATCGAAAATAAAAAAAAAACGAAACAGATTCTTTTGGTGGACAGATGAATCGAGGTATTGATCGAAGGAATATTTAGATTTCCAATAGTTATTTCTATCTTTTTTGACGCAACACTTGAACGAAAAAAATTTAATCGAATACAGAAATATATTTTATTTTCGGAGCCGCCATCTTGTCAAAGATCGGAATTTTAACTATTCCTTCGATCAATACCAATAGATCCATTAAAAGAATCTTTTTGGTTTTGTTCATTTTCGATCATCCAAACCGGAGATTTCGTGCTCACCGCCAGACACCTTTTTTTTTAGGACCTCCAGGAGATCGTCTACAGGAGCAGTGTCGCGATCTATATTTTCGAAAAAAAATGCTGGTGTAAAGTCAAAAGCTACGACTACATTTACTCCCCTCTACAGACGTTGGTCAAATGAAATGCCCTTTCAGACAAAAATCGTGAAGAAAACGACTTTTTTTGGCCTCGCAACTCGGTATAACTTCTCAAATCCTCAAATATGTAAATCCTTAAACTTCCAGTCTCTAGACATAAAAGGAATCAGCGGAAAATGGAGTTTACTTCTTCTGACATTGGTGGCTCGTCTTATTTCTCTTATTTCGTTCTTTTTAATTATAAAAAATCCTGCTTTTCTTTTTTTCGAGGACACCCACGCATGCCAAGCCTATCTGTAAGTGATAAAAAAGGCAAGAGTGGTTCCAAGGACTTGAATAAAGCTCCGAAATAAAGTCTACAGCAGGATTATAATCCCATCTCCATCACTCATGAAATCTAATCTCCTTGTGAACTTCCATTTTCGTCGATTCATTTTTTCAGTACGCAGATGATTTTTCCCACGCCGAACTAATGAAGAGCACGCCTTGCTATTCTTGCATCACGTTCATGATAAATCTCGGTTTTTTTCCAGTCTTTCAATTATCTCCCTTCCAAATCCTGGGCTGAACGATGGAATAAAAAGTGACGAACGTTACGGCGGATAGCTTAGCGAGGATGCACGATAATCGTATTACTGCTGCGACGAGCCTTCGCAGCGACCAATGAAAAAAAAAATTACGCGGCGTATATACGATCTATGAAGCCGACAGAATTAATTTTTGTATTACTTTCCAATCATTTCTACGTTCAATACTTCTCGTTACTTTTTTTCTTCTCAATTTACGAAAAATCAGACGCTTTATCGATGATGAATGGGAATTTTTTCGAAAAATCTTTTCTGCTCCCTCTTTGGAAACTGATATCGTTCAATGACGCGTCAAATCTCTCGTTTCACATTACGGGTCGTTGATCAAGTGGATCGTCGGGGTTTCTCGTCTGCTTGTCGTTATATGCAAATAACACGGTCACGAGGGGTACCCACGATCTCTCTCTCTCTCTCTCTCTCTCTCTCCCTCTACCACTCGATTCCTCTTTTTCAAGCCCCCCTCCCCCTCCTTCTTTTCTCTTTGCTGTTCTATGGCTCTACTCTTTCCCTCGGACTCTATTCCACTCTTTTTCTCTCTTTATCCTCTCTTATCTTCTCCCTCCCATAGCATTATCGTTTCCGTACTCCGATAAGGTTCACGGTTATTCGCGATTTGAATACCATCACGTTTTCCATTATGATAATCATTCTGTCTGAAAATAGAGGCAACCAGAGCCAACCAGCAACTGGAAAAAAAAGTGGCTCAACCGTGGCATTTTGGACGCGACGAAGGAAAAATAATAACTCGGATTATGGCAACATGCTGTGACCATGAAAACTGCTATCGACATATTAATTTCCCAGTGAGTAGTGAAAAGAAACACAAGAGACAGCACATTTTTTTTTTTACCAAAAATATGGACAGTGAAAAAAAAATTGGCGGAATCCCATTTTGTTTCGGCGATAATTTAATCGTTGCATTCACAAGAAATGTTCATTCAATCAGTTGAGAAAACTAGATCGTTCGCTACGTATTTTAAAAAATCGCCCAATATTCAACAAAATGGATTTCATTCGACAAACATATTGCTTTTCCTCAGTCAAGTAAATATTCATAAAACTCACGTAATTGTGCTTGAGGTCTGCGTGCATGTAGTCAACCCCTGAAAAAGAAAGGTAAAATCTCGATCCAGTTAATTGTTCGCGGCAAAGTTCGTAATCCATTGAATAATTCACCATACGTCGTTTCTTTATGAATGTGGAATCGTAATTTTATGAAGATTGCTATAACTTTATTGTTTAGAAAGTGGCACTCCAGCTAACGCTCATTATCTTCGTTTTCGAATTATCTTTGAATTGGTAAATAGCGATTTTTGATTTAGTATCGCGTTTTAGTTGCTTGTAGACTTTGAAAGTATAAAATGTGAAGAAAAATTTGATTTTGTAGTTCGGGTTGCCAAAAAAACAAAGAAAATTGTTGGAATGCAAAAGAGCCTAAAACCTATTCTGATTAATGAGCTTCAATCCTATGAAATATATCCAGAGATCGAGTGCAGACTGCATCGTAACTTTGATACGTCATGATATAATGTGCATGAGCGTTTTTGATGATTAGGCATCGGTCAATCGAGTGTTACAATGCCGGGATACTTCGTGTCAAGCACTGCTGTGTTATGAGGATAAACGGTGCAACGACGTTTCTGTTCCAATGAACCCCGAACAATTCAACCCGATCCAGCCATTTTGTTTATGCATTATTTGTCGTCAACATGACCTCGAGTAATCGCAAATGACACGCAAATACGAATATCTGAATAATTAATAGATTATATGTCCACCGACAAATATTATTTTGTTGCAATAATGTCGTGAGAATCCTAAACCCACATCATCCCATTACGAACATCTGTTATGTTCACAACATTATATCAACGGAGTATAGATGTAGGCAATTAGCTGAATGGACCTAGTATGTTTGATTTTTATCGGTAAGACGCGTTTTTACCCGACGACACAATATCCGCATGACAAAATATCTGCTGACAATATTTCCGCTATCGGTGATTAAATGTGTAGTGTACTCTTCATGACTTGCTTCATGAGACAGTCAATGTTTTCCTCTCTGTTTCGTATGTAGTTTTAAGCAGTTTGAAATGAACAATCATGGCGTTGAAATTTAGTGAGTCAAAACTGTGTGATTATTCACTTTCATTTGAATTTATTGTGATGTTTGGATTTGTCTGGGTTTCTATGGGTTCGTTTGGGGTTTTATGGGTTTGCTTGGGTTTTTTTGAGCTTGGTCTAAATTTTGGATATTTTGTCTTTCGAATATTATGACCTCGGATCCAGATGTCGCGCAGCCTTTTTATCCTTTATACGAAAATTGAATCCAATTTATTTCAAGTAGATAGCTTCGGTCTGTGAACCACAAATGTTCCCTCATATTGTGTTTTCCTTGAATCATTATTTATATTCCCAAACTGAATTATAGTGGATTCTAGTGAAGATATTTGTTCAAAACGTAATTGTCTGTCGAAATAATCAACTCTGCTACGAATATGGACTGGGAAGTTTGGATCGTTTTTCTAAATATTTGACTCCGTTCGTTGGTTAGTTGCAGGATTATTCAACGTAAGAAAAGGAAATATGCAAAGGTTCGTTGTTGATTTTGAAAATACTGACACTCTAATGGAAAAGTCCTGGTTATTTTTTTTTTTTTTTTTTCACATTACCGTGATGGAAAATAAGTGCAAATTTGACAGTTCATTTGATTGGCGAAAATAATGAAGTAAAACTTACCATCATCCATAATAGCGGTTGTGACGTTTTTGCCTGTAACTCCTTGAGCCCAGGCGGACTCCACGTTCAAATCGAGTTTAGGTTTGCCACCATTTTGTCCCGTGTTTTTAAGGTACCATTGATACTGGAAATAAGGGTCTGTGGGATCCTGACTTCTGGATATCTTTGCATCGTAAAGCGGTATCAGGCGATCGACACTCAATGGCCTGTAGCCACGTTTCACTCTCTTGAAGCCAGTCTGCTGCACCGCTGTGTGTACCTAACACAGTTCGACTCGTTAGTAACTAAACAATCACTACGGGATTACAATTGACAGGAAAATAAATAAGTTGCAAGAGTCTTTACTCACCAGAGGATCTATCTTAAGCCTTCTCGTATGGGGTACGGATCTCTTGCTTCTCGCATGCGGCAACGCTTTGTGCACAAAGTGATATTCCACCTGGCTACCCAATACCTACAACGAAACGAAAGAGAGAAAAATTCGTTTTAAAATTTCACTGCAAAAGTCTCAGGCGGATGTTGTTGAGGACGTTGTGTGCAAAATTTTCTTTCGATAGAATTCCTTCAAATTTGTACTGCACAAAAAGAATAGCTCACGCAATTTCAAGAGGTTTACTATGTAGAAGTCGAGATAATTATTTATATAAATCACAATTTTCGGTAGTTCATCATAAAAGCGTGTGTTAAAAGTTCCAATTTTCAACATTAAATATTTCGATTTCTAAATGGTGAAGCCTCTTGAAACTTTGCATGCACTTTTATATAACATCGAAAATGCTTTATTCAGTTTTTTGAAAACACCGCCCGTCAATTTTTTTCAAAATTTTGTTTATTATATAAAAAAATACGAATTATCTCGTAGTCAATTTGTAACGACTTTTTTTTAATGAACTTAGGCTCGCAAACAATTTTGTATATATAAAAAAAGTGAAAACAAAAATTTAGATTTGACCGTCGCCATACAACGCTCTTAAAAAAAGCTTTCAGATAAAACTGCTTTATCGACGCGAAGTGAAAGACGTTTGGGAATGACAGGGAAGGAGAAAATTGAGCCAGTGTCCCGAGTCCGTCGTCTCCAAGAGGGACGTTCAGAGTTCAGCAGGATAATTGTGTTTCAGACGTAAACCCGGAAGATCTCCGTCGAATCGAGACAAGAAAACAATTTCACAGAACCTCGTTGAAAAAAGACAAAAAAAAATCACTTTGTCAATCGTGATGGAAAAACTTGAAAAGCTCTCTCTCAACGTTCAACGGAATTCGCCGACTGTATATCAGGAACATCGAGATGTTCTTAGTTTGTTTCAATTGCACTGAAAATTGTGATTAATTTCCCGCATCATTTCAGTTATCCACGTATGCTCTTTAAGGCGATACACCAGTCGTTCAGTACGTGAGAATCTTCGTGCGCATTTTCTCCGACATGGTAAAATTGCTGCTGCTGAGAGTAAACGTTAATATTCACAATGTTTTCCTTCCATTAAAGAATCAAGGTGTAACTTTTCCTTTGCACACTTACGCAACGGTTGGAGCGTCTTGGGATGAGACGAGCTTTTGTGGAATCGAAATGGAAGCTTGACGAAGCAGGTGGGTAAGGAAACAGGGGAGAACGTTTTACTTTGAATTAACTTAATCCTGCAACCCCTCTTGTTCATCCCCCCATCAAAGTGCGGGGCAACTCTCGGTCGAGGGTGGCTTTGGATTCCAAGATAACCAGTAACAAGCATACGCTTCACGCATTCGAGGTGTGCGAGAGAAAAAAACCCTTAGTCATTCCCACACGCATACTAAACAACTGTCCAGCTTCCCCATACGTCTCAGGCAATTTCCAGCTCTCAATTTCCTTTTAATTTTCACCCACGCATCATGTGCTTGGATTTTTCTCGAATATCTCTTCGGAAAAAACTTATGATAATAATTATACGTTCCGAAAACTCAGGCTCGTCTGCTCGGAAGGTTGCTTATCAAAGAAGCATAGAGCAAAAAATAAAATCAACCAAACAAGATTAAACGTGAATCTTGATAGTCGCTGCAAGGAAAATAAAGGTGCTTTGAAAATTCACGTGAACGGAGGTTGAAAAAAAAAATCGTTACGCGCGTAGTTACATGCTGTTACCATGACACGAGTCGAGGCAGATGTTACGTGAAAAAAAAAAGAAAAAAAAAAAAGAAAAAAATGCGGGCCGTAATAGTTGTCAGGGCCCCGTTGTTGCAAACGGTAAAAAAATGAGGTCAGCAAACTCGGAAAATGTGGAAACGTTTTTTCTCAGCGCTTCGTTCACCTAATGCTTTTATAAACTCTCGTTTTTACCATTTTCACTGCGTCTACGTAAAAGGCGCATGTATAATAATTCGCGTCCATAAAGGTCAACGTTATAGCACTCCACCACCGGCTAATGCCAATGTGGGCGACGATTTATTCTGCAAAGTCATATGACAACGAAAGCGAATCCGTTAACAAAAAAAAACAGAAAAAACCTCGGAGGTGTCGTTAATTTTCATTTTTTACAGTCCTTGTCGGAACTCTCTCGTCGCTTCAACGCGATAGATAATCTCTGTCGATAAACAAATCACGAGCTATCGGGACGGAAGTGCAATTATTCGCGGGAATAAATTTCTATTTCTCCTTCTTATTCCTTTCTTCATTTCCTATTTTATTATTATTATTTATTATTTTGCTTAGTATTATTATTATTTTTAAAAAATTTATTATTATTATTAATAATTTGTTGATAAATTTTTGAATTATTATTAACTTTATTATTATTGAAATTCTATTCAATCTCCAACGATATCCGAGACGTTATTTATTTCACGAATCACATATAGTTTCTGATTAGCAAATGAAAATATTAGTTACGATAAGGAATATTTTTCAAAATTCCTTAAAGTTTCCTAGTTTCAAAGTTTGGAAAGGAATTTTGTCTGATGCGAACAAGTGACAGCAGAAATTAACGAGCAAAGTTTCGACGAGGCAGTGTATATATTCAAGCGTTGAGAAATTTCGTCTCCAGCAGAAGCAGCATATTAAATTAAGCTGAGAGTATCCTTGACTTCTGAGACGTCCGATACACATTTATATATGTTGACTCAATGACAACAAGTTTATCGAACGTCTGAAATCGATTATTAATAGAAGAAACGAAAACTTTCACTAAGAGGTGCATTGTCAGGGCGTGACTTTGGCGATTACCAAGATTAACCAGCCTCTGACGAGGTTATAATACTCGATTAGGTGACTGCCCAGCCATGCGTCGACTGGCGTATCAATCAGTGATCGAAAGACAATCTTTCTGAGCTTCACTTCGCCTTTTCCCAATTGCAATCTCGCAATTCATTCAAAAACAGTTGGTTTAGGAAAGTCTCTCAAGAGTATAGGAACGATTATAGTAAAGTGGAAAGGAAAGAAAAAAAATGACGAAAATGTAAATGAAAGGAATTTTGTCACACGACGTTACGAAATTGAGTTCAAAAGCGGAATTTTTCCAATTATTCAGTATCATATCATCGATGCACAACCAGCAGAATTCTGTATGCAATTTCCGGTTCTTATCTCAAAGTTATTAGTTCGTACATTCAATATTGATTTTCTGAGAACATCCAAGATAATCGAGTTTCCGCGTCAGCGTGAAATTAATTACGGGTCCTGCCAAGTCGAAAATCCGTCCGACGGATGACACGAGAAACCATGCGTAGCCACACAACCATGACGTCATTCCTGACTCTATTTATGGGCGCTATCTCAAAAGGTTATTAGCCAAATTTGTCGCAACCGGCTCATGAGGCTTCGACGAAAATCGATATTTTGTTTGGAACATTTTCTGCTGCCTATATCGTTCAGCCGAACGGCGTACGCTCCATACGCAGCTGATGCGTGTGATTCACAGGACAAACTCAGAGATTCCGACAACCTTCACGGCTGACGTATTAACCCTCCGTTGTCGTTTGCACCACGAGTATGGAATCCCCCCCAGTAATTTCCAACTGGAATGGTTGCCAAAAGAGTTTATTCGTTTGGAAACGATTATTCGGATGGAATGTAATTTATTATCACTGCGATTGACACATTCAATAGCAGCTAATACCTGATCTGACGCAGAAACTCGACTCGTAGATTCAGCGGAGCATTCACCTAAATTCCAAATACATCTTAATCGAGGATTGCGCCTGACAAAGGCAAAAGACGTAAAGGAGAAGGGCGACAAAAGATGTCTCGGGACTCTGCAACGTCTCTAAAGCTTGTGTATTATTCTTGAAAGACAACATGCTCACATAACATGGAAGATGAATTAAAACAGACAAGATTCTATATGAAAAAAAAAGTCTCGTGGACAAGGCTCGTTCCATTGTATTTATTGTGTATAAATTTAAGTTCGTGCGACCTCAAGAATATTATACTCCCGGAGCTCTATTTTCCTAGCGTCCGAGCCTGGAATTTCCTTTGCATAGCGCTGAAAATTGACGAATCTGTATTGGTTGAGGAGCAGAAGTCTGTGACACCTTCCGGTTTCACAACAGGCGCAAATCGATGAAAATTGAGACTGGGCTAGGGCCGCTGCTGTTTTGAAAACAGAGCTCTCCATTATTTTCTCTTCCCCCTCCCGCTCCGCAGTTTCTTTCCCTTTTAATGGGGATGCAGCCAAAGTTTACGCCACAATCGTTTGCAAGGAAAAAAAAACGGTTTGAAAAGCCTCACCCATGGAGGCACCAACGAATTGGAATCAACATTGGAATTTAAGTGATATTTTGATAGGTTCCATGTTCAGGCTAAAGGTATTATTGGAAAATAAATAGAAACGTTAGGCAGAGATGGATGGGTCAGTGATGTCGCTCAGCAAGCAAAGGTTCAGTCTATGCGGCTTTTCCCCCTCGCGCACCTGATTGGCTTCGCGAGCATTTGACCTATCACCACCCAACTGCATATGCTATGAGAGGAAAAGAGAGCTTTCTGTCTGATTGCAAAGTCGTGTGATTCACAGATCGATGAGCGGAGAGTAAAATAGTGTTTCGTGGCGTTCGTGTCAATTGCATAATCATTTTTTTCTCTGACGGTAATTGAAACAATGAGACGATTTTTCAACGTGGAAAACCGGGGAAACGGTTCTGCAGTTGCTCACCTTCTTGGGTCGAGTCTAAGATTTAAAATCCAATTTTTTGTCGATATTTTATTACGAATTCTACATTTGCTGGAGCATTCGTTTGCCTAGATGTTCTACTCGATTAATCTCCGAGTGCCAAAACCAGCCAAAACCATTTAGCTTTTCCCTCTTTCGCCACCCCGCCCTCTTTCGTCTCCTCAGCCACATTTCATATTTCACTTGGCTCCAAACAACTTTTTCCATCCAAGCCAACGTTCGGGCACGCTTGCTTTTTTGTTTTTGTGACTCTAGAAAAGGGTGGAGCAGGAATTCCCGGACTGTGTGCTACTCGAGCTTTGAAAACGTGCCAAAAAATTTGGAAGCTCGAAAATTACTGGCACGTTATACCGCAGCGTTTACACGATTGACTGTAAATATATATTATCCGTCTAATTAAAACAAGCTTAAATCTGAAGCGACCAAATTTCTAGCTATAATTAGTGGCAGGTTAAGAAATTTCCCGCAAATTTTCGCCCCCGCACGTACTTTAATCGTCAATCTTCCGTAAAAATATTCAAATCCCACGTGTGTGAAAAGAACCTGAAGTTATTTCCCCATGCAACTACAAATCTAGAGCAAATAAAAAAAAAAATTACAAAAATAAAAGCGATCAGACGATTTTCCGAAAAACTCAGATTTTCGTTAAATTCGAAAAATCATAAAATTGAAACCGTTCAACCGATATTTCCCAAATTCAATACCAACCTTCCTATTGAGATAATCTATTCATATAAAAAAAGAGTGGAAAATCTTGGAATTTGCGGAAGTTAAAGTCGTGACACCCTTTTTTTGAAAATTCAAAAATCCTGTAGAATTCGTATTTTTTTAGCAATTCCAACAAAATTTTCAGATAATGAAAAGCTCGTATAGATTAACATTTGTGCAACACGGGAGCCCTGTAGCTTAAACCGTTCCCGAGTTATAAACGTTCGAATTTAACAGTGGGAGAACATGCACACACACACACACCCGGACATTTTTTCTAGATACGATTTTTGAAGGTTTTGGGTAATTCTAAGCACATTTACATTGAAAAATGGGAAAAATATGTTCACCGTCACATAGCTTCCTCTATGAGGAAGCCTAAAAGGTCAAAGTCCACGATCGGAGAAAACAACAAAAAAATAACGTATTCAACGTGTTGTAAATTATTATTATTATTATTTTTACATGTCCACAGAACTGACACTATCCCGTCTACGTTTACCTTTTCAACAAAATTCTTTATATCCAGAGTACATTCTCCAACTCAATTGTTAATCACAAAAACAATGATGCATTATAATTTTCTATAGCGCAGACGATTGGATGGAAAGATTTATGGTGTGGACGAGACAGTGTGTGTGGAGAACTCACACCAATGCTCAATTTATTATTACGTTTATAGTCTATGGCAATTTTATGGATCAGTTATAGCGATGAGCGTTTGGATTGGTCGGTTGGTGGACGAGCATGCGAGAGTATCTCATTATATCGAGCAGTGATTACGTTGTGATTTATGATATAGGTTGAGAGTATAGCAAGGGTGCGAGGATGCACCAACCTCATTCGACCGCTGCTTTTGCTTCTCTCGATCATAATTGCACGTAATCGAGAGTCACTTGCCATGAAACGTGATTACGTACGTTACGCTCTCACCTTTCTGTATACAACACCAGCTGAAATTCTTCATGAAATGCTCCGCATTTAAAACCGAACGATTGTACAAACGATATGATTCGCTTGCGTGTTTTATTTCGCTCATGGGAGCAACTCTCATTCGTCCTTGGGAATAACTGACGTCGCCCTAAATTATTTGTCTGATTCATGCACGTTCGTTTGATGCTTAGTGAGTTTTCAGGAGTTATTCTCTTGTAAATAATCAATCGGCTGGTGCCAGCTGTTATTATTTTAATAACATCGTAACGAGGCATTAATATTCAGTAATATGGAAAAACAAATAATTCATAAGCTCGCCCATGCACGAATAATATCGAGTTTAAAGTGGATCGGGGGCGAAACAAGTTGGCCAACTTCATACATTTATTATACGTCGAGTGACCTGTCTAACGTTTTCTCTACTTTTTCCATCACTCCCACGAGGAAACGCTGGGTCATTAGAATAAGCAGGAAAGTTAAATTTAGCGCAGCCAAAATTATCGGATAGATTATCAAAATCGAGAAGACGATTTTCGTAATCGGAGATGGAAATGATACTATTTTTGCAAATATTCATTTGCCTCAATCAAAACCGAACCTTCGGATAAATCCTCATTTATTATTATGCAATGATTATTTTGAAACAATGTGTTCAGAAACTTGAAATCCCAAGACCCATCAATCACTGATCCAGTGCGAAAAGCTCCGGAAAACATGTCACGAATTAATGGCGAACAATAAATGAGAAGAGCATTGAAGCTGACTCAATTCCCAGCATTCACGACCATGAATAGGGTAAAGGCATAAAGAAATAAGGAAAGGAAAAAAAACATTATGAGTTTGCAGCCACGTGGTGAAACAATGCATGCTAAAATGTTGGCTACACGTATTTGTCGTCCATACACATGTATTTTAATCCATTAACGATCCCGGCAACAAGCCTTTCCTTCATAAATCTAGCAACGTCAAAATTAAGCCTTCTATCTAGTGTGAGAAACTAGCTGTGCCCGCGGCACAGCTTCGCTTTGCAACACACCTAGTTGACGCTGAAGGGTACAGCTGAGATGAATGTTATGAAAAGTTGAAAACTTTGTTTCAAAATCTTCAAATTTTGATTTTACGAAAATCGCCATAACTTTTTTTCTTTACAAACTCCCACTCCAGCTACCACTCATTATCTTTTTTTTTTCAAATTATTTTTGAATTGGTAATTAGCCATTTTTGTTTTATTATCACTTTTTGGTTGCTGGTGAACTTTGAAAGTGGAAAATTTGACGAAAAATGTGATTTCTGATTCGGGTTCCGAAAAAAAAAAAATTTATCGTAATGCCTCAAACTTATTCTGATTCACAGGAGCTTCGTTCCTGTGAACGATTCATCAAAATTGTTTCAGTGCTTTTCGTATGAAAAAGGCACAAACACAATTTTGTATAGTTAAATAAGAATTTCAACTGCGAAATAAAAAGTGCTAAAGTATTTTGTTACACCATGAACAATGCTCATTCACCATGAGCAATGTTCATTGCGTTTCATTTCGGAATAATCTGATGGATCGAAACCAGAGAGGAAAATCTTAACGCCATGAAAACAAATCTTTTCACAAAGGATCGTTACTCGTAGTAACCTGATGAATAATGATGCTACGAAATGAATGCGGATACATGAGAGCGTCGGTGGAATGTCAGACCATGTGAAAAACAACATCAGGATAATTAACTAAACAGGCTCAATCTTTTTAGGGATGAAAATGTTATTATCCTCATCGATAAATTCATTGTTTCTTGTCCGGCAATGGCCTTTAACAAATGGCTTTTTTATTCCACGAATCGACCAAATTCATGCAACCATGGAGCAACTTCCTTCGACAAGCTTTTCCAAAACGGTGTGGCAATCGTCATTTCTTTTTTAAACCTTCAGCTTCACATCTGTTTTCGTCACACCTTTTTCTTTCTTTTGTTTCATGAACGATTTCGAGCCCTTAAAAAATCTTGCATCATTAACCCTTCGTGGTCACCAAGGGTCAAAATGACCCCAAGCGCAACTGTTTCAGCTGGAATTTCTACAAGTTATTGGCGCTCGAGACGGTTGGCCTCCTTTCCAACGGTCCTTTGGATGCCCGAAATTTTTTTTTCCACATTGCTTCTTTACTGATTTTTTTTTGCCATTTTTACAATTGGCTGAAAATGTTTTTTCTCAATATTCTCATTCGGAAAGGTTCAAACTAATATCCTGGATTTTTATGTGCCGTTCGGAACGATACTGGCAACGCCGCAAACGTTAAAACATGGCTGGGGTCATTCCGACCCCGTGTGACCAGCGCGTAAATTCTAGAACGTCTGACCACGGAGGGTTAACGAAGCCACTCACACCAGGCTCTTCATGAAATTCAGAAAAATTCAATACGGTGTAGATTTTTATAGAGCAGTCTGTACAGCCGAAGGGTTGGTTCATTATGTCGGTTATTTCTCGGCGAAAGGAAAGCTGGATGTGCGTTAATTAAAAAGTAGAGCGTATAGTTAATATTTTATCCCTATAATCCGTTATTATCTCTTAGAGCCCGAGTCCTTTGTTTCTCTCTCGTTTTCTACCGGTCTCTCGCTTACTTCCGATCAAAGTATAAAATTAGTTGTAGCCGAGAACAAATTTAAGGTGGCGGAAAATTGCTCATTAACGGCACCCGGCTCATTTCGCTTGTGAATGAAAATTTACTCGTCGGTGAAACAAAAAACTCGTTGTCGATCGACAGAGCGGGGCTTATCGGCCGCGATGATGGCTGAATCGAAAAAAAATTTCATCGCCGCCAGCCATGAAACTTTTAAAACAAAGACAAGAAAATATTTCCTCGTCTATAGCTTCAAAGTTTCTTTTAAAGAACAACATGCAAAATTGCGAAATCTTCGAAGGAAAATATCTCAAGTCTGGAGGACGAAACTGTCGCAATATTTAAAAGAGTGTAATAACCAAAATTTGGGCCAAAAACATATCTTGAAGGAAATCACAAAGCCCGTAAGTGAATTCGGATGAGGTAAAGATTTTTTTTTGTCATAAATCAATGTCGACTACCTTTTTCGAATTGGCACTAAAGGCCACAGCTAGCACATGAAAAATGAAAAACTCTTTCTCAAAATCTTCAAACTTTGATTTCATGAAATTCACTATAACGTTTTTTTTCTACAAACTCGCACTCCAGCTCATTATCTTCGTTTTATAATTATCTCTGGATTGGTAATTAGCGGTATTAGATTTATTATCATTTTTCACTCTCTTGTGAACTTTGAAAGTGGAAAATATGCCGAAAAAAGTGATTTTATTGGTTCGGGTTCCCAAAAAAAAAAAAATGACCGTAATGCTCAGTCTCAAACCTATTCTGATTAATGAGCTTCATTCCTGTGAAAGATTCATCAAAATTGATTCAGTGGTTACTGCGTCAAAAGAGTACAAAAACAATTTAGTAGTATAGAGTTTTATATGTATAGAGATTGGTGATTACATAGTGTCCTTCAAGTTTTATATAAACTGCTGTAAACGAATCGAAAGTTATTCCGAGATGCTGCTATTCGACCAAGACGGTATTGATTGATGAAAAAAAAATGTTTTTGTCTACAATGAGAAACAGCCGCATAGGTCTGTGACCGAATGGCTATCAGGTCATTGATAGCGGTCGCGTGTATGTTCCTCCCGCCTCGCGAGTGAATCGAACAACGGCGCAGATCCGACCTATCCGCGAACAGCGCGCATTGCATAACTATTCCGCGTGCGTTACTCGCGACAGCTGTCCTGCTCGATCGATGAGCAATTTTATCGGGTCTGATCGTGCATTCACGCTTTGCGCGTTTTTGTACAATTCCCAATTTTCACTCACAATGTGCGTGAGTAACTATGAAAAATACTGCGACTTTAATGCAAAACTCAGAAACTCATATTTATTGATTAATTTCGTTTCACGTGAAGTCTCGCTCGAGGAACCCGATATTTGAACCAGGCAAATGCAAAATATTGAAATAACTCCGAAAAAATTGTCACGTTCAGGTTTTTCGAATTCATTTTCCGCGCATAAATATTTTTTCTATCGTCACATGTTGGATCGAAATTATGGAAATGTTAAAATTTAAAAAACGATATTTGGACAGAACCAACTTCGTTTCATTCCCTCAAATTTATTTCAATTTTCGATTTGGAACGTGTGCAAAAACTGTTTGCTAATAAACTTAATTCCGCATATTAGCAATCTCTCAGATTATATTTAAAATAAACATAACGATAAATAAAAATGTTGAGTTTTGAGTTTGATAAAATTCTCGCGCTCCGAATTTTGAGTCAGCATCGCGGTGAAAATTTGTACAGGCCAAAAAACTGAATCAAATTAATAAATAAACAAGTAACAATTAAATAAAACTCGCTTGAATTGGAAATTGTAATAAAATAAAAATAAAACATGATTTGACCCTCAATGGGAAGAAAAAGTGATGAATTGAGCGCGTGTTCAATTTCATTAGGATATTAAAATCCCGTGATGATAATCTCGATAAGAAAAACAACGTTCTCATCGCCAGAGTAGAGTTTATTTTCCATAATAATGGAAAAATGAGAAAAGTGGAAAAAAGCAATCGACCGCGATGAATGTGGATTGAAAAAGACGCAAACGAAATATTCTCGCGTAATATACGAATGACAATGGAAGGACGAATAAAAAAATCTCTTGAGCTTACCGATCCAAGATTAACAAATCCATTCCTGGCAGCGACTCGATCAGCAATATTTCTACTAGCTGGATTTTTCATCTTGACGAGAAACGCGTTAGTGAATATTTCCGACTTGGCATCGACTCCGACATGGAATTTGGTGGCATCTTGTAACAGTACGAAAGCGAGAAATATACCAAAAGCTTTGAGGCTTGATTTTTGTTGCATTTTGATAAATTGACGCGGTTTTTCGACATGGAAACTTTCAGTCGCGTTGTTTCTCAATTTATAACGAAAAAGCGAATTTAAAGGAAATGCTGCGTCAAGATCGGCGCCGAACGATGGATTTTTCACGTCGTAAAAGCTCCCCAGTTTTTTGTACGATAATATCGAGCATGAGTTTTTGTTAATTCGCGATTTTCGATCAACGATCACACGTGTTGTCCCCATGCTCGTCCGAGACCGACTGATCGTACGAGACCCTCCACTTCTCGTATAAGTCTGGCCAACCCAAGCAAAGACTCTCGTTTCACCCCTCGCTCGCCACCCTTCAGCCTCACCACCTCCATCACCTGCTTTCATCCTCTGCCTAGTCCTCCCCTCGGCTCCATTCCTCTTTCCCATCGCCTCCTTTCTCGCCTTATTCGTGAATGAACCAAAAACAAGTGGAGAAATAAACGTACAGTCAGCCGGATCCACCGACGTTCAACTTGCACATAGCTCCACCTCGGCGTCGCAAAAAAAGCCTCCACTTTTAATGGCTCAATAAAAAACGCGTTTTCGTGCATACATTCTCAAAAGCAAACGCGCAAAGTGCCTTCGTCAAACAAAACCGATATTTTTTTCCTTTTAATCCGACAAACGCGCGAGCTCTGAGCGAAATGGTCAACGCTGAAATTAACTCGGCAAAAAGACGATGCAAATTTTGTGTCATTTCATCTGAACATCTCCCGAAAAACATCGTCAAAGATTTTTTTCCACATTCTCAATATTTCCGATATTTAATCTCTTTCATCATTTTTTTTCCTCAAAATGTAATTTCTGACGCTATTTTTGCCCTCGTATTGATAATTTAATCGTTAACGAAGGATGCGATGAGAAAAAATTGTGTTTTTCCTTCCTCACGACGCGTGGCCTGATTCATCGCGCTGTCGTTCTTTCTACGACTTGATATTTATTTCATAATTCGCCGTCTAAAAACTTGTATCAATCCGAAAAGGTACAAATCCTTTCGATCCTTCTTGCTCGATACCTTTTTCATGTGTTTTGCGGCAGAACCATGTCCAACGATGAGACCACGAGCGAGAAATCTTATGTGACGTCATCCCCTGGTGCCATATTGATTCGCGGACGAAGGGTGAGGACAGGAGGGGTTGGGAGGAGGCCCGTGCGCAAGCGTGCCATATTTTTCGTCTATACAACGTAAGAACTGGAGGTACACTTGTGCTCGTGTCGTTGCGAGACGAGACCACCGATTATAGCCCGACTTTCCTACCTCTCGATTTTCTTCGGCCACACAATTTCCTTCAAAGCCTCCCCCTTCGGCTTCCACTTTGCATGAAAACTCGCTTTTTCATTATTTTCGTCTGACGTATCATTTTCTTTTTTTTTCTCCCATCTTCCCCTTGGATAATCCGACGCTCGCTAAATTTTTCTCGTTTTCAAAGTAAACTCAAGTTGCTGACTCGTCAATATCATTTTTTTCCACCAGCCAGGCGAGCAATTTCCATTTTAGGAATTTTCCACTTTCCTCGCGCTGGACGCGATCATATTCGCAAGATATTCGTGCCATTCAGCTCCGTCGATAATTGGAGCAATCGATTTTAGTCATCGAAATATTTAGACCAAGTGACGAACGTCATGGATTTTTATCCATCATCCTTACCGAGTCTACGACAAAGTGATGAAAAGTTTTATTTACCACGAAGGATGTGCTATTTTTCATCCCTTTAAATTGTTGATCGAGGCCGAGGTCTTTGGTCTCGTGCGATGCATGCCAATTGCTATAACCGTAGACAAAAGATAAAAGGGCATAAGCAGAGACGAAGGGTTGGGGCTGTGCAAAAAGCTTTGGCGTTATTATGCAGAGACGAAGCAACATAATAGGGAAGGCTGTAGTTTTGCGGGGGCGGTGACTACTCGCATATTCTCCGATAAGAGCCTCAGTGCGAATCAACATTTCGTATGCAATATGGCCAGCGAAATACCCCAACAAGGTCTTGAAAACAGGACGGAAAATAAAAGGCGAATGTGCTACGTCGAGGGAGCTCTCTATTGCGGGAAAAAATTCATTTACTAAATTAACAACTCGCTACGTGCAATTTTTTTTCACCGCAATTCCTCCGCCAGAAAGAAACAAACACGACAATTCTCATGCGATTCGGACACGAAATATCACGTCCAAACGATTCAACCGACCAAATCATCTCTCTGCCTCTGTGCCAGAGTGTTGGGCGAATTTTCAAAAGTTCATTCGAAATATACCTTCGCAACACAGTATTCAGAACCACGACTCAATATTTTGCATAGTGAAAATTACCGAAAGCCAAGATTGCAATAATACTCTCTAGTATAATAAAAAATGTATGATTCATATTTTATTTATATTATATTATAATTATATTATATAATTTTTATAATTATTTATTTCTTAATTATAAAAATTAGACAAATATTTATTATAATTTTTATAATTATTAATATTGTTAATTATTATTATAAATCTTTATAAATAAATATTTTATTATTTATTATATTATGTATAATAAATAATATAATATTTTATTTTTAAATATTTGTAAATGTTATATAATATAATTATATAAATACAATATAAATAATATTATATAAATATAACATTATTATCATATTGTTATTACAACATAATGAATAATATATTATTCATTACATTATGATAATATTTCATTATACTGCAATTAAATTGTGTAATTTTTATAATTTAATTTAATAAAAGTAAAAAAATGGTAATAAATGAAATAAATAAACTACGTAGTAATAAAATCATCGGATAATTATTATTTTTCCTCCTATCGATTCCCTTCCAAATCGTTTCCCTCTTTTTTCGTCCTGGGAACATTGTTGTTGGTTGAAAAAAAAAAAAGAAACGTCACGCTGTATACGAAAAAAAGTTTGGATAACGTCATTTTACCAAATGGACTACTGTTTTTCTCGATAAATTTACAAATCTATCGCGTAAATTTAGCGCTCGCTCGGAGGCTTGAAAAATGAGATTTTTGTGCGAGATTATTCGTGCCTTCCGGGGCGAACAATGCTGAACGATAACGAATGGCTTCGTGACATTGTCCGTACGAATCTTCCGGCGCATGACTTTTGTTCGTTTAACAACAGTGAAAACCGCGATATGTGGTCAGCCATATATCAAACGATACGTAGGAACAACGAGGATTTCAGCCTGGCAGTTCGCCATGTACTCGTCTGACCGAATATGCGCACGTTCTACTTTTAAAGTTTCATTTATGTTTTCAACGCCGCCCTGAGTCGATCGAGGAAACTATGATCCAAACGGAAGTAATGCGACGGCATTGATGCGTAATTCTTAAAAAAAAAACTGCATCACGAACGCGGGAGAAAAAATTATTTTCAATTTTTTTCGGCGTTGGAACCGACAAGAAAAATCGTTCGTTTCGAAATGGAGAATGTTCGCTTCGTTGTAGGGATCGAAAATCAAGCAAACATTGACATACTAGTCACGCAAAGCATCAACGACGCGTTTGAAATAAAATTTACTTGCATTTTGTTTAATATTTTCTGCCTCTTGACAGAAACTCATTATCGTCGGGCCATTTTAACGTTGTTTTTTCTTTCAACAACTGGCTTGAAGAATCACTATCGCACATTTAGGATTCTTTCCAAATTTTATATAAACGTTCTCTAGCACCAAAACTAACAGATTTCTCATATGAAGAAAAATTCTCAGACATTTAGAATTTTTGATATTTAATTCTTTCCCGTTTTTTATCGTTTTACCGCATTCTTGATTTTTTTCAACTGCAAGCAAAATTGCCCCAGGTTCACGCGATCCTGCATTGAAAAGCGAAAACAATGAGCCCAAGTCGAACCTTTTTCGTTAAATTTTACCAGAGATGTGAATCTTTTAAAATTGGGGTCGTTATGATCCCAGGTTTCCGGAATAGGTAAAACAAACAAAAAAAAATAAGCTTACCGTTCTAGGCTCGAGTTTCCCCATCGGTACGCTTGTAAATTGAAGTCACACGTTTTGTTAAAAAGTTGCAAAAATGTGTTTGGGATTTTTGTTTGCAGATTTGGAGCCAGAAAGGCTATGAGCCGAAATAAAATAAAATAATTCTTCAACACAGTTATTGCAACTCATGAATGAAACAAAACTTTTATTTAAAGGTTAAAAAATTAAACTTTTAATTTTTTTATCTAAAAAGATGGGAAAATAAAAAAATTAAATACCCCAAATTCGTAACTTGAGCAAATTTTCCTTCATGGGAGAAAATTGTTAGTTCTGGTGTCAAGAATGTTCATACAAAATTATTAAAGAATCCTGAATAACGTAATGTTGTGATGGTAATACGTTAAATCTGAGGTGGAGACATTTTGGTTGGTGAATTTCGAGGATAAGTTGTGGGAATGAATATCAAAAAATGGAAACTCACAAATAAAATAAAAATGACAAGTCACTGAGCCAACGATCTTACGACTCTTCGACGTGAGACTGACTTGCAAAGTAACAAAACCTATTTATTAAACATATCAACAGAATTATAACATGTATGAGAATAAAAACGAGAAAAAGACAAAGGTCGCGAAAGTTTTAGTCGTTGAAACGCGACGAACGTTCGTTTCATGAAAATTTCATATTTTGAAATATTCTGAATTATCCGTGGTCTTGAGGTGAGAGACGAAGGCCGGAAAAGCCTGGGAAAGATTGGTTCATCTTATCCCCTCTAAGCAGGACGACGAGCGATGCAAGAAAAACTGACAAAAGTTTCGTCGGATAAAAAGGTCGTGTAGCGTTTTTTTTTGTTTTCCATCGAAAACTCGGATTTTGTCGGGACGTGGAATCGTGCGATGTGGTCTTCCTTCGTCGTTCGATAATTTCGAGTACGTACAAAAATAATTGAGAATTCAGTGACTCAAGGCAACTTTGGAATAATTTGTTGCTTGAAAAAAGGAATCTAACCACCGGACAAGATTCGTCACCTGATTCAGGCGAAACTTGGACTCGTCGAACAATGAGCAAAGATCCGCAACGAAAAAACGACGATTACTTGGTTTTTCTTAGCGTTGGAATGAAAATGGAACTAACCAGTGAGCTTGGATCCAGTTTTCGTCTGAGCTTGCTTCACCTTTTGAAAGGTGCTTTGTTGCTCGTGAAATCGGTTAGTATTCCAGCGGATTTTGAACGAGCTTGTAACTTTCTCTTCGTCTCAAGCTTCATTTTAGCCTCTCGTCGTTTTCTCTCGATTTCCTCGGGCGTACAGATCTGCGTCAACTGCGAGCCAGTCGCTCCGTCCTTAACGCCGTTGTGAGGCTTCTGTACACCCTCCCTTATTATATTCAATCTGTTACCATCGTCTTTTGGCGCGTTTCTGTTGAAATGTTTAATTCCATTATTATGTTCACCGTTTGTTCTTGGCCATGCATTATTCGAAAATGTATCAATCGATTTTTTTTGTTGCTGTTGTTGATCGTGCTGTTGTTGTTGTCGTTGTTGTTGTTGCTGTTGTTGTTCTGTACTTACTGACGAGCTCTTTGGGCAAAATTGACTTTTGCCATTCTTTCCATTGGCAGTGTGCGAAGTGACGGAATTGGCGACGGTCGTCGTTGCGGGAAATTGGCTTCGGTCGAGGCTGCGATCGTCGAAATTCGAAGTCGAGAAACTCTTCGTTTTGAAGAACTTCCTCGATATGCTGCTCGCCGATGGTTGCGATTGTTGCACGCTCGTCGATCTCGATTCGAAACTTTCGTTGCTCGTAGTACGTGGAAAAAGTTTTGCATCGTTTTTCAGTCTCGAATTGCTTGTCGGAGCTTCGACTGGCGGCGGAAGCAGCAGCTTCCTCGATGCTGTGCCTACGAATTTGGCTGTGCCTCCGGTATCCGATGGCGCGTTTAAATGGGGACTCGAGTAACATTTCCCGTAACGATTCGACGATTCATTCAGCTCGCTCGTTTTTTCGCCCGTTGGATTTTCTACCTCGTCGAAACAAACGTCAAGGAAATCCTCGTCGAAAGAGTCATCGGGAATTTGAAAAATTTCACTCGGTTTCGTTACCACTGTGTCGTTTGTCCTGGAAACCGAAGCTGTTTCTTTGTTACTATTCGAACGTGAAGATTGCGAAGAATTTCCACATCTCTCGATCGTCGCTTTTGATTTCTCACGCTCGCTCGAACAGCTCTTTGCTTTTGTGCTCGAATTACAAACTTTTTGTGATTCTTTTATCGTTGATTTACCGCCGTCCGATTTAACGGACTCACTTTTGTCGGAGGACTTTGTTTTCGCATTTAAAGCCTCGGTGGACCTGGATGAAGATGAAACTTGATTCGTTTTGCTTGGCTTTTCCTTAGAAACAGCAAAACTTTTGTAGGAGTGTTGATGCCATGAGAAATCTTTGAGACTGTCGTCACCACCGGACGAGTTTGTTCTCGAGGTTTCCGAACGAGATTCCAGCCTCAGTTTTTCCTCGACTTCTTGGCTACACTTGACCATGCAATCTTCGATCGATTCGTCAAAAAGATCGTTCAGACTCGTTTTCCCGACGGGACTCTCAGGTTTTTTCCAAAGTGTCTGCGTCGTCTCCTTCCGTCGCACCAGCTTCGACTCGCATTCCCCAAAATCTTCAATGTCAATGTCGATCAATAATTCGTCTTCGCCGCCGTCGCTTTTTTCTTCAGTCTCTATTCCTCCCACTCGATTTTCTTCCTCCTTTGGCACAGTTTTTATTTGCTCCGAAAGAGCCTTCATCTCCGCAGTAAACATTTCGACGCGTTCCTGCTGATTGTCGTTCTGCATGAATTTTCTTTTCGACGGTTTGTACAGCAGTGGCGAATTCGAATTACGCTTTTTGTGCAGCAACGTCTTCCGCTTTGGCGTCGCAACATTTTCATTGTTCGTTTTGCTTCTACGACACGTTCCGGACTTTGCCAACGGACTTTGCCAGTCCCAAGCAACTTCATTCCCTCCGTCTTGCGTGCAAGGCAGCAGCAACGGGCTCATATGATTTTCCAGCTGCTCTTGAGTCCCGCTCGCCTTTACCGACGACCGCTTTGGCGTGCTGTGAACCGGAGTCAGGGTCTCTTGATGCCGTGACCATTTCTCCGCTCGCTCTGACTTTTCCTCCTCCAGAATCAATATCGAAGTCTCTGTCAAACGATCAATAAACTTTTACACATTTTCTGTTTCTAATCGTAAGCAAATGTGCGTGTACAAAAATGCGTGCGAATAATACTTTCCAAAATTCACAGTCTACTCAGAGTTACGAAAAAAATGGAATAAAATAGATGCCAAAAATAGAAATTTTCGTAGCTGGAGAATGGAAAACAATTCAATCTCAAGTAAAAATTAATTTTTAAATGAATAAATCGAGAAAGCAAGAATCTACTGAAATTGTAAAAGTCGATGAGTTTGTCACATGCAGAAAATTGACAAACTCAGGACGATTTAGTTTTTGAACGCGAGCTTGGAGCAACTTTGCTTCGAGTCGAAAAATTAGTAAAAAATTCGGTAAAACGATAAAAAATCGGAGAACTGGATTTAAACTGGCCTGGGGTCGTTTTTGACCGCCGGTTACCGTTCTGGAATTAATTATCGAAAATATCCGCGGTGAATTTGGTGCCAATGAAAGATTCTTGTAGCAAGATTGCACGACTGTTTTTTTTTCATATTTATTCACGGATTTGCAGATTTTTTCTCATGTTTTACGAACGATATAAGAAATCTATGACTTGGACTCGTCTGTAGTGGCGAAAAGTTAGAAATAAGGAATTACCTTCGAGTTTGTTGGCGGACTCGTTGCGTCGTTGGAGTTTGAGGCTTTTTATTTTATTGACACTCATTTTTTTCGATACTTCGATAGAGCTTATTATTTTCAGTGAAAATTTTATTTCTGGAATCTTGATCATACAGGTTACAAACAAAAGAATCACAGACAAAGGGAAAGAGCGCCGAGCATCATTCTTCACATTCTTTCTGTCGGTTTTTTTACGATAATACGTTTTGCCTCAATGCTTTCTCGACATTTCGCTACAAAACTTTTCCTTCTATTAACAGAAAGCGTCATCGAACTATTAACTCTCGTGTTTCCCTCAATTGACAGTCCGTACGAGCAGTGTCCTGTATTTTCAGACGTATAAATAAAAATAAATAATAACAGAAGTCGCTCTCGACATGCAGGAAACAAAAAATAAACGAACGAGAACGAGCCCTCGAGATTCAGTTTCAGCAGTGCATTGCGAAATCGAGTTGCGCAGACGGTCAAGTTCTCTTTGCAGCTCACGATCTAGTCACCAGAGGACGCTCAAACATCATTCCGCATTTCTATCTCGACGATAAAAACCTATTCGGGCAGTAATTATGCTTTTCTATAAGATGAATATACAGGATATTTGATCAACGAAAACGAACGAAAGCGTATGCTCGTAAAATAATTCGACATGTCGCCGAATATCTGAAAAATTATTCGTGCGACGACATTATGGGCTCGCTCGATAAAGCAGCATCCCACTGGATGCTCCAGAAACGCGTGACTTTTCAGTCTGTCACATTCCCGAAGCTTCGTGGAGTTACGGAAAATTGGTAACGTAAACACTGCTGCACATATTCCAAACTTTATTCGAATAACGGCGATTTAACGTCACCTGCTGCTATCAAAAATAACGCATATTCGTACATCGCGAGCACGTGGACAATATGAGTGACAGAAATCGCATCTGATTCGCGCGTCGTTCAGCACACGTATCGAAATCTTTACGCGCAGATAATTAGCAACGGAATCATGTTTTTATGAATATTTCCACGTCAAATATTCGATGGATGTTACAATGACATTTCCTACGATTTCGCTATTTATGTTTTCCAATGTGACCTTGAAGTCACTGGAACAAGGAACAAACTGTGCCGCGGAGATTACGTAAACTCGTATCGAAACGACAAAACCTCTTGAACCTTGACAGGTTTCACGCTTCATCGAAGCACACATTTGTTCCTCATTGGCATTAGATTCAATGTCCGAATAACGTAGTTGATCATTAGGATTCCTGCAGTACAATCGTAGGTTCAATTTCTAAGTGCATTCAAACATTTGGCTTCCTCATAGAGAAAGCTATGTGATCCCGTGAACATTTTTTTTTCCCTGTTTTTCAATACTATCAATGTGCTTGTCCCAAAATATCGAAAAATCTTTAAAAATTTACGAATGTGTGTGTGTGTGTGTGTGGAAGTTCTGACGATGTAAAATTCAAACGGTTATAACACCTTTTGCACGAACATTAATCAATACAAGCTGTTCATTCCTAGAGAATTTCGTCGGAATTGCTAAAAAAAATACGAATTCTACGACATTTTGTAAAATTTTTAAAAAGAGGTCGTCACCGCTCTAACTTCTGCAAAAATATTGAGATTCACTACTATTTTTCTTTGTGAATAGAGTATCTTAATAGAAACGGTTGAAACTTGATGATTCTTCGAATTGAAAATGTATGTTTTTCGAATAATCGTCGAACCGCTTTAGCTTTTGCAAATTTTCCAAGACACATTGTGATTGAGTCTGTAGTTGCTCTTTACCTTATATTTTTCATTGGATCGAAAAAATTTGTAAATACATATCAACAGCGCGAGGAGCGAAGATGGCACAGTGTCCACCACTATTAACGCGTTTGGTTGCATCTTCGGTGATGGCCAGCGCTCACGCGGGAAAAATCATTCGCGACGTTCTCAGCAAAGGCGAATTGAACATTGTTGAAAAGGGAAAAAACGATTTACAAACCGAAGCTGATCGTTCGGCACAAATGTGCATTATAGAATCGCTCACTCGACAATTTCCCAATGTTACGATTATCGGGGAAGAAGGTACTTCCAAATGCGAGGTACCCTCGGAGTGGATCATCAAGGACATGGATCCGGACATACTGAAACTCAAATTGCCAAAACATCTGGAAAACATCGAGCCGAGGGACGTCTGCGTTTGGGTCGATCCGCTCGATGGTTAGTCGCATCATTTATTCTTTCAAACCGAAAACTTCAAAGCCATTTGCGATGTAACCTTCGAATCCACGCGTACAAATTTCAGGCAACAAAAAACGATCATTAACTTTTCATCGAAAACTATAGGCCATGAATCTCGACAACCATTTCGTCGATTCGAGTTTTCGAATTATCTTTTCTATCGGGTAATTAGCGATTTTTGATTTATTATGATTTTTTAGTTGCTTGTGAATTTTGGAAAAAAAAAAACATTATCGGAATGCAATACAGCCTGAAACCTTTTCTGATCCATAAGCTTCATTCCTGTGGAAGATTCTTCAAAATTGGTTCAGTGGTTTTTGCGTGAAAAGGGCACAAACCCAATTTTGTCGTAGAAAGACGAAAATCGAGTTTGGAATCGTTTGTTTTTCAATGTTGAATTTGGCTATAGGCACTTCGGAATACACGCAAGGGCTCGTGGAACACGTAACCGTACTGGTGGGAGTTGCGGTCGGTGATCGCGCGGTTGGCGGAGTTATTCATCAACCGTATTACAGGGACGCAAAAGACAGTATCGTGGGCCGAACTTTATGGGGTATCGAAGGTGTTGGTACCGGGGGTTTCAAGACGATTCCACCGCCAGAAGGCAAACGTATAATAACGACGACTAGGTACGAATATCTCGAGGCTATCAAGTTACTTCAATTTTTTTCATGAGCCGCATGACTCTTGACAAGTTTTTCGCTGATCGCTATAAAATTTTCCTAACGATCAAAATTCGGCAGATCGCACTCGAACAAAACAGTGCAAGCGGCTCTGGATGCGCTGCAACCGGACCAAGTGCTTCGTGTTGGCGGAGCAGGTCACAAGGTGATTAAATTTATCAATCGTTACCACATCCTCCTGATCGGTCCTTACAAAATTGCCGTTCCGTATCTTGGATGAAAAAAAAACAACAACAACAAAAAATTAATATCAAGTTTAACAATCGAACGTCATTTTCATTCGTTGCTGGTATTATTGGCGCGTTCACCAACCTTCAAATTTCAAGTTTTGATAAATTGAAAGCACAGTGTTTGAACTGTTAAAATTTACTTTGGACTGCACTGTAATTTGAGCACCGTGTTTCAGTTAAAATCGCAGTGTAATCGTTCCGAGTCCAATGCGAACTGTGTACCACCGTGTTTTAAGGTGATGGAGCAGTTCACCTCGAATTTTCGAAATGAAAATTCTCCGTCGTCGTTTGACTAATCAGAAAAAGCCTCTGTCAGCGGACGCGGGACGATGGCAAAAATCCGCTGACAGGGGCATTTTTTTATTGGTGAAACCGTATCAAAAATATTCAATTTCGAAAATTCCAGCTACTTGCAGCTATCTCTCTCGCACTCACATGGTCGAGAAAGCGACTGCTCCATCACCTTAAACTGCAGAGATTGTAATTTTGAACGAAAGAAGTAGAGAATTTTTGGGAGGCAACGGGCAATTTTGCTTCACTTGAATTTTCGATAAACATTTACAGGTGATACTTCTTCTTGAGGGTAAAGCTCACGCGTATGTATTCGCCAGTCCGGGATGTAAAAGATGGGACACTTGCGCGCCAGAAGCGATCATTCACGCGATTGGTGGAAAACTGACCGATCTTTATGGAGATTTGTATTCTTATAAAGAAAACACCCCGCACTCCAATTCTCGAGGTGTTTTGGCCACAGCTCCCGGAGAAGTTCACTCCTGGTACGTCTCACGCATTCCCGAACAAGTTAAGCAACAATTACCATAGTCGATTTCATGCCTTTCAAGTTTTTATAAACTGCGCAAAAAATAAATTTATCATGTGAAAATATTTCAAATAAACACGAGCCCGAGTTTTCATGATTTTTTTTTACCATCAAATTCTCGCCAATTAGTGAACTTTAAGGCCGAAGGCGATATTAAATTTTTAACATTTCGAAGGAAGTAACTGACCACGAACTTTCAGGTAGGGACCGAAATTTATGCTGAAGTTTGATAAAAATGCATTTTATCTAGAAACTTATAAAACATAGTGCAGTGAGGATCGCTGGATGTACCCGCTAAATACGCATTCCTACAACGCCACGCAAACTATTTATTGCTATAACGATAGCAGATCGTGGTTCGACAAGTAGAAGGCAAAAAAAAATCTATAAACTTTCCTTGAAATTTGGATTGGAAATAAGTTTCAACTCGAAATATCTATAAATTTTTTTCTTTGTATTTCACACGCTGTAAATATTTCCTCGTTATTCCAGAAAAGTTAGTCAAAAATGAAAAATGTTGCATTCCTTTTCTTTGAATTCTATTGAATATTTTCGGAATTTGTTGGCAGTTCCCCTGTTCCCATGATTTTCTCAGAGAATCAGACCTGCACCAAACAATCAGGAGCTTTTCTGAAAGCAGCGGGACCTTAAAGCTTCGAGTTGAGTTTAGCTCGGAGCAAACGTCGCAATATTTTTCCTGAAGCAGTTTTTGGCACAGCGTCGATGAATCTGACGCCTCCTCGCAACCATTTTTGAATTGAAACTCGAGCTGCAACGTAAGATCGCAGTTACCCTGACGTGAATTATACAAACTGTGCAACAGAATTTTTGCTTCTATCGAAATTTCGAAAGTTTGCAGTTGAAAGAAAAAAAGTGCCTCACCATTTACAAATTTGACGATTTCTTCGGGAGTTACTTTCGATTTTGATTTTCTGACCACAAAGCCCAATGGCAATTCCCCAGATCTTTCGTCAGGAATTCCAACAACCGCAGCGTCTACGACTTCTGGATGCGTCAACAATATTCCCTCGAGTTCCGCCGGCGGCACTTGGAAGCCTTTGTACTTTATGAGCTCTTTCAATCGATCGACGACATAAAAGTAACCATCAGAATCGTAATAACCGATATCACCGGTGTGCAACCAGCCATCTTCGTCGATTACAGCTGAAGTTGATTCCTCGTCTGCGCAGTAGCCTTTCATTATCAAATCACCTTTGAAGCAAAGCTCTCCTTCCTCGTTCGGACCCAACGGTTTGTTCGATGCATTCTCATCGACTGATACGACTTTGGCTATAAAAATGTATGGACAGGTGTCACGAGGACACGAATTTTTAGGCATAAAAAGAATCCAAAAGTATTTGGAAGCCTCGTGCAACAAAATAATACGAATTTCAACTCGTGATTTGCAAAAAAAAAAAAAGCGTTTTACTTACCGAACGTGTCAGTATTCAGTTTTCCAACACTTCCAGGCTTATGGCCTGCAGCCGGTGACTTCAAAACTCCCAAAGTCGTCTCGGTCAATCCATAGCCTTGTTTTATGTGCGGCTTGTTCAATCTCTGACGGACGGCCTCGCGAATGCTTTCTGACAGAGGAGCAGCCCCACACCTAATTCCCATCAATTAGAAATGAAAAAAATATATATATCCAGATAGTTCGTTCGAGCAAAGAAAAATCTCTGTGTATGTAAAACTCTGCTACAAAATTGTGTTCGCGCCCTTTTTACGCAACAACCACTGAACCAATGTTGAAAAATATTTCACAGGAATGAAGCTCATGAATCAAAATAGTTTTTGGGCTTCTATTGCATTCCGATAATTTTTTTTTTTTTTTTTTTTGTTGAAACCTGAACCAAAAAATCACATTTTTCGTCATATTTTCCACTTTCAAAGTTCACAAGCAACTAAACAACGATAATAAATAAAAAATCGCTAATTACCAATTCAAAAATAATTCGAAAACAAAGATAATGAGCGGTAGCTGGAGTGTCAGTTTGAAAAAAAAAAGTTATAGCGATTTTTGTAAAATCAAAGGTTGAAGATTTTGAAAATGAAATGCTAAATGGGGTACGAAGACTGCAGGCATGGCTAGTATAATAATGAATGTAAAAAAAAATGTGTTTTAGGAATTGATCAGGAAATTTCTACTTTTGACATGTGCAGCAATCTCTTCGGCAGTTGAAAGTCGCTCGAACCTGTGGATCCATAATCTCAAATGATATCAACATAATTACCATATTTGTTTGATGCTCGACAAATCGTAGCGATCGACCAGAGGACTTTTGGCAAGAAAAACCATCAACGGTGGCACAAGCATGAGTTGTTGAATCTTGTAATTTTGTACGGTAGACAGAAACGTTTCAGGCTCAAAACGAGACAAAATGACGCAAGTAGCGCCAAGGACGTACTGAGTAACGAGGCTGACAAAGGCGTAGGCATGAAAAAAGGGTAAAAGTTGAAGAGTTAACCCCTCGTTGTTGAAACTTTGGTCCGTCATAACAGTTTCGATTATTTGGCAAGTTATGGTGATGAAATTTTTGTCCGTTAACATGACACCTTTGGGCAGCCCGGTGGTTCCGCTGGAGCAAAGAATAGCAAAGACGTGTTCGGCCACATCGACTTTGCAAGCTTTGAATTCGGCCAAGTGTGGCAAATTAATTTTCATAATTAAATCTTTCATTCGAGGCACATCGGGGAGCCTGTTTTCATCAATGGAAATCAGCCTCGGTGACCACGACAAGTTTCTCACGACACTCCTCAAGATCTTGGCTGCAGACGTCGAGACGAATATTATTTTCGGCTTCGATATGCTCAACGCGTGTATAAATTCTCTCACGGAATAACTTGGATTTAACGGACAGCTTGCCACCCCCAGAAACATTGCCGAGCACACTGGGATTATAAAGTTCAAACAGTTCTCGCTGCATATCGCTATTCTGTCGTCTTCCTTCAATCCTTCTTTGCTCAAGTAAACTGCTAGTCGTGAACTCTGTTCCAAAATTTCTTGGAACGTTACTTTCTCCCCAGTTTCTGCGTTTATCTGAAAAAAAAAACAAAAAAAAACAAATAATTAATAATAAAATTACTCATGCATACTCAATTTCCGATTTTCTTCAACCCTCCATGGTCACACTTTCTAGAAATAACACGCTGGTCACACGGGGTCGGAATGACCTCAGCCATGTTTAAAAGCTTGCGGCGTTGCCAGTATCGTTTCGAACGACACATAAAAATTCAAGATTTTAGTTTCAACTTTTCCGAATAAGAATATCAAGGGGTAAATTTTTTACCCAATTTTCAAAATTGCAAAAAAGATCAGCAACTAAGCAACGTGTAGAAAAAAAATATTTCGGGCTCCCAAGGCACCGTTGGAGAGGAGGCCAATCGTCCCGTGCGCCAATAACTTGTAGTAATTCTAGCGCGACGTTGTGCTTGGGGGTCTTTTTGACCCCTGGTGACCACGGGGGGTTAACAGTGTTTTTCGAACGTAAATATTCTATTTTGCAGTTTTTTTTTTACAAGTTGATACTGTTGAGGCGGTTTTGAATAAAAATCGAGTAATGCATCGTGATGAAGTAAATAGAGGAAAATCTTTGCCGTGAGCATCGTAGCTCCCACCCTTTCTCGTATAAAAGGATGAAAAACAATTCCTCCACCCTGCATGTACAGAATAATAAAAATATCGCAAACGAAAGTTTTCTCATGTCCAGATATCAACGAAGAAATACTTCATCGCCGATATAGTTGCAAAAACCGAATTTTGCAGACACACCGAGTTCAAGAGACCAAGAGTGAAAATTGTAAGAAAATAGTGCACACGATAAAATAATTACCGAAGCCACACGATCGCCGAATGTTGGGAGCCGGTCCAGCATGAATTGTCCCATCGATAGATCCGGCGGCAAATTCAACGACGTCTTATCGCCGCTTAACACATTTTTTTCGACTTTCATCATGTTGCTCTCGTTCCGTGGAACCAACGAGCTGCACTTTCGTATCTCGAGCTCGAACTTCAGTATTGCACTTCACTGTCGTACTTCATTACACACAAATGTTTTACCAGTAGCTGCTTAAAAAGCGTCAGATTATCGGTGAGGTGACGAGACAGGCACCGTTCGAACTATTTCCGTAATGCCGAAGCTGCAACGATTTCAAATAACGAGACAAAAACAAGAATTAAGAATATTGAATTGATACCCACAAGGAGTCTCTGGCAATATGCCACAAATGACAAATTCGTATCTCGCCGACTGCAGAGCCTCCGTCGCATTATTTCTCGTTTTTCTGCCATATTAATGGAACGATAAAAATTTGTGATACGGTATCAACGAAAAACACACACACACAGATTTGTCTGCATCGAGATACTTACAATCTGACGAAATTGATTCCCAGTCGTTCAGGATGATCGATGATCGATTATCGATCATTGAACCGACGATAGCGACTGATCAAGCTGCTCCGTGACTTGCAATCATTTTTTCATAACACCACTAAAGCGGAGAGTATGATGAGACAAGAAACACGATGTATCGTTACTCGGATCATTGAGTTTCTATTTTTCACGATGTTTCGACGAAAAATTCTTGCGATGTTCCACCAATTGGCGAATCCTACGTATCGACCACACTCTACTCTACTAAGTTCTGGCGATCTTTTATCTCGGAATAAATGCAATCTTCGTTGGGAGGGGGAAAGAACGTTCTCGAACTTTGAATGAAAAAAAACTTCTTCTCCCACATTCCTACTCGGAGCGCGCGAAATCGCATGAGATAAGAATTTTTCACTGCTTGCATATCGAACAGAGGTTAACAAAGTCTGGAGCAATGATTCGTATCGCCAGCGCAACGAGAAAAAATCCTTTTTAAGATTTCTCACCTCTGCTGCTTGTTGTTCGTCCTCGTCGTTTCGACGTAGAAAATAACCTCCTCAAAATACTCAAAGATGATTTACAAACAACGCGCTGGTTACACTGGGTCAGAATGACCCCAGCCACGTTGAAACGCTTACCGTGTAGCCAGTATCCTTCCGAACGACACATAAAAATCCAGGATATTAGTTTGAAGCTTCCCGAACAAGAATATCGTGAGGAAAATTTTTTATCCAATTTTCGAAATAGCAAAAAAAATCGGCAAAGTAGCAATGTGTAAAAAAAAAAAAATCGGACACCCAATGCATCGGTGGAGGGTCAATTGTTGATAATGACATCCAATGGGGTTTCCATCCATGATCCTTTTGATTACCGATCCGAATCGGGTGATCCACGAGTTCCAGGTTCACACTAAACCACATACGAAAAAAACTAAATTTGATTGAAAAAGTTGTCGATGCTTTGGAAAGACACAAAATCAAATAAGCACAAGTCTGGATAACGGACATACAAATCGTTCTTTTATTACCTGGCTTGCTATGGAACAGACGATAGTTTTCAATTAAAATATACAGAATGCGGTATCAAAGCGATTGAAATATTGATCAAGTACAAACACATTACTTAGAGGATTTATTCAGTGAGCTTTTGGCTTTGCGGATTTCACTTTTTTCAACTTTTTCAGTCCGTTTATGTTTGATTTTAATAAACTCCAATAGGCCTGCTGGAATTTGTTCACATCCTTGGAATGAATCTAAAAATGTATAAAAAGATTGTTTTACCCTCTGTCTCTCTCTCTCTCTCGCTCCTTCGGCAAACGTCTTCATTTTTCTATCAACTACTCACAACTGTCGATATTTTTTTCGATCGTAACGTCGCTCGTACTAGACACATGTATTCTGTGGGTTTCGGCAACGGCGGCCTGCCTTCGCGCGGCACTGGTTTGTTTTGTCCATTGACTGCAAAATCCCAAACAAATCATTTCAATTCATTCGATGCATATTTCCAAGTGCCGTTCTGCAGAATATGCTTCACAGGAGGATAATTTATCCCCGAGCTATGGCTCACCATAAAAAAACTGAATTACTGTGGCAAAATGAGGATAACGGAGAAAAAGAAGCAAATCTTGTATTTAGGGCCGAAGCTTCACGTGTAGAAAGATTGTCCGATTGGACGTTAAGAAGAAACTCTTAAAAGTTTTACGGGATTTTGAGAAACGGGGAATATTGGAATTTCGAAATATTCAAAAGTTCTAAAAAATATGAATCTGACGTTCGCAGCTTTGAGATTCAACGAAACAATTTTTGTATGTTAATGATTTATTGAATTTTGAAAATCGTAATGAGTTTTTAGGTCACGAGAGAAGATCGTTTTATCGTCCAAACCAAATGTTGGATAATAATGACGAGCTCTGCCGAAGGAAGAACAAAATTTCGTAAGCATTTCAACGGTGCAAAATTCTACGCTATTATAAACTTTATCGTTGCTCAATTTGTCTTGGGAAGACGATAATTTGATGGGGGAGTTAAATAAAAATTGTATGAAAGTGAAGTAGACTGTAGAAAGAAATATTTCAAAGAAAAAGCGAATGAAAGTTAATGTCATTGAAATAGGTTACTTACATCTTTTTATGGTGAGAACTACGGAGCCGGAAAGGCGTGATCTTTCAAAGAGCCTCGTGAGTTCCGTTAAGAACTAAAAAAAAAAACATTGAATAAATCGTACGTATATTTTGGTGAACGAGTAATTGAGAGGAATGCGATTAATTACCGTCTCATTTTCTAACAAAACCATTCCGACGTCAGCATATGTCCTTAGGGAACACGTCAAACAGTTCAACTGTGGAACACTCACTAGAGTTAGGTTATGTTTGGCATCCGTAGTTTACATAAACAGGAATGAAGCAGCAGTGCCACCTGTCAATGAATTTTCTAAAACCAACAGCGTACCTCCATGATATTAGTTGCTCTACTGCATATTTCAACGACGAGTCACTCCTATGAACCTGCTCCGTGAAGTTAACCATCCATGAACTTTCCCTCCGATCGTTTATTTTGTTTGAAAAAACGCGGGATACGGTGTCTAAAATGTAAAATAACGTCCTCGTCTGTTGTACAATGATTTATCACATTTAACATTTTCGGAGTTATTATTATTTATTAGAAAGGGCACGAGAACAAATGAAATAATAACATTTTTTTTTTCATTTCGAAATCGTTACCAACATTTACGTAAGAAAAAAAAAAATTGTGTTCAGCCGAAAGATATAGCTTTGCGCGAAAAAACTGTAAGTCTAAGAAAACTTTATAATGGTTTCAAATTTTTCACGGCCGTTCCATACTTCAGTCCAACAGTCTTTTTGCTATTGACAGAAATGTTTGTTGCGAAAATATCACCATTGTAGTTGAAAAAAAACAGGCCGACGAAATGCGATCACTGTATAGCGTCTGCTGCTTCTTCGGCGTGTTGGAAAATTCATTCTCAAGTGGAATCCGAAAACTTTCGAATTGGGCGCGGTTTCTACTACGGGAAACCCTCGGATCGCTCCAATCGATCGAGTGAACGCGTTCTCAGTCACTGTAACGTTTGAAAAATGAAATTCAATTTCGTTTGTCCAAATACTCGACAATAACATTCAACATGTGAGAAATGAGCGTTTGGAATTTTATTTTCCCAAGTGAATGAGCAATAAATCGAAGCCAGGGATGAGGGTTCAATCGACATTATTTATTATTCAAATAATTAACAATTTTCAGGCAGTACAATTTCACTTGGGAGCTTCAACTGCTCCGACATCCGCCATCACACATGAATCGTAAAGAATATAGATATGTATAATATTCACAAAAAGTTTGCTTCGAATTGTTATCTCGTTACAATAATTATTAATAATATCCGTACAAAATTGTTTGCATAACAATAGAAAAGACTATAATAATAACTAAATACTAAGTCTCTAACTCTCAGAGAATTGATAGTCTCACAGGATAATAAATATCCGGAGAATAAATTCGTGGACCCGCGTTTGAAAAAATTCGACTCGAAAGGTCAGACGGTGAAGAATTTCAGTTTGAGGTGGCGCGATCAGGCGACGCTCCGTTTTATTTTTCCTTTTCCCCAAGGGTATTGTATTTATAGAGGCGGGAGACTCAAAATTTGTGACATTCCCGAGGACTTGACTGATGCACAGGTTTTTTCACTCGTTCCTATCTACATGCCTTAGAAATCTAGTATTGGCCATTTTGCAGCAGTTTCAGAGTCTAATACTAAAAATACCATATAAAATATAATTCTACAATATTCGATTAAATCTAAAATAATTCGATATAATTAAAATTTTCTTTATCATCCAAGTCTTAAGAATTGATCTTATTATTAACAATAATTTGTTTCTCTTGTTGCGTATCACAGCGTACATTGTACACTCTTCACTGAGCTCGAAAAAAGTTTCCTTTTTCACATTGAAAAAAAAAAAAAACAAAAATGAAAATATGAAATATAAACGATTGTCGCAAAGTAATTCGTTTTGGGAGGATGATCGGGAATTTTGTAGAGAATCAATCGATCAATCGATCTAGCCAAAATATTAGAATAAATAAAATAATGAAGGCACTGTGGTTGAAGGCACTTGCTCGTGCTCGAGTGTGCGACACACACTTTCCGTCGACGGTTTATTTATTCTAGAGGATAATTCATTACGTAAAATCGGACGCAAGCTCAACAGGCACTTTTCAATGTATTTTCCACGTTTCTCTTGATCACTGAATCATCTGGAGATACCTGTTCTCTTCGAGCAAGCTACTGAGTGAGGACGTCATGTCATTGACGACCATATTGGTGCTCGCTGGAAGGGGTTGAGGCAAGGAAAGAGGATGAGTCGAGCTTGAGACGTTAGTTTCATGTGTAGGAGCATTATTGCCCGACCAGTTTCTACATTGCTGAACGTATTCGAGTGTGCGTCTGTAGGAATCTTGTCTCATTCCCTGGGGTGGTTTTACCGGTGAGCCTTGTTGGGATTGGCTGATGTCACGACATTGTATCTCGCCGGTTGAATGCCCGTTGTAGCAGTGTTCGTTGTTGTAATTCCACTGGCAACTGCATCCGTACTGATTGACATGAGTGGCAGAGATCTGACAGCCGGTATGACCGCAACTCTGTATTCTACAGTTGTTTTGTACGTTGCAGAGATTGGTAGTTGCTTTGGTCACTGTGGTGTTGGGAGAGCCATGAGGATGTCTGGGCGATGTGATACCGGGATGGACGCAATTGTTGGGGTTTTGGGAACATGGCCCAACGGGTGATTGAAGAGAAACCTGTTGATTAACTTGATTACTGGCAATAGGCAACTTTCCAATGGCCGTTTGAGGACAGTGGGAACCCATAGCTTGGCAAGTACCGATCGTAACTCTACCGACAACTTCCATGTCTTGAGGGGGGCTGCTTTCATTGGCGCCAGGGTTTCTGTTAACATTTTGCGAACAAGCATTTCCCTGTCCACACTGCGAGATTGAATGCTGTCCGGGCAGTCGATTGGACGAATGATTTCCAATCGGTTGAACACAGTGCGAACCCATTTGTTGGCAGTTTCTCATTTGAGCACATGGTAGCGTTGACGAATGAGGAGCTGGTCCGCAGTTCGATGAATTTCCATGCATCTGTCCGCAGTTTGAATTCACCTGAGCCTGGCAACCATAAATCGGATAATAAGGCACGTTTTGATGGTGATTAGCCGGCACGCAATTGCGACTCATTTGTGCTGTATTCTGCTGTATGTTTTGGGGCGATCCGTGATGCGGCGGAAGCGCACCAGCCGCTGGAGATGTCATCGGTTGATCACTCGCGTGACTCGGAGCATAATGCGATCCTGGGGACATTACTTGACCCATCGGACTCGATTGCGCCTTCGTAACACAGTTAGGCGATTGCGAATAATTCTGCGGTGGACAGTAGCCGGACGCTTGGCTCATACGGGAGCTCGGACATTGCGAATAAGCCGGTGAAGGACTCTGATAATTCGGACAATTTGGCGGCGTATTTTGTTGATTCGGTTGATGATGTTGCTGTTGCTGCTGTTGACCTCCTTGGGGATAACACGTCGATGGATTGCTTTGCTGTTGGCTGCTGTAGTTACACTGGGGCGCTTGTGGACGCTGGTAGTGAAGAGGATTCGTACAAATCGGCGATTGACAGATGGGTAAAGGACTCCCCCGATAAGCCACCTGATGACTTCCTCCAGCTTGCACCTGTTGACAAAACGAATAGTTGATTATCAACGTCGACGTATCTCCATGGAAAAAGAGCAAATATGGAGAATTCCATAGAGTCGTCATAAGCTGATCGAGACGTACCTGATTGAGATACTGCATCATTTCGTCGGGAATAACAAGTTTGTTCTCAACCATTTCGCCTTCGCCCATGTCGTCCAGCAAGACTTCTTGATTCGGATGAAGTTCCGGAAGCTGTGCAGACCTTGGTCTCGGAGGTACGGGCGGGGATGTCCGTTGATTCTGATGACCTCTAGCTGGTTCGGACATTCTTCTGTCACTGGAAGGTTGTCCCAGGCAATGGCCGGTGGGTGCCCAGTCGCTAGGTACAGCTTGTACACCCTGAATCAGTAAAATGACCAAAGTGATTATAAGAATATTGTCAAATTCGATAAAAATAATACGAAATTTCAAAAATCATGGACATTCAATTTCTTCTTCGAAAATTGAAACACGCTTTCTCAAAAAGTATTTTCAACGCTGTGCTCTCTCGAAGTTGGAATCAAATCGTAAAATTGGAAGAATCAATGAAATTGCACAAAATTACCTGCAATGACATGTTTTGCGTTTGCACGACCAGGTTGCTCGTGGAATATGGACCCTGGAGATGCGCAGGTGGATTGATACGACCGGAAGTGTTGCTCATTTGGCTGCTTCGTCTGGAGGTGCCTGGGCTTATCGGGTCATAGAAACTTCCTGGACCCGCTGGACCCATCCTGACAGCACTGACTCCACTGGCTTGGCTACTTCTGCGACTACCAAAGTCAGTCGACCTCATACTGCCGTAATACGTGCTGACAGTGCTGTTGCTGTCCCGCCTCGGTTCGCTCAGTGGCTGTAGCCGCAGTTGAAGATCCGACAGACTAGTTTGTCTTGTTGTACCGCCTTCCATCTTCAAGTCGGTTATACGGCGATTCAAATCGCCGATGTTACCCTGAGGTCCGGTGATGCGAGTACCCCGAAGCCCAACCATTCCTGTTGAGAGCGGTGGCATCGCTTTTGCGTTCAATCTTCCCTTTAGACGATTCCTCGAAGGAGGTGGAGCTTGCTGAGTTTCCATACCACCGACCTGAAAAAATAAGGTCAGTTTTCAATGCTCAGAGAGTGTCCAAGGGTTTTGACTGTATTCTTAAATAGAACTAAACATGAAAATGTGTGACTATACGATTTGGCCATTCATTTCATTTTCTCTTTGTGCGCTTCTACTAGAAAAGTTCAACAAGAAATAAATACTTTTCCGGTTCTTCCCGGAAATTATTTGCCAAATCTTTCCCATATAGAGGAAGCTTTCGGCATCGTGCCAAATCTTGAGGGAGTAATTTGCAGCCTTTTTAAAAATAATTTCGAAAACTTTTCTAGAAAGTTAAGAGGAAAAACCGACGAAAAACTCAGATTTCGTAAAATTCGAAAAATCATAAAATTTAAACCGTTCAGACAATATTTCCCAAATTCAATACCAAATACAATTTTTAGTGTGACGTTCATGAAGTTTAATTACCATGGCACGTAAGGCGACTGGAAGATCCGCGATGTAAAGATTATCGGCTTCCTCGTTCCATTGCTCTTCCGCAAGTACAACCGCGTCCCCGGCCACGCCACCAACTCCAGTAACGTCGTCGTTGCATCCACCGACAAGAGGACTTCCTTGTTGTTGCATCATTCCCGGAGGACTATTCGCTTCGCTCTCAGATTTGACGCTCGGGCTCGACAAGCTCGGAGTCTTTGGATGCAGATCTTCGCTCCTGCTAGGACTGTGACCACCGGCACCTGCCTCATCGCTACCTCCGCCATCGCCGCCTCCCTTGTGCTTCTTATTCGCATAAAACTCTGCACCGTGCACTGTTTTCACGTGTTTTCTCAACGACGATGGATCTGTGTACCTTTTCGTGCAACCAGGCGCTTTGCACACGTATGGTTTCTGCACAGATTTATTAAATTCCAACAAATAAAAAAAAATCCAATTCAGCGAATAATCGAAATAATTTTTTTCTTGAATTTCCGTTTGTATTTATTTCGTTGGTTATCAATATTTTCGTCGAGATTATCATTCGGACATGAAATTGTCGATTTTTTGAAAAATCCTCTTGAAAATCTTACCTCGTTCGAATGAGTTCTGTTCTGATGCTTAGCTCTGTCACTCGCGTTGCTAAAAGCTTTGCTACAGCCTGGATATTCGCAGGTATATGGTTTTTCGCCAGTATGGGATCTGAGATGAGTTTTTAGATTTTCGAGTCTCGAGTACGCCTTGAAACATCCCTCGAACTGAAACAAACGCAGATTTTGAGTGAACAGAAAAAAAACGTCGGTTTCTTCTGACAGTCATCGAGGCAATAACTGCTCGACACGTTCTAACAAAGTCTGCGGTGACAATTACGAGTTTTTTTTCTTAATTACTCACCGTGCATTTGTGAGGTTTTTCACCAGTGTGCCGCCTCATGTGAACAACGAGCATGTATTGAGCTTTGAATGGTTTTTCTTCTCTGGAACATTCCTCCCAGCCGCAGACGAAACTTTTCTTGTTGGCGTGTATGTGCTCGTTGTTGATGTGTTTCACGAGATCGTCCTGGAAAAATCAACAGTTCGTTTTTTTCTTTGCAAATGAAAATGAATAATTGGTATAGCAAGTAGAGCCGAGGCCAAAAAATCGAAAGTCCAAATAATCGCCATAGTGAGAACTTTGATTAAGCGTCGATGGTCACACGGGGTCGGATTGACCCCAGTCAAGTTTAAACGCTTGCCGAGTTGCCAGTATCGCTCCGAACGACATAGAAAAATTCAGGATGTTAGTTCGAGCCTTTCCGAATAAAAATATCGAGGCAAAATTTTTTTATACAATTTTCGAAATGGCAAAAAAAAATCGGCAAAGAAGCAAAGTGTGGAAATAAATTTTTTAGGGCGCCCAAAACACCGTTGGAGGCAAGGCCAACCGTCTCGAGCCCCAATAATTTGTAATTCTGGCTCACAGTTGTGCTTGGGGTGATTTTGACCGCTGGTGACCACGGAGAGTTAATATTGACGTTTTCTCTTACCTGAGTAGGAAATTCAAGACCACAGTCTCGCCAATGGCAATTGGTCTCGATAAAATCGCCAGGTTCATCACGAAGATCCTCGCTAGGACTGAGTCCTTGAGGATGAGTCAAGGGAACAGTGGTTGGTGTGACTGTCGTCGTTGTGGCTGGTTCTCTCTTGACTTTTGTCGAGTGTCTTCTCGATGACGTGTCCGCTTCGGCTGCGATTGATCGATTGGAAGCTTCGGATGCTTTTCTGCATGACTCGGTACCCTTGAAAAATAAATTCAACAAATTATTATGGAATTTCAATTTTTCTCGAAACCTCATTATTGGACGATATTTAAAATGATAAAAATAAAAGAATCGTCTCGTTTTGCTTTCGATGGGAACCAATGGTCTTCGTGTCACTGGTCCGCAAGAGATTAGCTCCGAGATCGTTTGAGGAAATATCCCGAGGGCTTGAACACGCGAATCTCGTCGCACGGCGGCTTAATAGTCTCAGAAGCAGGCAACGACTTGGTATAAGAACTTCAATGTTCAGCGCCTCGTACACGCGATTCTGCAATTATCACGTACCTCGGATGTACCAAAGGCACAGACGAGAAACGATTCAATTACCGATCGTCTCGAGCGTCACTATAAACCTTTCAGCGGTGCATCGCCTAATAACGATACGTGCATACACAATTTTCCATCGAATCCGTACAAACTATTGGCTTCGTGATGGAAAAATCATTTTTCACAAAATCATGTCATGCAATTTATTCATTTTCTTACTAGCCGTGCGTGCGTGCGGACTTTGCCCCACAGCACATCTTTCCAGCGCTGAAGGGTGCAGCTAGCTTGATATTAAAAGTTTCAATTTTTTTTTCAAAATATTCAAACTTTGATTTTTCGAAATTCGCCATAACTTTTCGAATTATCTTTCAATTGATAATTAGCGTTTCATGATTTATTATCATTTTTCAGTTGCTTGAGAACTTTGAAAGTGGAAAGTATGACGATAAATGTGATTTTTCGGTCCAGGTTTCCAAAAAAAAAAAAAAAAAAACTTATCGGAATGCAAAATTGGCTCAGTGGTCGTTGCATGAAAATATTCCTGTATTTATTCCTTGTTCTTGGTGAAGCACTCAGGAAAGTGAGATTGTGACTGGCGCGTGGCTAAGCGGTCACCCAACCAGCAAGTGCTGACCTCGTTTGAGACCGTTTGGCGCTCGCCGAGGCCCCACGCACTCGTCGCTGTCAGGTTTGCTAATTCCTCCGATTAATTGAATAGCAATATAAATGCAACATAGAACTCTGCATCCGAATAATTTTATGATTTTGGCGAACAAAGGAAACACAGTGATTTTTCACGAATTATTACGCGTCGAAATAACGCAGTACGAAATAATGTCGGGGAATCGTGCGATCGACGATGAAAAAAAAAAAGCTGCGAATACGTTTTGTTCTTTCGATCAAATCAAGTCGAATCGTAGATCCGAATTTTTTAAGGTGCGTGAAGAGACTTTGGCCTAAAAAAGGGGGAGTAGGAATGGAGCAACGAGGAAAAATAAAGAAGAAGAAGAAGTGTGTATACAAACACACAAATCGTGTTGTGTTACGAGAAGTAATCGTCGGTTAAAATGAAAAAGTGTACGACAAAACGCGTACGTTAAATATAAATCGGAACGGTTTGTCGTGAGTACAGTGACGAAGTACAGCGGGGGGATTGGTAACTGCGGGGGAGTGTCGAGGTTCGAAATCAACGAAGAAACACAATACGTTGTGGTTGGGAGTACACGCAGAGGATAAAAAAGCGTGTATTGAGAGACGAATGAAGTGGAAGGAAGAGGAAGAAAAAGGAGAAGACGATGAGGAGGAAGAGAAAGAATTGAAAAAAGTAAAAAAGTGAAAAATTATAAGCGGGTGGTATAAGGGCGAGGGCGAAAAAATGTGCGCGAGATTGGTTGTAACCCGACGACCTTCGAGGTAACCCAATCTCCCGTTCTCGCGAGCTTTCGACGGGGACGAAAAACGAGCGAGAGATTCAAAGAGAAAAAGAATAAAAGGTTGAGGCGTGGGGCACTTCGATCTCGAGGAAAAAAGCATTTTAAAAAGTGCGAAGAAGCACGAGAAGACGAGAGGAAAGAGAGAGAAACACACACACACACACACGAGCAACGTTAGAGTGAGATAAAGAACGAGCGCGAAGGTGTGTGGGAAGGTGGGTTACCGTTTATTTATTTGCGACGAATCGATGACGGCCCACCGGGATATATCGTTTCACGAATAGCAATAATAATCAAACAACAGCTTGATATACACACGTAGACTCAGCGACACGCTGATCTGCAAAAACTGTCGGGTGTTTCGTATCGAGTAGCAATTTCATTTCAACGTTATAGCGTTATATATCGGTGGAAAGAACTTTGCCGCGTATCGTTCGCATCGTAAATCTCGTGTACATCGTGTATACTTTCATTACAATTGTATACTTTTAATTGAACACGCAGCGTTTGATCAATCGAGCTTCCCAGAGGCATCCTTCCATCAAATCAAAACAAACAATATTTTATCGCACGAAAACTCGATGCAATCTCCATATCGTGTTTGTGTGCCCTTTTCACGCAGAAACCACTGAACCAATTTCGATGAATCTTTCTCAGGAATGGAGCTCATGAATCGGAATGAGTTTTAGGCTGTGTGCCATTTCGATAATTTATTTTTTTTTTTTTTGGAACCCGAACCAAAAAATCACATTTTTCGTCAAATTTTCCACTTTCAAAGTTCACACGCAACTGAAAAATGATGATAAATCAAAAATCACTAATTGGAAAATTCAAAGATAATTCGAAAACGAAGATAATGAGCGGTAGCTTGTGTGCCGACGTGTAAAAAAAAAAGTTGTAGCGATTTTCGTAAATTGAAAGTTTGAAGATTTTGAAAAAATAATTATTAATTTTTCATATTGAACTGGCTGTACCCTTTAACGCTATCTAAGCTAGTTTGTTATAATTACGAGCGTTGAGGAATAATCAAACAAAAAAGAAAAAAATTGGAAGCAAGCATTTTTCTTAACCGCGTGTGGAAATTAAATAATCATTCATTTAATTCTTGCGTGATTTTTAGTTTGGGAGTAATTCCACACGGATTTACCGAGATAAATTCTAACGAGTCGATGAATAAATAAACGACCCATGACGAAAATGATAATTACCTCAGTCTTGGGAGGTAAACCACCCCCATGAGGTCCGAGGGTTACGGAGGCGGCCGAGTGCGGTGGCACGGAGAACAATTGCGTGTGAGGCGCCAGACCGTGAGAATGCGGATGACTGTGTGGATGTGGCGGTGGCGGTGGTGGTTGGAGAGGATGAGCGTGAGGTAATAGTGCAGCAGCAGCTGCGCTCCTCAAAAGATGAGCTTGCAATTGTTGGAGATGTGGCGCCATCCCTGGATGCATTCCCAATGCCGGGCTCATCGCTGTAACGAGAAAAATCAAAATTCATTAAATCGAAGCTATTCGTCGGGACAAAAAAATTCCGCTATTTTCCGAACGATCGAAATTAAAATCGAATCAAAATTCATCGTTAAATATCGTAACGCAGAAACTCCGGTAAAGAAAAAAAAAAAACAAAAATGCTGCAACGCATTGATGGGGAAAGTTAAAAAAAAGGTTTGTTCATTCGAGTTCGTAGGCATGTCCGTCTGCATAAAATTAAGAGACATTGACAGCCCGGTGATGTCTGAAACGAGTAAACAAGTCGTGACTTTTTCGAGATTAAATCATATATGTCTCCGGCGGATTTAGCGTGACCGACGGAGACGCCCGATAAACTTCTCGGAGGCGCGACAACGCACCGCGAGAGAGGCGACGCATTTCCGGCTGATCGTTCGCGCTTGCATTCTAATCGTGAGCGTTACGTCTTTCGCACGTACGTTTGTGTTTCACGAAGCTCAGAATCGTCCGCTCACACACACACACACACACACACACACATGTTCCGCATCGGTCTATGGCGTACGTAAAAGGCATTAATGCACGATCTTGAGCGAAAGGATTAATAACCGTGAGTGCTGCTGGCATGATCGAACGACTCTGTCCCAAGCGTATAATCCTTTTTATTTCCTCTTCATATCAATGTTAACCTCCGAGAATTTGCGCAGCAGTGCGTGAGGTCAGGCTACTTCGCAACGCTTTTTATTTCGCCTTGCCTATATATATGGTATATAAAAAATACACGTGGAATAACGATCGTTGACCAACAACTATTCCGTGAGCTCATTTGAAACTCACCGAGTCGTGTCTCTAATTGTTATGACTAGATTAACTGCAGCTAATATGGTTATCTTGTGCGTAAGCTTACGTGATGAGACTCCTTAATGATCTTTGAATAGTTATTATGATGATTTTACTTTTATCATTATTGTTATTCCATAATCCAAGTGTCTAGTCGCACTCTGATCATTACACTGCTCTCCTGAACCCTTTTTTCTTATTTATTTACATCCGGTACTCCGGCGACTGGAGTTACGAGATTCTGCTCCCTTGTTGCTGAGGTTATGGCTCTTTTTCTTGTCTCGTTCCGGGGCAAACAGCAAACAAGTACAATCGAACGTAACGAGATTCTTCTAATTGTTGTCATGGTTTAGAAAACGCCAAGAATTGTCACTTGACGATAAAAATCATTGAATTAATAACACGACCGTCGCATACGCAAGAAATATTCGTCCTTGATGGCTGCTACCTTAATAGGCAAAGAAAATCATCGTCCATGCTCCATCGCTTTATTTCGACTAATATCCAGAGATAACTATGCCATTCAATGGAAAATACGCGCTCGAAGCTTTATTGATGCTTCCGCCAGAGATCGCGCTCGCGCCGTCAATCAGAGCTCTCTGTTGCAAGGATCAGATGGAATGGAACGATCGTAATCCTCGTACAGAGGACTCGTAATTGTTATTTCGATCTTGGCGTCTTGACGCACATACGGGGATGAGTACGATCGTAAAGAATTTATAAGGACGTCGCCACGTTCCCAACTTAATTATTATTAGCGATGAGACGTTAGAAGCTTGAAACTTCAATGAAGGGTTCTCAGGAAACGAGAGAAAAGAGATATAAACCCAAAGAGTTTATGCCCCTTCTCTCTCTCTCTCTCTTCCAATCTTTCCTTTTCGCGATGCTTCGTCGAGGGCCGGTTCGTTTTTACGATCTTACATGCGTTATGTGTTGCGTAGTTACACAAACACATCGAGAGAACGTCCAACGTTTCTGAAAGCAGCGACAAACGCTCGCGGTAGCAGTGCAAAATCCTCGTTAGCAATATACACACATATATGAACCTTCCGTCGTTCACGTCTCGCCAACTTTACAACCTGCGGCTCGGATCTTGGCCATGCGTGTGCGTTTAATTGTGTACATTCGTGTTCCAGAAGTTCGATGCCTTTACGCGCTTTACTAGTGCCCCTGATTATTTCGCTTCGTTTGTGTCATTGACTTTGTAAACGATCAAAACAAACATTACGATCACGTTTCCTCGCGGTAAAGCTTTTTTTTTTGTTTCGACCAACGCTCTGCTTATTAACCCGTCGTGGTCACTGGGGGTCAAAATGACCCCAAGCGCAACTTTGAGCTAGAATTACTGCAAGTTATTAGCGCATTTGCTTCTTCGCTGATTGTTTTTTGCCATTTTGAAATTTGGATAAAAAATTTTTCCCCCGTTATTATTTTCAGAAGGGTTCAAACTAATGTACTGAATTTTTATGTGTCGTTCGGAAGGATACTGGCAACGTGGTAAGCGTTTAAACATTGCTGGGGTCATTTTGACCCCGTGGGACCAGCGCGCTAGTTCTAGAACGTGTGACCACGGAGGGTTCAAAAGGGAGAGATCGAGCATAAAGTTGTCGGGGTCAGCGGGCAGCTCCACAAATGCGATTCGGAATAGCATCAGGTTTCTGTGATTTTTGACAGATTCACTAGAATTGTCACACTACTTTAAAAAAGTCCCTGATACATATCTCGAGAAGAAGGTTAAATGCTGATACAGAGATAGGAGAGGATAGGATCGCGTGCCGTTGAGCGTTTAGCGCGATTGGTGCCGCAGCCAGAGCTCAGAGTCTCTGCTGCCGCGCCTTTCATCTTGTTCTCTCTTTTGAGCCTCTCTCATTCCTCGACTCGTACACGTTAGCACGGCTCCAGTAACGTCTCATCCGAGACTTAATATATCCACGAGAGATCTATACAGTCCAGCTTGACAGAAAGCGGTGATAGAGGCAAAACACCGAGTCACGCGAACCATTTTCATCAAACCTCACTCGTAACACGATCGAGAAGATAGTTTTGCACCTTGAAGAAAGACGGAGAGAGAAAGAGAGAGAGCGATACTTTGACATTGTGCGAACTCAATTCCTCGGGTTGAACAGACGCGGCATGATATTTTCATTATTTCGATTCTCGTGCAGCATTTCACTGCCGAAGGCAACACGGAGAATAGAGCAATTTTGAATCGTGTCAAGGGCCCTCAAGTCAGGATTGCATTATATGTTTCAAGTGTTCTTCTCGACCGCCTGAATATATCGTGAAATCCCTTGCAACTAATCAGAGTTTGCGGGTTTCGTCGGGAAGAAAATAAATTGAGATCGCGACATCACAGTAAAATCCTAGTTAATCGCTCGCTGCTGAGCTTCGCAAAGAACGTTTGCGGTTGTCCAAGAGATGGATCAGAAGTTGAAGCTCGAAAAAAAAAAAAAAAAAAAA
>JBAJMU010000003.1:5269829-5331301 GCA_037952995.1 Hyposoter didymator | reverse complement strand
AAAAAAAAAACAAAAAAACAAAAATGGAAATATACGAAGCAAGCAGATCAAAGAGCTTCTCCATCAGAATTTTAATGAAAGAAGATGTATAGTGGCAATGACAAAAAGCACAAACCGTAAAGGCGGCGCTCGCCTATTACATGTTCGAGCGCGGAATTGAGCAAAGAGAAAAGTGCCGCACTTCCGGTTCACATTTGTTACATAGTCGAAGACGTGATTTTGAGAAAGCTGCCAAGCGTGGTCACACTATTTACAAGCGAATCACACAGAGGGAGAAACAGAAAGAGCGAGAGAGAAATACACACGAAAAAGAAGATACGTATTCATTGCAATGGCACGAAGCAACTATCAACCCCATCCGCGTGAGAGCAGAAGGAAATTTTAACGAGCGGACAACATCCTGCGGCGTTCAAGCCATCGAGAACTTGGCCGACAAACGATCGCGGTCGTACGTCCCTTGAATTTTAATCACTTGATTGCTTCATTTAATAAGAAACATTGAAAGGGATGCGGCGGTCTCATCCTCCGGGTTTCGGCGATTAATAATCCATTTTATATACCGCGGGAGAGAGAGATCGAATCGCGCGTTTATCACGATCCAACTTCTCAATCTCTCGATCACGTATCATTCGATCCAATATACGTCCACGTGGCCTTCACATTCGTTATTTCTTTCTCGCAAATTCGTCCGCCGTAATACATCGTCGCAATTTCGACGTACGACTGCGATACCAATCTTGACAAATAATCCCAACATTTTTCATCCAATTTACATTCTCAGACCTCCTTAATACGAAGAATATTGCAATTTAAAGTCGCATCTTCGTTCATCGAGTTTTTCATTGATTCAATTTGAAACAACGCAAACGTTACTAATGCGTTCAAATTTTTCACGATCCACGATTTCCTCAGCGATCTCCAGAATAATTTAAGCCACTCGTTTTTTTTTTCCAAAAAATCTGCAATTTCCGAATCGCCTGCCATTATGTTTGGGACAGGAGTCCCAAAACGACTCGAAGCTGCCAGAGGAATTTAACGATGACGCAGTAGCGCTCTGATCGAGAAAACTTGCCGGGACGTTGAGTTTAAAATTATAATTATGCAGCTAAAGAAAATGTGCAAATAGAACGAGCTCGTGAATTTTCACATCGAACTGTTACCACCAATTTCGTACGCAGTCAAACTAATTGGAAGTTTGCGCTTTATTACAAGCAGTTGCTACGAACTACGAACGATCACAGGTGTAATTTCCATCGCGATTGTGAATTTCTTCATCCGAAGAATGAACAAGTGCACGTGTGGATTGGTGGAAAATGAAAAACTCGGTCGAACTAATTTTCGTTCGTGAGAATTTCCTTCGCGATAAGGACGTTTGACCTTCGCTCGTAATAATTCAGATAAGCTGGGAGAGGATGAAAAGTATAAAATAATAAAATGTTGACATACCTGCTGAAAGGTGGCCGTAACTTCCGCTGGCGCTGCTGCTGCGCGATCCATTAACAATGGAGGCAAGGCTATTGGGGCTGAAGCGTATCATGCTGTCGATGTCGAAACGATCAGAGTACGGTGAACTGCTGAGTGCTCTTTTTCTGCTGGCTCTTATAGCCGAAGCTCTTGGACTCCCGAGCCTCGAAGAAGCTGCAAAACAAAAGCAAAAAACGTTTACGATTTGAACGAAAAACGAAGCATCGACTTGTGTCTCCGCTCAACACGTTCCTCCTCGTTAAAAGAGCACATAAACATTGATTTCCCAATCAAGTTCTGAGGTCAAATTGGTGCTGAGTATTTTTTCTCGGTAATTACATTAACGAGCTTCGAAGAGTTCCAACGGGCTTTCCGCAGAGAGTGTAATTAGGCTGCTGTTGTAGGTGTTTGTAACTTTGTTCAAGTTAAAATACACAATACGCGCGATGGTTAGACATAAACGTTGCAGCATTTTATTAACGCGTGCATCTCTAAATAGCACACATTAAAAGTAGTTATTACTTGACGAATGCCCAAGACCGCCAGGATCGCGGAAGAGCTTCGAGTTATGAAGAAGGAGCCGGAGAAATAAAAGGCGAAGAAGCAGAAGAGGGTAAGATAACTCCGGCTTTGTGGCGTGGGCATTTTAGCAGCGATTTGCCTTGCGACCGCAGGCAAAGTGCGCAATACCACTATCCACTTTCTTAAGCCAATGAGGGAGGAGAGGATGAGAAAGAAGAAGAGCAAGTACACATAAGGCTGGAAAGTAAGCAGGTTGAGAAGGCGGTTACGGAATAAAGAGGTTCCTTCAACCACCATTGCTCTTGTGGCTGACGATGACGACGACGACGATGATGTCGATAAAGAGCCAGCGAGTTCTGAAAGGTAACATTGTATTGGTGATGCGTGATCGCGTTTTCGAATTACCAGCTTGACCACGAGAAAGAGCGCAACTCGATATGGAGACGAAACTCCCTGCCAAGTTAAGAGAGGAAGGGTAACAACGACGAGAACGAACCGAAGCCTCCAGCGCAAGGGAAGAAAGATGACGAGAGCAACGTAGAAAGAGATATGCGCTTCCTCTTTGGTTTCCACTCGGTTTACCACGTGGCCTCGGGCCGCTTGTGCACACTTTGCAGGTGTATTGTATTACGAGCGACCCATATTTCCAACATCGGCAAACACTCTTGGTCGCTCTCGGCCTATTTCGCTCGCAATTCATCATCCAAATCTACCACCGCTTTTCGCTCTTTTCTCCCATCCGCAAAAAGCAAACGTTTGCACGGACGCAGGCGACTTTTTTTGTGGAAAATTATCGTAAAAGCCACGTTTAAAAAAAGGCGTTTCAATGGTCGTTCGATACAACAAATCAAACGCAAGACGACCTTTGCTTTTTACACTTTTTCTTACCGATGAATATACATGCAGAAGTTTGTGATCCTGTTGAATACTCCGAGACCCCGAGACAAAGTATATACGTCGCTAATGTCGTCGGTTGTGAATATATTTATATATCGAAACGCATGCACGCTTCTTGAACAACTTCGATACCTCGCGCCCGAGACTAACATGGGATTGAGACATGTAAATTGGTGCAATCTAGGGACGACGATCGGTGCAGTGTGCACCTCGTTGATACTTCGAACTCATGACCATATCGAACTACCGGTTGTCCCAAAAGACGCGCTGCAGCTACATTTTCAATTCACCGGGCAAAACTTTGTTTTCTCCAGCATTTTTAACAGATCTAGCGGGACGAGACGCTGCGAAGATGTCGAACCAGAGAGTATACGAAATGATGAAATCTGAGTCTGAAAATAAAACCCTCGCTAGAATTCGTTGAATGAGCTCAAAGGGCCTTGATCGAAAGACTCCCGAAATAGAGTTGCCTTTTTTATGCGTGAACCGTAAGTAATGGGCAGCAGGCTTGTTTCACCGAAATAGCGAAGATTCATCGGGAACAAGACCGGAAAGGTATTTCGAAGGAAAATGGTGGTCAAGCGGTGTAAGAGCGCGATCAGATAAGTGTGAAGATGCAAAGTGTAGCTCGGACGAGGATACAGAGAATAAAAGGTGAGGGAGCCTGTAGGAGGAACGCGAGTTGGAGGTGTTAATGAGGTCGTGTCGCTCGGAGTCGATTCAATTATGCGCGCACGGTGCTGGGCTAACGAGGGCCTCCGGGTTTACCCTTTCGGTCGTCTTTAGCCTCTCACGGATCCCTTTAACCGGCTTCGCAACACGGAGAAACCCATGCAGATTGAGCGACCGAGAGAGAAGCGGCAAGACCGAGTGAGACAAATAAAGAAAAAAATAAAGAGTCTCTTCTACCTGCCGCGAGAATTTTCTGCTATGGTGTTTGTTGCCTCCCTCTAATACGATCGCGTCCCACGATTTCGAGTCGTTCTCGTCGTCGCGCGCGTTGTCGTCGATGTTGTTATTCGCGCAGCAAAACGACCGCTGACTATTGCTGCACCCACAGTCGGATGCCACATTAGCCTATCTAGATCCGGAGATATCGACTATACCGACGAGACCCGAGTCCGGATTTCGAGACTGCCCGCGATATACATAAAACCCGTTTAATACCAAATTCTACGTTAAACAACTCGAATTTTCATTTTCACCCTTTTTTCAGTTAAACAACTTTTCAAATCCATGCCCATGTGTGTCTGTACCAAGTTCTAGAGTTTCCAATTTTATTTCCAGCGAGAAGAATCACTGAACAAGATTTTGTCAGGCGTAAAAAAAATTTGCGCAAAAGACTGAACACCAATTTGCCCGAGGAGATGAGTTTGCCTCCTTCGAAAAAGATTTCACGAATTTTAGTAGATCGTAGACGAAAAAAAATGGGGCAATGGGACGGAGGGAAAGAAAAAGCGAGAGATAGAGAGAGAGAGAGGGAGAGAAAGAGAGAGAGGACACGGCACGAGGATAAAAGGAGGCTGCGACAGAGTCTCCGGTTACGGAAGCGTCTGGGAATTTTTCTGGTCCACTGGTCGGTTTCTCCGAACGATCGAGATGACACGAACGTGGTGGATGGAAACAAGGGGATAAAAAATTATTCGAATACCGACGGGATGATTAGTGCGACGTTCTAATTAATTGTATGAGAAAAATTGGGAGCAGCATTTAGATGAGACTGACTACGCACGTTCATCTTGACTTACCATCGATCGAGAAAGGGAACTCTGAAGAGGCGAGCGTACTTGCTGGACCGGCCGCGTGCAGGAGGTACTCCGGCCCCAGGCCACCCAGTCCTGCATGAAAAAAACAAATTCATGTTTTACTTCAATTTCCCTTACAACGAAAATTACACTTCGAAGTACTTGACAATTTTTTTGCAATGACAACCAAAAAAACGTAAAAAAACAAAATAATCCACGTAATCGATTCACTCGAAAGTAGAAAATTTATTGACAGTAAATATGAGGATTTAAAAAATCGAAATCGAAAAATCGAAATTATTCAATCGCACTCATCCATTTATGAGTTTGCTCATTCTGCGATGTTTCAGGGCGAGGATTCGATGATCTAATAATACTTTTATGGTTGGAAGCATTCAGTCGAGCAGGTTGAATGGACGTACCGTGTAATGAAGCGTTGGGACTGTGCGTAGAGGCCTGGAGCTGGTGATAAAGGTGGTCCATGTAGTTGAGCCGATAGGCTGGATGAAGCGGCGTATGCTCCGATAGGGGATGACTTCTTCGGAAGAAATCACTTCCGGAAGTCCCGTTGCCACCGCTGCCAGGCGCACCAGGCCCACCGCCTGGTTCTCCTCCGCCACTTCCAGCTCCACAACCGACTGTATTCGTACCCGCAGTACTGCCGATCGCCGTCGAGCCGCCTGACAATCTGTAATCAATTAATTAACAAAGCCATTTATTTTTATTATTTCTCGTGACCACTGATAGAAATTCATTTACGAACTAGCCTGCCATAGCTAGTTGGCGCTGAACGGTACAGCTAGCTTACTATGAAAAATTAATTTTTTTTTTCCAAAATGTTTAAATTTGGATTTTACGAAATTCGCTACAAATTTTTTTTTTCCAAACCGGCACTCTACCTCTCATTATGTTTGTTTTCGAATTATCATTGAATTGCCAATTAGCAATTATCGACTTGTTATCAAATTTCAGTTGCTTGCGAACTTTGAAAGCGGGACACATGACGAAGAATGAGATTTTTGGGTTCGGGTTCCAAAAAATTATCGGAATGCACTACAGCCTGAATCTATTCTGATTCGTGAGCTTCATTCCTGTAAAAGATTTATCAATATTGCTTCAGCGGTTTTTGCGTGAAAAGAGCACAAACACAATTTTGCAGTAGATTCCCATAAAGATTCGTACATTCTTCTTAAATCGCTTTCGCCTAATGGAACGAGGATACACTCAGAAGTTCCGAAACATGCAAGTGAAAAAAAATCGTTTCCCCTTTCCTTATGGTCATTCGTCGTAGACTGAAACGTGCTCAGTTGCGTACGTAAGTAAAAATGGACAGGGTGTGAAAATCGTGAGTCGGCGTGAATTTCGGCGTTTAGGGTCCGGAAATTCACGCTGCGTTTAAATTCCTTTAAAGGGACGTCGCAACGTTCGTGAGGATCTCTGATTCCCATGACACGTTTCCATGTTAAAATTCGTGGTGTTGGAAATATTTGAAAAATGGTTGGCGGCATAGAAAGTCGAAGATTTCATTCCGGAGTGTGTACATTTATAAACTGAAAATTGAAGAAAAAAGTAACATTTTTTTCAGATTCGCTGGACGAAAACGTAGCGCGATGTTGAAAATAAATCCCAAGATTGAAGCTCGAATGTGCAGCAAAGAAAACAACTATCTCGTTCTTTTAAAAAACGGCCCTGCTGTTCCTCGGAACGATCATAATCGCGAGCGCCGGAAAAAAACGTCGAATGCTTCTCGTTGTCAAAATGCGTGGATGGAAAAAACGTTTCCGAACTAGGGGCCAAAATGGTGGCCAGAACGAAGAGCAGGGATAAGCGTGAAAGACCAAAGGGCCGCAAAGTGGAGACGTTCATTTGAGGGATGACGATTCGTTACGCGCGAAACACTTGCAAATAGCGCGTGTCGAGCAAGAGACCAAATCTTCAAAGATAATAACGAGGAGAACACCGAGAGCTGTGTCCCGTCTTCGTTGACTCGAAATTTTCGCCGGAGTATTGACACACATACACACATGTACCAACGTCGGTTTGCAGACAAGATTCGACAGAAAAAAAAGAAGGAAAAAGACTCGCAAAAACTGCTTCCGTGTTTTTCGAGTCACGCTGGCGCTTAAGACTTCGAGCTGGGGTTTTTATTTTGGTCACGTGTAAAGAAGAGCATCTCTGCATATATAAAGAAACGAAATCCGAAAAATTCAAACACTTTCTCGCATGCAGAATTGAAAAAAAATTAAATTATTCTTTGAAATCATTGAAAAATCTTACAAATTCATTTCCTCCTTTTTCCACCGTAGCAAATCTCATGAGAAATGTCTCGTGTGTACAGAAGTTCGTAAAAGGTACCAAAGGATGGATTACCGTGTTTGGGAGCAAACATCTAATATCCTACATAGTGTACCGTTTACCCAGAAAAAAAAAGGCAGGAAGAGCGAGAGAGACAGAGAGAGAAAGCGTGAGAGCAAGAGAAATATCTTGCCACTCTGTATAAATATTGGCCAGTTTACTTTGCCCAGGAGTTTGCTGAGCAAAGACAACGGCTCGCGGCTGCTTATCCCGTTGGTTTTTTTCTATTCAATTCACACAAGTGCGAAGATATGTTTGACTTTACTCAGAGTCCACAAATCTCGATTAGCCACTTTGCCACCGGAGAAAGCCGCGGAGTTGTTTCGTCAAAAAGCCGCGTGTAATAAAATCATGTTTGGGATAATCAAGTTTCGAGCATTTCGGTGATTCAATTATTTGGCCAAGCGGACTGAGACACACAGAAAAGATTTTTCTGCATAAAAACGTCTCGTGCGTCACTTTTAATATCCTTGGATCACATTTGACGGAAAGCTCAAAACGATATCGTTTCCTGGGTGAATACGAGATCAACAAGCGTGGCTTACGATCTTTCGACTCTAAGAAACTCCGAGAAACAGAGAATTTACCAAAACGCGCAACCGAAATCTCAATCTTTAGATTTCTCCGGATTGGCTGAACGGATTCCCTCCAACCAAAGATCCTTCGAAAGATAAAAAATCGTAGAGAATTCAAATTTAATATGAGATTTTTCCGTCAACCCGTTTTCCCGTTGAAACGGTTTGAAGTTCGCGTGACGTCATGAAACGCCTACTTTGTGCACGAGCTCGCGCTGCGCTTTTTTTTTTAAATAGTTGGCGTCGAGCCGCTGTCGCGCCATTTGATAATGCGATAATATTTAAAATATCGAAGGGAACTATGAAAATGCTGTTGGTACGCGAACATCACAAGGTTCTCGTAATTATATATACTATGTGGAAGAATCAAGCTGGTCGTTATAACGCACACCCGTCACCACAGTATCTCGCTCCTCCTTCCTTAGTCTATAACTCGCTCCGGACTTTGTGTTTGTTTTACTTTGCCGCGTTTTTTTTCTTCCTCGTTTCGCAGCCGAGCAGAGACCGCGCCGATTCTATTTCGAATCCTGCTGAGTGCCAGATGACTCGATGCTGCTATATGTTGACACTGTATGTACATATAGAAAAGTATATATATAGATGGCGAAAGGTTGAAAGGGCGTAACTCAAATGGCTCGAGCGTGCAAATAGTGCAAAAAAAATTGGAACCCTCTGAATTTTCGAAATTTACATGAAAATGTATTCGTGTTTTTCGTCATCGCTGCTCTGTATGATTCTCTGTAGCGAGTACGACACCGTGTCAGCATGCGCATTTTAGCGCTCATTCCTTATTTCGGTCCCTCCAATGTACTTTTTCGCGTTTTCCATTCGGTTTGTGTCTCGTCTCGGTATGAAAAGTTGGAACATGAAAAAATCTGAATGTCATCAACGCGATAAAACGAAAATGTTTCATTTTCTGTGATCACCACGGGACGTTAAGAAATTGATTGTTTCAAACGAGGTTCCGGTGCGTCGCATCGCGAGCCAAATTCACGATCGTTGCAGCCTCAAAGAGTCAATGAGAACGGGATGTAAAGATGCGACTCGATTTGGCTGCAGGCGTCTGCACTGGCAGATAAAACTCGAGTCGTTAACTCCACACGCCGGAAATTGTAGCTCTATCTTTATACAGTTGCCTTCTTCCTCGGTGTCTGTTGCCTTATGTTCGTCTTTTGCTTTGTGACGCAATGAAACGGTATCGCGATTCTTCGCCCGCGATGGGTAACTGAAGCGCGATTGTTTCCTAAAAATGAATTCACCAAAGTAGACGATGGAAAAATCATTTTTTTCCAACCAATTTATAAATTATTAGTCGCATCTAGTTGGCGCTTACAGCTGGCTTAATATGAAATGTTCAAATTTTTTTTTCAATATCTTCAAACTTTGATTTTACGCAAATGGCTATAACTTTTTTTTTCACAAACTGACACTCCACCTACCGCTCATTATCTTAGTTTTCGCATTATTTTTGAGTCGGCAAGTAGCGATTTTTGATTTATCATCATTTTTTTAGTTGCTTCGGAACTTAGAAAGTGGAAAATATGACAAAAAATGTGGATTTTTGGTTCGGGTTAAAAAAAAAAAACAAAAAATTATCGGATGCAATACAGTCTAAAATCTATTCTGATTCATGCGTTTCGTTCCTATGAAAGATTCATCAGAATTGTTTCGGTGATTTTTGCGTGAAAGGGCACAAATTGACCAAATGAATAAATAGTATGCAGAGTAGAAAAATCGTCGTAAGAAATTCGTAGGCGACACATAAAATACGGGGAATAAGTGCCACCAATTTGGGAGATCGTCGATTAATCAAACTTAATAATTCGGTCCTACAAGACGTTTTTTTCTAGCCATTTTTTTTGGCAAGATGTTCTCCGGAGATGGACTGTGCTAGGGTGTAGCTCGCGTCAACGTGGCGACCGTGATAATTAGACGACGGGCACAGGGCAGTCCCGCCTCTTGAACATCTGTCGGACGTCTATGCGTCTGGCTAGCATACACGCGAAAAGAGAAAGATATATTCTCGTAAAGATTTATATATATGTGTGTGCATGTGAGTGTGCGCGTGTGTGTGTGTGAAAAGGTCTTACGATGAGCCCAGACTTCTTTCCAGACAACGTGCGCCAAATGAATAACAAGTATATATGTGGAGAAACAGAGACCGCGTGAGATGACAAGAGAGCGAGCGAGAGAAAGAGAGCCGAAAGTATGAGAGTTGCCAGGCAAAGAAACACAGAAGGGACACTTCATATTCTGCTACTGAATTCTTACCGACATATACGGAGATTCTAAGAGTCCTCATTGAGAAAAAAAAAAATTATTTTTTTCGACCATCCATTCCAGCGCGTATGAATTTTCCATAATCTTTGTAGATATAAATTGCAGTCGACGGAAAATCTATTGGGATTTAAGAATCGTTTACCGCATATTAGCATTTTTTGAGCTTAAATGGACTAATTTTTTGGTCGCGATCGGTTAATCATTCGGCAGACGCAGTCGATTGGATTTTTCAACGCTCTTACAATACTTTCTTGGTGGCTTGGAGGAAGCGTGTGGAGAAAGAAACGAGGCACGAATCACAGCGAAAGCGTTTCCGGAAGAAGCGAGCGACGAGAGCTCGCGAGAAGAAGGCGCTGGCGACGCGTGCATGCTCGTCACTTACGTCATTCAAAATCACTTGACATTTCCGGCCTTGTGTCACGCGCATCATATTCGGCAGAAAATGTCGACTGTACTGACTCTTTACATCCGGAAGATATCGATCTATGATATTACATCAAGCACGATCGTCCAGCTCCCGATAAGGCCGACGAGCAATTAGACTCCAATGCCCGCATCTCACGAATAATTCATTGTTTTTAATATTGAAATATATTTTATTTAGCTTGCAGAATTTTCTCTTGAGAATAATGCGAACTTGCAGTTCTCTAGGCGGCGTGCGCGAAAACGAAAACGTGCGGGAATGCATTGCGTACACAATATTTCACGGGCGACCAAATGAGGCCAATTTAGAAGCGAAGAGCGTTGGATCGTTGATTAAATCGAAATGTCAAGTGGCTCGCTATTGTGTGTCAATGACGACGACGATGCAGGCGAGTTTATCGATTTTCACCGCGAGAGGATCGCGGTCGCCAAGCTTCCCATGAGTTTTTCGTAAAAATAATTTTTTCGCCTTATCTCGCCATTATTCGATTTGAGCCTCATCCTTAAAGTAATTTCTCGTAGATTATATGAGCCCCGCGCGTCCGAAAGACTCGGTCAAACCCGCGGTCGCGCGCGGGCGTGTTGGCTCGCGCTTTTATTTATAGGCGATTCGCACGCCAGTGCGCTTGTTTGCGATCCTCCGCGGAAGAGCTCCGAGCACATTCATATGCCGGACAATTAGGCGCCGAAGCGCAAAACACGCGCCAAACTCTTCTCGAGCTACGAAGCACAACCTATTCGGGCGAGCTTTAACGAGCCTCATCACTGATTCTCCTTTTGTTATTCCTCGACTCCAACTACATAATTGCCGTCTAATATAAATGTGCAGCCTTCCAACATCGTAACAGATATACTGGGTCTTTGGAGCAAATGCAATCCACGAGCCTGATTAATGTGACAAAATTTCATTATCACGTGATTCGACACATTGTCTCAATAATGCTTTTCAAAAAAACTACGTTTTCCTCGATTTATCCGAATCAGAGTTTTGTCGATTCGGATAAGAAATACATGGAATTGCATAGATCGTTCTTCAGGGTGTGGATTTAATTTTACGAATTTAGAAAGTCGAATCCCTATAATTGCCACATGTATTACTACGAAATTGTGTTTGTACCCTTTTCACGCAAAAAGCACAGAACCAATTTTGATGAATCGCTCACAGTAATGAAGTGCCTGCTGAATCAAAAGATATTCTAGGCTGTATTGCATTCCCATAATTTTTTTTTTTTTGGGAACGAGAACCAAAAAATCACATTTTTCGTCATATTTTTCACTTTCAAAGTTCACAAGCGACTAAAAAATGATAATAAATGAAAAATCGCTAAAATTGACAATTGAGAGATGATTCGAAAACGAAGATAATGAGCGGTAGCTATGGAGTGTCAGTTCGTAAAAAAAAAAAAGTTGTAGCGATTTCCGTAAACCAAAGTTTCAAGATTTTGAAAAAAATGTCATCTTTTCATATTAAGCGAGCTGTACCCTTAAGCGCCAATTGGGTGTGCTGCAGGACGAAGCCCGCAGGCACGGCTAGTAAATAAATAATGAACGAAAAGTAATAACGAAGCATGGAATAATAATGATAAACGAAGGGAAATGTTGGAGCGAAACGAAATTGAATTGAGCTGCTGCCGAATTGCTTGGGTATTTTGTAGGGGCTCAATCTACCGTTGGACCACCATCACACACCGCGGTCGAGGCTGCCAAATTTGGTGAGTAAAAGTACGGTAGAGGGATCACGAAGCGAGGCTCGCGAAAGAGCAGATGAGAGGATGCTTCATTCTCTTCTACGTCTATCTCCCTTTCTCCCGAGAGTGGAGCGAGTCTCTCGCGGCACAATCTCACGGCCAATCTTGCCTTCGTCTTCCACCATTTTAATGTCTTCATCACGTCTGCGGTTTCTTTCATGGTGGGCGTCGGTGGCGGCATTGGCGAATACGAGAGAAATAGGATAAGTAGTCGCTACTTGGAATAACGCGAAGATCGCCAAGAGTTGTGCAATTTATATTTATATGCATGCGCGTAGAAATTTTCCGGTTTATTGATTATTTTCAAAAATTCGCGGGGAAATAAATGAGTTTCGACACTACGAAGGTCAGCTGTTGCGGTTATGAAAGAGACATAACTTGGGAGTACCGTGTCTTTTGTATAATCACGCGATTCATGTTCCTCTTCACAACCATGCAATGTTGATAAACACCGAGATAATAAGCTGTCTGGTAAATCGAAGGAGAGTCGCGTTCATTGAAGCGTCTTGAATAACTTTCTCTAATCGCCGGAAGTGTCGGATGCACCGTGTCCCAGACGAAGCCTGTTAAGTATATATGCTGAATAAAATACATAACAGCGATAGGGACGTTGCGCAATCGGTGTACCGAATATAGGGCGAACGGTATCATTCGTTGGACACGAAACTCAAGCCTCGAGAGTATGAAAAGTCTTGAGGATGATTCCATTAAGTATGTTGAGTCCAAAATCGTAAATGATAAGAAAATTCAGAAAAGTTGCTGTTTTCGTATAAAGTATATTTAAGATATGGTGTAAAAATTTCACGATCATTACGCAGCTCGTTATTGAACATTAATAAATTAAATTTATACTCAAATGTCGTAGTCTTATGGAAACTGGTGTAACTTTGCGATAAGCTTCGTTTTTCTACAATGTACTGAAAGCAACGGAAACAAAATGAAGTCTATTGATGAGTATTTTCTCTATTTATCTAAATAAATTTTCTTAACAGGACGTTAATTTTTTAATGCCGGTCTTCTTAATCATCGTGCAGTTTTCACATGATCTCTTGAATACTTCATACAAAAACACACAACATTGTCAGAATTGGTTGATGATTTTTTATTTGAATCCTTGAGATGGTTCATGATGATAGAATTCTTCAAATGTAAGAAGAGTAAGAAACTATTAATCGAACAATTAACAAGTTTCATGGGTATTCAACATCTTCAATCCGTCGAAATTTTGAATCGTTGCAAGAACCAGGAGAAACGAGAATTTGGTAGAAAATTGAGCGATCGTTTGTTTCAAAGGGAATTTTATTCCTGCCACGACTTTCCACACTTATCGTGAAAATCTCGTTGAATTCCAAGAGGCCGTCAGAAAGAAAAGCGTGATTGAAAATTCGTGGTGGAAGGGTATTAAGTGTGCTCCACGCGGAGAGAAAAGGTTGGAGAGGGGATCGAACGAGCGTGAGTGCGTGAACAGGATATTCGAGTGAGCGATCCATCGATGGAGCGCTACTGGCGTAAAACGATTTCGAGTAGATCGATATGCGCGGCGATGTGCATGGGCTGAAGCGGAGGCCGGGAAGGGATAAGTCCTCGAGGATCGACTCTCTCTCTCTCTCTCTCTCTCTCTCTCTCTCTCTCTTGCTCTTTCCCTCGCCACGGGGCAGGATGTGTTGCCTTGCCCGACAGGGTTCTCCCGTTAATGAAGTAATTCGTGCGCAAATATGTACTCGCTTGTACCGGGTGAATTATTCATTTGGACTGTGCGATGGCCGCAACTCTGAGGCTCATCGTGGCGAGCGTGCGAGCGAGCTCAATTGAGAAACACGCCGCGCTTACCTCGCTCATCAAGTTCCCTCTGTATCTCTTCGACTCTCTCATACTCCCCCTCGCTCCCGCCACCCTTCGACCCTTCCTTCCCTCATCGAGCTCTCACTACATACGTAACACAAACCGGCTTGTTTTCCACTAGATTCAAAGTGGAACGATCTTTGAATTTTTAAAACCTCATCAACGGCTGTCTCCGCTTACCGTCGCGGATTCTCCATGGGAAATGACGCTTGTATTTTCAAAAGCTCATAGGTCAAGTACAATTCGTATATTCAAAGATATTCTTCCATGTTTCCCGACCACCTTTGAAAGCTCCTACACGAGGATTTTTTTTTTAAATTAATTTGCATTTCATTTTTGGAAATTTATATAATAATAATTTATATAACAAATAATAATGTTGAGCACTTTTCAAACGGTTGATTCGTCATGTGCGATTTGTTGATTGTGCTTCAGAGGAATTTTTCGATTACCTTTTCCTGACTTTTGAGTGTAAGAATTCCTTTTACACTTCGCTGGAAAGTGTGTTTTCTTTAAACGTCACAATGCCACGTGGAAACGTACCAAGTGAAAGAAATCGGGAGGAACGCATATCAAATGCAAATATTGTTCGGAGCGATTGTGTCAATAAAATCAACATAAATATTGTGGGAAGGTTCAATCGATGAGGTAGGAATGAGATTTTCTAGGCTACGATACATCATGTTCAAAGACCATTGAACGTCTAAAGATGAGACGTTGGAATATCTTTCTTTTTGCTTCATGTTCCCAGCAGCAGGAAGAAAACACTCGAAGATTACGGAGCATCAACACGGAGGGACTCCGGCATGTTTTTTTAGGTCCATGTCAGAACTTTGAAGAATATTTTTCCCACCGCGATGTGTTGAGTCAGGAGGGAGGAAAAGTCTCTTAAATGCGATTGAAAAACACATGTTCTATGATCTGTGCCATAAAAATGCTCGAGAGATTGTCAAAATAGTTATGATTGTGTTTTAGGTTGAAAATTCATCATTTTATTTAGTAGCTGTGCCTTGCCTGCCTGCGGGCGATAAAGAGACAACTAGCTTGGTATGAAAAGTTTAAATTTTCTTTTCAAAATCTTCAAACTTTGATTTTACAAAAATCTTCAAACTTTGATTTTACAAAAATCTTCAAACTTTGATTTTACAAAAATCGCTATAGCTTTTTTTTTTTTGCAAACCGGCAGTGGAATTTGTAATTAGTGATTTTTGATTTATTGTCATTTTTTAGAGCTTGTGAACTTCGAATATGGAAAATATGAAGAAAAATGTACTTCTTTTATTCGGATTCCAAAAAACAAAAAAAAATAACAAAATTAGTTGAGTCATTTTTGCGTGAAAAGAGAAAAAACATTATATTTTGTAGTAGAGCGTTTCGTATTTATAAATATTGTTCGACTTTCAAACAAAATTTGAAATTCCATCATAAGTGTGAAAAATTTCAATTTCTGTCGTTAGTAGTTTGATACGTTGCCCACATGTTTCATTGACGTCGTTCAGCTGTTTATGAGTCAATAACCGTTGAGCATTCGAAATAACACCGAAAGTATCTGAGTAGTGAATGCGACGATGTCTCAGGAACTCAATAAGGATCACAACGACTGGAACCAACTACGTTTCACATTAGGAATAAAGTTATTGGCAGGAAACTCGAGAAAACTCGCTGTTCCTCGCTGTCGAAAGTTTTTGAAAGAGTGTGCGTGAATGATTTTTATTATTTGGGAAACGATTGTTGGTTGTTGCGGCGGATGTATGGCGACGAGTATAGTGTGTCGAATTCGATCGTGGGGAAAGGTGCGATAAATGACTTCGTGGAGAGAATAACTGATCCAAAGAAACGCAACTGCGCCCGTGGGTTAAGAGAAAGAGATTCAAGAGTTGATTGTTTCCGGAAGGAAAACTCGGCTGCGAGGCACGATAAAGAGGAACAAAAGCTCCGGAGAATAGTTAAATATGAAAGGACGAAGAGTCGAGAGGGAAGTGAGAAAGGAATGAGGATGGAAAGACGAGTTTGCAGACGAGGGGCTAGCAACACCTTTTATAACGCGTATACCACGTGTAGATTCAAGTCCTTGGAGCAAAACTATGTATACGTATACGTGGAGGAAGAGAAGCTCGCAGGTAGCGACGAGAAAACAAGAAGAAGAAGAGAAGGAGAAGAGGCCGAGGTAGTGAAGAGCGAATATCGTACGTATAACGCGAGGGGGGAGCGTGACTAATGACTCTATCGACGCGTTTGCATTGGCAAGGCTTTATCCACCTGTCCCATGCACACTTGCTGAAGAAATACCGATATGACTATGTGTAAATAAATGTATTAATAAAAACAGATGCAAAACTCGATAGCCTTACAGATGCACTTTTCGCATAAACTTGCCACAACATTTATAAAGCGTAGCAGATTTTCTATCGAGAAATAATCGCTAAATTTTAATCGACTGCGAAAAATCATGTTTCCTTCGTTGCTTCGCGCTAACGATTTTACAATTTCGTCTCTCATCGAGTGTCGTGATTTTTTCCAAGTATCCGATTGTCTTCCGAGTAGCGAGTCTCTCGCGGAGACGCGACACCGGACCGGCCGGTGGATACTCGTTGTGAATGCTCGAAAGCGCCAACCGATCGGATCTTTACCGTGAAAACGTCGTACCATCACGAAGGAGTCCATGAGGCAGAGAGATAGAGAAAGACGGAGAAGGGAAAGAAAAATATAACTGGAGACGAAATCGAAGAGCCAGCGAGGAGGACAGGCGATGCATCAATTCCACAGATCCTCCATAAAAATATCAACAGTCACGAACGATCAGCTTGATATTTTTTTAAATTGCAATGAAATAAATTCGCCTCAAAAAATATAAGCAACATTTATTTTCCAGACATTTTGCTCCGAGCCGGCGTTGAGAGGAGAATCCCAAGGCCTTCGAATGTCCAAAGCACGCCCTTATTCTCTCTCGCGCTTACCTTATTCGCTTATTCTCGCTCCAGCTGCGATATTTCGAGCCATCTTTCTCTATCATCCTAGCTAGCAGTTATTGCTTCTTCCTCGTCTTCGCTTTCTTGTTCGCCTTTCTCGTAATTCATCCCGTATAAACTCTAGTGTATAATACCGACTATGCTCCTTCGTCTCATCTCTTCATTCGCAACGAATTCTTCATCTCACTATGTACTCATAGACACGCGTATGTGTGCGCGCGTTTGTATGTGCAGATATTACGCTGTGTGTTTCGTAAGGTGCAGCGTACTGGAACGATCAAGGTTTTAGTAATTCCAGGCTCTTTTGCTTTCAGTTCTTAAGCCCTCTGGTACTATATTTTACCGATGTACAACACGCATATATACATCAATACGTAAGCTTGTATAGCAAAGCTACGTTTTGCCACGCTTTTTAGAAAGAGCGTTTTAACGCGCGCGTGATTGCCTCGTACAATTACCCGCGTTGCCTCGTCTTTGGTCCCCACTTTCCAGCATCATACCCATTATTATACAACCCCCTGGTGCATGCACGGTTCCCTAAGCCGTATATACGAGCGCTTCACATTGTTCGGTAACTGCGACTGAGCTACAAGCGTAGAGCAGCCTTCCTTTTCCTTGCCTCCTGCTGTCGTTCATCCGAGTATTTTCAAAGAATGCAGGAATGTAACGAGACGCAAAAGGATATAAAATAGCCTTTTGTTTTCTTGGTTTTTTCGAGTTTTCTCGAGAGGATCGTGTCGAAAAGGAAAAATACTGTGAGTGTCGAAGTTAATTAGTAGCAGAGATTATATACTTTGATTAGCGTGTAAAATACTGTTCCGAGAGTTTGTGCAAACGGTCCGAAAATTTTTACTTCCACTTTGGGAGTTCAATGCGGGAGAGGAAAATGGTTTCGGAAAATTAATGTAAATATGACAGGAAAAGCATAAAGTACGATTACAACTTTCTGTTTCCGTTGGGCGAGCCTCTTTGCCGAACGGAAATGGCAACTTATTTGTGGCTAATTAACTGCCATATTTTCTTTACGTTTACCACTTAAAAGAACGGAAACTCGATCGATTAAAGTGTTGATCTTGGTATCGCGCGGCTTGTCGATAACAGTTCCTCGTCCATAAATTATACGAGCGCATTTAAATACGAGCTGCTTGATAATGCTCATGCCTCCAGTATGTACAGATATGCAGTAACGAGAGACATCAGGATAGTCAACTTGGTGAATAAAAAACTAAACGAAGGAAAGAGGCTGAGCAGGACTGAGAGGAAGGAGAAAAGTGTGCTGGGGTTGTCGGCAGTGGATACGACTACCACTCCACTGATAGCTTGTTAGTTTAAGCAATTAGCAATTATAAGCGGTCATTACTTAATGCCCCTCGCGTATTATGCAGACCTGGAGCATGCTTGTCCCCGCACTACGCTTTATATACATACAGGGACAGCAAAAAAAACAGCACAGAATTTCTACACAGCGCATATCTGTTGTTATATGCGCGGGTCTGTATAGCATTAAAGCTCGCAAGCAAACAGAGAGGAGAGTCGGGCAGATACGAACTCACGATAACACGCCAAAGTTGTTAAGATTACGTTTTAAAAAAAGGTGGCAAACGTGAGGAGGTTATACACACGAAAAAAAAAGAAGAAGCAACAAGAACGAAGAGAGCTGGAGAAACTAAAATGCAGACTTTACAGCACACACGCGAAACAAAAAAATCTTTCGATTCGATCAAACTGCGAAGCATTATTGTGATTGGTAGCATTATAGACTAAAGACGAATGCTTTTTAAACGTCACTCAAAAGTCACCGCGTAGAGGACGAAAAACAATCCCATTTTTTTTAGCCCAATCAATCAATTTTATGAAATTACGTGACATCCCAAGAAATCCATGGATCGCTGCACACTGGATTGTAAAAAAAACTTTTGTACAAAAAACTCGTGAGTGGGAAACGTGTCGAACGCGAAATGCTTTTCAACACGAGCCATTCGCTGGTTTATTTATGTGTGTGCTGTGTGTGCTCGTGAAAATAGTCCGTGCCCATGAATTTATCTCAGAGAGAGAGGGAGAGAGTGAACAGGATTCATGCAGCCTCTTTTCTCGTTGCCCTCCAACATTGCATCGACGCAATACACCTTTTCATTTCTCTCTATATTTTTGCCTTTTACTCTTCATAAAATATGCAAAGAGAGAGCGAGAGAGGAAAGAGAAAGATCAATGCACCAAAATTCCTCTTCTATGCATTTTGATCAGATTTTTGCATTCATTACACAACACACAAAAATTTCATACGCGATTGCATTCATTTGAGGTGGGAAACCAAACGTGCGAAAAAAAACTCGAAGCTGCAGCTCACGCGATTTTTTATGCATTGGAGGACGTGGATATTTTGTTTGCCGCGATACAGAAACATGTAAACTCAGGGAAACGTGTAATATCGTGTCGCGAACCAGTTTGCAGAGCCATGAGCCGAAGGAAAGAGAGAGTAAGCGAGGGAATAATGACGATGCGACAGAACCATTACTGGCGAAAAATTTCAAGTCCCCCGCAATATATATCACGGTTAATTAATTAATTAACGAAAGCTACGAACGTCTCGGTGGTCCGGGGAGAACTCGATCTCATTTCACTCACATTATCACGTGTACATAAGCACTTGACCGCATATGAGATTTACCCAAAACGTTCTCCATATATTGCCAACTATATAATGTGAAGGACCATGATTATTATAAAAATTCTTGGTTTTCCATAATTAACTAAACTGACGTACAAACCCTTTATTATTCGACAGCACTCGCAGTAATGACTATGCGTCGTATCCGTTATGTCTCTTTATATATAAAACTCTACTATACAAAAATGTGTTTGTATCTTTTTCAAGAAAAAAACCACTGAACTTCCGGTTTTTTTTCGGTAACCCGAACCAAAAAATCATATTTTTCGTCACATTTTCCACTGTCAAAGGTCACAAGCAACTGAAAAATGTTAACAAACGGAAAATCGCTGATTGACAGGTCAAAGATAATTCGGAAACGACGATAATGAGTGGGAGTTGGAAAAAAAAAATTGTAGAGATTTTCGTAAAATCAAAGTTTGAAGATTTTGAAGAAAAACAAAATCGATTTTTCATATTAAGGTAGCTGTACCCTTTAACGCCAACTGAGTGTATGCGGGGCGAAGCCCGCGGCATGGATAGTTTATAATAATAGTAACAAAAGCGTGCATAAGGAATGAAATATTTGGCAAAATGTGATACCGCGCAACGTTATGAACATGTTGAAATAGGATACGCCCGATGGCTTATCAGAATCACGGTATCGTTATAATTCGTGTGATGTTAATACAGTAATCAAATGGACAAACAACTCGTCGAGCTAACGTTACGATTCTCGGTGGGAATTCAAACAAGAAAAAGACCCATAAAGAAAAAAAGAAAATCTCGCAGTTGAGAGGTATATAGGGAGAGGAAGCGAGATGCGGAGAGAGAATATGCGAGAACAACGTACGGAGAGCCCGCAGGCCTTTCTCATGCATACTACGATCCAACACACGCACATGCACGACGACGAACCAACGTGCATTCGAGCAGTGTAGAAGAACGAAGAAAAAAGCTCCAAAAGTATAAGAGCAGTTCACGTGTACGAGAGCGAGGCACGAAATATGCGCATGAGCAAAATACACCGGAGAAAAGGTAGAGAAAAGGTATGGACTGTTTATATACACGGGGTGAGATCGCGAGTCGCGCGCGCGGGAGTTTACCGTGCAGGAGACCCGCTGGCACTGGGCTGCCCGTGTATACGCCCACGTAATCTTGATTGTCGACACACCTCCATACTACCACATAATGCAGTCTCGAAACGACCGCACGCGGATCCATCGACTAGCCAAATTCACACAATATTTCTATACCTGTATACATGTATGAATGTTATCTCTATATGTCTATAAAACTCTTTTACAAAATTGTCTTTGTGCCCTTTTCACGCAAAAACTACTGGACCAATTTTGATGAATCTTTCAGAGGCTCATGAATCAGAATAGCATTTAGGCTGTATTGCTTTTCGATCATTTTTTTTTGGGACCCGAACCAAAAACCACATTTTCGACATTCAAAGTTCACAAGCAAATAAAAAATGATGATAAATCAAGAATCGCTAATTACCGATTCGAAGACAATTCTAAAACGAAGATAATGAATCGTAGCTGGAGTGCCCATTTGCAAAAAAAAAAAGTTATAGCAATTTTCGAAATATCGAAGTTTGAAGATTTTGAAAACAAATTTCAACTTTTCATACTAAACGCAATATTTGTTGCGTTAAATTTATGATATTTCAGCGACGTGTCGTGTGCGAATTATTTTCGAAAACCGGCACGTGGAAGTGGAACGACTTTCTTTTCGTCTTTCTGAAATACTTCACGTCACATTACCGTTCGTTTAAAAATTAATTAATGAATAATCATCAAATAAATTTATCAGTGAATTCCGGAAAATCGCTTGAAAAACTGGTTTGCCGTTAAATATTTTTTCGCGCGGTCGTAAGCTCTTGAAACTTTATTTCTATATTTATTCATTAAGCGGTTTTGTTTTTGTTCTGTGCGATGCCTGTCACACCGACTTTGTCACTGCTGCTCATATTCGCATCTGCACACGTTCGTGTGCGCAACGCATATGTATACTACATTGTATGTTCACCGCGTGGATTATTATATTATTATACGCTTAGCTGTTTTCACCGCACCCGCATCATGGCTCGCCCAACAGATCGACGATCAAAAGGAGTAAATAAACGAGAGTCCGTGTATTTGTTATTTATGGAGCATACGTCGTGAGGCGTTGGAAAGTTGTAAGGAGCTAGTGGAAAATTGAGATTCCGGTGTTTAAAGTCGTTTGGGAAAAATAACGTTGTAGAAAGTCCGATCGCGAATTATCCACCCACACGACGAAACATTTTTTTATTTTGTTATAGTTTCCAAATTCGTGATCGAATGCGAATTGGAACACGAAGCGCCTATCGAGGAATAAAGTTGTCACGAGAGCTGGAAAGGAAAAGAGGAAAAAAACTATGAAATGATGGGAAGCGGGAAACAATCGCAAAAGACGACGAGAAGAATTGAGAGACTGCGGCGAGAGAGAAAAAAAACAGATTGCAAGAGGGAAGCAGAGATAAGTTCGTAAAAGGGTACGCGCATAATAACAATTTCATAAATCGAAGATGCTCCTTATTGAGACCGCGTGCGCGTATCTCTTAATTAACGCGGTGTGCTACTCGATCGCGCAATCGAGTTTCGAGATCTAAAATCAATTTAGATCGGTGAATCACGATAACGACCTCTCGGCCACCCCATTCTCTCTGCCACCCTATACTCTCCTCGACAACAATCATATACACTTGACGACTGCACACACACACACACACCCACACACATGCACACACAAAAGTAAGTGTGTAAATGCAAGAGAGGAGGAGAATCAGTAATAATGTATGTACAAAGGCACGTAGCAGTCCAGTTCGTTCCAGTCGCTCGAATTGAAACTCTTTTCTCTTACGAGCACACCGTATCTAAACTTTCAACTGACTTCTCTCAAAAGTTAAGATAGTACGAGATCGGAGCATTGCATTGATGTAATTACTGGGCTTGCTCGAAATATACTCCGAAATAATTTCGATTCATGAGGAGGATTTCGATTTTATTTATCCGTACTGCTCCGGATTATGGGGAGTGAAAATTCGTCGGAGCAATGAGAGAAAAAGGAGAAAGGGGGATAAGAGTTGGGCGCATATTCGAGTGTGAGCGTGTGGGTGTGCAGGATCTCTTGTGCATACGCGAAACGACACTACGCGCACAAATAATAGCCACGTGTGTAGCTTTTACCAACACGTACGCGAGTCTCGACTGTGGTGAACGCGAGTAACTTAATATTCCGGGCAATAAATAAGTGAACCACGGTTCTCGCTCGCGAGGTCCGCCCTTGAGGAACAAAAAAACGATTGAAAGAGGAAAAAACAAAGTAATACCACCCTGAGGGGATTGTATATCTATAGTGAGCAGAAATGAGAAAGCGACAGAGAAAGAAAAGAGAGGAGAGCATGAGAGACGCCCACGCACGCTGCATCCCCCGACCTCAACGATGCACCCGCGACCCTCGGGCTCTGTTCCACGACCAACTTTAACCTCCCGCATATATTATGTATGGCAATCCGTTCAACACTCGAAAAACCACAACCTCCATTTCTTTCTCTCTCTCTCTCTCGCTCTCTCTTTCTTCCTCGTCTCCTCTGCTTTATTTATTCTTTCGCTGTATTCACAACGCGAGATCGATCGTAATTAAGTTATTAAAGCTCGTACACACGTGTGTGCTGTTACCTCTTGCAGACTTGAACATCATTATTCATTATGAAATGCTAAATTAAGCGCAACTGTATGCATGATTGCGTGAGTGCGATGAAACAATCAAAGAATCAGAACTTGAAATGCATCGAAATTCCCTTATTTCTTGGGCAGATCTCAAGATTTTTATGCAATATTTGGTCAGTACTGTAAAACGATCTTGTTTTAGGATCAAAACCCAAAATCGGTACGAAAGTTTTCATGGTTTTTTAGATTGAACAAAAAATGGATAGAAAAAGTATTTTTCGTTGGACCACAACGTTCTCCAGTGTGGCAAATGGTTCGGTCGCGATACCCGTTGCAGCTTTGGACAGTTCCTCAGTGTTCGAGGATAAATGATGAAAGGATGAAAAAATTTGGTTCTTTTTTTTTTAATGAATACGTGGAAAATGATCGGCCTAATTGAACTTTAATAACAACCTCGGCAACTATTAATAAACGTGTATTACCACGATGAGAAGATTTTTTGAAAACTGAGAATCCGGAGAATACACACAACACACGGATCAGGTGAAAAAAAGAATGAATTTAAACCATAAAAAAGAAAGCTGCTTGATTCACTCATTAACGTTACACCGTTAATTAAGCCTGTTCCATAAAACGTCAAAATGTTGAGTGCGGATGACCTAATCGAGTTTTGTGAAGCTGTAAAAAGATTAGAATAAAAAAAGATAAATGTATATAGTTGGAGAAAGCGTATAGATGATAGGAAGACGAGAAAAACGTATGAACGAATGGAACGCAGAAAAGTAACAAGGCAGAAACCTTCTAGGATGCTGGGATAAGAATACTGGACCAATGAGAAAGAAAGAAAAACAAGAAGAGAAGGATAGAAATAAAAGAAGCATGGAGAGAAAAGGAGAAACGGAACCAAATGGAATGGAAAGGAAAGGATGAGGCACGAGGAATTCCGTGCGTGGGTATATCTCTCGGGCTCTTAGACAACGTGGTCAGGAGGACCGCGTCTCTATCAGCCACCATAAATAATTCCTTGTGCCTGGACCGCTCTCGTCGGCTCTTTTTCTTTCCCTCTCTCTCTCTCTCTCTCTCCCTCCTTTCTCACTCCAGGATGGGCTTCCATACAGCAGTGTTTTTCGGCTACATAGCGTCGAGCCCTCGTGAACACAACGCGAACACACCAACGTGTGCCTCGAAACTTTACCGCGACGACCACGACGACAATGAAACACACCACAGGTTCCATCCGAGCGTATAACACAGAAAAGAGCCAAGGAGCTTTATAAGAGAGCTGCATCGGTCTTTCTGAGACTCAGGACCGGTCGCGGCTACACTTCTCTGCCTCTTTCGTGCATATGCTATATATAATAAGTGTGTCTGTGTGCATTCGTATATACATATTGAATGGTAAAAGTCAAAAGAGCGTATCCCACCTAATTTAACACGTAGAAGGTTTATTTGAAGATGACCTTCTACTACCTTTCAGTACTCAACGTGTGGACACATGTATTATGAATGCATACTCGGGCCATTCCATGCGAAGTCGATATCATTAAGATTTTTAACGAAAAAATCCACTGAATAAGTCTTCGTACGCGTTGATTTATCGTAAATTTCTTTGTACCGCATTTCATCAAAATCAGGATTAATATTTTTCAAGCTTTTGTCGATTTATAGACCAAATTATATGTTTCGTGAGAAGATTTATTTTGGGTTAGAATTTAATTGTCAAAAATCTTCTAATCTCGAGTACTTTTCAACGGTATTATTTTATTTATTTCTCTGATGATCGGGTAACGGATGAAGTTGAATGAAACGTTGAGATGTAAAATGCAGTTAAATCTACGGGAGTAAAAACAGATAAAAACGCCAATCAACACGAAAATCTCGAGTTGGAATGCTTTTATATAAATATAAATAATGTTGGATCGACTGAGCTTGTAGTGCACGGATACACTCACACGTCGTTTGACGCGTCACACTCACTTCCTCGAGGCGCATGCGAGACCCGTGTACCATGCACACCTAGAGGGATCCTTCAGATCGCTCGAACTCGCTTCAGAGATATCGAATTCGGATCCAAAAGAAGAGAAAGAAGAATAAATTCCAAGTCCCTAGAGTGGACTGGGAATATACACATATTTTTTTCTTTTTTTTCTCACGCTCTCTCTCTCTCTCTCTCTCTCTCTCTCTCTCTCTCTCTCTCTCTCTCTCTCTCTCTGTCTCAGTGCATCCAATGCGATGGGGATTAAGTCAATACGTTATCGGACCAAATATTCTGGACGGATTCGAAATTCGTGAGAACGTATTCCGGTCGTGTATGTTTATTTTTTATCGTCTTAAGCAGTTTTTTTTATAAATTCAACGATTACCGTAAATATGAAGATTACTCAATTGTTAAAAACTCTCAGGATTAGTTTGTACCGAGAAGAAGGAAGGAATTTCCAAAGCTCAGAAAATATGTTTCATAGAGTAACAATTTTTTCTGATTGCGTAATAAGTTGATTCGAATGCTTCACTTTTCTTAAGGGTACAGTTAGCTTAATATGAAAAGTTAAAAAATTATTTTCAAAATCTTCAAACTTTGATTTTACCAAAATTGCTATGACTTTTTTTTATTGCAAACTGACATTCCAGATACCGCTGATTATCTTCATTTTCGAATTATCTTTGAATTGGCAATTAGCTATTTTTCTAATGTGACGAAAAATGTGATTTTTTGGTTCCAGTTCACAAAAAAAAAAATTTATCGGAGTGCAGTACTGGCCTGAAACTTATTCTGATCCATGAGCTTCATTCCTGTGGAAGATTCATCAAAATTGGTTCAGTGGTTGTTGCGTGAAAAGGGCACAAACACATAAGCTGTCCGTGACCACAAGAACACGTTCTTTATGGTTTTATCATTTACTTATCACGGCATGGTTGATAATTCTGCACTGCGTAGGCAAGCCACGAAGTAAAAAACTTGGCCTTAGTGTCGCGGCGGTGACGATACGTAAGGACGAATATACCGAGGCATGTAAGCACGCAAGAAGTGCGTCGCTCGTTAGTTGCCACTAATTACGAGCTATAGTTGCCCAGGGCGGTTCGTGTACTCTTTTCTCTGCTCTTTCCCCATCGTCCCATATAATCTCACGCACTCTTCTTCATCTCTCTCTTTTTGTCGACGTTACCTTAGCCTAACAACTCCCGATGCTTTGCCTAATGAGGGAACCGCGAAAAATCTGTTCAGTTTAAAAAAAAAAACAAAAACTCTAGAAAAACATTAAAAATACATAAAGTTAATCAAATTCAGCATTTCAAGCATGTCGGACAAAAATAATCATTTATTTATTTCATGCAAGGACACAACGTGTTGATTTTCGGAAAACAAATTTTTCTTATAAAGTCAGAAAACAACTTTGTTGTAGGAATAAAAAAAAAAGATAACGGTCGCATATTGAAGCGATCTTTAACGACTGCGATAATAGAAGGGATCGCTATGCTTTGGGTGATGAAAACGTGGGGAGGTTGAGAAATTCCAGCAGTAAATGCGGAAACGATTAAGCAAGGTCGAATTACGGCACGTGATTCGATCGTAATTTCGATTAACCCTGCGCACGAGCCTTTCGCCATCGTTAGACTCGTAGCAGTTTGACCTTTGGACCGCGAAGAATAACGACGTTATTTGTAATAAATTGAATATAAAGAATAAAACTACAACAAATTGCTGTAAATTGGCAAAAAAGGGGGGGGAAAACACAGAGAAGAAAATAGAGAGAACGAAAGGGTAGCTCGTGCACCACAAAGCCGGAAGATCCAAATCCCGGAGAGGAAAAGAAAGAGGGCAGGCAATAAAGAGATTTTAATCGTAAGATTGATCCCCATCGATCTTTTTTCTTCTTCATTCCGAGGAGCCACGAGGGGATTCGCGACGCTATACACAAAGAAAAGGGAGGGAGCTGCGCACGAGAGTAAGGTGGAAATATCGGAGATGCTGTTGCTCCTGATCTTGTTCGATCCACACGATTCTCATACGTATATATGTGCATATCGCGAATGAAAGACGCGAGTCGCGGGGGATGCAATGTTAAGTGAAGTAGTGTGGAGGAAGGACAGGGGAGAGATGCACTTCTGTGTGGAAACAAAGTCAACATGCCGGAGGTCTTTATTCGATCGCGGAGGCGAATCACGTTCACGACAGGGATAGACATCGTCTCCCAACAAATATGTATATCTATATGCACATATAAGAATCAACCACGTATTCGTACGTTTATATATGTCCATAGAAGAGAGAGAGAGAGTGAGAGAGACAGAGACAGCAGAGACGATATATATATATTTATACGCGTTAGTCTCTGTATTTGTTCTTTCTCTTCGACGTCTCCCCGATCTCTCATTCGTGGCGAATGAAAGGTACGAGAGAAGAAGACTATGGTCCCCACACTCCGTACAGTCGTCGGACAACACACGCTTTTCGTTCTTCAGGCAACCTGCGGAAGAAGAGAAACGCAGCTCAAATGGAAAAGAGTGAAGAAGATAGAGAAGGAACAAAAACGAAGAGGAAGAAGCCACGAAGAACGATGCTTTTTTACGCGTGTGCGTGACTACCTGAGATTTCTCGACGCGGACGACGTCGTATGGGGATTACCACGTACATGTGGACATGCACAGTACTATTGAAAAACTTTGCTCTCTCTCTCTCTCTGTTTCTCTCTGTTTCTCTCATAGTCCGAAAAATCTCTCTCGGCGTGGCCACCTCAGGTCTAACTAACTAGCGTACACGTTCTCCGATATACCCAGACGTCGCGATCTTCTCTTCTACCATTTATGTTACGGATGCTGTATAGGACGGGATACGAACGAATAAACTACTAATAAGATTTCGACGGTCCTTCATAATCATTCGTCGATGTTAACATTGCATGTGCATCGGTATCGAAATTATCTTATCGTCGAATTTCAAAAATGATTCGGTCCTGGAATTTTAATCGTGGAGTTTCGATCAATCAGATCTTTAGACTAATAAATATTTGCTACTGCCCTTTTATTCCACCACCTGATTGGCGATGGAGGCTACGCAGCTAGCTTAATATAAAAAGTGAACATTTTTTTTCTTCAAAATCTTCAAACTTCGATTGTACGAAAATCGCTGTAACTTTTTTTTCACAGTCTGGCACTCCAGCTATCGCTAATTTTCTTCGTTTTCGAATTATCTTCGAATCAGTAATTAGCGATTTTTGGTTTATTATCATTTTTTAGTCGCTTGTGAACTTTGAAAGTGGAAAATATGACGAAAAATGTGATTTTTTGGTTCGGGTTGCAAAAAAAAATTAATTGTCGGAATGCAATACAGCCAAAAACATATTTTGATTCATAAGCTTCTGTGGAAGATTCATCAAAATTGCTTCGGTTACGTGAAAAAGGCACAAAAACAATTTAGTAGTAGAGATTTTTATAAATAGAGAGAAAATATTTGAAAAACTTAAGGAAGAGGGTATAAATAAAGATAAACGAAAGAGTGTAGCCAAGGAGAAGAGACTATGACGCAGCAAGGAAGGAAAGGAAAGAATATAAGGATGAGGAGGAGGCGGATTGAAAAGAGGAGAGAACTGGCCCTCGCTAACAAAGAGATGTCTACCCAGGCAAACACACACACCCATGGAAATGTACTGGTTTGTGTACAACAGAATCTCGCGGACTTTAAGTTCACCGGGAATCACTGAAGAAATCCTCATTGGTCCAAGGGCTCGCGCTCAACGATATATACAAGTTTACAACACATAATACGTGCGTATGTCCGCCCTGATGATTAATCAGAGCCCATGTTCACATGGATCACTACAAAGTGACCGGAGCATTGCATAAAAGCAACTTTTCCTTCTACTTAATCTCCATAGCGACATTTGCCATCAGTATATACAATTTCATCAATCGTAATAGGTGACGTGAAATATTTATTAACCAATATTTGAATCGAGAATCCGCAAACATGTCTGTGCGTGGGAAACATCGCAAAAGTTGAAACCATTTTATTTTTTTTTCAATGCTTCAAAGGGACATTGTTGACACGGAGAAAAAATCGAGGACAATATTTCATAAGACTACGAGCATAATACAAACTCGGAGAAGTCTGGAGACGCGCCCACACGTTGTTGGGTGCATTCGGTGTTGCATGGAAAGTCGAGATGGATTGAGACGTTTCAGAGTTCACGTATTCTCTTCCCTCATTCTCTCCCTCCCTCTTTGTGTCTCTTTATATGTCGTAGTTGCAAATAGAATAAAACATTTAATTATGCTAATAAATGATTCTCTTTTCCTATTTTTATCGTACGAAAATTTACATTTATCAGATTGAACATTTTAATTAGACGAAATTGAAAACATACAATTCTATAGTTGATTGACGCGAGAAAAAATCGTCCTTGTCGAATCCTCGGATCGAATCGACAAACGTAAAAGGACAAGCATCCTGCTGAAACGCTCCAAAATCAAATTCATCACATGACGATCCAATAAACAATCGGAACCAAAAACGGCAAATGTGCGTCCAATGGTCCGAGTCATTGATAAAAACATAAGAATGGCGTAGAGAGCAGGACGAGGACTGAAAAACGGAGACCAAAAATGGTATACGAGAAGATGATCGAATTAGAAGGACCAGAAATGTTTTCCAATCGAAAAACTGTATGCATGAAAAGACTTTTGAAGGAAGTAATCGGAACCTTGATATCCACAAAGTTTTTCTCCATATTCGTTTCAATTTTTAGGGACGCGTAATAATTATATTTTTTGAACCTCAAATGTATTATGTATTTAGTGATTATAGTAATTTAGACCAAAATATTTCTAATCGAGTTTTCTAGGGGATGGAAGAAGCAGAGAACCTTCCTCTCACTTACTCGGAAGTCCTCTTTAATTCATGGTGTTCCGGGCGAGTGCCCTCTTTTTATTCATCAAGATAGAAGGATATAGATATATAGAGACGCTTCTTTCTCTCTCTTGTTTGGACCTTCGTGGAAGATTCTCGCCGTTAGAAAAAAAGAGATCTCGCACCGCTCGATTCAGCCTGGTCTCTGAAACAGTTATGGTCGAGGTGGAACAGAAGAATCTTTGGCGGAGCTTTCGTGGGCCTCGGAGAGGCCGAGCCACCTGAGCGATCTCTATATTATATGTGCTCTATAACCACGCGGCCTGTGGGGCCTGATCGCTCTAGCTGGCCCACCGGCATCAGCAAAAAACCAACAACGCCTCGTTCTCTTTATTCCCAAAGACACGTCTACTCTCAAACGATCCTTCGTTCCGATAAACATCTTGAAATTCTATTGTATTGTTTTTCTCGTATTTTTATTTCTCAAAAGCTTTCTCGTGCGTTTCAATTATTCCTTCCACTGGCTACCATCAAATTTAACTTGATTCTCGGATGAATTATATTCTCAAAGTTATCGCTTCGCTATAATTTTCGTATTCAACGCTAATTCGACAAGTGTCGGAATTTCCTTAAACAAACTCCTTCTATCGCCCGTCATTTTTTTATCCAATAGTCACTGCTCTTCCTTCTCCTCATCCTCATGATTGCTCCAGTGGTGCAGATTTTACGATGAAGGACACACGAATTAGGGAAACGCAAAGTGCTTCACGACGAAAGAGACGAAAAGAAAAATCTTTTATCGTCAACGTGAAATATTTCTTCAACGGGTGAACCAGGAGAATACCGAGATCTTACGAGAAAAGTGAGAAGGAGGGAGGGAGAGAGAGAGAGAGAGAGAGAGAGAGAGAGAGAGAGAGAGAGACAGCCGGGCGTTCTCAAGCTGCTAGACACGTGGGTCGAGGAGTCAACCGTCGCGTGCGTAAGTGTATTTATAGCTTGTCTAGCGAGCATTTATATATATTTCGTTTGTGTGTGTATGTGATTCTTTTTCTATGTAGAAAGTTCGAAAGTCTGTGAAGGACATTTGTGTGCAACATGCGACGTGGCGTAACGCCCGTAGTACGTGCAAGTGCAATGGAATCATGCAGATCACTCAGCTTACGAGAAAATACCCGCCTTTAATTAGAATTCATTTCCGTTTCGTGCTTGACTTTTCGAACGAATCTGCTGCGATTACTCGTGTCCGACAATAAATTAAAAGAATTACCAAAATTAATACCAACTTTCTTGCTGTTAAAGGCCCTTGGAATACTCTTCATTATTATTTGAAAATTGTTGCACTGCCAACGGCGTTGCATGCAAAATTTTTTATCGATAGAATTCCTTTTAATTTGCACGACACAATGAGAACAGTGAAATCTAATAGCTCGCGCATTTTTAAGACGTTCCTCCATGTAGGAGTCGAGATATTTATTTATAAAAATTACAATTCTCAGTAATTTCTCATTCGAGCAGCGTGTGTTAAAAGTCCAAATTTTCAACATTAAATATTTCGATCCCTAAATGGTGGAACCTCTTTAAACTTTGCACACACTTTTATGTAACATCGAAGAAGCTTTATTTAGTTTTTAAAAAAATTCGGTCGTAAATTTATTTCGAAATTTAGTTTATTACATAACAAGAACAAATTACTGCGAAAAATCTTGGATTTAGAGTATGTTGTTATTTAGTCAATTAGTAACAAGTTTTTTCAATGAACTTAGGCTCGCGAACCATTTTGTATGTAAGAAAAATTGAAAACAAAAATTTATATTTGACCGTCGCCATACAACGTCCTTAAAAAGATTGAATTTAAAAAAAAAAGATTTTGTTAATTATGTTAATAAAGCGTTCGCTGTTGATGGAATTTATTGAAATATCGATATTTTCTTTTGTGTGTGTGTGTTACTATTTACGTGGTCGAAGTATTTACGGAAATATCGGTTAGACCGTTGATTTGTTTATCAATAGTAATGATCCTGCGGTGTGAGGACGATTGTTTGTCAAACAAAGTAATAAAATTCGAGAGGGTAGAAAAAAAATGTTTTTTCTCGTCGGGCGGTCGTATTCTCGTCGTGGCACACGCCTCCTCTTGACTCTCTTTACAGAACTTATGTCTATATATACACGGATTACGATAATAGAACCTCACGAGCCAGATTGTCGAGCCTCAAGGGGCTGACTCTTCGATTCTAACCGGAGACCAAATTCTTTTCATCCCTTTTTTTCGTTTCTTGTTTTACTCGATTTTAACGTCATGTCGTCAAACAACGGATATAATAATCATATTGTCGCCCGACAAATCTCGCCAACAGAAATTAGACTACGCCAGACTGAACCTTTTCCTTCGTAAATGCACATGAGTCGAGAACAACGAATCGAAAGGTGTGTAACAGTTGGAGACTCGATGTGGGCGGGTTACAAAAAAAATCAGACGTCAAGGACCCCCTTGAGATTCGCGTTGAGCCACCAGCATCTCTGCATGCCAACGTAACCATTAATTCAAGCATCGTTGAACCCTTTTTTCTTAATGCTTTGCATGAGCCCTTTCTCAATTACAACCCTGCCGTTTGGGACTTTGACCGCACGGTCTAATATTCAAATCGTTCGGTACTCGTGCGGTGGTTACGTTGCATGCGTCATAACACTTCCAAAGAATTTGCGCCTGTTTCTCGATCTCTGAAACGCTAATTCTCCTTTTTTCGCTCGAAAAACTTGTAAATTTCCGTTTAATTAATTTTTTACTTTTTCCTCGCCAAGTGACTTGAGACGAGCAAAAAATTAATTGAGGTTTCAAGAGAATCTTCGAAATTAAGAAATTTGTCGAATCGATTAGCGACATTATTTCGATATGCATTTGTCCTCCAACTTGGATCAAAATAATTGTTTATTTGCACTGAAAAACAATCGTCGAACCTTTTAAGCAAGAGTGCATTCATTCCAGAGGGTTCGCGTGTATAAAAAGGGAACCAAGTTTTCCAGAGTTCTTACTCGCGTGCTCGCGATTCTCTCTATTGTTCAATCGAGACCACTGGAACAATGGAAACAATTTTGTACGGGTTGAAGCGACGAAAAAAAGCATTAAAAAAAAAACAAAGGAGAAGGATTGAAAGTTAAACGCGCCACTTGTGCCCCTTGGAGTACTTTTGTGCCCTAGAAGGCAAATTGAAAAAAAACGCTCACGGATATTTTGCTAATACTTGTCGCACCGATTCGATTGCGCTTCGATGAGTCTTTTGACGCTCAGTCATGCGCGTTAAATAACGGGCGATATGTAAATTATAAATGATGGGGTGAATTTCCGTTTTTTTTTTCTCGAATGACCGACAGGATAAATAGAGCAGTTGACTTTTTTCTATTGTCGGCCAACAAACTATAGAGGCTTACCTTTGAACCCTGGAAAAATATGGCGTTTCCCCATATGGCTCGATCGAATAGATCGGAAAAAATTCTAAAAATCTGATTCCTCAATTTACTGAGATTTCGTTCTAAATGAAATCATCAACGTATGATTTTTGCACAAACTTCAAAGATTTGAGAGAATTTCCTGCAATTTTTTCACATTGTGGTTTTGGTTGAAAAAGGAAATCTAGAAATAATCGATTTTGCATTTTTATGGTTCGAGTTAAACTTTAAATACTCAAAATTTGTCATTCGAATGTTTTTCTTTATAATCTCTATATAAATGAAACTCTACTACTAAATTGTGTGTTGTACCTCACGCAAAAACCACCGAACAAATTTTGATGAATCTTTCACAGTAATGAAGCTCACATATCAGAATAGATTTGAGGCTGTGTCACATTCCGATAATTTTTTTTTTTTTTTTTTCGGGAACCCGAACCAAAAAATCACATTTTTCGTTACATTTTTCAACTTTCAAAGTTGACACTCAAGTAAAAAATGATGTCAAGTCGAAAATCACCAGTTGCCTTTTCAAAGATAATTCGAAAACGAAGATAATGAACGGTAGCTGGAGTGCCAGTTGGTAAAAAAAAAAGGTTACAGCGATTTTCGTAAAATCAAAATTCGAAGATTGAAAAAAAAAATGATGTTTACACATTAAGCTAGCTGTACCCTTTAGCAACAACTAAAATAATGGATACTTTTGTCAAGGACGTTTTCCGTTAAGGGTCGATCATTTTTGCTTGTGGTTAGAAGCCTGCGTTTATGCAATTTGAATAATGATACGATGGACACAATTTCACGCGTAGTACACAAATCAAACTTTTCGTCGCTCTTTCTTTCACGGACACTTATATAGATATAATACATATATTTATGTATATATGCATATAATTTATGTGTATCGCAAGCTCGCATAGTGTGAAACGTATAAATAACCGAAGTAACTTTCGCGCACCAGGAGGTTCCCTCATACATTAGCATACAATCCACATCTCCCGGAGGGCGACGAATATTTTCGATTCTCCGGGGTCTTCTCGCAGCGAAAAAGTTCCCTGTGGCTGTGCGGCGGCATTCTCGAAGCTCGTTTCGACTCACTGTGGCACCGCGTAACATTCGAACACCATTAAATTTATAAATTTATGAATTTTATCGGATATTATGAAAAATCAGAATTTGCATTTTTACAGGGGACGATTTTTTTTTTCATGCAAATAAGCGATTTCTGGTTGGAATTGAAGTTCTGGTTTGCGAAATTTTCGGGACTGAATATCTTTCCAATGGCGGGATTAATGTTTTCGATCACTCGTTAATTGATTAGGCATCGATCTGCCTGTGAGTTTCTTGCGCGATATTTTTTTGCCGATTCAAACATCTGAACAGAATTTATGTTCAACGCATTGCACAAGGTGCACAACGACTATATAGAGCCGCTGACTGTAAACGCTGCTGCGCCCTGTCCGCGCGCGAGGGAGTGAAGAATCATGCACCTGGAGGACGATTGAGTGGAGAGCTGCACTATCAGAGAGCTCGCTTTTGAGGGTTTAACAGAAAAGATAAAAAAAGGAAAGCGCAGCGGACAAAAAGAATTGAAAAAATTAAGTATAAGTGTGTAATCACGAAGATTCTAGTTTGGTAAAGATAATTGAGGGTTGTCAGAGTTGCAGTCGACTCGAGTTCTAACAGGGCCCATATACTGATCCCAACTACTTTCTCTCTCTCTCTCTCTCTCTCTCTCTCCCTCACTCTTTCGTATTTCCTTTTCCTCATCGAACAACGAAACTCTGGCTAATACACGAGTTCTCCCCTTTGCGAATATTCGCGGTCCATCTCCTACTAATCTCGCATCCCAAGAGATCGAAACCATTCACTCTCTCTCTCTCTCTCTCTCTCTCTCTTTCTTCAAAATTAAGAGATCCGAATGGGTAATTTCTTCATCGCGTATCGAGCTACACGAAGAACCGGAATAATCCAACTTATAGTCTGGGGCTCGAATAGCAAAGGACGAAAAGAACGAAAAACGTAGATCCGTACGAATATCGTGATTCCATCGTTTTTTGTAAATTGTCGTAATCATCGCGGAACTGTAATTAAATGAATTCCGGTAAGAATAATTCACTCTTGTACGAACTGCAACAAGAATACTTTGCAGATTCAGTTCAGGTAATAAAAATAAGTATCAAAGCACCGATCGCTCTAGATTTTTGTGATATTTACTCTTGCGGAGGATGCTTTCAGCGAGTGAGCAAAGTGATGGAAAATGAAAATGGATGTTTGAGAGATCGTCGAGAGATGGATCGAGAGAGCAAGAGAAAGAGACAGGGATTCATAGCCTCGAGGAGCTCGTAATTTTTTTCCTTCTCTCTCGCACTCTCGCCGCGGCTTTGGCTCAGATCACGGGGATGAGAACACACAACGCGAAGATCTCTATGGACTTTGCGAAACTCGGGCGCATCTCTTGGAGCACATACATACGCGGGCGGATATTGTACAAGGAGGAGAGAACGGCGCGAGAGAGAGAGAGAGAGAGAGAGAGTGAATGGTTTCGATCTCTTGGGATGCGAGATTAGTNAGAGAGAGAGAAAGAGAGAGACGGGGAGAGTTTAACAACCGGTAATTGTCCGGTCCAGGCCGTCCAGGCCGTAAAATCCGAGCGCGAGCAAACAACCCGGTTGGAGATTTCTTCTCGTCGAGGAGAGCTGGATACTTTTGCGCACAGTCGCTGTTGCGGCTTTTCATTCGTCCCCGCAATGCAAGTCTTTTCAATAATTTCATAAAAATATCGGTGACGATTTTAAAATCTCTTCAACTTTTATTTCGTTCGACATTTTGCAAAAGAACTTTTACACTTTTGAATATTCTGTTTCCATTATTTTTCTTTATGATGTTGAACAAAATTTCTTGCAAAACAAAAATCACACGAATTTTGAAATGCTTCCTATGTGAAGAAAAATATAAATACTGGAACACGAGCCTCTGTTGATTGTTCGTCGAGAAAGGCAATTTTCATTATTAATGAAGACGTGAGTACACTGCTCGTGAATAGGTAGACGCGCCCCGAGGCAACGCAAGTTGCGTCCTCGCGTGCGAGACTCGAGAACTCATAGTCTTGAAATCTCCGTTTCTCTCTTTCGTTAACTTTCAACCGTTTGATCGACGCACGAGAGAGGATTGAGACGAGAGCAATTAATAAATCGCAAAGACGGTGGCTCTTCGGATGTCTTTATACATAAACAGCGTGCATGCATATAGAGATCTGTACACGCGCAAAACAAACGCGTATCGTGCATAGAGATGAATATGATTTAAATTAATCGCGTGCAAGAAAGTTGTCGCCAAAGGCGTGGGCGAGAAGATTCTATTACGTCGATGGAATTGAAAAAATTCATAAGAATCCCATAGGCTCGTTGAATCGAGTCGCTTACGCCCTTTTACTATTCACACGTAGAAATCAAAGAAACGTGGCTGCGTGCTCGCAGAGCGAGTAATTACCAATAAAAATGTTTTTCACGCTCGTACTCGTGTAAGCGTCACGTGGAATGAGGAAAAAAAACTTGACTCTGCGTTTTGTCGACTTGGGTTCCAACAGTTTACGACTCAATCAAGCATGGCGCGGAGCTGTGTGATCATAGAGCACAATCCGCCATCAAAATCTTGGCGATTTAATATATCCCGCGTAATAGAGAGAGAGAGTGGGAGAGCAAGATACACGCACCGCATGTTGATCACTTTGTACAAAGCACGAGGCGCCTCGGCGGTTTGCTAATTGCTCGCACTTTCACGGGTAATCGAGACGAAGAAGACTATGCGCGGATACAAATATATACATAAGAGTGTATGTGTGTAAATACAAGACGACAAAGAGCTCATGTAATCTGGCCTCGGAGCCCGGAGGGCTCCAGCCAACAAGTATTCCCGCGTGGATTTCACTCCTCGTTACATTATTACCCCGTTCGCAGGATATGTTGCATACGAGGAAGCAAAAAGAAAAGCTCAAGCAGTTTAAGTCACGAAGGTGTATTGGTGACACGGACAGCATATACGCGAATAAAAATCGCAGCTGGCGTAAAATGGACAACTAATGAAATCGTTAAGAAAAATCTTCTGGCATATAAGCCACAGTTTGAAGTGTTAATACCGCTGTGCGAAAAGTAAATTTCCATTGAAAAACAGAGAACGTTGTACCATATTATACTCGTCAATAATAAAGGAAAATTATCCGCCAATATGTGCGAGTCAATTCAAAAGACATTAAATGAAAAAAAAAAAAAAACAAAAAAAAAACAAATTCCATCGCAACCAATATTTCGTATAATCATTGTATGATGAAGATTAATTTCCCAGGATGGGCAATCCTTGAAGCAGGTAAAAAAAAGCTCGTTAAAATCCTTTCGAAGAATATATACGCACAGAACGCAAAATTTGCGCAAACTGACCAACCCGAGGAGTCTCGACGAACTTGAGAGCGGCACAAGGCACGCTATGCGTCATTATCGGACAACGAACGCAATGAAATGAGAGAACTGGTTCTTCGCGTTATGTCCGTCCATCCCATATAAACATATACATGTTTAACGTATATATATGTATATTATATATTTATGTGTATATTTATATGAATACATACGAGTGTGCGTTTAAATATCTGCATATGTATGTGTATTATATATACAAGATTGCAACGTTGCGAAATGATGCTGGGTGGAGGATTTAGCCCTCACTGATGCGTTCGGTGCAACACGGTAGAATGGAAGGCCGAAGAAAAAAAAACAAAAACTTCGGGTCTCCTCACCGAGGCCCTCTTAATAATAATTTCGTGTGCTCACCTCAGAGCTCTTCGCTCTCTTCGGTATTTCTCACCCTAACCCCCATCGCACTAACTTCCTGCCTTCCACACAGTAGCCCATCGATCATCTTTCTGTTATTTCAAGACCAACCTGCTTTGTTTTTCGTATTTATTCATTTTTACTTTTAAAGGTCTTTGACTGACACAGGCAACACAGCAGATGGTCCTCTCCTGAGTCGAGGGAAGAGCTCGAATCAGAATTTCTTGAAGATTCTCCCGAATACCCTTTTGAATAAATTGGTTTATGGAGAAATTTGTTTGAAACTTGTGGTAAATTTCATTCAGGGCAAGTCAAAAATAAGAAATTCTTGAAAATGGCAAAGAATTTTCATCGTCACATATATGTTCTTTCTTCGGTATTTCATTTTTCTTTAATTTCCTAATGTGATTCTTGCTCGAATGACCTTTGGTGGGGAGTCAGTGAGTAAAGAAATACGAAAAAATTTAAGTTTCAAAGGACAGACACATAATAGTTCCCCCCCTCTCTCTCTCTCTCTGGACGCTGTTCCTGGATGCTGAGGCTTTAGTATGTACAGCAAGGGCAAGGCGTGGACCGAATCTTAGAAGGCGAAAGACTCGTCTTGAAAAGATTCCCAGGTTTTACCTGCACCGAAAGGGACCCAGAAACTGTGTGACCCTCGACCACGTGCTCTTCGCCTCCATTTCCCTGTGTATTCTTCTGTCTTTTGTACAAAACTCGATCTTACGGGTAAAGAAAAAAAAAAACGTGTCGAGTCCACGACTAGAGAGAAATGTTTCTCCGTTGTCCGGCGTCGAATCCGAAGGAAAATCGATGGCAGTCTTGGACGAGTGAAGAGAAGCAAGAGACGAGAATGAGCAGAGACAAAAAATTCCTTGGCCAAGATCATTGGATAATGAGAGAGAGAGGACCCAAAAGCCTAAAAATAAACCTTCCATATTTTTTTCTCGACTCACCGTTTTTCCCCTGGTTGCTTTTCACGAAACGACCCTAATAAGTCACTATCAATGGACAAGACAAAAATTTCCTTTCCTCCCGAGTTCTCCGATTCACAGTTTTTTCAAACAAAAAATAAACACTCGATGATTTAAATAGGAAGCCATTGGAAAGTTAATGATGAGATTCCACGCAAACGTCACTCACTTTTGTGTTAAAATTCTTTCAGCTCTTTTCGCGATATCTACAACAAGCACGTGACATCGAAAGACGCCATTTTGTTATTTTTCGTACTCCCGAAGCACCTTCCACTGACGTCCGGCCGCGCCATATTGTTTTCGTTGCCGAAAAATGCTCGCACCCCGCAGCAGTTATAAATAAGTCCTCGTTCTGATGGTCGATCACGTGACACCGGCAAACACGATATTTCGGTGTTTCGCATGAAAAAGTTGTTTCAAGCCCAATATAAATTATAAATAAATTATTATAATGCTTGCGGTGAAAAATGGCGCTGTAGAAAATAAGAAGCCGGCGCAGCTTTGTGCTGCGAGACTGCCTCTATTTCGTTTGAGCGATCACTCGGGCGAGTGAAAAGAGCTCACGTACGAGCAATCATGCTCGAGCTCCGCTCATATGATTGAGCCTCGATTCGCGCTCTTATATATATATTTTTCGCAACTATAACCACTTTATCGGGACGATAAATTCTAAATAAAGCCTCTTTTGATTACAGCGCCGAGCGCATAAACATTTTTTTCCATGTTTTTGCCACTCGTTCTTGTGCACACACATACATACGTATATGTACAAAAGTGTATTGTGCACGCGCGAGAAATTGCATCTTTCCTTTTTCACTTTTAACCCAGCTGCGCGTATAGTTATCCTCCCTTATCTCATCCACCTTCTTTGTCGACCTTTATCCCCGTAATACACTAATTTATAGTCTGCAAAACACGTAGTTACAGATCCATGTATATAGCAGGATTGCTGTTATTTATTTCAAAATAAGCCTCTTTCGCAGCCGCAAGATTGTTGCAGAATCACAACCCTTTCAGAATCGCGGTGCCGATGCTTTTCTCCTGATTCCGAATTAACGGATGCGCGAATATCCCAATTGGCCTTATTGAACACTTTTCACTATATCAATTTCCACTCGTTTACTCCTCGATACTTGGAATACCAATACGAAAAGGGACTCTCAAGGAATTCTCGTCACTTAGCGTTCTCCTGCTCGAACTCGTTTTATTTTCAAAGTTTCCTCAACACATTTCCATACTATTTTGACACTCGTATCACTATTGTGTATTGATAAGAGCACTTTATGGAGAAACAACCCTTATTGTCAAGGTTCAAACTCATAGTTCCTCTTCGCGAACAATGTCTTTGAAAGACTTGGCTTCGATGAGCGCGCCTCCTAGTGGCGATTCCGGCAATCCCACGGAACAGAAGATACAGCGAAAAGAAAGAGAGAGAGAGAGAGAGAGGGAGAGAGAGAACGAGAGAAGGAGAAAGAAAGAAAGGAAGAGGAGAAAAACGTTGCAAAAGATCGGGTAAACTATCAGTGTTTCTTATAGTGTTGGCTTGAAGCGCGTCGGAACACAACTGAAGCTGTAGGACCACCCAGTCGGTTGGACGATGGGCCCCTCTGCCCCGTTTCTCTCTACACTTTCGTCTTTATAACGTTCAGGTACTCCCACTACCTTGGCGCAGATCGGCTCCGAGACATCATAGCCCTGATTGAGGTAGACTTTAGGTTGCGCGCGCCGGGCTCGAATCCCTCGACTGCTCTCTTGCCGCCGTCGCCGCTGTTGCTGCCACACCGCGATTCAACCAACTCTTGTACCAGAATCCAAGCACAGAGAACGAGAGAGAGAGAGAGAGAGAAAGAGAGAGAGAGAAAATGAAAGAAAGGATGAACGTAGAACGAGAGCAAGGAGGACAGGAAGAGAAAGAGAGCGACAGAAGGAAAGAGTAACAGGAAGGGAGAGAGAGAGAGAGAGAGAGAGCAGAGGGAGAAAAATAGAAAACCAAGACAAGAGAGAAACATCGAAAAGCAGAAAGAGAGAGAGAGAGCGAGAGAGAGAGGAAGGAGGAGGAGGAGAGCGTCTACCACCACCAGCCTCAACCAACCGCTCCTGCTCAATGCTGCCTCAATGTCTTACTCCGGGGATGGAAGATTGCTTTCGTGATGCTGCTGATGTTGGCTGCATGCTTGCTTATACACACATATATACAGATATATCCATAAGACATCTATATAGAGGTATAAACACATACACAGTGATCACGACGAAGGAAGGAAGGAAGAGAAGGAAGCAAGGAGGATTGGACGAATGGTGGAACGAGCCGAAGAAAAACAACCAGGACAACCGCCGACTCGAGGGACAGGCAGAAGAAAGAAAGATATGCGGAGAAAAAATCAACTGTTGAGATATATCGTGCTTGCACACTCACACATACACATTTACAAAAATGTCCTGATAGATCCGTGACGACATCACAATGTTAATTGATCCGTGGTACGATCGTCATGATTTTTAACTATCTATTTGACCGTTAATCAATCGGGCAAGTATCGCTAATGAAATAATAACCGAGCACTATTTTCCTGACCTAATTAGCAATGATAAACTACGAAAATATCGATCTCGATATTTTCGAACGTGGAATATGTGTGCTCAGTTATAAAGGCGCGCACTCAAGCCAAAAATTACGTCTGCAAAACAAACGCTGTTCCAGACTTCTCTCTATATGCACACGCGAATTTAAGTTCCTTTCGTATGCATGCAGCGCAAAACACTTTGGTCCGAGAGAGACAGGATAATTCCAACTCGTTGTTGGTGACGTGCACGCGTCGTTCGAGTGTGTTTTATGAGTGATGCCGTTTGAAACCCTTTCGTGCCCTAGAAATGAAAAAAAAAAACATACCCAAGCTTTGATGATTTGCGAGAACCGGCTCGTTAATTGGGAGGATAAAGGCAAGTGCGAGGTGCGAGTTTCTCACGAAGAGAAAAGGGTCAGGGTTCGAGAATGCAAAAGTAACGTGGAATGCCCCATGTATGCATATTGTCGTCGAGCATGCCTTCCCTTCCTGATTTTCCTCGTTCACGGATTGGTCCTCCGGAATACTATATCTCACGAATCTTGTGTCCTTCGGGAGAACTTAACGCATTCGCGATTCTCAAGCGAGAAATAAAGAACAAAAAATGAGCAAAAAAACAAGGATTTTTTTTTTTTGCAATCTTCTCGTGAGCATGTTTCCAGCCGATTGGAGGACGAAATATATAACAGTAATCTAGAAATATGAATGTAGGCATACATAAATACATAAATTAACGAAAATAGCGAGACAATTATTCACGTATTCGAAATTCAAAATTCGAGCTCTGGCAGGGAAGATTTATCGATGCAAGTTATCAGATAATAACGATGAAATCACTACATTAATTAAATGAGCAAAAAAATGGTTGAAAACCAGTTTTTAATAATCATGAAAATTATAATAATTATTTCAATCTTTCTTCAGCCCCTTGTATCGAGAGAGCAAAAAAAAAGCACTTGTTGTAGTTCGTCAGCCAAAACTGTACATTCCACGTGTAAAAATTTGTGAAAACTCAAAATAATTTAAAAAAATGAAAAAGTTGATAATAAACAGGAAAAGCAACTGAAAGAAAACTGTTCGTCGCGCTGCTGTGTCAAGCAGACGAGCGTTGACACACAAGGACTTCGGAGTCGATATGGGGCACACACGAGGCAAGAGGAGCAGGAGGAGGAGGAGGATATGGTCATCCAGAATGACGAGTGTGTATTCACATGTACATGCTCGAAGGCTTCAGTTTGTGCATACACGCATATACATATATACATGAGGCTTGGCCCCTAATAATATGTGGATGGAAAGATCGTGATGGGATCGAAGGGATTATTATGCCATGCTAAGGCACGAGTGGGACGAAGGGAAACAAGAGGGAGAGAAGGAAAGAACGAGAGAGACAGGAAGAGAAAATGAAACAAAAAGAGGGCGGAGGGTGTACCACGTAAGGGAATTAAAAAAAAAAAAAAATAAACAACAAAAAAACACGGGTATATGGAAGGAGCGAGAACTGTGCTCGAGTGAGAGATTTGAGAGTAAAAGAAGGAGATAGGCGGGTACGTAGCCCCAGAGAGGATAATTGAGTTATTACTTCAATTGTAGACCACCTTGGTGGCTCCGGAACGACCATAACAGGTTCTGAAAATCTTTCGTATATATACGTTCTATAATATATATGTCTATATACATATACACACATATATATGCCTGTATATGTTTATTTATACATACATATGTATATATATATGCATTAAGTTGTGTACATGTTTGAGTAAGTATACGGCAGAAGTATCCTTCTTGCATCACGTACATCCGACTAAGATTCCGCTTTGCTCCTTAGCGATAAAGGATCCCGTGGATCTCCCTGAGCAACGATATCTCAATCTGGAGATTACTGTACAGATTCTCTCTCGATGTGCTCCAGCCACTATTCAGCTTACAGTGCATCCCGACAAACGCGACGATGCAACAGATAGTTTCGTTTTATCAATATATATTTGTATAAATATCTGTACGGGCATTAATGCATGTGTAAATATACAAATCATCGTACTGGCCATTGGGAAAGTGGCCAATTAAAAATGCTTGCTGGCGTCTTTCAATAAAGACAGTCCAATGGTCACGATCGTTGATCCACGATGAAATTTTTACTGATCGATTACACTGTACGATCTTGACGAACAATGAGCTTGTGTTTTCGAACAATCAATTTTGAAATTAATTTTGAATTTATTAAGTTTCGATTCGTCGGAAATATTTTGGGCTTTGATGAAGCTGCGACATATTAATCGAATTCTGTTGGCGATAAGCAGGAACGTTTGTGTTGATGAAGAGTGAATGTTTTGTTTCTTTTGGCGATTGAATCTTCGGATTTATATTTTCATCGATAAAAGTCTACGCCGCTCGCGAAAGCAAGGGGATTATTCTTTGGTGTTGACGTGTGGGAGAAGAGAAAACGACGTCTTTTATAGTGAGTTCGAAGGCCTCCGAAAAGAGTCTCGCGAGACACGATGTATTGTTAAAAACTTTTGGGACGCGTATACATACACACGCATATATTTTAGAGCGTTGCTTCACCGACGACTCAATCTCGCAGAATTCACTCTTGTGCGAAGACCACCTGTCTCTCGATCTCGTTGTCTCCGTCCTCGAGCCAAGAATCCGATCCACACACCCACAACTACAAAAAACTACGGCTGACATGAAAAAAGGCGTACTCGCGTAGTTTGACTCGTGAAACTATTCGGACGATCGAGCTTTTTAACTCCGAGCCTTCGTTGCACACACGAAATCTTCGAAATTCTCGTCTTTCGCCACCGCGCGACAACCGGCAAAAACTAATAAACTTGGTATACGCAAAAAAAAGAGCAATCTGAAAAAACGACAAAGCAGGAGAATGGGGAAAAAAAACGTTCGAGCTGTCCAGCACCATAGCCGCGTCTCACTTTCTCTTTTGCCAAATTTCTCGCTCATCTTGTTCGCGTTGATGCATCAAGAACGTTTTTGTGCTTTTCGGCTGTGTGAACAGAAATGGAAGGATGAAAAAAAAAAAAATGAGCGGGCAGCTAGCCTCTCGAACTTTGCCGAAGAGAATCGCAACAGCCGATACACGCCTCGTATCTTTCGCGCTCGCTCTCTTCCCTTCCTTCTCTTTCACTCTCATTTTTAAAGGCTCTTACACCCACTCTAAACTGGTTACCGTAACGTGATGCCACCACGGACCCGATCAGGGCCGTTAAATTCAGCCATATCCTCGTGTATGTATACATAGAGGCTAAATAGCCGATTTGTATATGTGAAGAGAGCTAGAGCCCTTCCTCCCTTTGTCCGACGAATTTGTGAGTAGCGATTCCCACGTTTCGGCCACACGAACGAATCGTCGCTTTTTTTACTCGTCGAGTCACTCACGAGTCATGATGGTAAAAAAAACAAAAAAAAAACAAAATAACAGAAAATAAAAGAAATTACACAAAAAATAAAAAATTGTAAAATAAAACTGATCTCATTATTTTCTACCATCCTGATGTGAATAATTGAAAGTCGGAATGAGCGTTAATTTGATTACCAAGGCATAAAGTTAATTTGTTTCCATCGTACGACTTCTGCTTCGTTTCGTCCCGAAGCAGAAAACTGTTAAAGAACGCATAGACCTTTCGTCCCTCTTGACTATTTCCTCCTGCATTTCACTTTTTTAAATAAAAGAATGAACCTGTAACGTAGTCTTCCGAGAACGAGATTTCACGCCTTCACCCCTTGTCTCACTCCACGGCTCGCCGTCACGCTCACGCTCGCAACCCTTTATAACGCGCAATCTTTTTTTTTCATACCCTATGACCCTGAGATCCGCAAAAAGTATTCATTGCAAATCCCCACAAAATGTAGTCATCGTGGTACGAAATTTTCACGGTTTTTCGAGAATTTCGAGCTTTGCGAATGTTTGCGCGAGACCAAGGACGGGAGTTTCATTTTACAGGTTCACTAATCTTTTGGCCGGAGTTGGAATTAATCAGTTCTACACAATCTCACATTTTACCGCATCTATTATTTTATTAGCCTCATTAAATTGGCTTAATGAACCGAAAAATAGCATCTTTTAAGAGCCTCAAATTCGTTGTCCTTTTTGTTAATTGTCCCTGACTCCTCGCTTTGTATTTTTCCATCCCGTGTGTACCGTGGATAATATTTCTCGTCGCTGGTATTCACCTTCACCGATACACACGCGTGAATATTCGTGTGAATGTGTGCGTGAAGAATGACAGCAGGGAATTTTTGTTAAAGCGCTTAACGCAGGGGGATAATAAGATCGGCTGGGATCTTTTATCGTGCGCGCGCAGCAACCTTCCAAGTTTCGCGAACGCACCGCGGGACACCCGCGTCCCTTTTTTTCCCTGCGAGCTCAAACTTTACCTCGACACACACACACACACACACACATACGGACGCTTCGGAACGATCTCGTAAAGCTGCGGACATTGTGCAGCGAATTTCCTGTTATAACCCTTCGAGTCCTGAAACGCCACCACCTTCGCCTCATATCGCGCGCGAGCCTCTTCTTCTCTTCTAATCCGCGAAAACCTACGACCGATGCAAATTGCAGGGTGAGGGCTCCACCAGCCTCGAGATCGTAATCTCCTGGCGGACGGGCCTTAAGGTGAATAAATTTCTTTTTTTTCAAGTCCGTATAAAAAATTGTAAAACACTCGCTCCTAATAAATCCGATTCAATAATAAAAGTGACGCTGTTCCAATAAGTTTGAAAGAAAACAATTAGAAAAAAACGCTGTTACGGAGCTATAGTTTTTTTTTTACCTCGCGTGAATTATAATACGCTCGTCCGTTTTGAATACGATACAGTTCGAAAACCAGATCTCTACGGCGTGGACAAAAATCGACAAAATTTACGACGGCGGTGTAAAGAGCTGTGGAAATCGATAGAGACAAGTCCCAACCGCGCGACCGCAGTATTCAGAGAAAAAGTACAGCAGTTCGCAAAAACACCACGAGGCCCGAATGAAATGCATCCATTTTTTCGAGCACGACGATAAGAAACAAACTCGAATAATACTGAAACAAGAGCAATGCAAATATTTTCGAAATATGATAAAAATATTAAAATTCGAGTGACGAATGGCTAATCTACGGGTAGTACTGTCGGTTTGAGACTTTAATAAAATAGGGCACAGTAGTAGAGATTTCCGGAGATTTTGCATTGAATTCTTATGAATTCTTAGGAGAAATTACAGGTTTCGTTGTAAAATTTGACGAAACGGATGAAATCAATGTTAAATTCATAAAATTACCAATGCGGAAATTATTTGCATGTTTCTCTGCAGCCTCTCGAAAATTTGACTGGATTTTTTTCGCATCATAATCTGCAACTTTACCGAATTTTATGGAATTCTGAACCCTTATTCCAAAACCGACAGTACTACCTCAGACGGAATTGCTGTGAATGCGAACACAGAAAAAATAGACACGAGATTAAATTTATGCTTGAAATCGAAAAAAGAAAAAAAAACTTCGGTGAAATAAAAAACTAGAAAAAATGGCTAGGGAGGAAGATAAAAACAGTGCCACCCAAGCATGTATATCGCAAACATTTGAGAATCGCTCGTGTATCGAGGTATAAAGGCCCTAGTAAGTTACACCTTTCTGCCCTTATCTGTGAAGATCGCTCGGATACTCGCGGGTACAAGGATAGCGGAGCATCCTTCTTATATATAAGATCCCAGCTTTTCCCCCCAATTGCCTCCGCGCCAGATCTACGTCTTCACGTTTCTCCCGCTCTCGATCCCGCATAACTTTACTACCGGTTTTCTTACGCCGCGCGCGCTCCGCAGCCACTAAACTTTCGGATAACGCACAACACCGCCTCCCACGCCCCTTGAAACCCCTTACAAAATTCTCTCCTCCCTTTCTCCTGCTTGCCTGCTCTTCCCTCCCTCTCTATCGCTTCTGTAGCTTCTTGCAGCATAAATATATCTCGCACATACGTGTGTATTACTGGATACGTGAGTCGGCGTTTGTATTAGTGCGGAGAAGATCGTGTATAAAACCCGTACGACGAGAGATCCGGACCTCGAGACCTAAACGAATTCGGTTAACTTCGTCGTTCCTCCTGGATAAACACTGTCCCAATAAAGTCTCTTCGGCCCAAGGATGCGCTTATTCTCATACACACATATATGCGCGTATCCAAAACGAGAAAGTCCGATATTCGCAAGTTTGAAGGAAAAAAAAAACGCACGCATTATCGCGCGAATGCGCGTACGTTATATATTTTATTCACTCCGTTATATATTCCTTTTGCGAAGCCATTTTTCCTCAGGCCGAATTACGAATGAAATAAAATCATTTGTAAAGAGGTCCTGAGGATTGTGTGTTGTGCTTTTTTCGCTTCGCGATTGTTGTTTTTAAGGGAATAATGTTGGGTCATGTGTATTATGAAGAAAGCAGTCCTTTTTGCAATATTTCAGGACTGAGTCCCGAGGCAGGAGCAGAGAGAGAAAGAGCGCTCCAACTTCTCGACGAGTGGCTCGTTTCGTATTTCGTTGTAGACGTGTGTCGGAGGGTACACCGTTAAAATGCAAAATCGTGAATTTCATCACGCCAGGATACGAGAAACGAGAGGAGAAAAACGGTGAAGAGAGAACACGTACGAAGGAAGAGCGGTGGCGAGCGAGAAGGAAAAAAAATGAATAAGAGCAGCGTTGGTACCAAGGCGTCCCGCTTGGATCGCTGGCGGCGTTCACCGTCAGCGCCCTCTGCTCTGCTCACATTTTTCATAGTTTTTTTTTTTTTTCACTCCTACACAAAGCCACGTAGGTTAAATACGCAGAGAGAAGAAAAACGGGATCCCCGGAATGAAAGATACAAAGATGTTTTATATGTGCGCAAGTGCACGTGCATAAGTATACATATGTATATTTGCATACACCTCGGTACGCGCGCGGCAATGTTTCTCTGTCGTGCTCTTTCGGGTGCGCAATCTCAGCACTCTCGGGCGGGTCAGTCGCGGCGCGGGATTTGCATCGGCTCGCGTTTACACAGAAGCTGTGACGGCTTATTAGCCCTGTGCTCGCGAAGAGAGGAGCCAAGGCAAGCAGCAGCTGCGTGCCGGTAATGAGGCCCAATCTTCGGTTTATGCATAATACTCGACGTTTCGACCAGCAAACCAACGGCATCTATCCTACTTTTCAATCCTTTTTTATTATCTTCAACAGACTCCCTTCGTTCTCTCGTATTCTGTGCTTTTATACTTGACTCGCTGCCGCCAAAACAGACGCCCCGAGTGTATTAGGAATACCCACGATAGCCGCGTCGTTCACCTCGAAATCCTTATGCTACATATACATACGTGGGGATCTGCATGTTCATGAGCTGCAGCAGGACAACGAACGCCCCTGAGCCTCTTCCCTTTTGCACCCTTGATGCTTTCTTCCCTACCTCCATGCATTTCTCGTCCCACACACGCCGTACCTATCGCGCCAGACACGCAAAGATAACTGCTTCATCCTGCTGTTTAACCTCGCCACTTTTGAGCTACGGTGCCCATGTACCCATTTTAATGGACTCGTATACGTATATGTCGTGGTGGTCCGGTTTGCTGCACCCGCTTAGCAATGCACAGCTTTTTCCGCGTACGTACATGACTTGTCGAGCGTTTATCTATAATTGCAAATTTGTATTTGCATATCCAGAACAATGTCTAATGGGCGTCGGCTTCCGAGTTATCATTAACGTCACTACTTACTGGATTACTCGTCATATATAATTTGCGTGCGCTGCTTGATGGCATCGCGATGCTCATGAATATGATTAGCGCTCGCGATTGAGTAATTAATGGATAAAGACGCGATGACTGTATATATCCAGTCATTCTTGCTCCGAACTTATTTTACGTTACAAAGTTGTTTGTTGATGCGTCGACTCGTAACTAAGCCACATTCCATACATTTTCTCGTGGAGTTTATTTTTCTCGAATAATCTTGAACGTCTTCAGGAATGATCGTCCTGCTGGGCAGAAAAAAAATTAGATTCTCCCTGAAGGAAAAAGAAATAGGAATTAGGATAAGATTACTCTCCAGCAGGAGTTTCGACTTTTATGGATTCTAAAAGTTTTCATCGGCGAATACGATACCTGAAGCATGCAACCGAAAATGATTAAGTTGTTCGAGGAGATAGGACGAACGAGAACGAGCGGAGAGTTTGGCAAGATCGCGAACGCATGCGCAACAACTCGTGTTTTTCGCGGTTGAATCAAGGCCCGACATATTAACGTTATGGTGTGTTTGGACTCGCGGCCACAGCGATCTGTATATACACGTATATGTCTTTATGTATTTATGTGTTTATATATATCTACGTAAATGTGTTTATATACACTTATATATATATATAGATATATTTTTGGCAGAGTTGTATACTCTGGCAAGTTGTATTACATTGGCTTTTTATGGTGAGGCCCCTCATAAAGTCGTAGCACACCAGCGTGTGTTCGGCATCCTCGGTATGCGTGAATATCTCGCGCCTGTATGGTGGAGCACCGGTTGGAGAAGCATCGCGCGAGAGACAACGGACCATAATCCAACTTTTCTCTCTCTCTCTCTCTCTCTCTCTCTCTCTTTCTCTCTCTCTCTCTCTCCCTCCCTCTCTGTCTTCATTCCTTAACATGTCTCTCTACGTATGAATATTTTCTGCTGCATCTCGCCCTTCAACATTTCCATCCTTCGCACCGGATATACTTGGAGAATAAAATATGGATGCGTCACTTTTGTACATGTTGTTGCGGCCATTTTTGTTATGGAATGTTTATTTTTGTATGCGGCCATGATTTTACAGCAAGGCCGACAAAGTGCAGGAGGGAGGGACCCACTTACATCTGTATGTACGAATGCATGGACATTCGAACGAAAAATACGTTTTTTCTCTATATTAATTGTTCGTTCAATTTCAAAAATCAGCACAATTTTCGTACCGACTTTCTCTTTGGATCCTAAAAAAAGATCCTTTTATTGTACTGACCAAATAATTGTCTATTTTTCCATGATTATTTCATAGTTTTCCATGATAAGGTTTTTTTAAATATGTTTCGGGGTTTGTCTGGATGTTTCATTTGGAGATAATGGATTAGGGAAAGGTTTTAGATTGAAACGAAGCTTTCCCCTCCACCATTCTCGGTCTACACGCTCTGAAGGATTTTACAGAACTTTTTAAAAAATTTTGGTACGACGGTTTTTATCCGAAAAAATGAAAAGCGATTTATTGGAGATTCGAAACTGGCGAGTTTGGGGAACAGAGAGAGAAAATAAATTCGGAAGAGATTTGAAAATCCTACGAGACTCGCACATGAGTTAGGAGTGCGGGGTCGGATGTATACATTTGTGTGTATCATGGAGAAGAAGAAGAAGCGAATAACAGAAAGAAACTCGTTCGGTCCTCCCGGTCCAGTGGGACCTGAACGCACGCGCTGACGCGACAACCTCATTTGTGGCTCGACGTCTCCTACAGCAGCAAGGAGGAAAGGGAGAAAGATTGGAGAGGAAGAAAGAGGCCGAGAGGAATTCCATCGGTTTTAGCGGATGGCGAGGGAGGCAGAAGAAAGAGAGAGAGAAACACAGCAGCGGAAAGAAAAACGAGACAGAAAAAACTGAAGAGGGTAAAGAGAAGAAGAAGAAAACAAGACTGAACAAAACTGAGGAGAAAGACGGAGCGAGAGAAGGAACGACTGGAAAAGAGTGAGAAGCAGACGTCGTGGAAAAAGAAAGGAGGCAAACTCGTATAGGAACCAACCGACAGAGTCGTGCCAATAAGGACAGAAAGTGAGAAACTATACCAAAGAGCAACAGAAAAGAGTCAACTCTTACAGTATGCATGTTGACTGCAATAAGAAAGAGAGGGAGAGCCGATGGACGGTCCAATCAAGAGGGTTTGGTACAGCGCTGACGTGATTACAGCTGGCGCGCGTGACCAGAGTTTGCTCGTTCGTTTGCTCCTGCAGTCGTCGCGCGAGTCTTTCCATATCCTATATACCTATATATGTCTTCACCAATAGCTATAGACATATCCTCGTGTATTTACCTACCACCCGCTCTGTATCACGATCTCTTACGTCCTGAGCTCCTTGTAGGATTGCGAACATTACTTCCGATCGAAGCGACCACTTGTGTGCTTCCCACACGAACAAAAACAGCCTCCGAAAGCGTTTTCAATCTATCAGCTGCTCCGGGAATCAGCGCGCGGTCTCAAAAATCGCTCGAGGTAAAAAGCGATTGAAAACTGTTTAGACTGTGAGAAAATTCTCTTCCGCGTGTGTCGCGTTAATCGTACAAGATGCAAATGGCAATTTACCATGTTTTAGCCGATGCTGAATTAATGTACCCTGGAATTTGAAGAAATCTGTTTTTTCGCATGCAGCGGGAATCTGCTCGGTGTAATCATCGTTGATTGACTCAAGTATTATGGTTTAATAAAATGTTTGGGAACGAGGATTCAGTGCATCGAGGCAGAAAAGAGGTTAACAACGCTTCTGGAATTGGTATCTCGCACGACTCGTGTTCACGAGGGCGCTGACGGCAAACAGCAACAACCAATCAGGCGCCAATCGTCCCGGATGCTACTGACTTGACGGCAATCGCTCCCTCTCTCTCTCAATCTCGTTTTTTTTCTCGCTCAACTCTTCCTCTCTTAATTTTGCCTGTTCTCGAAGATCGTCTTTCTTCCTCTTTATTCCGTTACTGATCGTCTGCATTTCGACTCGTTCTTCTCACTCTGGCCCTTGTACTACTCGAACTCTTTTTTTCTCTCTCTCTCTCTCTCTCTGGCTCTCCGCAGAGACTTGGCAACAGCGACTACATCGCGTGTGCATACGTGAGGGCAGAGTGGTGAGCGGAGCTTAAAAAAGATGCACAGCCTCACGCGAGGTAGAAGAAACGAGCACGCGTGTACGTCGGAATGGATAAAGACAAAAAAGCGAATAAAAATGAAATGACAATGATGAGTATAGTAGAGCGAAAATAAATGAAATTGTGTCGATGTATCGCAAAGAAAATGCGACAATCACACGACCTTGAAAATCGTAACACTCTTTCCATTTATAAACCGCGAAAGAAATTCAAGTCACTTCCTCTTTACGAATAAGGATTAATGTACCGGAGTAATCAACGGCATAATTAAGAATAAAAAACCTTCAAGCTAAACCGGATTTCTGTACGAAAGAATCTGACAGAGAAATAAGGCGTGACCGCTGATGAAAAAACTCGTAGCTCAAACGAAAAGTGTTATACATATCTGTGTGCTGTCGGAATAGGGACAGTTCAACAAACCAGAACTAAATCATTGTGGTGAATGATCCTTGACGCTTATTCACGAGTTCTCTCTGGACCGTCCACTTCAAACGCGATCTAATACCCAGAGTGAGAGAGAGAGAGAGTGAGAGTAAGAAAGACAGCGAGAGTTAACAGAGAGAGAAAAACATCGTTTCGTAAATGATGTCATAATCGTTTGCAGTGGTTCTCAAAGTGAACATTCAATTCCGCCATATATTTAATTCCAATGTTAAGCAATCTCTTAATTCTTTACTGTATCAGAGTTTCACGACCACCCGGACGTGTGAGAAAGAAAAAAAGAAGGAATGAGGGACTGAGCATGAGGGAGAGAGTGTCGAAGAGGGTGAGGATTCGTTGCTCCTCGTTCTGCATGTTCTCTCCTCGATATCTCGAGAGGATCGAGTACTAACTGTTCGCACGAGGCGAGAAGCATGCACGATCGAGGCTTCTTTTACACACTGCACATACCCAACGCCTCTCTATGTATTTATGCCCTTCCGATAAACGCTTGGATACTTTTTGCGGTACAACGAGAAAACGAATTTAAAAGAAATTCATTCCAAATGCTCGAGTGTACAAATAAATGCTTTAAATATCGATTGCAACGTTTATGGGAATGGCATATAAAAGATGAATTGATAATCGTTCATCGACCTTTTTTATCTCTTTATCCTGACGATATGTCCCAAAAATATTAAAAGTTTATTCGCGATTAGGATCTTGTAAAAAAAAAAACAACATACATGAATATTCATAATTTATCGAAAGTAAGTAACGAATCGAAAATTCGGAAAGTGGCATTCACCAAGAACCTGCATCGCCCAGAAGTTATATGACATTTGTCGTATCTTGGTTGCTCGTACAAGAGAATAATCAATCAAGTTACGAGAGCGTGTAACGGGGAGCTGAGACAAAAAGAAAAAAAAATGGTTCGAAAAGATGAGAACGATCGATATAGAGAGGCGACCCTGGGACGATCGCGAGCGATCGAAACTCCGGGTGTGTGTGTGTGTTCTTCGACAAGTCCCCGGAGGCGCAGGGATGCGCGAGATTTGCGAGCAACTCGAGAGAGGAAGAAAGAGGCGATGGAGAAGAGTAAGCAGCGGATGAAGAAAGACCAAGAAAATAAAAGGAGGAGGAGGAGGAGGAAAAGAGAGGGGGAAGAGGCCAAAGAGGGCTCTCGGGGTTCTTCGGACCCACATGCGAGATGATCTATGGCTCTATCGCGTTCAGCCTCTCTTCGATCACCTTCATCCTTACTACCTCATTGTGTTCATCCTCTCTCTCTCCCTCTCCCTCGTACATTCTCCCTTCACGTTCCTACCCCGTTCTATACGTGTTTATTTTCTCTCTTCCTTATTTCGAGGCAGGTGCTCGGACCTCAAACCTGTCATATATTACGATGTACAAGAGATTTCGAAAAATCTGTAGAAAGTGTTTAACGCAACATTTACAGTCAAAAATTTTTCCTCCTTCAGATTTGTGCGGTATTTATTATGCGTGTTTGCAATAAAAAAAAGTAGTGCCCACAAATGTTCCTCTAACCATAACAATTGTTTAAAATTGTTTCATCGATTTACGGCTGGTAAATGTTTAGACACGGAGCTCGACTCCTCCGGACCGAAGCTGCACAGTTGCAGATTAATTAGCACGGTAACGAAATTTATCCTTTAAATTTCGAACGTTCCTCGATTTTTAATATATTTAGCAAATATATTTTTCTATAGATATATGAGAGTTGTATTGTTTTTCGTTTTGGAAAATATCGAAGGAGTGGCCGGTAGTTAGCAGGGACATTATAAATTTGGATGCTGGCGTACCCTGTAATTACATTCGATAGTATGGGCGTTCCTCGTACCCCCCACTCTGCCTACCTACCACTTTATACACGTAGCACTGTATAACACGCTTATACGCATGTATTTTTTCTCTCCTCTTTTTTTTTTATTACCCCGGCTTTTAATGCCCTTCTGCATTGATTATCGATCTGCAATACTCGAAATCACTCTTTTTGCTTATGTTTACTTTTATTGACTTATTACGATACTCCAAATTACGTTTTTTTTTTTCATAGCCCGGTATATTTATATATGTACGAATCGATTATTTTATATGCCCTGCGTGATGGAACTTTTCGTTTCTTTTGCATCGAATAACTTTTGCTTTAATTATCGGTCTGTGGTTCTCACGATTGTTTTTTCCCAGAGATTTTTCGTCCTTCGTCACTAATTAACGACGGTTCCTGATGAATTCAAAAGAAAAAAGAAACACTCGCTTTTTCGAACGCGCATCCATCCAAACGTATTTGATAAAGAATAATATTTTGAGTATTGTTCCTGCACATGGAACTTTTAATTTACGTTGGTACATATAGAACTTACTTATCCGTGGCTGTACTTAGCGCTAATTAGCGATGATTGACAAGTAGATAATTTTCTGGTAACTTACCTGAAACAGAAAAGAAAAGAAAAATTTATTATGACACTAACCGTGTCTGCGAGCTTCACCCCGCAGCATATCTAGTTGGCGCTAAAGGGTACAGATTGCTTTAATATGAAAAGTTAAAAAGTTCTTTTTCAAAATTTTCAAACTTTGTTTTTTACGAAAATTGCGATAACTTTTTCTTTACAAACTGGCGCTCCAGCTACCGCTCATTGTTTTCATTTTCGAATGATCTTTGAATTGGTAATTAGCGATTTATGATTTATTATCATTTTTTAGTTGCTCGTGAACTTTGAATGTGAAAAATATGATTTTTTGGCTCAGGTTCCCAAAAACAAAACAAAAAACATTATCGAAATGCAATAGAAGCCCAAAACCTATTCCGATTCATGAGCTTCATTCCTGTGAAAGATTCATCAAAATTGGTTTAGTGGTCTCTGCGTGAAAAGGGCACAAAGACAATTTTGTAGTACATATATAGAGTTTCATGTGTACAGAGATTATTTTCGGAACGTGCATTCTTTTCATAACAAGTTGTATGGGCCCTTAGATGAGATTTAGTGGATTTAAATTGATGCGCGTAAAAATATGCGACGGTTTGTTTGGTAATCAATGATCGATCTTCAAAGTGAAGTTTCTCGTAGTCACTGCTGACGAGGTTCGTTAGGCCGTATAAAACGGGAACTCGGAAAATGCGAGAGGCTCTTTCGCGCTTCCCACAACACACGTGCACGTCACACACGCACGTTAAGGATCAGAACAAAACTTGATCTGAAAAGACTACCGTGTGCGCGAGCGCGAGAGAGGAGCAAGAGAGAAAAAGACACGGAGTGGACGCGAGGGGGCGCTGATGGCACGCATCAAGACATTCGAGACTCCTTCGGACAGGGCAAGCAAGATCGACTACAGCTCAATCGGTCTTCGTCTCGTCGGGCTCCTCTCTACCGTTACGTACACATACGTGTATGTTATTCGAATACACACAGATATGAACATACACAAACATATTTTAAGGATCCATCTCTTCATTCTCTCTCTATACACTCGTTCTTTCTCCTCGTGTTCTTCTTTCTCTGGTCTGACGTCGCGCGCAGCCTGCTCTTGTCTTCGGCTATTCAATCCTTTGCTCTCTTTCCCTCAGCGACCGCGCGCTCTCTTTTTCTCCTCTCTTCTCGTTTCCTTCACCATTTGGTGCGCACTCCGACTCTACGAAGTTTGTCCTCGTTCATCCCTCGGGACTGGAGCGCGATCCCTTCGTGAATTTTTCCCTTTTCTTTCCTTTTTTTCGAATATTCTTGTGCGCTTTTTGCACGTATGTATGTGAGTGTATTTTAACGTCGTTACGTAGCAATCGGGTATCTCGTTTGGTAGGGAATCCCTTCACCCTTCTGCCCTTTTATCGCAACATCTCAAACGCAACGCAGCAACCGAGGAGAGAGAGAGAGAGAGAGCGAGGAGGAAAAAGAGAAAGAGAACTGCGATTGCGATGGTCCGGATGCTGCCACGACGGTGGCGGCGTCACAAGGCCTCTTCACCAAGTAGCTTCACATGGCGTGCCCTAATGACGTCTCTCCAAGTGGAGAACGTCCCGAGAAGCATCACGCCGGACTTACCTCTCTATATAACCACTGTACGCTCACGTTTAGTGAGAGAGACTAAAAGAGAGACTATGTTTTACGTTCCAATGCTAATCCCTTCTTCTTACATGAGCCCGAGAGACCAACGCATTTTTTTTTCTCCCGTTACAGCTGATACGCTTAGGGAAATGCTCGATAATCTGAGACCTTGTGTAATAGCAAATTTATATTTACCAATAGCAAAGTCTTTTCGAACTATCATTTTCCTGCTCACCACGTCACCAAAGCGTCAATTTTTTTATCTTATTTTGTTAGTCGTTCAGCTTTAATTGCTTTTTTTTCTTGCTTGACACAATCGTGGCCGGGTTGGTGGAGGCTCTAATTGATTTGTCGGGTCACATTGATACGTTGAGAGTGAAGACGATACAACTTTGGGACTTTCGTCAATTCCGGCGAGTGTGATGTGCAGGAAATTGCCATTTTCCTGTCAGAATCTGTATGTTCGTAGTTCGCAGCGAGGGGCGTTTTGCTACTATGCGTTCTTGATGTGATCTCGCGACGACTGTTCTCCTCCTCCAGCGGGATATTAGCAGTCACGACCGCTACTCATTTAGTCGCGACTAACGAAGCAATCATGAGACTTTTGTGAGTTTTTCGTTGGCAGGGCCGCTTCGATAGTTAATGGGACGAAAAGTCGACGTGGGAACGGGAATTCTGAAATAATTATTAGCGTAATGCATGGCCATGCACGCTGCAATTTTTGGATATAAAGAGTTGCTGATTGAATCATTTGTAAACTCTGCTGTGTGTAACCGAATAGATCACGATCATTAGTCCACAAGGACGAAAATTTCTTTATCCCTTCGGGGCAGCAAATTGAGAGCCGTCTCAAGAGAGAGAGAGAGAGAAAGAGAGAAAGAGGAGCAGGTAAGGAAAGAGAGGAGAATGAGGAGAAAAAAGTGAGCAAGGAAGATAATAGCGAAAGGGGCTTCTGGGCTGTATGATTGGCGCGGTAAGGATAAAAAAGACGTTGACTTTCTTGCTGCCTCCAAAGCAGCTGCGGAGAGGAGACATGGGAGAAAGAATGAGAGAGCGAGAGAGAGAGAGAGAGAGGAGAGAGAAATGGAGGTAAAATGCATGGCTGCCATTCCAGCTTGGACCTTGCATGCAGACCGCGCGCCAGGATAGGTAAAAAAAGCTAATTAGATGTCATAATTATAGCCAGTGGTGGCCAACCCGCGGAAAGACGTCGGCGTGAGCTTTCGTTAAGATTAATAAAATGACCCAACTTTTATATACAATATGCGAGACTTTATCTCGAGGCCTCAAAAAAGAAGCATTTTAATCGAGATTACCGATCGAACTCCGGATAAGCAATTTCAAGGTCGGCACTCATTTATAATTAATTACATATGCCGCACGTGATCGATATTATCTCGTGCTTACGAAGACTTCAGTGAGCATGTAATTTCGATCGTCGCGTGTATTGGTGAGTCTTGGCAAGTAAATCGAAATACACAAAAGTAAAAATATGTGAAAGCACGAGAAGGAGTGAGACGGAGAAATTTGTGATTAATAATCGTTCAGTGACTCTCGAAAAAAATAACGCAGTGGGTATCTCAACAAAAAATACGTCTTCTCCCTTCATAGTTCTCTCCCGTGGGCTTATTGCTGGAATTTATAAATAGGCGCCCCCGGAGCGATAGAAAAAAAAACATCTACCTGCTCCGTGTGTCTCCTCATTGTCGATCCTCTATCTCTCGTTTAAGAATCACGATTGTTCGACAGTGACAGCGTTATTTATTTCTTTTCAATGCAACAAATTCCCTTCAAATTAAAACAGGTTTTTTTTCATCAATCTTCTATTTTACGTTATCTATTTATTCAAATTATTCCAATATAATTAAACAGCGCTTGCGACATCGAAATTTTGCAGGATCCAACTTTTGTATTTCTCCCCGCCACGGTATTCACGCAATTGCAATCCTCAGAGTTATTTCCTGTACTTCGGAAATCCTGTTCACAAGTCAATTATTTCGTAAAGTTATTTATACGACAAATTCATTTATCTTTGTGTAAACTCTGGCTCAAGCAAAACCGCTTTCCCCCGTACGTGCCATATCGTTCCCTGCTATAATTGCACGTCTGCCGCCTGACCCGACAACGCGATATTCTAACGAGTCATTAGCAACCACGTTCTTAACCAAGTTATCTTTCGATAATCGACCCGACGTATCTGCGAATCGGTGATAATTAAGTGGTTAGTAGGTGTTCAGTCAAGTTTAAGCGAGAATAAATTCAAGCATCCGGTTGTATTTTACAGCAAATGTCATTAAACGTAACTCTGACTCTATTCGTTGAGTTAGGAAACTCTTCTCCGGTTCAATGAATTACACTTTTATGTTTTTTCACAACCATTCACATTCGTTATTCATATGTCTCAGTTTCGTCGGAATCTCATTACAATAATAATTTGGCTAAACGTATAATACTGCGGCGTTGCTACGAACCTCAATCAGCCTTGATAGAAATTTCGAGGTGAAATAATCATTATTTTCAAGGAGTTTCACGGAATGTTATCCCTTCATAAGTTCTAGTGTAAATGGGGTGCGAATTAATCTCGGGCCCTCGCGTCAACCCTATAGTTCCTCTCGGTAATCCGCGATACACTGAGGTTAATGTGTACTGGCTGTGCCTGCGGGCTTCGAGCCAGAGCACACCTGCAAGGTTGGCGCTAAAGGGTTGCGCTAGCTTAATATGAAAAGTTTGAAAAAAAAAAAAAATCAAAAATTTCAAACTTTGATTTTACGAAAGTCACTATAACTTTTTTTTTTACAAACTCCAGCTACCGCTCATTATATCCCTTTTCGAATTATCTTCAAATTCGTAATTAGCGATTTTTCATTTATTATTATTTTTTAGTTGCTTATGAACTTTGAAAGTGCGAAATATGACGAAAAATGTGATTTTTTGGTTCGGGTTCCCAAACAAACCCAAACATCATCGGAATGCGATGCATGAGAGCTATTCTGATCCCGAAGCTTCGTTTCTGTGAAAGATTAATCGAAATTGATTCAGTGGTTTTTGCGTGAAAAGGGCGAAAACACAATTTTGTAGTAGAGTTTTAATACTTATTTGGGGTCGAGCCGCTGCCGCGTCTTTTTATATATATCTAGAGATACATATGAAGATGATGATTTCCTTGGTTGGTTGGTTTTTCGTATGAAAGTGTATACGTGGTAGTGAGCACACGAGCGTTAATGACGCAACGCCCTGAGGGGTGAGCCATGAGTCCTGATTCCAGCGTAAATACACGTGCAATACGCTCACTCGAGTGAAACACCTGTTGCTCACGAGACCGCGTGTCCCTTGATCGTTCTCGAAAGCCAAAAGAAAAAGTGTTACCAAAAAAAATGAAGTTTCTGCTAATTTTTTTCCTTATAACGGAAAAGCCAGATAAATCAATTGCCAAGAATAAATGAAATGAATAAATGACTCGTATTATAGATACGCACACGTATGTGTATATACGTATGATCGTGCAAACATTACAAAGGTTAAAACGTGTATAAAAATGTCTACACATGTAGAGAGAGGCTGTCATTCGTTCAGCGGCGTCTTTTGATCAAGTGCGGCGCTCAATAATTCATCTGCAACTTGATCGCGCGTCGTTACACTCGCGCTCTGCTCCTTTATGTGCCAGTTTGAACAGTCTGCTGTTGAGCCCTGCTCGCGTACCACGTACACGCGTTTTCCAGTCGGAGAAATTGCGCATACTAACGGTTATTGCTTGATCGAGTTCCCGCACGTTTAGCATTTCGGATATCGACACGACGCTTCGTAGGGGCGAAGAGAGTTGAATGTTTCAATTTTTCATGGGTTTCAGTTTAATCCTATCCGTCGTCGAATCTAATGGAAAAATTTCGACTGCATGAGTTTTTAAAATTGCAACGTAATGGAAGGAATTTCGTGGTGCGTCGGTCGCGAGGTACGCCACGCCGTTATTCGAAACATAATTATGTTTAATCTTCACAATTGCTCGGACAAAACTGTCCCGTCAACTTGTATATGGGAATTTGAATTTTTACAAACATTTCCTGCTCGCAACGAAACTAATTTTCGGTCTTCGCTTCTACATTGTAACGCGTATGTATTTATTCATGTGCGTGTGGGTATGCCTACGGTCTCGTTTCGAAGCTTTCCAACATGGACCGGTTCAAAAATACCTCGGATGCCCACTCGCCACCGGACAAGGGCATACGGGTCCATGCTGAGATAGAAAAAGTAAAAAAAAATACGCTGAAGGAAGAGAG
>JBAJMU010000003.1:5154562-5260993 GCA_037952995.1 Hyposoter didymator | reverse complement strand
TCTCTCTCTCTCTCTCTCTCTCTCTCTCTCTCTCTCTCTCTCTTTCTCTTTTCTCTCCTTCCGTCCATTCTCTTAAAAGCGTGACGAGCTCGTTGTAATTGACAACGTGAGTGCGCAAACTATTCACCGTGTGTATTATAACAGGATGCGATTCTATTAACCGCGATAATCCGTTGCTAATGTCCTGCCCCGGCAGTGTCTCGAAGCCGGTACTATTCAATCTAACCTTTCGCTCGCACGAAAATATCATCAATTATTTTTCATTGTGAATAAATCTCGCACTTACTTTAGACATTGGCGCATCGTAAAAAGAAAAAAAATGAATACAAGATACAAAAACCATTGTATTTTGGAGTTTGAAACTCAAACGCGAACGTGACAGTTGACTAATGAGCTCAGCATCCAATTGAAGTCGGAACAAAAATGAACGAACGTCAAAATTTGCACGAATTTTTTACACCCAATTTTAAAAAGGATCCAATTTGATTTTTTTCTTTGAAATTGATAATTTGATAGTCTTGATTATTTTCATATCCCAATTAATTAACTCGCAGTTATTATAATAAAAATAATTATCATAACGATGAGCGTTCCGACGAGCTAAAGAAAAAATTACAAAAATTTCTATAATGTACAAATAAATAAACATTGATATAGATCGGTATGTAATTTTAACGTGCATGTATATATATAAACCGGAAAAATATTGGACCATCAATGCGAGAGAAGGGCCTGCTGGGCGCACGTTTCGAGAGCGAGAGATTGAGTTACCAAGAGATAATCGCATGCACGCCCAGCCGTCCTGGTACCACGCGTATCCCACCATCCAAAGGCCCTCTATATACTATACATATTTTATGGACGTAAATGTATATGTATGTGAGTTATAACACGATGGAGCATGGCCGAACTCTTCTCAGCAGCTACAAGTTTGACTTCGTTGTTTTCATTGGGATCCCCCTGAACCCTAGTTCAAAATTTAAACCGCGATTTTGAGCATTCAAAATATGAGGCAAAGGATCAAGCCAAAGCTTCGATCCCAATCTCTCAATTTTATGGATGTCAAAAAAGCGAAGATTTAAGCAGGATTTTCCTGTCAAGTTGACGGTGCACAGACGTCGCTTTGTCAAGGATTTAATAACGCGGTTGCCTAAGAGAAATATTGAAAAGCGCGTTTAAAAACCTTGGTGTGAGAAGAAACATTTAATCTCTATAAAGCTCTATTACAAAATTGTGTCTGTGCCCTTTTCACGCAAAAGCCACTGAACTAATTTTAATCAATCTTTCACAGGAATTAAGCTTATGAATCAGAATCATTTTTAGGCTGCATTGCAATGCGATAATTTTTTTTTTTTTTCGAGAACCCGAACCAAAAAATCACATTTTTCATCATATTTTCAACTTTCAAAGTTCACAGGCAACTAAAAAATGATAATTAATCAAAAATCGCTAATTACCAATTCAAAGATAATTCGAAAACGAAGATAATGAGTCATAGCTGGAGTGCCAATTTGGAAAAAAAAAAGTTATAGCGATTTTCGTAAAATCAAAGTTTGAAGATTGCGCCAAAAGTCCGCAGCAGGCACGGCTAGTATGGGATATAGTTCTCCAGTACATATATAGTAGTTCCTTCGACTTGGGTCAAATCTGCTCTTCATGTTCGTTGATTAATTAATCGGCGGTTCATTGCTTTTCAGGCAAAAAATGTCTCGCATTTTCGGAATTTGGTTTTACGTATTTTAGCTTTGATTCGATCGTTGTGATATTTTTTTTCAACTTGATATTTTTGTTTCTCGCAGGCATACGGTGAATTCAAGAAGATTTGATTCATGTGTGGGTGCATGTGATTTAAGAGCGATGTACTCGGATAAAGGCTCGGACTGTTCTCGGAGATCGAGTTGTTCTGAAGCTCGCGAGTTTTCGCGCGGCATTCCTTCGCGAGCAATGACTTTAGCCTTTCAAGTTTTGTTTTTCCTTCATGTCCTGTCATCATTTTTATATTCCAAGTTTTATTGTTGTTTTTAAAAAATGTATTCAGATTGAAATTTTTTTTTCGATGTGCGAGGTGAATTTTTGTATCCTGCTAATTAAATTCTGATAAGGTCCATTTTATTTTATGGAGGCCGCACGATATTATTTCGATTGACCACGGAAAGCATCTCACTCAATAAAATCCAAATAAAAAGCCTTTTTACTGCGCGGTACATCGTATCGAAAGAAATCACTTTTTTTGCGCTATCGAGTTTCACGCTGCTGAATCCTCAAATTCAGGTGAGTCGAGGAAAAAAATCCGAGTATCTCGATTACATGGCTCGGGCAAGTCTTGAACTCGTTTTTTCATCGTCCTGTCGTTGGCTCTTCCGTAGCACTTCGAGGGGACTATCATTACTCGCGTCATTAACACGACAGTGGACAGAGAGAAAAGGAGACAGAGAACCAACCTCATTGGGCTATTAAAACGAGAAGGCAAAAACAGAGCAAAAAACTGAGAGAGGGAGAGAGCGAGAGAACAGAAAATGAGTTGGAGCTTTTACGGATGCTGCTGCTGCTGCAACACAACAGCGTCATCTTGCACACGGCCATTTCCTCCTTCATTTTTTTCAGTTCCTTTACAAATAGAGTGGTTATATCTTTACGATTTCGTGGAAAGCCTCGAAGATGAAAAACGCGTTGAAATCTATATATCTATATGTATATCTGCGCGTATTAGTGGGAAAAAAATGAAGACGTCGAAAAGAGCTGCCGCTCGGTTATTTCGACTTTTATTCACTTTAGTCTTACGATTCACCCTTTCATCTTGTCTCGTGCCGACGAGCAAACGGATGTAAAACGGATGAAGCAGCGATTGCTGACTATATACACGGATGACGAATCCTCGCACGACCATCGATTTATTCTCAAACTTTTACGTTCATTTATAAACATTATACATAAACTTCATTCATTCGTGAGCTCGTCTACTGAAAAACCAAACTCCATGGATCAACAAAATATTTTTTGTTGAACAAAATTTTTGGTGCATTGTTACAAAGATTGGATTTTTCTGTCGCCACATTGTAAAGACTCTTCCAACGTATTACGAAAAGGATCCTGAATAGGAATTCATTACAGGGATAAATGGGATGAGGAAACATGCATCTGCTAATTGGGCTCCGTGTCGGGGCTTTTCCTATGAAACGAGATACTGTCGCTCTGACTAACGCATAATCATTGCTTTCCAAACTCTGTATACGGTGATGGTGAACTAACAGATATTAATGGAAAAATGAAGAATAATGAGTTGTAATGTTCTAATAACGTTCCTGACACAAATGAAATGGTATCAACGTTTGGACCGAAAATGGTTTATTATTCTTTTCTTCTTTTTTTTTCTCCTAATGGCTCCAAAGGGTGGAGCAGCTCGAGGAGCAGCTAGCTTAATACAAAAAGTTGAAAAAAAAAAAATTCAAAATCTTCAAACTTTGATTTTACGAGAATTAATGGCTATAACTTTTTTTTATAAACTGACACTCCAGCTCATTATCTTCGTTTCCAATTGTCTTTTCTATCGGGTAATTAGCGATTTTTGATTCATTATGATTTTTTAGTGCCTGTTGCCAAAAAAAAAAAGAAATTATCGGAATCATGACTTCATTCCTGTGAAAGATTCATCAAAGTTGGTTCACTGGATTTTGCATGAAAAGGGCACAAACACAATTTTGTAGTAGTTACATTGAAATCGTCACCAAAGAGATTGTCTGATTTGAGCAAAGAAACGCACATTCGACGTCGCTGACACCGACGACTGTGGTCAATTGTTTGTTTGGAGAATAATTAATTGATCAAGAATGTTTGAGGATACGCTCGTTGATATCCGAGGTCAAAGGAACCCGGAAACCAAGATAGTCATGTGTCTCGTCATTGTTCATAAACAGTGATCGTGTAATTTATTATTATGTAGATATATAGCTGATATTCGTCACGTGGCTTTTATCTTTTACCGACCAACGGATGCGACGGGCTAAGATCCCGGACGTCGTGCAATTGATACGACTTGAGTTTGTACGTACTGCGAGCCCATTGCGGGGTCGTGTTCCCCACTCATTGATATTTATTGGAGTTTATAGACGCGAGACGCGATTATTAGAAGGGTGGTGGTGTAATTTATGTTGTCGATTCGGAGTTTTTCCTCTAGCTCACTTCAATCTACCCTGTGAACCCGCATATGGTCTATTTATGTGTTTACCATTATCTTGTGACAACTGTGAGTCCGATTTCTCGAATTTCCAATCAATCAAAATTTAAAAAACAACTCCCCACATCCTCGCTCACTTCCGTATCAGAAAATTCATTTCAGAACGAAGCCAAGTTTTTAATGGAAACTGTTGATTGATTTATTTATCTAGTTTGTTTATTTAATTTGAAGAAAAATGTAGTCTCGCATTTTTTGGCATTAGTTGGTGCACTTTATGTTGAAAAATACGAAAACAGGAGAATGACAGAAAGGCTCGTAAAATATTTTCCTACACACAAGTTTTACTTCCCTTTGTATTTTCCCATATATTCTCTCCCTGCTCCAACCTCCAATGCAGCCGTTACTTGGCGAGTGTTAAAATGCCCGACAGTTCTCAACAAGATAGACACGCATCCCGTGAATCTTTCGTTTGTTTGGACAAGCTAACGTTATGAGATTTTATGCGAGGAACGAACGCGAGCCAACGAAACAAATATCAACGCGGCTTATATACGATGTAGCAGAAGGGATCAGCTCTCGGTCAATGAAGCTTTCCTACAGAGTTGTCTACGTAACGCAGTTCAAAATCAATGAAAATGCGTAACACGTATCTATATATATGCGAGTGCGAGAAATATGTTTACGTTTTTTTTCGAGCGTAACTATTCGAATGAATTTCCTTCGGTCGAACTGAAAAGTTACCACGGGATTCCTGAGGATTCGGTTTTGGGCGATGGAGCCAAAGATATCGCGATTGGAAAAAAGGAGAAAACCTGCAGCAAAAGTCGAGATGCGCGATATGAGGGATTGGAAAAAAGATTAGAAAGATAAAAGACTTTTTTCTCGAACCTCTGCTGTTTTCGACTTTTGCTTCTACTCATTTTATCCTTTTTCTTCTTTAACGAATGATTATATCGGAAATAGCTTGAAAGTGATTATTATCGTAATTTAATCGGTTTTGTGCTCTGGCCTTGAAATTCCCAAACTGTCGAGTGCTCTGGTTGTCGAATTTGGTGCTTTTATTGTTTCGGCTGGTCCGGGAAAAAAGTATCGGTGAACTTTCTATTCTCGTGGCATGCGGCAAGTCGGAAAACTAAATAAAGTATGTGTTTCCGAGAGTAACCGAAAGACGAGGAGGCGGCGAGGGGCAAAGCACATGGCTGACACGTTTCGGGTCACATCCTCTCGCCTGCTCTCGAAGATTTTTCGAGGAAGGCATTCTCATCTCGAGGCTCTCGATCCCGTTTTCTCGGAGCTATATGTTACCCATACGTTTATAGAGAGCGCGGTACGTGAGTCATCGGTAGCAGTTCAGACGCTTTGCCAATTCCAATAGCATTTTTTTTTCTTTTACTGCAGAATATTTGTTTTTCTTTAAAATTAGTAACAACGATCAGTTGACTGAGATATCTCGCCAACGAGATATCAATTTCCATGAAAACAGCTCGTGACGTATGCGAAAGTTGTGATGAAAATTTCGACCCAACGCCATCGATCGATAACGACAATATCATCACCTAAGTCCACAAGATATAGATTTAAAAAATCTGATTTGGGACTCCAGCTACTGCTCGTTATCTTCGTTTTCGAATTATCTTTGAATTGGTCATTAGCGATTTTCGATTAATTGAAAGTGAACAATACGACGAAGAATGTGATTTTTTTGTTCGGGTGCAAAAAAAAAAAAAGAAATCATCGAAATGCAATGCAGCCTGAAACTATTTCTGATGCATGAGCTACATTCCCGTGAAAGATTCATTAAAATTGGTTCCGTATAAGATTTCACTGGAGTTATCGCGGAGTCTTAGTTTAGACTCGGTAATAATTTTAATGCGAATAATAAGCAAAGATACATCGGAATCTCTTGAGAAACGTAGCTCCGTTGGAGCAATCGCGAACGTCACTTGAAAGTGAGATATATGTGCATAATAAGCCGCGGGATCATTGCGAATAAAGAGAAGGAGAGTGTAGCCAGAATCGAGCGAGTCACAGACAAAACAAACCGTTTTATCGTCGTGAACGATCGCCAAATTGTCTCATTAAGGCGATTAGATCGCGCGCTCTCGAGTCACACATAGTCTCTCAAATAAACGCACTGTATATCGTTTATATGATGATATTTCTCGTGCCACGCTGCATCTCTGTTAACAACTCCCCTCGGACGTTGCGCGAAATTCCAGACTAAAAGTCTAACCAGACTTGATTCACGTTGACAATCGAATTTACGCGGTTGCAAAATCCTATTGAGATTTTTCTCGCGCGTCTCACGATCGTCCACCCCAGTAAATTCATTTTTCCGTACAACCAACAGAAACGCCCATTCTCTTAATTAGTTTATTCGTTATCAATCAATATGATTACACTTTCGCATTATGAATACATCGCAATTGTAAATCTAAATTATGAAAGTTTCATCCCTCATGCTTAATCCACCGCTACAAATTGGAAGCCGAAGATCATTCCCTTCTAAACGAATCCGCACTCGCATAAACAAGAGTTTCATTTAAAATCAATCATATTAATTGATATTCGAGTCCAGCTGCATCGGTTGAATAAATAAATAAAAGAAACAAAGATGAAAACAAAACGTTCAACGCTTCCTCATAAAATATGAAACTGTGGATCTCTGGGACACGAAGAAATGATGATTGAGAGAATCGAGTGTCTCTTGATCTTCGATTCTATATACAGAACGTCCGACGAATAAATATAAATCATAAAATATATCTTGCCCTACATATATGCGACTGTATAAACAAGCATCTACGAAATATGAGCGACGGTTTATTTATATGTAACATATATCTGTAAACATGAATTGTTTCTATAAATATATAAATATCTCCAGCATACACAAACGCTATCTCGATATCACCGCACACACGTATATTCCTCATCGTATTGCGGTGTAAAGAGAGTGTATCGCGTGTCCTTTCTCGCGAACCAGTGCCAACAAGAGCAAGAGAAAGAGACAAAGATAAGGGGAAAGAGAGAAAGAGAATGAATAAGAGAACAAGAGAGACGTATGACACGAGTCCTACGCACCAGGAGGGCTCCCCTCTTTCTCGAGAGCAGAGAGGACGGTACGTTATGAATGCGTGGAATTTATCAATGGACGCCGGAGAGCTGATGATAAATTCGCGTGTGTGCGGATCGTATCGGAATCGCGAGAGCTCCGAGTCCGACAATCCGTTGTGATACACACATGGACATACGCGAGCGCGTGCATTCTACGTCTCGCGGAGCTTCGAATGCATAATATTTGTATAGAAATACGTGTCAAGCTTTTCTCTTGCATTAGTTACATAGCGAACAACGATGGTGTGATTTATTATTCGCATAACCGACCAACTCGATCAATTTTCTCAAGTGCCAACAGAATCGACAAATGCGACAATTTTCAACTATAAGAGTCAAATCATTTCGTACGGAGGTTTATTTATTATTGGGGCTTGCAGAAGGTGAAAGAGTGATTCTATCACTGCGGCACTCACTCTGCGCGAGAGTGTGAGGCAAAAGTTGTTCACCTGGCGATCGCAAAACGGATTTTGCTGTATTCTCGTGCGAGGACACTAGCCACACTTCTGAATCTCTCTTGCTTCTCTTAAATTCATTTGTATATATGTATGAATGTGTGTAGGCTTGGATTTTATCTTTTCTTTCATTCTCATTTCCATTATGTACGCTAGGATCCAAGGTGTGTGGCAGAGAGAAAGATCGCGGAGCTTCTTCAGTGGTCCATATCCCACGTAAGAAAGAAACAAGATAATGTGTGTATCAGAATATATACTTTCCGGCTCAGTTGTATCCAATGATCTTGACGTCTACAAATCGTTGCTCATTTTTCGTACTTTTTATTATTTCACTTTGTTTTTCCATCTCCTTTTCTCTTCATCTCTCGATCCCTCTTGTGTCTGTCTACACACTTTATTCATGAACCTATTCGAGTGATAATTAAGTACACGCGATCACCACAATAGACACGATAAGCTGCTGCAATATCAATTTGCAAACGATTTTGCACTCGAGAAAAATAAATGTCAGATTTATTCAACCCATCACGAATTTTCACATATCTTTCGAGCTCCTGAAAAAGGCTGCCTATACGAATGTTTAAAGGGAACAGCAGAGTTTATGGTGTATGAAATAATAGCGGCAGGACGGTGTGTCGTGTACGAGCGAACGAAAGGCCCAGAGGAAATTCGAGCTTCGATCTCTAGTGGCTTTTTGAAAATTCGGTCTAGTGCGTTATCCGTTCGTGCACGTGAAGACCTGTGTACAAAATCTCTTGCCCAAGATGGTTCATACCGAGAAGAGGGAAGCTCTGTTTTATAATGTGATCTATATATATTATACGCGCATTAAAGGGGCTCGTGTGTCTGTTGTTTCGTATCTCGTTGTTTCCCAAACAATGAACGAGCTGGGTACGTGGATGCTGCAGATCGAATTGCCACAAGTACCGGAGGCCCGCATCCTTCTTCCCATTTTTTCCAATCGTTCTTAACTCTATGCTTTTCTTTTTACTGCTGTGCGATGAATACAATATTTATTTACTCGCACAACGTTGTTCGTGGCGTCGTTCAAACCTAAATGTGCGTTTGAGAAAAAAAATAACGCGATCATGATTTAATTTAAAATTTCACGAACATTTCCTGAAACTTCTGTAATTTTCCACAGCTCCGAAATGCGGAAACCATCGATTGGAGCAAACTTGTTTCGAGTTACAAGTTTCAATGAGTCGATATACTCATTCTTTCAATAAAGTCAAATACATTACGCATTTTGCATGTGCGTCCGTTTCGTTTTCTTTCCCTCATTTTGGTCCATATTCGTTATTACTAATTTTATTTAGTATGGAAACTTGGCGAACGGAGTATATCCAGAATTTTACGAGCGATCCTCCCACGACCTCAGATAATTTGTGCCCCGTAAATATCCGTGCAAATAATATTGTACACGCGTGTGTGTTTTTCCGAGTAAGTGGACAAAGATTCAGGGCCAAGTGTGCTATCGCCTCCTGCGAAATCACGGCTGCATATTTTTCTCGTGAATATTATACCGATCTGCGCCGTGTTGTTCTCCAATCAACTTTATTCGCCAGTTTCTTTTGTACACCACGAATTCAATGCCACCGCCGTTCAGCCTGAACGAATGTGCCATTTATACGGAGACAAATCTTCGAATGACAATCATTCGAGAATCTTTACACTCTGCACATTTTAACGTTAAACTTTTTACACAAAAATCGTAACGATAAAAAGGAAAAAAAAAAACAGAAATGCCAACCGCGGCAGCGATGATTTCGTGGTTAGTGTGTGGCTTCGGTGATGTCCAAAGTTAAGTGACCTCGAGCGAGGTAAAAGTACTTAGTTTGGTGACCCCAGTCAGCGCGCGGTGCACTGAATCGTTCGGTATCGCAATCGCTAAGCAGCTTCGAGGAAACGACAACGTTTCTACATGTACTCATCGCTCTGCAATTATTAAGCATCAGTTTTTTCTCTATTCTGTACGTAAAGAGATGATCATTTCGCGCGACTGGATTGCAGGCGAGAAAAAACGTGGAGAATTACTCCGTATAAGCATTTCGATTCGAGAAAAAATAAAAAGGAAAATTGAAATTGTGAATTGACGATGTAATGGGGAAAAGAATTAAACACCTCCCGTCGGTTTCTCGTGTGTGGGGCGGCACACGTCGTCGGTATTGTAGTTTTACGGCATTCTGGCGCCGCCTGTCTCTGCTCCAGTGTGTGTCTCTTACTTTCGAGATTTTCCTTCACGCACTAACGCTAATATATGTTTACATATATAATATTTGCTCTTTCTCTCTCTCACTCTCTCTCTCTCGCTACGACCGAAACGTCTTTTTTGTTTGTGCGCATGCAGAAGGCTTTTGGTCGCAGAATGCTCGTTTGCAGTCCAAGTTAAATTCCCTTTCCACGCTGAATTTCTCGCCGCGAATTTCTCGTTTGTAACGCGGGAATAAATCTTGAGCTGGTCCCATGCTCCCTCGGCTGCCAGACTCGGAGAGCTAGCGTCTCCCATAACTTCGTTTCGCGCTGGTTTGCCGAGCTTTACGACGCCCGCAGCAGCCCAAACTGTCAGTTGATGCAACGACATAGGGAGAAAGGGAGAAAAGGGAAAAATATAAAGAAGCGGAACGAGAGGGAGAAAAGTAGAACGGGGAAAAATCAAAAGAGAAACAAGTAGGAAATGCTCGAAAAAGAGTGGACGAAAAAGAGCGAATTTGAGAGAAACGGCAAGAAGAGAAAAATCCTAAGAGCATTCGTAAGGCTTTTTGATGCACGCTCGCCCTCGCGAATTAGATCGGGAGCCATCCTCCCTCCGCGCGCCCTCCATTCCTCTCTTTCCTTCTCTTTTTGTCGCACTTCCTATTCATCTACTTCTCTCGTTACTTCCATTTGCTTTTTTGCATTCTACTTTGAGTCACTCCTCATCCGGCGTTTCTCTTTTCGCGGTTGCTCGTTCACCGTATGGCAGTAAACTCTGGGGATTTACCGATTCGTGGACACGTTTACATCCACGCCAAATATTTTCGCTTCTTCGCAGCAGCTCGCGAGGCTTTTGCTTCGCGCACAGGGACCGTGCATGACTGAACCAAAATTGCGGGAGTACAGAGAGAGAGAGAGAGAGAGCCCCGGAGAGAGGAAACCGAAAAAAAGCCAGTACGTCCCGTAGAGTATATTTATGCATTCGGAGGATTTCCGCAACGTCAACCCTTTATACTCGTGTGTACGGCTGCGCATGTATATATATTACTCCCAAAATTTGTGTTGAGCCCCCCTGAGCGATGAAACGAAGAGGGTGAAGAAGAGAAGTTACGCGCTGCTGTGATTGAGACGACGCGAGGGATCACGAAAGCTCGTGCGAGAGAAAGAGGCTGCGAAGAATTATGTCCCAATTATTTATGTATAACGCGAGAGCCAAAAGCTTCCTGCTGCTGGGTCTCTTTTTAATTTGGTAAATTCAGTACGTGACGTGAAAATGCTGTATGTTGTGAATCTGACGATTGAAGCAGTTTTCTTTGATGAAATGAAATAACTGCAAAAAGAAGAATCAACTCGCTCAATTAAATCCTTTGAAGCAAACCCTCTCCGGCGTGTGAATTTCGTGTCTTTTTTTTTTTTTTTTTTTNTTTTTTTTTTTTTTTTTTTTTAATTATTACAATCGATGCGATGAGAATTCCTGAAGATCATAATTTGATAAGAAGTGTAAAGAGTTTTATAGTCGAAGAGAAGAACGTTTGCAATCATAATCCTCAAAGTCAACGTGGCAATAAAATTGTCGACTTTTGTCACGCACGTGTAATGAAAAAGTTTCTTTCGCGTTTCACGAACATCCATTAGAAATAAAAATCTTTTTGGTCCTGAGGTCGTAAAAAATTTTCTCTCAAATTGAACGACAAGAATATACACATACATTTATTGTCTAAGAGGACGATGACACAAAAAAATAAAATACGAGTATTTGATTGGCATAAACCAGATTGAAAATAAAACCCCGAGAGAGAAAGAAAGAGCAATAAAAAATAAGTTTAATGGTCGGAAGCGTGTCAAAGCGAAACTCATCTAGCTCGTCGACCACTTTATAACGTGTTCACATCCCGGTGAACCGCTAATAATGTTATGCGCAATATAGTCATGTGTATACTCAGCCACTTCTTTTTCGATATACTCCGGCGTTCCCATCAACACGTTACATATATACCTTACATATGTGTGCGTATATCAAGTGAGAAATTTCTCGACTCATAAATCCTTGGTGGCTCCCCGATTACAAAATCACCATCTACACATGTTACGCTCCTGCTTATTCGATTGAGAGGGTGAACGACTGGTGCGATAACAAACCTGCACTCGATAACTGATAAGAAAGGATATTGAGAGGCCGCGACCGAGTGTTAAACAAATTCCTACCGAGATTTTCTGCCGGCAGGTTGCGCCGTGTATGGCAAATGGCAATGGGCAAATCGATGCTTCCTAACAAATAGGGACACATTTTAGGAAGCTGCATGACGATCGATATTTCAATCCCTGACCAAAGAAAAAAAGCTTTCGAATTGACGTGTCGCTTGAGAATTATTCTAGCGCGTGCGAAATACCTCGTGTTTATCGTCTGAGACTGTGAAAACATATTAATACTATGCTGACAACCAGTTTAACAGGGCAAGTCATTTTTTTTCGTCATTCAACATTGCGCAAATTATCGGATCATTCGCACCAATGATCGATTGACTAATTAGAAATGCTCGAGCGAGAAATCATCTTGTGAAATTCTACAAGATATCTTGCAGCTTTACTGTTGACAAGTATTCCTGAATCTCGTCACATTCCGTTTTATCGATTCTGGTATATAGGATTGATGCTCCCGCTCATTTTGCAATTTATTACTTTCAAGTATATTAGTGTGGGTGAGCATTTTGCCTTGAGATGAAAAGAATAAATATCTTTCTTTCTATTGAGCATTGTCATTTAACTTTGCGGTGTGTTTCTTGAGGCTCTTGATCGGTCGTGCTCGTGCGAGAGATTGAGAGCTAAAAAGCGGATTTTTCGCTGATACAGTGCATGAGAGAACGACGCGTCATAGAGAAAAACTCCTTAACGTTTGTTAGAGTTATGGTTGTTGAAATAAATGCGGCGAGCAAGGTTTTTTGTGTTTTTTTTGCGGGGCGCGGTTATGATTCTCGTAGAGCGGATTCAGCATTTCAATTTGATCGTAGGAGAAAAAAGTGTTGATGTTGCCAAAGTTGGTTGACCGTAGAGATCCGTGATGCTTGACGAGAGATAGCCGGAGAAAGCATTATATTGTGCATGAAAGAAAACTTACGGGTGAGGCGGTGGCGCGTGAAAAGCTGCAGCGGCCGCTGCAGCGGCGGCCGCGTGATGTTCCCACGCGGCTGCTGCTGCGGCCGCGGCTGCTGCTGGATGTGGCGGCGGGGGCGGTCCATGATGTGTATGAAACGGCGACGGTGGAGGCGGCCCGTGATGCGGATGAGGGTGAAAGGCAGCGTGAAAGGCCGAGTGGGGATGATGAGGTGGTGGCGGCGGTGGTAAGAGCGAGAATGCCTCTTGATGATAGGCCACCTCCTTCTCCGGCATTTTGAAGCACGTTGCTTTATCTAATAATCTTGAATCGTCGTTACGAGAAGAGCGACGACGACGTTCATCACCGTCGAAATGTCGCAAATTACGCTGACGCCAATGTTTCTCGCGTCCTTTAGAATCCAATTGTTGCTCCAACGTCAGGGCGACGTTCGAAAGGTAATCGGATTTTCCAGCATTACAAATAAAATCACGATCTCGTTGGTCCCGATTATTTTCGGCATAATCCAAACTGTACAACGATCCTGGATTCAATCGCACACCACTTAAATCCGTACGCGCGTAATTACCGATCGAATCAACAAAGTGCTCTCTCCTAGTATCCTCGCTAATTTCACTATCGATTGAACTCTTGATTCTTTGGTTTCTCACAATATCCTCGATGTGCCGATAATACGAAAGGTTCGAATGATCGTACGGAGAAATGTACGAAACCGGGATAATCGGTTGGTGGTGTATCAACTGCTGTCTTTGCTGGATCGTACGAGAGTCTGTCGAATCAATGCAATCGATACTCTCGACGTCTACATGCTCATTCTCGTCGCTCACCAAACCCGCTGAAACGACGATCTCGTCTCTCGTCAGACACCAGCGTGAACATCCCGCATCACCGTGTCCGTCGCTGTCGCGACGCCGCGAAGAACTAATTCTGACAGGTGTCTCCTTCTTCCTATACCTTCGACCAGCGATCTGACGCGATCCGATTAAAACCGTCACCTGCTCGTCCAATCCTCGGCCGATTCCCTCTGCGCTTACTATTCTTTCAATTATCCGAGTCTTGCTCCGATTAAATCGTAAGCCTCCTCCAATTCAGAAGGATTCTCTTTGACGAACGACAATTATCTCTTTTTCCCCTAGTTCACTCACCTCACCTCACTCACTTGCTTTCACACGATTACAACCACGTGGAAGGGCTGTTAACAACGAAAACAAACTCGAATATCCGTCACGACGAATTTCTTCACTATCCACTCAATCTTCAAAATCACCAAGAAAACAAATTCGCTCGCACCTTACTTTATCCCTGAAATCCTCACTTAGACTCAGCTTGTCTCTGCCTTGTGCACGGTCATTTGCCGAAAGCAATCCCCGGGTAGAGCGAGGCACGTGATCTGATACAATTCGCCCCGACGATTAATACCACTCAATCTTTCTGTAATTCGATTATTCCCGCGCAATTTCTGCCCGTCGGAGAATCCGTTGATACTCGTCCGTTGCTGAGTTGAATTTGGCAAATTTTGGTTTTACTGATTGTCAACGTTGAACACGCAAGTTGGTCGCGGGGTTGGTTGAATTAATTGTACAGGAGTATGGATAACGAGAGTATTTAAAGAGGTATAGAAAAACGGCGTTACTGTCACGGTGTTTATCCTCTGACGGGTATGGCGGTACTGGAGTGTGTTCACCAAGTGACGAGTGACGACGAGGGGTACGGTGGCGCGGCGGGTAGTGGCGAGTTGAAGCACCACCGAGGCGTGCATTTGCCCATCGGTGGGCGTGCGACCAAGAGCCCGTGAGTGAGTACGAAATTATAAAATGAATGGGTGCGAGTGAGCGAGCCTTGGTCCGAGTCTCGTGGCATCTTTGGCTCACGGTACGTGAGCAACGGAGGGAGAAGCAGCAAGCCCTGTTGAGGAGAAAGAAAGAGAAACAAAAACGTTGGTACAGAATCGACACGATGATGCTGTGATGGTGGGGATGGTGGGGAGAAAAGTTTGGCTGCGAGTGTGGGTAAGACGTACGTATATATGTGTAAATCCTGAGGGGAAGTTCGAAAGATGGAAATAATAGCTATTGAAAGTGGTGGAAGAAGGAAAGAGAGGAATAGAGAAAGAGAAGCAGATCCTCATAGCTCAGTTCGATTGCAAGAGAAAGTAAGAAGAGGAGAGAGACAGAGAGAGAGAGAGGTGGGGGGGTGGAAGGATGGAAGTTTGAAAGGTCCAATGATTCAGCGTTGGAGGGGAAGACGAGAGAGAAAGAAAGAGAGAGAGAGAGAGAGAGAGAGAGGGCAAGGCGAGAGAGAACGCGTGTCAGCTCGACAACTCAACTAGCACCGTGCAGAGCACCCACAGGTCTCTAACGCCCCGATGCTGTTCTCCCTCTCTCTGCTGCTCCACAGATGAACAGCCAGAGCGAAACAGGGAGTGAGAGAGAGAGAGAGTAACATCTCTCCGAATTCCTAGCCTCTCTTCTCGTTCCTCCTCCTTTATAACGTGTATGTTAGACCCTTATTAACTCATTCTTTCTCGTACAGCGGGCGCGTCGTTGATCTTTCGTAATTTGAATGTTTGTCGGATCCCCAGGACAGGATTTTATAATATGAAATTATTCGTGACGAAGGAAATTTTATTCGACAGTTTTATCGGATATTTATTACGGTGAAAAAAAAAAAAAAAATAAACGAAGAAACAAATTTCTCGGAATAGGAATTATAGGATTGTCGCGACAGGCGATGTGATATACACATTTTTTTTCTTTTTTAAACGTATATACATGTATAACGGATATTATAATTTCTAACTTTTTCTCTGGCAATGGTTAATGTTGTCCTATCGCTACGCCGACTATGATAATTGAGTTGCCGTTTCTTGTTAAATTGCCAAAACCAATTCGTACGTACGGAGGACCTATCGTTGTTGGTTTGGATTGAATAAAATTATCATTTCATTCGCAATTCTCTATTCCGTCTTATCGTTTTTTCTGAAGCCTGAATAACAATATTTTTGAAGCAAAATCCGACCATTGGCTGGTTCATCTTCAAACTCTAACGCGTCCGTCTCTTTGGTTTGTTGGAACGGAGTAATATAGGACTCTCGATGCACCATGAGCAAAGGTCGACAAGAACGCGCCCCTTTGAATGTTCCAGATGTCAATAGATTTCTAGACCGATTGAAGAACCTCGACTTCCGGTGGTCGTGCACTTGCGCCCGTGCGACAATAAAGTTCCATTTGAGTCAGAGGTCTCAGTGGAGTTTAAGAGCGACACATTTTCTTTTGATCGTGCAAGCTTTTCGAACGCCCCACTGTGTGCTTGACAAGAGAGTTGCGATCACGCGCGCGCGCGGTCTACAGAAGAAAAGTGTCCTTTTTAGCGGGATCCTGTTCGCAGGTCAATCCTCGTTCGGTTTTCGTGTTATCCTCTCTGTCAACGGTTCTCCTTCCTTTTTTGTCCCATTTTTTTCTTCAAGCTCCTCCTCCGCGATAGTTCGGTAACTTTCTCAACGGCTTTTCGACTTGTTGTTTCCGAACGAGCACATGTTACAAAGAAGACTCCCGAGAAATGTGCGCCGTCATCGCGGCAGGAATTTGAGAAGGACCCCAGCAAACTTTTGCCTCGAGTTATTTCAGTCCTTAAAGCCTACACATTCGGACAGCCATTTCTCTTTGGCCTCCTTAACCACCGGAAGTCTCACACATGGAAAATACAGCGCAAATTTTCTCCGACTTCCACATGGACCATTTCCGCCTTATTAAGTAACGACGAAACATAAACTGGGAAAGTGCTCAAGTTTTTCCAACATTCGTTCATTTCTGTATGTACATAAAAACTCTACTTCAAAATTGTGTTTGTGCTCTTTTCGCGCAAAAAGCACTGAATCAATTTTCATGAATCTTTCACAGAAATGGAGCTCATGAATCAAAATCTAGGTTGTAGGCTCTATTGCATTCTGATGATTTTTGCCCGAACCAAAAAATCAATTAAATATCGCTAATTATCAATTCAAAGTTCATTCGAAAACGAAAATAATGAGCGATAGCTGGAGTAACAATTTGTGAAAAAAAAACGTTTCAGCGATTTTCGTAAAATCAAAGTTTGAAGATTTTGAAGAAAAAAAAAATGTAACTCTTCATATCAAGCTTGCTGTAGCCTTTAGCGCCAAGTAGAGACGCTTCTACCGCATGCACTAATTAGCAATTAAAGAAAAGGTCAATTGTTCCATCTCCACGCGGATCAGTTATAACTCAATAAGCGAGAGTTTCTGCTAAATATTCCTGTTATACGGAGGAAAGTGGATGTGCTCGATGGTTATTAAGAGCGGAGATGATTCCAGTAAACAATCAATTATGCCTACAATTCCCCAAGGCCGAATTACACAGAGCGTAGAAAAAGCGTGTCAATAGAACGGTCCAATAATAATAGGAGCGGCGTATCTTTGGCGGAGCGGAAAGCCCGAAAATAATCGTCTTTTGTCCAGAGAGAAAGTGGCCTAACAGGGATGGAGGGAAAGAGCAAGAGAAACAGAGAAATGGAAGGACCAAGATGTGAAACGAGAAGGTTCTCCGGTCCTATGGATCTTCGATAATCACTGGTATAAGAAGAACGAGGTGCATAGAGTCATTAACTAGCCCGTCGGCTCGTTGCGGTCGTCCGCCAAGGGATCTTACGGTGGGGGCAGACCAACAGACACACGCGTATCCGACGTTTCTTCTCCCTCTCTCCCTCCTTCTTTCTCTATCGCTCCCTTCCATCCATGTTCGCGAGAATCTCTCTTTAGTCTCGAATCTCAAGCTCCTTCTTCGACGCTCGCGCCCCCTTCTTTCCGACTACTCCGATCGTCCAGGCGCGTCTTTGGTGCTCGCATCTTCTCACTTGGTCGCCAAACACCCGGACCAGCTCATTATTTTGTTGATTTTGGGCCTCGACGCGTTCCTCCCACCACGCAGTGTCGTCAATCCAACCTTCGCCGCGCATGTACTCTTCTCGCTCGTGCACATGGACTTTCATCTTTTGCTGGCCTTTTTTTTCCATCCCGCGTCTCTTTCTCTCGCCCCAGCTCTCGTATTCGCTCTTCGCCACGATTGCTGGGAAGGCGCTCTCTTGCTGTGTGTGCCGCTTGCCGCTACCTAATTACCGTCCAACGATCGCGGAGGGCCCTGAGACGAAATCAGGATATTCTACTCCTTCGTTCCGGGACCAATCGCGTCCGCACGCCGTACGACATGCTGCAGTTCAGCCGATCATTTCGTCGTTCCGAGACCCACTGGGTCCCAAACTTCCCTCTTCTCATCTTCTGCTGGTCACTCTTAGTTCCAACCTATACACAACTATATATTTATACGTATATACAGCGATCCTCGATTATATACTGTCCCTTCGAGCCGCCACATAGAGCGCCCGAGCATCCATGTTTCTCGCAATCCTCCACAGCCTCCATTTAGCACACCGGATGTTTCTCCTAAATGGACCGTGCCCTAATTGGACTGCATCGCGTTCAAGAGCGACAGAGGCAAGTTGCTCCGGCTCTACGCACTTTCCTACCTCGTTCTCGCGCCATCTCATTCTTTCTCATTCCCTGCTGTCCCGGAAACTGGTTTTCTGGAGGAACCAACTTTTTGCATGTCCTAGAAAAATCCAGAAGCCTTCGGTACCAACACTTTCGAACAACATTTCGTTCGGATCTATCGCGGTCCTTTGATTTCTGGTACGAATACAGTAGCCAATGAACCTGCTTTTACCATTTGAAAATCAAACGCACGTGAATTACATCGTCTACAGTTGGTCCGGGTCCCCATTGACAATTATCTCTTGAAGAAGGCGGAGACCAGACGCGAAAGCCGATTAGTTCCTTAATCTTGATTCGTTACAACTTCTTAGGATGAGGATGCAAGTTAGGGCTTTACGACTTATGAATAGCTCATCAACGCGTGGCTTCAACGTGCAAAGTGTAATTTATATTACATCGTTACAGTTACAAAACGTTTGCAAACTCATTGATAGAGCAGGGACTGATCCAGCAGCAATGACAATCCATCACGTCGTTTTCCATTCAGATACTACTCGGGAGAACAAAACTTTGTACAAAAATGGCGGTGCAACGAGGTGCTTGCTATAGGCATGCATGAGAAATTCGGGATCAACAGAAAGTGGAGGTAAAGATAATCTGGGGAAATGATGGTAGTCGGTCCCAGCCATTTCGTGACTCGGGAACCCGTAATCGGAGAGGGATAACGCGTTCGAGTGTCAAAATCCGAAATTCAACAAACGAGTAATCAACACCGTCTCTTAGCAACTTAAGCAACTCGAGAGAACATACACAAGGAAAGGTGAAAGACACAGTATATGTATTATGAGAGGAGTGTGCTGTTTGCCCAAACACTAAAAAATGGCTCTACCAATGTTTGCGTATACATATAGTTAAGCGGTAGGGAGCAGAATCTTCTGGTAGTTGATGCACGTGGTCGAAAGTCTCGCCCGAAGGTGGTCGACGATAAACACGAGTTCGTTCGATGTGAGCAAGGTGTACGGGAGGTATAAAGAAGAGGTATGTGTAAGAATGAGAAAAGGCAGAAGGAGGTTGTATCTCGGGTTGTATAGAGTTGCGAATGCACTTGACTTTGAGGAGCGATGCGCGGTGATCGAGGAACACGCGAAAGGCTTTGATGGTTGACGTGAGCGAGTGAAGCCAAATCCAGAAGGATGAGAAAAGAGTGCTCACTTAAAGTGGAATGACTGGAAGACATGAGGGCAAAATGGGGAAAAAGTTGCGGGGGCCAAGGGGGCGAAAGAGCTTCTGGAGGAGAGACACGGGTGGCCGGGCGCGGTCAAGAGATCCCGGGCATCAAAACCAACTCGCATGCAACAAGTGAGCTGACCAATCGATGATCCAGCGTGCGCGCTCGTAGCAAAAAGTGGTTACCTTCGGCTTCATGGTAGCTCCGTGTAATCCAGTGTGTTAACGAAAAAACGAGGCATGTATCGCGGCATCCCACCGTGGCATAAGCACATCGCCAGGGTAGTGCATCGCCTCGGAGCCGCGGTGAGCGCGAGAATCTGCTGCTGTGGCAACATCGCCAACCGCCTGCTCCATCTCTCTCTCTCTCTCTCTCTCTCTCTCTCTCTCTTTCTCTGTTAAGTATCTCGGCTTTTTCTTCGCTCAATCCTCTCGCGTTTCTTCTGCAAGTTCTACTTGTCTTCCTGCTCTTTCTCCTTTCTGCCAGGCCCCGCGAATAAGACGCTTAAGCGAAACCCTCAAACAGCAAGGGAGCTGTCCCTTAAGCTTGCCCACGTCTCTCCGATCATCGGAAGGAAGTGCACCTTGCTTGACTTTCTCAAACAACAAAAAGTCCAGTAGATAAAGCTCGCAGGAGCAGTGCTGCCTGCTCAGAACCACTCGAATATGACGAAACTGTATTAGCTGCATGCATGGGTTCGAGTTCTACGTCGTTGGCGATTGCACGCCAACAAAAGTCACGTCGACGACGATAGTTTCTTTCATAAACTTGCTCATTTCTTTTATTCATTTAGCATCAGAATTGCAATTGAATTGGCGAAGAGTCGAGGATGATTCTATTAATTTTTTTCCTTGCAGGTAGTTTGCCCGAAGTAGACGGCAATGATAATAAAACTCTTGGTCACGCGTCACGTAAGATGACCTAGACGAAAAAGCGTTTGTGTTTGTTCCGAGAATTGGATAAAGACACAAGTCAACAATGCCTCCCGCGAATGCCCTGAAGAAGTTTTCATCGTTCGACATGCTGCGGTAAATAAAATAGTCGTTCCGCGATATATGCGGCGGAGCTCCCACATCCGATGGCAGAGAGACCGGAGCAAGGAACGAATGGAAGGAACCCTTTCGATCGGTATACATATGTATAATCCTTTTTCTCTTCTGAAGATCGTGCTGGGGCACAGCCTCCCCTTCTTTCTCGTGTTGGTCCCGGCGTTTCTTTCTCGCCGTAGTCCCTTCGAAAGAGCTATATATACGAGCGAGGAAAGATGTATAGAGAAAAGAGGGGAGAATGGGCCGTGCCAAGGATGGAATAGGTTACAAGGGGGCCTACCGCGAGGTACCTGTTGGTCAGGTGGAAGGCCCCACTCTTTTCAACTGACCAGCTTGCCGTACACATGAGATTTACGAATCTCTCTTCTTCCTCCTTCTCTTCGAATTTCTCGCCGTTTCTTTCTCGTCTTCATCTTCTGTTTCTTCGCCTTCATCTTCCTGCGCCCCCTGCCTCGATCTCTCGCTCTCTCTCTCTCTCTCTCTCTCTGCTTTTCCCCTCATTCTTCGCTTCTTGCCTTCTCAGCCACTTCCATCCCCGCGTTTCGTTGGCAAACTCCGGCCTGCGGGTTCGATGAGCAGTCACGTATCATGCACGGCACACGCTTTCATCTCTTCTTCTCTCGGTACTACTCACCCTCTGCTTACCCGTTCGCAGCCTCCCGTCTGCTTACTCCCAGCCTGTCTCCGTTATCAGTGGCAAGCATAATGATGACATAGTGCACGATGCGTGTATGGTCCGAGTGTTGACAGACGGAACAACTTACCATTTTCTACACATGCACAGCAGGAGGCGTCGAACGTTGATGAGTCCAAGAATAAGGATATGAGCAGATTACGGGTATTTGTAGTTTTGGGAAAAAAGGTAGCAACAATCAGTCACAATCTCAAGTTTCTTACGTGCGTAAGGGAAAAAGTTGAAAAATACCAAGTCAGCGAGAAAAATGGTCGTTAACAAAAACGCCAAAATTGTGAGGCACGAAAATTCGTAATACGAAGCCGTAATGCTTCGCCACCATTCGTGACTTCCAAGAAGACGAGGGTGGCTGCTGCGGGAGGAACAAGTGAGGGGTCGGTTTTGATGATGCGGTGATTCTCGTGCGGCGAGAACGACCGGACCCCTGGTTCACGAGCTGGTCCCCGGCTCTTTCGAGAGGACCCCCGCAGTTCGGGCTCATTAACCGCCTCCTTCTCGAACGAGAGAAAAGAGCAGAGAGAGAGAGAGGAAACCTTCACAGGTCTGTAAGCTCGAAGATGTGTTGACCGGGTCCACTCGCGCTTCCACACCCATGGAGAACCCATATACGTTAAGAAGTTAACACACACATGCCTGCCAACAAACAGCCATCCACGTGTGGATGTGTTTGAAACGCAACGCGCCCTCCGGTTTCTCTTTTCTCGATGCTCGGCAGACTCATCAGGTAAGAAAGGAGCCGCCTGGGCCGACACGCAGGGCGCTAGGCATCGGGTTAGTCGTCTCGTCGGGCTGCTGCCGCTTATGTTCCTCCAGGCAATGAGAAAAAGTGAGAGAGCGAACGAGTGGAAAAGACGTGCATACGCTATACCCTCCCAGCAGCACTCCAGAAAAAGGACGCAAAACAAAATGAAGAGAACACACGTTCATTTGTATGTGTGCACGCAAGAAAATACATCCACAGCAGAGAACGCTCGTGTCCTAGGCCCGTTGAAGCTGAGAATTTCTCCCCCGCATCAACGCCCTCACTGCCGCCCGTAGACTCTCGACCCGGACCATTATTCGACCTGACGAGATAATTTGTTCCCCGTTTCTCAGGATTTTATACCCAAAGAAAACGCGTCAGATTGCTTGCCTTTCTCTGTGTCGACTTCCCATAAATAAATGTGCGAGAAAGGGAAAGAAGGGGAAAAAGGGGTTTGGCTCCGTTGAAGTCTTTCAACGTTTATTCCAACACACCGATCTACTAATTTCGCAGCGTGAGATGCTCTTCCCCAAGAACAAATCTATACATGTCATTTTCTGCTGCCAAACTTCAACGAAACGAAGATGAAATGTGTATTAAGAAAGAGCTAGGAAGGCAAAGATGACGACGTAACGATAACGAGATCCTTACCCTCATGAGGCTGTTGAAATCTCGGTTCCTCGTTATTAACGTATTACTATCACAAAACGACTTTATTTAGAGAGTTCCTCCGGACATTTTGTATAAACGTTCTTGGCACCAAAACTAACAGATCTCTCCTATGAGGAAAAATTTTCTGACGTTTAGAACTTGAGATATTTGATCTTCAATTTTTTGGCCCCATCTGGACGCATGTAAATTGAAGTCACTTCGTTAAAAAGTTGCAAGGAAAAAACAAAAGAAATGCGACGTCAATTTGAACGTGTCGGGATGGGAAAAATTGCAAATTAAACATCTCGGGTTCGAAACGTCAGAAAATGTTCTTCATAGGAGAAAGTTGTTAGTTTTGGTGGCAAGAACGTTTATTCGTGATAGTAAAACCTTAAAAATCATCGTGTAGACACTTCTGCGGTCGTGGAAAAATTCGACAATAATCCGTACACTACCTCGATTATTGGTTTTGCTTCTTCTTCATGACGCTTTCCTCGTTTTTCGCAGAGTGCTGTTCAGACATTTCGCCAAGTGCTCAGACAGATTCTGTAGAGTGTGAGTCTCGGATCGGTCTTTTTGAAGAATAACCGGAAATAATTAAGGTGGTGCAAATTAAGAATGACCGCAAGTATATTGTCGAGATCCGCGAAGAGTTCCATAAACGGATCGCAGTTTTGTTCCGCATCTCTAGTCTGTTGGCGCACCTCCCGAGGAAAAATCCTGCAGAACTTGATACGTATTACGAACATTTCGGTTTTCTGCACACATCGTAATGTCACGAGAATGGATACAGTATTCTCCCTGGTGGAGCTTTATAAGCCTTAAGGGATAGAAAGAAAACTTAATTGTTCCGCTACCGTACCAGTTAATAAGTCAGACATTTGTTGCAATGACTTGCAAGTATTCCGTCAGCTTCACAATGAGCGTAATTGCTTTTGCATGAGGAGAGAACTAATGCGTAGAAATAACAGAATTAACGGATCCAGTTCTAGGTCGAGGGACCTTGACGCTCAATTTGGAAGACAAGACATGAGGTATGTAGAAAAAAAATTGGTAATTGAGAAGAATTTTTGGAGATTACGTCCAATTTGAAAAAGTTGTTTTGAGTTTTGAAAATTTGGTTGGGTTTGTTGAAAGTTTAGGAGGACAGGATGATGGGGAAAGAATGAGGGCGCGTGAGTGCAGGGCAGACAGGTTGGTCGGTTCGCCACCCGGAGGCGCCCCAAGGTGGCCGCTTGCTCGCGCGTCTCGATCTTGCTCTGGTCCAGCTTGAACGAGACGAAGATGGCGCGAGTGTGGAAACGGCAATGTATGCAAGGAAGACAGGGTATGAAAAGGAGAGAAACGGAAAGAGGAAAGAAGAGAGAGGGAGAGCGAGTAAGAACGCGAGAGAGAGAAAGAGACTGGTTCGCAGGAACATGGTGGCCTCGCCCCCACGCGAAGACCTCCGACGATGGAGACGCGAAACTTCGAGCTCGCCACGAAACGAGTCCTCTCCCTTTCTCTCTCTCTCTCTCTCTCTTCATCTTCTTTCTCTCGCTCTTGCGCTCTCACGCCGCCAAAACGACATCCGAACTCGGCCACATCCGAACTTGTTGGTTATGGACCAAAATCTGCTCTCGGTCGCGTTCGGCTCGTTTCGGCAACACTCGGATCAGGATGCTCGGTCCCGTTCGCCTCACGCGCACTCGTAACTAATGACTCAATTAATCCTGCTTTTCGCTCGGTTCACCCCATACAACGGGCTTGGCTCACTCTCACCATCTCTCTCCCCCTCTCGTTCTCTCTTTCTCTCTTACTTTCCATCTATCTTTGTCTTCTCCGATCTTGTATCAATCTTTTATATACATATAGTTCGATTTACATCTCGCTCTCTCTCTCTCTCCCTTTCGTTCTGAAGTACCGTTCGTTTGTCACTCTGACCAATACGCGAAGAATACTTGCCAAACACGTTGTTAAACTTTGCCCATTACGCATGTTGATTCAGCGTAAATCTCACTCGTTCTCGAAAACATTGCGATTCTTGAAACACGACCAAACAAAGCGCTTCTAAAAACTCTGACGAGAATCCTCAAGTTCTTAGTTAAGTTTCAGATTATTCAGAACTAGGCGTGCCTGCGGGCTTCGCCCCGCAGCACACCTAGTTGGCGCTAAAGGGTATAGCCAGCTTAATATGAAAAGTTGAAAACTTTTTACAAAATCTTCAAACTTTGAATTTCTGAAAAACGCTACAACTTTTTCTTTTTACACACTGGCCCTCCAGCTACCGCTCATTATCTTCGTTTTCAAATTATCTTTGAATTATTAATTGGCGATTTTTTATTTATTGTCATTTTTTTAGTTGCTTGTCAACTTCGAAAGTGGAAAATGTTACGAAAAATGTGATTTTTTGGTGCGGATTCCCGAAAAAAAAAGATCGGATTGCAATACAGCCTCGAAACTATTCTGATTTATTAGCTCCATTTCTGTGAAAGATTCATTAAAGTTGGTTTAGTGGTTTTCGCGTGAAAAGGGCAAAAACACTGTCAAAAAAGCGATTGACAGGGTTCACAAGATATTCCCTCCAATCGGTCAGCTGGAAAACTCTATAATTTGTATAATTGATCGTAGGATTTAAAACTCTTCCCAGACACTTTGGAATAACTTCCTTCACATCTAGTTCCAGAAAGGATAATTAAAAGTGACGTCTGAATAACAATGATTCTCCACAAAATAAGGGAAAAGTAACCATCAAGTTGAAATTATTCGAAATAAGATTTTTCATCATCCCCTTCTCATTTCCGATTGGCCTCTTCCTTAATTTTCTTCATCAATTTTTTAAACCATTCTACTTCGAGTTATTTTATCATTTACCCCTACATGCGTCCTTTCCAGGTCTTCCTCACCAGCTGATGCTGGCCGCGCCTATCCCAAGAGTCATCTAATCATGCTCGAAAATACCGACGATGAATTTCGTCTCTCCCCTTTACCCCGTAGACTGAACGAGGGAGAGGATATAGAGACGTTTTTCGTTCTCATTGCGAGTCTATTACGCGCATGTGCCCAAAAGCTTTCTCTATGTTGTATGTCTATAGACATTCATACAGTTTTCAAAGTTATCGTTTTGGGACTAAAAATAAAAAAATATAAAATATATAAAGTAATAACATATACGATAAGAGTGAGCGTGCGTTTGGTGCGACGAAACAGTTTCGTGCCGCCCCAGCAGCCTCGCTCATATATATAGTCTCTATATATCGTGTTATTATAAAAGCCGGACGGAAACGCCGCGTGGGGGTCTTTTGGAGAGAATCTATAGATATATACGCATAAAGACGGACGAGATGTGGTCCATGGGCGAAAAACTCCACGCGCCGTAATTGGATATAACGCGTAGCGGCCGCGATGAGGTGGAGGAACCCGCCGCCGGTTCGTTTCTCTAATATACATTTTTTTTTTCACATGCATGTAAAAATTGGTGGAAATTTGAACCGCTGGATTTTTGACCAGTCCATCAGATGCCCTGAAATCCAAATTTTTTACGTTCTGACCGATGAATTTCGTTTGTTTCGCGGTTTTTAATATTTATTAATTTCGTTAATAATTATTTTTAAAAATGGAGAAAACTCGATGATCGATATATTTATTCAAACTCCCGATTATTTTTGTGGCAGTATCGAATGTTTTGGATTTGGAAAAGAATTGATCGGTGGATATTTATCGTTGACGTTGGTTTAAAAAAGACTGAGCCTAGCCCCAGCAAGGTTACGAGAGGAACTTTCGAATCTGCACAATGAAAATGATGAATACCGTGAAAATCGCTCGTGGCACTTAATCATTTATAAGCGGAGAAAAGAGAACGACTCGAGAGCCATGACTCCGACGACTAGCAGCCAGAAAAGCAGGAAGAAAATGGGAGGGTTTCACAGCAGGATATGTGGGAAAAGTTAGTCGAGCTGGCACTGTTCGTATGGCCAAGGATATTAGTCATAGTCGTTCGCAGTCTATAGATATACTGTATAAAAATCTATACTTCTCAGTCTTTGGGCATCAGCGAGTGTCGCGTGCGTCCTCCAGCACCTTACAGGTAATAAACTTGTAATGGACTGGCCGCCGGATTTACAGTCCAATTCGTCGCGCCTCTCCTCATTGACGCTCGCAGAATCTTTCCAGTTTCTTCATTCCCTTTTTTTTACCTCATTCTCCTCTTTATCCTCGTATTCTTTCGTGCATCATCTTGTTTCCTGCGAAAGGACACTGAGCAGAACACCGCGGATGGCAAATCTCTGCGGGGGTCGTTCGACCTTCGAATCAGCACGATGTCGAGTCCGGGCGGTCCCCAAACTCGAAAAAGCTCGCTCGTCACCCCCTGCCTCCACTCTTCGTTTCTTTCAACGAAAAAATTCCTTTCAACTCTAATTTTCTACTAGAAGCCAAGAAGATCAATGAAAGATACAGAATAAAAAAGGACGAGCCAAAGAGTCAAAGAAATGTGTTGGAAGGAGGCTTGGGCTGCAGCTCATCCGAGAAGGTTTGATAGAGATTTATGTAAATCAAGATTTTCGTCACCAATTTTTCAGACGCAGTCGTTTCCATTTAGAAATTTCAAATTTCCGATAGCTCGTGGATTAAAATATTTGAATTGAGTCTCTCGTGTGGTAAACGGATCAACGAGCGTGGAGAATTTTGAGGTGAAGAAAATAAGTTCCGAAAGTGAGAGAGAGCTGCTGTCAAAAACCGCGGGGGTGCTACAGGGAATCTCATACCCATTGCCTTCACGTTTTTTTTTTTTTCTTTTGCCTTCTTCGAACTTTTTCTCTCGCTCTTGCTCAAACTCCTCCGATACCTTCCCTGGACTGCGAAAGACTCGACGAATTTACAAGACTACCTGAGAAAAAAAGACGAAGGTTGCATACTTTCGACTCTTCCGATTCGATTAAATCGTGCTCGCTACTCCTCTCCATCGAATCTGCTCATGCACTTTTCTTAATTCCTGATTAGGCTGCTGTCGCACAACTTCGAAGGAGCTTTGAAAGCGTGATTGCCCCGGCCAAAAATAGCAAAAATAAGTGGTGGTTATCGGTGCGACGCGATCACAGCAATATTTCAAACAATCAATCCTGGCGTTGATCTTTTCTCGGTGATCGGATTGAAACCATAAATGAAAATCACTCGTCCCTTCACCCGCCGCTACGAATCAATAGGAACCAAGCCCTCATGTCGACACGTTCAAAGTCGTAGACGACTTTTGCGAAAGCGACCGCAGAGAAACGGATTTATCGAAAAAAAAATGACTGTCAGGATTCTCTGCTCCTTTCTGTTCTCTTTCTAACTATTCGTGATCGCAAATAAATTCCTTTTGTAGAGGGACGTTTACAACGAACCTCGCATAGAGATTTAATCGAGTTACTAAGCGCAATCGCAACTTCAGAGTTGCAGTTCTAGGACACTCTGTATATCTCCTTAACACACACATACAGACAAATATATTTATTTATATAGATATACATTATATAGACGTTGAGAGGACGTTGCGGCTCGCAACTCGTGGTATGGAGCAGTCTGCAACGCACGAGACTCGTGCGGTTGTCTCTTCGAGTTTCTTTCTTTCTCTCTCGGCGTGTGTTATCTCTGCGACCGATCGGCAAAACCGATCCGATCCTGTGTGTGCTCCGGGGCCAGAACTCCTCTCGCTCGTATACCATGTAACCAAGCCTTTTTTTTCTCAACGGCAGCGCTCTCCGTCGGCTCTGACTCTTATTCGCAACAGCAGCAACAGCAGCAGCAGCAGCCGGAGCTCAGAGGCTGGGCACACATTCTATACCAACGTTTGCCGTTTCGTTCCTCTATGTCTTTACCTACATACGTATGTATACCGTTGATTCTCGTAGATGCCTATGTATGTGAGAAACAACTGCGAGCTGGTTTCTTCGAGCTACACTGGACCCGTGACTTCGAGGTGTCGAGACTTGTAGCAGAACGACGTGACCGAGCGCGCGAATCCTTCAAGATCTTCGATACATACTCACAATATATAGAAATACAGATATATTTTTATCTTTTCGTACATGTATCAACGCGACGCTTCGGAATTGCTGAAAAATCAAACCTAGAACGTGATTAACCCTCCGGGGAGACCATGGGGTCGGAAATGACCCCAAGCGCAACTTTCAGCTGGGATCATTACGAGTTGATGGCGCCCGAGACGGTTGGCCTCCTCTCCGACGGTTCTTTCCGGGTATGGCCGAACTTTCTTTTCCACACCTTGCCTCCTTGCTGATTTTTTTCTCCATATTTTGAAAATTAGATACAAATTTTTTGGCATGATATATTCCCATTATGAAAGGTTCAAACTAATATCCTGAATTTTTATGTACATCGTTCGAAACGACCACGGAGGATTAAACAATATTGTTATATCATATCGGATCGGTAGCTTTGCTACTGCGTTGCGTGAACTGGGACGATGCCGCGCTGTCAACAAAGTTTCTCGTTACCGGAAAAGGGATAATCGATCATTGGTTTTGATCATGGAATGAGGAAAATAGATGATAAACACACGCAATTTATTGAATTATCTTAAAAATTAGTATTTTGCTGCGGGGCCGTATTGTGAGAACAACGTTCAGCCTTTTTTGCTTTTTCCTCTCGAATTATTATTTGCCGCGGGAGGGTGAGAAAACACACGGTTTAATGAACGCAAAAGTGCGAGAAATCGGTAAAGTTTGCTCGCTCACGCGCAGGCACGGGGGCTCGTTTAACCGTTGCCGCCGCGGCATGGCGGATCGGAACGGAGGCCCCTGATTGGTGGCAACCAAGAGCACCAGCCTCATTGTTTTTCTCCGGAGTCCGCGCGTCGTTATACGCTGTAAGTATGCTCTTTGTATATGTGTGCCTTCAAGACTGCTTTACAATCTATCGCGGAGCTTTGCTAGAGAACGCGAGAAAAGGGAGACGACGAAACTTATAGGCAGAGGGAGAGAAAATGATGATTTGTATAGATATATTTGATATATATAATGAAAAGGGCGGAGAACTCTTCTTGCAAGTCACTCAAGCAACCTTTGTTTCGTGTTTGCTCTAAACCCCCTTTACCTCACCTCCCAGTCGGGAGGGTTACGGTACAAGAAGAAAAACCAAAATTGATTCATCCCTGATGATCCTCCGAGAAAGACGTCCCGAAGGCATTTTTTCTCCTTCCAACGTTCCCAGCATATCGAAAGCCTCAGCTCTCGCCCCTCGAGCAATTTGCCTCGGCCTCCTCAACGACCTAATCATCGACGTCGTCGGCACCAAGTAAGAGATCACTTTTGCACTCTCACCTCTCCTATTCGCCAACATTCATTTTCTCTCTCTCTCTCCCTCTCTCTCGTTCTTTTCAAGACGAAGAAACAGAACAGACGTTCCTGAGTATTTTTGTAAAATTTCGTAAAAAAAAAAGAAAAAGAAAAAAAAGAGTGCTCGTTTCCGGTGAGAAAAAGATGGCTCAATTTCGATCGGGCAATCTTCGCACCTTGGCGCGATTTTCCAGCGAATCCTCATGCCTGCTGCAAGGTAGTTAATTTTATGGTCAAGCAATTACGGACCTTTTGCGCTTCTCGTTGCAAAAAAGGGCACGCCGCTCTGAAAGGTTTGAACATCGATTTTGCAATATTAAAAAATGGCTCCAAGAATTTTACGAAAATTAGATGAAACAGGAATGAGGAAATTCCTATGATCGAAAAATCCGTTATTGAAAAATTCAGCATCTCTTTTGAGGACGAAAAACCTCGTACCAGGGAAGCGAATCTAGCGAGAAACCATTATTTGGAAGCCACCGACGAGAATTGCATTGTCGTTGTATTCTGGTGGCACAAAGTCGCAGGTTCAATTCTTGACCAGTTTGGCGCAAGGAATAACGAGTGTGCATGGTTAAAGTAGCGTAACGAGGTCCGTAGAAATTCGAATTCGAACGCTCAAAAGAGAGCGTTATATTCTCCGAATGGAAATCTCAGCGCGGTGCCCCGCCCAGTATGCCTGTTAACTATACAAAAGAGAGGATTCATCGATTTTTCATCTGGGAACGTGACCGATGGAATCTTCTTCAACAACACTCCAGCGCCACCTTTTTTCTACACGAGTCCCACTCTGGCTCTCTATTCCTTTCCTTCGCTCTTTATTTTTTTCTCTATCGCTCAATTCCTGTATTTCTCCTGCTGGCATTTACCATTTTCGTCGTTTCTTTTCTCTTTTTTCTTCATCTTTTCCCAACCTTTCTCTCTCTCTCTCTCTGCTCTCTCTACCTTCGTTTTCGAGTAATCATCTTGTTCTCGACGCCGACAAGATACAACAAAAGAACCAACTCGCGCTAATTACGTCGCCAAGGGGCTGCTGCTACCCTACTGTAACGAATGAACTACAAGAATGCTAGACTACGGTCTCGACCTTGGCACAGCGTTTTAGGATTCTTCTTACGCGCGGCAATATATCGTGATATATATGGCTGACTGTAGCAACAAACTGGGAGTGAAACTAACGGATTTTTCCTGACCCGTTCGCACCATCCGGAACCGATGGAAGCGCCGCCGAGGAATTTTCTCGCTCAACGAAGAAAACATGACGCTTGCTTCACGCTTTTTTCTGCTATTACGATCCATGCGGGCGTGGAAATCAATACCGCATTATTGACTTCACGCTGCTATTTCCGGTGACGCGATTTCTCGGGTTCCGAGTGTCATCGATTCATATATGCGAGCAAATAATGCCCGTGAAGTCTGCCAGCAACACCATACCATAGATAATCAATTATTCGTATAAACATTTACGTAAATACTTCCTCTGCTTTTCGTACTCCAAGTTTTCGCTATCAAATTACTGAGGTTCTAGGTTAGTCTGGAAAATATTTCAGCTGCTGGTTCGGATTATTTCCGATCGAGGGACAGTTTTACAACCGGAAATGTGAAATCAGTGCTGCTGTATAATTAATTGGTCATCGTTCAGATGATTCTGTCGGATATAAAGAGACAACGTTTCAATTTCTACACATATTTCACCGTTTTGACGGATCGACGTTAAAAAGCATTGTGAAGTTAAACTCGTCTGGTTGAATAGTAGAAAAGGATGGAGAAAAAAAACCAACGTCGTGCCTAATATAAAATCTAGAAATCCTACGCGACTCTTTGGAATTCCATATTTATCATTTTTCCAACTAAATGTGAACGTTCATTACAATATTTACACGTGGAAAATTGAAATGATTGAAATCAAATTCAAATGATTGAACAAAAGTTTAAACAAATGATAGTGAACGAATCATTCGGACACGGTAGAAATGAGGATTGAGGCAAAATTTATGGCGATTCTGTCGCAATAGGTGGCCCGATGTTATTCCCTTAATTTCAGTTGGAATATAACGGCAATTAGCAACAACGTAATAAGCCGTAAAACGTAGCGTCTCCGAATTCCGCGGCATCTAGGATGACAAAAAAATGACAGGTCCGAGTATTTACAATCGTATGAACCAGAAGCAACAACGCGATGAGAGTGAAAAGAGAAAAAAGCGTATCGTCCATTCGTTATCCTCCTACTTAAACAGCTTAATCTTTTTGAAACTCATACCCCGACGAAAAACCACGAGCCTAAATCTTCATTGAAGATTCGAGCCGAAAATTCTTTCTCGTTTAGTTGAGCAATATCATGCGGTGGTGGTGGAGTTTAGCTCGAAACGAAATTCCATCGGGTACACGCATAGAGACACGCCAATTATAAGTGTTACTTTATTGATGGTAATTAAGGAGTGAGTGGTAGAGCGAGAGAAAGAGAAAGAGAAAGAGCGAAAAAGGAGAAACATGTTTTTTTTTGTCACGGTCAGAGACCACATGCTCGTTCCCAAATCTTTCTTATAATTTTATTCTTCTCGCTGTTTCTTATTTTTTTTTCTTCTCTCACAGGCTCTCTTCCTTCTTTCTATAATGAGAATGTCTCTTTTAGAATCGCGACACGGCTTCTCTCTTGGCAATAGTTTCGTGGAAGCTCGTGCTCTTTCAGATCTCTCGTAGTGTGAGTGTGCATGTCTGTGAGACGGCGTGTTGGAAAAGATCAGGAGGATTCTCAGCTTGCTATCGGTCCTTTTTATTTCATCTGCTGCCATCTCCTCTCTCTCTCTCTCTCTCTCTCTCTCTCTCTCTCTCTCTCTCTCTTGTTCTTTCTCTCAAACCCTCGTAGTTTAGGGACCGCGTGTGAGCATCTTTCGAGATAAATGTTCTATCGCGTCGATATGTTTTAGTGGATAACCGTGTACGCGGGTGGCTATATTATACCTGAAAGTTTCCTGTTTTGATCGCGGGTGTATAAAAGAGAGATATACCATTCGGCCAATCGGTCAGGTAGAAGGTTAAGGGATTTACGTCAATTTCTAAGAATCAGTTACACCTACGAGCAGCATGTGCGGTAGTGAAAAAGCGGGAACTTTTAAACGCTGGCTCACCCATGTCGGCTGTTGACTTTGTTGGTTGTATCGTCCCGATCGGGGCGTTAACGATCGTGCAACCAATCCCTGGACACGGATCAACCGCGTTTCATTCGAATTGATACATGAATTATGTATTCGCTAATAAGCCCCAGAGAGAACCTTTTTCAGCGCTTTCGAGAGTTCGAGTTAATAAGCGCCTGATGCACGCGCCAATAATCGAACAATGCCCGTTGACACCGCACCGCTGCAAGTTATTATTTCTGCCTGCTCCGCAACCTCGAATCTGTGGGTTCGATCCTTCATTTGACGATCTTCCGCTTATTAATATGTGTGGCGCTTGGAGCCGATAATTGTATCGTGTTTTTTGTCACTGAGTTGAAGGACACCGCAGGTCCTGGACAGTGATGTTGCTTTTCGTGCTGGCTCAAGAAATAATAATCCGCCAACGTCGATTCGTTATAATGTGTTTAATTTTAGCTAAACGATTAGCACGCGTTGATTCGTATGGAATAATAAACATACCCGTCGAAATATAGTCAATGCGGAATGCCGCCAAGATCGGCGTTTTTTATGTTGGAGTAATGACCCCAAGAATTAGCAAAAACATTGGACGTTTTTATGAGATCTCTTCTTCAGGCTTGTCAGTCCCTATCGTTGCCGCCATTTTGAATTTATTATTTCGATAGCGTACTTTATGAGGGATTCACAGTTTCGCCATTTTTCACTCCAACACAGTGTTTCAATCGGCGGCGAAGTGTTTGAAGATGAACAACAATATTTCTCAACTCATAGATCCGATCCACGTGACGAAAGATACGACGAAATACTCCGGACCCGCGAAAAATCTCTGCCCGAAATATTTCCTCTTTTGTCAAACAAAAAATGCTCAGCCGATGAACAAAAATGAGGTATATTTTTTTCATTTTCAGTCACCTGTATGCGGAGCCAATTTTTTTTGTGCCTCAATGTCGCAGCCCGACATTTTTACGCCTTCGGGACTCTCTCGCTGCGGTCGGCGCTCCTTAACGAGCTTTTTTTCTCAGCCTTATCCGTGAGATGAGACTGGGGCGGAAGCTCACGCTAGGCTCTTGCTCGATCAAATTATACGTGCAACCGTGAACGATACACATACACGTACGCACACTTGATACACCCTCGTGTAAACTCTCGCTTCTTCTCTTCTCCTCTCATATGTTGATCCTTAGCCGCTCGGATGGCAGGGCACAATTTACACCTCTCACGGAGGTACAACCTGACGTAATGTACCCTCTCGTCAAGCCAACGTGTTTGTTGCCAGTGAATTTCATTATTTTTCATGCTAAAAAAAAAAAACAATTTTCCACTAAAATCAGAAAAATTTGTCCATCTGTGGGAACTGATCGATTTAACACTCCGTCTGTAAACCTGGGTCATTCCGAATTCCAAGTTGAAGATTTCGACCAGTAGCCTGGATTTTTTTTAGAATTTCCGGAATGCAATGACGAGCTGAAAGAACCCAGCAGGTCTACCGATGGGAGGTGCGGAAAAAACGTTTAGGAACGAAGTGTTAAGATCTTCCGAGACCAGCACTCGTCGACCATTTCGGAACGGTGCCAATTTCTACAAGCCATTGCGAAGCAATGTCACAATGAATGACCGTCAATGAATGTACGCGCCAAACTGCAGACATGTGGTAATTTCGTGACTTTCATTGTCGCGTGGATAAGCTTACCGAACAATAGAAGATGATCGATCAAGTCTGGTTCACACAAGTGGTGCGCTCGAGCTCTTTCCTCCGCGGATGTCTGGAGGGATCATTGTTGCAGGAGATTATTTCGAGTTTTCAGCTCGAAAGATCCGTTCTCGAATGTCTGTAGCAGGGGGATATATACAACCTCTGCTAAAAGCATGTACCATGGGGAGATGTAGAAAATTCGTGTAATAAGGGGTTTGCCACGAAAGTGACAGATCGCGTGGTTCCGACGATGAGTAAAGAGAGCGAGGAAACAGCAGCAGTCTGTTCGGAAAAAAAGGAAGGAGACGCGGAGAGAAATCTTCTCTCTGGTCTCTTTTTCGTCTGGTGGCTTTGTTCTCTTTTCATTCTCTTTCTCTCGGACCACGGTAATTTCGCACCCGCGGATAGGAGATCCAGAGTCGTCCAAGAATGAGGAGCAAGCTTTGACTAAGCGACGCTGATGGCCGGGGCTCTGAAAGGAATAACGACGAGGACATTGGCCATGAGCAGGTGAATCCCTCGAGCGCTGCATACTGGACACCCTTAATGTCCTTCCACACCAACTGCGACATTGCTCCCCGTCCCCTTTACAAAACCCTTCTATATAAGGTGTTTATTATTTTTTCTTGTTATTTCTTCAAGTTTCTTTTTTCCCCATCTGCGTCCCCTTATTTTCCTCCTTCCTTCGCCTCTCGCTTTCCACGCTCTTCTCAAGTGCCGAGTCATGCTTGTCAACCTGTGAAGCGCGTTCACCGACCCTCGAGTTTGTTCGCCCGCTCGTCCTGATTTGTTCGAACATGCACACGTGTATACGTACGCGCGCGTCTAAACGCCGGAGGATCATCTAGGATCTCTCGACATTCTCTAGCATCACCGCCATTACTATTTATATATTAAACTGCAGTCATGCTTCCATTGTCATCCCATCAAAAGCTGCAATTAGGATAAATATACCCTGTCACCTATAAAGATGTGTTCGTCCATTCCGTCATGGCTTCCAAACAAACAGAAGCAAAGATACGAAAATTTTGATTTTTCTCGACGACGCATATCTCTATACATATAAAACTTTACTACAAAATTGTCTTTGTGCCCTTTTCACGCAAAAACCACTGAACCAATTTTGATGAATCTTTCACAGGAAGGAAGCTCATGAATCAGAATAGCTTTTAGGCTGCATTGCATTCCGATAATTTTTTTTTTTTTTTTGGGAACTCGAACTAAAAAATCACATTTTTCGTCATATTTTCCACTGTCAAAGTTCACGAGCGACTAAAAAATGATAATAAATAAAAAATCGGTAATTAACAATTCGAAGATAATTCGAAAACGAAGATAATGAGCGGTAGCTGGAGTGTCAGCTGGTAAAAAAAAAAAGTTATAGCGATTTTCGTAAAATCAAAGTTCAAAGATTTTGAAAAAAAAATGCAACCCTTTGTTTTAAGCTATAGCCTTTAGCGCCAACCACGTGTGCAGCTAGGCGAAGCCCGCAATCACGGCTGGTTCAATATAATAATTGCACGAGGACCAGAAATTATGGGGGATAATCATTATGGTCGGTTATCTTGGACGAAACGATCGAAGTTTTGAAAATATCGCACGGGATATTGAATAAACTGATAACGTCGGTGCTAATACCGATCGGCAAAGACAGTAGTTGGGAAAAAGTTGCTTCGGAATACTAATCGCGGGATCCCCGATAATTCGAAAAATATTATTCATATTAAGAAATAATCTCGACATTATTTTTAGCTGAAAATCCGAATAAAAAAATGCTGGCACAAAAAGAGAATGCCGGGGACCGTTAAAAGCACAAATAGGATAAAAAGAAGACATCAAAATGGGGAATAACAGCAAATATCTCGATGAATACAGCCGCATAAATATGTCGTATAGTGACTAACACAGAGGCACGATCGCCCTGCGTGTCGAATGCCAGGTGGAGTGAGACAGACGCAAAGAGCAAGAGAGAGAAAGACGGAGAGTTTGGCTTCTGGGGAAGGCGAATTCTAATGAAGACATCACATCAGCCGCTCGTAGCAGTCCACACGCTGAAACGCCGATGGCGGTGAAACGGAGTGGAGAAACATGAGAGAAAGACCGAAAGAGCAACGCAGACACTGCAAAAACAAGTGTGTTGTCAAGTGCGTTGAATCAACGCACTACACGTCTCATACGTGAGTTTCTTAAGCTATGCGTATTGCAAAAACACACGTTGCTCAATACGATGTATTGAAACAATGCGCTAGACCGTGTTCTTTTCAACAATACGGCCCTTTCCGTTTAAATACTTTTTCAACACACGTTGGGAGTGTTGATTCAAAACGGTTAGTCCCATACAATACACTTTAGGGTAGGTACACACTAATTCTCACAACACGCTATGGAACAACACGATTCTACACGCGTTGCTTTCCAATAAATAACGAATTTTTTTTTTGGAGCGAATCATGGAAACTATCTGATGTCAATGCAAAACTTCTTCGGCAGTAAAATTTCTCAGACAGCGAAAGACAAACATTATGAGGCTTCGCAAAGATTGAATTCGAATTTTTTTCATTCATTAATTCGCGAGTGTTTTTTTCTAACCCTCGTGGATAAAAATTATCGCTTATGCCTCATAAAATTATGGATTACAGAGAAATCTTACTGCGAAAGAAGTTTTGCATCGACATAAGATAGTTTCCATCTTCCAATTTCCAATGTTAACCAATTTCTTAATCTTAAAATCTGAAGTCATGAGTAGTGTAATAGGTAGCGTGCGTGCGTTCAGAAACGATGATAGGTAGGTAGGGTAGTTCGAATCCTTGATAGGTAGGAAAATTTTCTTCGATAAAATTGAATACCGACCTATGATAAATGGTCAAATTCCATCACAGAGGGCGAAAATAAACTTTTCGGGTGGAAAAAAATCGTTTTTTTTTTTCGTTTTTGGCTTGTCTTCATATCTTATGTATACACGCCTGAAGCGAGTTGAAAGAACAACCAATCGGTGGCAAACGTGTAGATTCGAGCTTCAAGGTCGAACGCGGTTTAAGCGCGTTGAAACAACACGGACTACCTGCATTGTTGCAATTCGGCTGCTGTGTTGTTACAACTCAGCTGCACGCATTGATGCAACACACGCTCACATATTGATGCTACACGTTTAAGTGCGTTTGTACAGCGCGGTTAAAAATGCTCGAACAACACGGACAAAACGTGTTGCTTTGAACAGCAATACGGCGAAAAGTGTGTAGAAAACGGCCTCAACGTTTACACGCCTAAAACGTGTTAAAACAACACATTTGTTTTTGCAGTGGAGGAGAAGAGAGGAAGAGAATTCGTGTTGCTATACATTTGCCACGGGATATAGAGGCGGGGAAGCATTTTGGCGTGTGAGAGAGCAGGAGAGGAGCGCAGAGACGAAAAGGGACCAAAAGAGGGAGGTAAAGGTCTCCGGGTCCTTCCAAGATCAGTGCGCAAGCATATATGGACGCATACTAACAAAAACACCTTCACAGACACACCCAATGAATGCCAGGTCGGCCATTGTGCGGGAAGACGCAAAGAGCGGTCCATCTCGGCGAAAAGCAAGGCAAAACTATAAGTGGAGAGATGCCAAACGAGACAGGATCCTTGAATAATGGCAAGGGCGAGCTTTGTGCGTTTTTCCTGAAAAGAGGCAAAGACGTGTCCTTCGATGATCTATTGGAGTATGAAGACAACCTCCACTCCCAGGAAAACCATTTTTTCGTTTCCCTGACTCGCAAAATGCTCCAGTCAGGTTCTTCATCGTGTTTAATCGTGTGGGTCAGTTTTTCGGACTACAAACAGTTATTTATGCATGTGTACACATCACAGGAATCCATGCATGTATAGGGAAGCAATGATTTGTACGGTTTTTTTTCATATCTCACGAGCTCCCCTGTTTTCATACGTTTCGCTTGTTCGTCTTATATATACAGACTCCTAATAAACGAGAGATCCAGAGGCTCGGACTCTCGCCTAACGCGGCCACTAAAAATCCTGAACCACATATACCAGTCACGGCGCAGCTTTCATCGAATGGCGAAGCAAAGCGTGAATTCACAGTGTGTACCATTAATGCCCATAATAAAGGAACAACTCTGCGGGAATCCATGTGAGAAGCCGGAACTAAACGCGTGAAAAGGATTTTAACAGAGAATTTACCGAACAGTAAGGAGAAGGATGTTGGCATTTATGGTTTTTCGAAATGGCCCGAGAGAGAAAAAGCCTTTGATGCGTCTACGAAGCTTTATAAGCGCTTAGTAAGGATCCATAGATCCTAATGCCGCGGCAGAAAACGAGGGATATGGATATAAAATGATGAGCGCATCGTTCCGCTGTTCAGTCGCGCCTGAATTTCTAAACCCCACATAGCCGAATCTTCGTATGCATATAAGTACACCAGGCTTTGTTCGAACCATCTCCAGTTCTCCACTCGCATACATGCAGCGTGTAGTGTGTCGAGTCGTTGAGGAAACGCTCGTTTACACGCTGAAAATCGACGAATTTTCTCGGCGCCAATCTCGAACCCCAGCGACAAAACCGTAATAATTTGCTTGTGTGTACTAATTACACGCTCAAATCATCTTCTTGATTGATCTGCTACGAAATGCTTTCCTAGAAGTGTCAATAAATGCCAGAGCCCAAATTAAAAAATCGATCGATCGTGTGCAACGCCAATTGATTGATATAAGCCCCATAAGCACAGCCATCGATAAGACGCATAAAGTCTCCGGCCTTGAAAACTTAGCGATACATCGATGTAAAGCTTTGACACAAGTTTCAGGACGCTGGGTATACGTGATCGTAGTAAGAAAGCTCCCGTAACATTTATAGTGGGTAATATAAGGCTTGGCGATAAAAGAGAGGTGTATAGCGAGGAGAGGGGAAGAGGTGTACCATGGTAGTAGGGTGATCACACGAGAGGTGGCAACCACCGACTGGTAACTGGTATACCCGGTGATTTGTAACTGGTGGCAACTCGAGCTCCCCATAGCCAAGTCAACCGGAGCTAGCCATCACACACACAACCCCCGGTTTATTCCACAGCAGGCTAATCCTACAAAGCGGCACCGCCACGGCGATCTTGGAAAACTTCTGGACAATTTATCCCGTGGCATGCGATACATAAAAGGAACGTTTTACTCACGCTCGTCCAAGCCCGTCATACCTACACCACCGTGGATATTCTTGTCTCTACGTATATCTATAGATATTTATGTATGTGCATACCTGTGCGCTGCTGGCTTCACGTTTAGAGCAAAAGCTAGATTCTTGTCTCGTCATATATAAGGGTTTGTGTTACGAGAACAACGATCAGCAGGGAAACGAGAGTGCGAGAGAGTGAAAAACGTACCAAAAGCCTTATTTTTCGACCCACGACACTGTCTTCTTCGTCTACAGGCTTTTGTTGCTCAATCGACCCGCCGCGTGCATCAACGAGACAAACAAAAAACGGCCACAGCAGAACCGAATTTTTACGAGACTACGAACCGCGAGATTCTAAGAGAAAAAAACTATCGTAAAATAATAAACGTTGAAAAATGTTGACCGACTGTAGATCGAATATGATTTTGGTCCGGTAAATTCTATACCGCATTTGACCAGTGTTTGGCTTCATTTTGGCTCCATAAATAGCTGGAATGCGCAATATTGAAGCATCGCTTCAATTCATTTCACGCTTTGGCTACCAAATATCCCTTTCCTAATCTGTTTCGTCAATAAAACGCGTTGGGCTACTGGTTTGCTTATTGTATTTATCAAGCGATCGGTGCCATTTTTCTTTTGCCTCCATTAAAAAGGGCCTCGGAGTCGAGGGATTATTTCGTACGCGACACAAACAACTTTTTTCAGATCAAACCCATCCTTATAGGAATCGGTCAAATGCAACGGGGACAACGTATAAATTGCAACCAAGACTGAGTTATGGTGTTTACGTGATATTTGTGCGAAGCTCTTGCGTCAACGCACCACAATAATCTTCTCTAGGCGATTAGCAGCTTCTCTGGAATCTTCGACCTGCTGGCGGCTCTGAGATATTGTCTGCGTTTCGCTAACGCGATTCATCCCACGTACGTTTCCATACAAAGGCGGATTTTTCCTAGGATCCTGAATCGATCCTCGCTCATGGGAATTTCCTAAAGTTGGAGGAAAATAAGTCTCCGTGGTCGCCAGGGGTCAATATGACCCCAAGCGCAACTTTGAGGTAGAATTTCTACAAGTCATTGCGGCGCCCGAGACGGTTGGCATCCTAGCTCTCCAACGGTGCTTCGGGGGATGCCCGAAGAAATTTTTTGTTTTACACATTGTCTCCTTGCTGATTTTTTTTCTCGCTCCTTTGAAAATTTGATAAAAAAATTTCGGCGTGATATTCTCGTTCTGAAAGGTTCAAACGAATATCCCGAATTTTTATGTGTCGTTCGGAACGACACTGGGTTCAAACATAGCTGGGGTCATTCCGACCCCGTGTGACCACGGAGGGTTAAGCGACCTTTTCGAACGGAATTATCTCGCTAAATTCTTGAAAAGAAAAAAAAACGATATTTCCTGTGACGACATTGTTTCGGATAAAAAAACGATTCGTTACTGAAAACCATCGTTATTCCCGTTAAGAAATAAAACGCGACAAGCGATTTTTCAATCGATTCTCCCGCTGAAAATTTGCAAAACCACCGAAGCAGATTTGCATATTTTTTTTCTCTTCGCAGCAGCTCCAAGGATTATCGATGATGGTTCTCCTCAGTCTACAGCAGTTTATAAAATCTCCACAAAGATGTTAATTTATATCTTTGGAATTGTCGTAAATTAATGGCAACCTGGCCACATACACACATTTGTACTTCGATGGGTCGACATTTATTTTAAGTACGATTTCCTGGTTCCCAGGAACCTGCATGTGGTATTACGAAATTCCAAAGAAACTCCCCCTCATCCATCAGGAAAATGTGTGATGAAACAATTTGAGAGCTGGTTAAATAAAAAAAAACGTTATCCACGTGAATAAACGTCGAAAGTGTGTTCAAACTTTTCTATTTCAATCATTCGAGCTTCAGCCACGAGTGCATGCGAGGGAGTCAAAGTTGTCTGAAACGCTCATCCGATCGAAACAAATAAGTTTGCGCGAGAGTTTGCGAGCCCAGATGAACAATGGGTTTCATGTTTTTTTCATTCCAATCGGACAAACGCTGTGAAAAGTGTAGACTTATTAGGAAATTTACAGCCATCTTGCATTGCTCTTGTAGGCGGCCAATCCATGCCCTTAAGGGCCTTAAGGACGTTGTATGCAACATTTTCTCTCGATAGAATTCCTTCAAATTTGCACGCGTAATTTTAAGAGGTTTCACCATGTAGGAGTCGAGATATTTATTGATAAAAATCACGAAGCTTTATTCAGTTTCTCAAAAAAATCGGTCGTTAAATTTTTTCGAAATATTGTTTGTTACATAAAAAATACAGATAACCTCGGAAAATCTTGGATTGAGAGTAGGTTGTTCTTCAGTCAATTTGTAACTACTTTTTTGGATGAATTAGGGCTCGCAAATGATTTTCTATGTAAGAAAAACTGCGAAAAGAAATTTTTTAATTTGACCGTCGCCATATAGAACGTCCTTAAGTGTGACGAACGATGACTGTCAAAGCATATATAATTTCGTGCCCTTAGTGTCTATTAAAAGAGAAAATCAGGGGCACGAGCAAGACGGAACAAGTGCGTGCCTGAAACGAGCGCTGTCGTCTCATTGTGGCCTGTGGTACCCGGCACTCACGAGGTGCGGCCACACCAATCAGCCACATCACCGAGTCAGTTGAGACCGAACCGTCGAGCACATCGGTCGAGCAATAAAGAGCAAGACAGACTCCCCGAGTGTTCATATCTTACCAACTCTGACCCGTTCCTCATCCCCCCCCTCCGGGTCATTACAATGGCGACGAGGATGGGATATTGAGTACAAAGCATCATGAGTGAAAACACCGNCCAACTTCGCGGCTTCTCCCACCGCTCCCACCGTGCGAGTCTTCGCGCCGAAGGGGCGTGGCCTCTTTATCGTTTACCCCACTCGCGAAACCACGCGCCGTGAGCGCTGCGCCCGATGGAGGGGGAAAGCGGCGGCCGGGGACGAGCTACACTTGCGAGTTGCGAGGGGAAAACGCAAGAGTCGGCACGTACTACAAGGGAAAGAGAGGAAAGACCTTTTTTTGCTTTCGGAATCGCGGCTAACCGTGTGCAAGCGCTTGAGTGAGACGTATATGAAACACAAAACGCTCATCGTATACATACAGTATCGACATCCATGCGAAATACACGCGCTTACCCCGCACCAACATCAGATCGCGCTTACATAAATCCAATTATGCCAAAATCAAGTTTTAAGGCTAGAATAAGCACGTCAACGTGTCACCGCGTAATCGAAGCGTTATGTATAACGCTCGTATAAGGAAATATGACATTTTTCAAAGTGTAAACAATCCTTGACGCCTTGTAAACAATAACAGCGCGTGGGCGGTCAACTCACTCGTAAATGCGTTGCGATAATATTGATGAAAATGAAACTTACTCGCTCAAATTGTCCATCTCGTCGCTATACCGCCTTTTGTTGTCGTTTCGTTTTTACTCCTCGCCTCTTCTACTTTTCATCTTTCCTTCAAGAGCACAAACCTTTGTTGCTATCATAAGACATTTTTTTAAGCGCGTCCCTCGTGGCGGTGGTTATCCTGACGCTTGAGGGCGCCACTTGATCGGTTATCCAGTGATGATTATTTTGAGGTTGTGCGATGATCGACTGCTCAACGGGATACCGAGCGTCGGTAACAGAGCACGTAATTCATACAGAACACGCACAATTTGGCACGTGTCACTTGTTATCCGCAAATTACTTTTAAAAATTGATCAATTGAGCGATACTATCAGTGCAATTGCGAAAAGAAAGAGCCTTGAACACGTCGGAAAATTGTATCGTCTGAAACAACGTTCTAAAGTTGGAGCTTACTTACCGCCGCCGCGCGTGAGTCATAATTGAAAGGTTGGCAAGACTATTCCGTGAGTTCAGGCACATTTCACGTGTATATAGTTAGCGTCTGTCGAACTGTACATTGTCATTGAGTTGTGGCCTGGCCTCTGGCGTGCCTCTGGCTGGCGTGAAGAAATAACGATGCTTCGGAATCAGCTGTTTTCAATCAACGATAAAATTCTCCGCGTTCTTCGCTCGCATCATTGTCCTACGTCGCGTTGTGTTTGTGCGTTAAATGGCGCGTGCTTTATTTCTAATGGAGTTGCACAGAGTGAGTGATAAATCGTAGAACAGCTGGAACACCGTGTTTATTCTTTGCAAACAACATATGTGAAGAAAAAGGAAAAATATATATTCTCCGTGTTGGACGAGGACGAAGAAGTTGGTGAACGTCGTTAGAGTGTAGTGCGTCTTTCGTACTATGTCGAGTATCATTGTCCCGCACGAGGCACGTGCTCGGGATATGGGATTCGTACGAATAATAATTATAAATCAACCTTCGCCTTACAATCCCGTCTAACGGGAAGAAATAACGCGCGTCTCTTTTTTTTCTTTTTCCTTTTTTCTTCTCTCCCTCTTCCCCTCTCTCTCTCTCTCTCTCTCTCTCTCTCTCTTTGTCTCTGTTTCCAAATCGTCGAAACGATTGACGAGTAGAAGATCAATCGATGCGATTAACAACGGGCTAACTGTTTTTATTATACTCCTCGCACACGGGGAGTCGCGCGAGAAGTGAGATGTCTTGGTTTGTTTGTTTTCCATGGTCGGAAGGTATAAAGAAAAGAGCATGCAGATATCTGCTGCAGCGTTATTTGGGACAATTCCTCGAAGAAAAACTCACTCTCGATCAACTGACCGTCGATCTTTACAATGGAACAGGACGTGTTACCGATGTCAGCCTCGATGTACAGGTAAGAATCACTCGCTGCAAATAATCCTTTTAAAAAATTCAAACTCGACGTATTCTCTTTGTCTCATATCGCGGTGATCTGTGACGTCCAACATTTCTTCCTTTCCTGCCCTGCGTTACAAACTTCTCCTATGCACATACATTAACCCCTATCGACACGTTCGCTCGCTATTTATTCAGATTTACGCCGTTTTGTCGCCGCCGCGTCTACGATCTACCGATATAAACTTTGTGCGCGGCAAATAAATAATTACCCAATCCCGTAGAGACAGATTTTCAACCTTTCGCGATTCATTTTCGTTTTCATAACGCCTTCAAAAATGCGTGAGCAATTTTTTTACATTTTTCAATGAAATTTCAAACAGTTTCTTAGTTTTTTATGTAATTGTTTGAAAATTACGACGAATACAATATTTTGAAAACTCTCGTATGCTTTGCATTTTATTTACACTTAAATTATTACGTCTCATTTTTACTTTATACGTTTTATTTATTTTCTTTTCGCATTGTGCTATTATTTTTTCATTACTTCGTAGGAAAAGTTCTTTTGGATTTTCACGTTATTTTCGTTATTGGTGTTTCTCCTACAACGATTATTATCGATTTTTAATTGAAAAACATTCTTCTCGCTGTCGCTCCGTTGCCAAACTCGTGCCGTTGACATTGAATCCCTTTGCGATGTGTTAACTCTTGTCACAGGCTCTCAACGAAATGGGGGAACAGCAACATTTGCCTTTGGAATTTGTCGACGGCTTCATTTCAGAGATGTCCGTCAGCATTCCATGGTCGGCTTTGCTCAGCGAAGCGAGCTACGTCGAGGTCAAAGGGCTCAGGTTGACCATTCAGCCCAGACAGCGCACAGAGTCCGGCACATCAATGTTCGAATCCATGTGGAGTTCCATGACTTCCAGCATGCAAATGGCTCAAGAATGTCTCCAGCAAGACGCCAACAACGCGGGCAACTCACAGCCTCTGGAAGGCGTCGAACTGTTCGCTCAGGCCATAGATTCCAGTAAATGTTTTTCATAATCAACCGACTATTTTCTTTCTTGCGAATTTTCAATCGTGCATTGTATTTAAGGGGTTATGCCTAGTTGGATAACTAGTCAAAACTCCTGAGCCCTAGTCTACTAGTCTCAGCTTTTGACTTTACATCGGAATTTTTTATTTTCAAAAACATTGATTAATGCTGCTCCTTTAAACGATTTCCTGGAGTTCCTTAAAAAGGAAAGCGTTGAGCACGAAATCTTTGGTTTGGATAATCGAAAATAAAAGATTGTTTTAGTGGATAGATGAATCAAGGTATTGATCGACGGAATAGTTAAAATTTTGATTTTTGAAAGAATATCGGCTCTGAAAAGAAAATATTTCGAATTTCAACTAAATTTTTTTCGTTCGAGTGTTTAAAAAATGTAGAAATAATTATCGGAAATCTTATTCCTTGAATACTTAGATTCATCGATCCACTAAAAGAATCTTTTTGGTTTTTTTATTTTCGATAATCCAAACCAGTTTTTTTTTTTTTTGAGAATCTCCCGAAGATCGTCTACGGGAGCAGTGTCAATCAACATTTTTGAAAATAAAAAAATGTCGATGTAAAGTTAAAAGCTACGACTTTATTTTCTTCCGTTTACATATGTTGGTCAAATGAAATGCCTTTTCTGAAAAAAATCGTCAAGAAAACGACTTTTTTCGGGCTTGCAACTGGCTGTAATGTTTTGTTTTCGTTTCCAGTTTTGTCCAGGGTCAAAGTGAGATTCTTGGACACGATAATCCGTCTGGAGCACGTTCCCCTGGATTCCATGACGGGAGTCGCGATGGAAGTGTCGATTAAAAACTTGGAATATTCGGACGAGGCTGGTTCCGACCCCAACAATGTTCCACTCGATGCGAACCAATCGAACAAAGGTTACGTTGTTTCAGCTTTCGCTACCAAACGCTTCTACCTCGAGGGTGTAACTTTCCACACTGATGAATTTCCATCCCGGGCAAGAACGTTCTCGCGAAGTGTTATGACCATGAGCAGAGCTTCGACCCCTGATTCGAGAGTAAATAATATTCCTCAATTCTTACTGCATGGATTTGAAGGAAAATGGAGTTTTTAATATTTTATCGATTTTTTCGCTGTTTTGTTTTTCTCACTCGACAGAATTCCGATGGAAACTTTCCATCTGCACAAATATCGCCACCTCTACGTACGCAAACGCCACCAGAAAAAAATTTCATTAATAATTTGAGCGAATCGAATCCTATAACTTTTGCTAAATTGTCAGGACGTCAGGAAATTCGATTAAAAGTCAAACAAGGAGAAGGTGTCTCCGGACCAAAAGTAAGTGAAAAATTAATAATCCATTTCGGCTGGTTAAAGAAAAGTTATTATTTGAAATATTTCTTCAAGCACTAAGAATAAGAATTTTGTTTCCTACTAAGCTTCATGTATTTCATGTTCCAGGTAGAAATGGAAATAACGCTGGGTTCCTTCATTTCCTTTTTAAGCCCAAGACAAGTTCACGTTCTTATTGAACTTGGACATGGCCTCGCTTCCCCCGATTTAGAGGACATGAGCAACGTCGCGCCACGAACTTGTACGGAAAAACCAATGGCCGGAAGTGATTTCAATCGTGTTGAGAGAGAATTGATGCACCAGCTGCATCCGATTCAAGGTTTGAGATCCACGGTGAGCTCAAATTTCTCTCTCTCTCTCTCTCTCTCTCTCTTTCGACATTCATTTGATATTCGCATAATTGTGGAAGAATAGATTTGCCCCTTGGCATCGCAACGGTGGGAATTGATTCTTTGATCCGCTGTAACGAATAAAGGCTGGATAATGTACATTTTTTCGATATTACTGTTCCGGAATTTCATGTGATTGCGACTCGATCCTTTTTTTTCTGGTGGACTAACAAAAAACGCTGCAAACTGCTTCCTTAAGATTTAGCACGATGCTCGAATTTCCCTTCATGAGGTATTATATTTTTAATTTTTGTTTCGTCCTAGAGGAAGCTCTCGAAGCGTCGTGCTAAATCTTGAGGACGCAATTTGCAACTTTCAATTTTCAGTCTTTCGAATAAATTTTTAACGTATTTCTCGATTCTGTACTTTAAGAAAGAAAATTTGACAACTTTTCTATTTATAAAATACGGAGGAATACACACAATATCTTACGAAATTCGAAAAAATCGAAACGTTTAGACGATTTTTCAAAAAAAATCATATTTCCGTAAAAATCGTAAAATTTAAACCGTTCAACCGATATTTATCAAATTCAATACGAACTTTCCTTTCAAAATACTCTGTGTATGAAGAAAAAAAAATAGTAATAAATTTTTAAATTTGCAAAAGTTAGAGCGTCGACATCCTTTTTTTGAACATTTCAAAATACCATAGAGTTCGTTTTTTTCTATCAATTCCGATAGAATTCTCAGAGAATGAAGAGCTTGTATAGAATTTTACAATGCCAGAACATACACACAGCTGGACATTTTTTTAGATATGATTTTTCGATATTTTGGGACATTTCAAACAAATTGCCAATGAAAACTGGGAAAGAAAACTTTTACCGTCACATAACTCTTTCTCTCTCTCTCTACGAGGAAGGAAAACGACTTGAAATTAACTTGAGGTGGTTTATTCTTTTTACATAGGATTTGCGAAATACTCAGGGCTGGTCAACGGCCTCGCAGGACGAATCGGACAACGAAGAAGAGTTTTTACCTATGCGATTGCCTGGCGTTACTTCAATGAGCGATTCAACATTAACGAATAACATGAGCATGGATGACAGTATATTGGCCAGCAGTGTGAGCTCGAAAAGTTCGTCAACGAATAATCCAAAACACACGAAACATCGAGCGAGTGCAGACAACGATCCGAACGCCGAAACTTCTCAATTCCACGTAAGAGTCTCCTCCATCGCGATCGTCCTTTTGCACGAGGATATATTGACGACTTCGCTGGAAGGCCGTAGTCTCACCAACGCTAGTACCGAACAGATGAAAAATACCGCCGACGCTTTTTTCCAAAAACTCGGTATTTTCGCAGCTGACGGTTATGGCAATAAAAATTTTGACAAAGCCTCGAAAATGTTCTTGGACGCGTGTCGTCTCAGCCATATTAGGTAATTTTTATATTATTACTGCTTTTTATTTTTTTTTTCGAGTTTTTACTCTTGCGGGCGTGAAGATTCATCAATTTTTCTGGATTATTCGAATCAATCGTGTAGCACGTAGAGATTCTTTTCAAATATTCCAATTATTAATTGTTCATTCAATTTTTTGCTCCTCCAAAACTGTGCCTGAACGAAAGGCGTGCCACGCTATTGGCCAATTTTATCCGTCAATTTTTTCGATTTATTCGTTACACCAACGTGTCTCGAGGCTAGAATTTTCATTTTTCAAGATTAACGTACATCGAAAAAAAAACAATAAAAATTTCTCGCTCTTTTCACAGATGTTTGGCCGCGCCCTTAGTAGTCGAGGGCAGCGAAAAAACAACGTCCCAAGCATCGGCGATAACGGCGAGTCTGAGTCTGGCGAGTGTAGAAATGGTCGAATGTCTCGTGGATTCGAGCAACGGTGCGCAAGAAATTCCAACCACAGAGTTCATCGAGTTACTCACTTTCCCTAAAGACTCTTCGGACCTCCATGGATTTTCCAATACGACAGATTTTCGCATGCGCTTTAAATATACTGAGAAAGCTGTGCGACACGGACAAATAACCAAATTCGCTCATCCACGAACGGAGATCGAGTGAGTTTTCAGCCGAAATTTAGCGTCTTTAAAAAAAATGTTGAAAATTTCTCCAAACAGTTTGGCTTTTCGCTATGATTATCAAATGGATCCAATTAATGAGTGATAATGATTCAACATTTATTATGAGCGAAAACAATTCCCATATCGAAAAAATGGCTTAATATTTATTGAAATTTTCCACGGATACTCCTCTTTGTTGTTCCTCATTGCGGATTCATCTCACGGCACGTTGACAACAAATTTATTAAAGCAAATGATATCTTTCTTCTTCCTCAATAATTAGCATACAAATGGAACAATGCAGAAGCGAATTCGACATCACGATCGTGGATAGAATATCAGCCGTTCTTAATCCTCCTCCAATATGTACGTGCAACCCGAGCTCAGTTAGAAGAGACCCAACGGTATGAATATTTGCTCTATCTTCGCTGAAAATGATTATTGATTTCGCTGACTTTGTGTTTTACGACGTGACGGTTTATCGTTCCAGAATCAACAAGCTCTATTTTATCAAGCAGTCGAAAATCCCTTACTGTCGGATTCTCGTCTAGACACAAGAATTTCTTCTCCTCGTGCCATTGTAAAAGTGAGGTGAGAAAGCGTGTAAATAGTATATGTTCCGTGTATTTTCTTCATCGTGCAGATATTTCAGCTATAAATGGAAATAAATGTAAACCGTTGTTGGTAAATGGGAAAATGGCAATCAATCCTCAAATTTCGTACTTTCTCAGGCAGCTTTTCGAAATTTTTATAAAAATTCTGGCGTTGAAGGGTACGGCTGGCTTAATATAAAGAGTTGAAATTTATTTTCAAAATCTTCAAACTTTGATTTCACGAAAATCGCTGTTACGTTTTTTTTTTTTTTTTTTTTTTTTTTTTACAAACTGGCATTCCAGCTATCGCTCATTATCTTCGTTTTCGAATTATCTTCGAATTGGTTATTGGCGATTTTTGATTTATTATCATTTTTTAGTTGCTTATGAACTTTGAAAATGGAAAATATGACGAAAAATGTGATTTTTTGATTGGGGTTCCCAGACGAAAAAAAATCAAAATTGGGTCAGTGGTTTTTGCGTAAGAAGAGCACAAAAGCATTTTTTCAGTAGAGTTTTTATATAGTGCGTAGAGATTCAGTGGTATTTTGTTTGATTTAGATTTCCCGTGCCTGACCTGAGACCTTTGCACGATATGAGTCGATCGCCATGGTGGATGAGATCGGTTAGACCAGATTTCGTGACTCTGACGCTAACCGACATACAGATACATACTTCGACAGAGAGTCGTTCGCATCATCTGGCACGTCACGAGATACAATGTCAAAGACTGTTGATGACGTATACCGAGGCGGATTCGGACGTGCCAGTTGAGATAGGGCTAGCGCAAGCGGACGAAAGGGTTTACTCGTCGTTGCCGCAAGAGAGTGGCTTTGGCTTGCCGCGTATGGTAATCACCATTTATCCCACGGACGTTGGTGGTCCGCTGGAGGACAGTTCGGAGGGTGAAGCGGAATCGAGTCTCGATGAGACTTTGGAGCATCCACCCAGACACCAACCTTCGCCATTTAGTTCTAAACGAGTTATCCACGAATCTGATACGCCGCATTCCGAGCCTCAGGATTACACTGAAAAAGATGACACGGAACATAGGTATGTAGGCAAATGTTGAAATTGCCACGATAATCGTTTACAGTCTCGTTTTTCCACTATCTTTTGTCATACTATCGATTGTTTGCTTCACAGAGAGGGCGAAGAATTGGTAATACCCGGAAATCGACAAGAAATGATGGAATTTATAGAAGAAGGAGCCAGCGGTGCTAAAGTACAGATCGAAATTAGTTTTCCTTGTTTATCCGTACAAATACCATCAAAACATCTCTACGAATTACTTTACAATCGTATAAATACGGATCTTCTACTTTGGGAGCCGTCGGCACCTCGACCGCGATACATGTCGCATACGGAGAGTCACATCGGACTGGATTTGGCGTCAACGCTTCTCCAAGAATCCATATATCCAAGGTAACTTGATCTTCCGTCAAGGTCAGCTACGATTTAGACAATAAAACGATCCGCCACGCATTTTTCTCGGAGACGAGCGGCGAGTTCTCACAAAACATACGAATTCGGTCCTTGTCTTGACTATTTTGAATTTTAGCAAATTCAGTATGTGCAAAAGCGGTATCCAATACGATTCGGATTCGGATTCGGATGACGATGGTATTTTCCAATCGGCAACGGAACGGAGTGCGAAGCAAAATGTCGCTCGGTTACCGCGAAGTGGCCAAAGCAGACTCGCTCTGACTTTCACCATCGGACAAGGACTTTTGACCATGTACACACCGGTGCGCGATGTTTCGGCGAACGTAATCCCTGGACAACACGGTGAACTCATCGTTCGACTCGAAGACGCAACTATTTTTTCGGTCAATCTTTACAAGGGGAATCCAAATTTGGGTTACGTTTGTGCAATGGTGAAAACACTCTCGTTGAATCATTGCGGCTTGACAACAACGCCTTCGCAGACTCCACCATTGAGGCCGATCAACAGCGTTGTTCCGAGACACTGTCAGCCAGCGATTTATCGCAGCGAACTTGTCAACGTATTTCCCAATTCCACCGACAAAGATATGCTCGTCGTTGCTGTTCGAATACAAGCCGCTCATCAGACACATCGTATCAAGGTCCGAGCTCCTTTCATTCGAAAATTCAATTTCCTCATTCGTGTTCCGCCATTCCGAGCTCATTCTTTCTTTTCAATTTACAGACGTTTCGCGTTGCCGTTGGTATCAGAGATTCGACACTCAGGCATCGAGTCTGTCAGTCACAAACTTCTTGGTTCACTGAGCTCATGGATGCTCTGGACGTTGCCGATCATCCTGTAGCGGGTTACAATCCACCCGGCGTACTCACGGAGTTACATCTTCACCTTTGGGACTGCGCAGTAGATTATCGGTAAATACGATACATTCACATTTATTCGAACGAACTTTTCGGCTAATTGTGTCGCAGGTTTTTCATCGGCCACGAGACTGAGACGATAAATTCACGTAATTTTTCATTTTTTTATTATTTTCTTACTGTTCACAGGCCCGTGTATCTTCCTCTCAGATCGATGGTGACTCTCGGTAATTTTAGCGTGTCGAGTAACATCGCAGCACGTACGAACACGTCAACGCTCAGGTTTATAGCGGAGGACGTGGCTTTTTTTATATCCGAGAAGCTGGGAAATCACGTTGACCTCCGCCGCGATTATGTGTGCGTTATGGATCTCGGTCTGTTCGAATTGTCGCTTCGACTCAACGAGAAAATGTGTGGCGGAGCACCGAGGGTCGATCTTCGAGCCAGCAACAACGTTTTGCATGTGAGAACTTGCGCCGATTCCGGTCGTGCCTTGATGCAATTGTTGACGTACTTTGCGAGCGACGGTGATCTCACGACTAATAACGCGAGCACCGAAAGTATCGCCGTGCCCAGCTCCGGCGATGAGGAAAGCTTGCTCGGCGAGGAGAGCATCAACAATTTGAGCAAAAGTCAAGTCGAGAGAGTCAACAGCTTGATGGAGGAAGCCATGGCCGATACCGTCAAAGGTAAAGGTAAATCAATTGTTTTCCATTTACAGTTTTTTTTCCAAGGAGAAGTAAAAAATAAAATAAAAATAAAAATTTCGTCGTCTCTTTTGAAAATTGGAGAAAAATTCATGATCCATCCGTGTTGAAGAGCTTTAATAGAAATGCATATTGATTCAGGAACGAGCGTTAGTGCAGCTGGAAAATCACCCGAATCCGATACTCAGGTCGAAGTTTTTTTCTTTCCTGATGAGTCAAATCCAGCTGGGCAGGAGGCTCCGGAAATGTCAAACAACAATTCAAACACATGTAATCCGACACATCGTATCGATTCGGACGATGCCGACGAGGATTTTTGCATACTCGGCGAAGAGGCTGGAGCTGGAATAATGCCGAGACACGGAGTACCCGAAGTACGGTGGCTCTGTCAGGAATCTCTCAGGGTTGTCGACAATCATTTCTCCGTGCCACTCGGCAAAACCGATCTACTCAAAGCACCCAGACACTTTCCACCTGCCATACTCCGATATACACTCTGTGAAATGTCCCTCGTTTGGCACATGTACGGTGGCAAAGATTTCGGCTCTTCCAAACCATGTACCAAAAAACACGTCACCATCGAAGATTCGTCACATCGCCTGGATCCTTCGCATCAGGGAAGGTAAACATATTCACACTTTCACTCATTCATTTCCATTTCCTTTATCGCCTCAGAGGGAGAAATCTGAATTACGTAGTCGAATTGTTGAGTTTATATCACAACTGTAGGATTTCGTGCCCACCGCCAGGACGTTCTATCACTTGCTCGGTCGGTAAAAATCCTGCTACACGTTTTATTTCGAGAGACCCGAATATTTCAAGAAAAATAATAGTTACACGTTGTTCCCCTTTCACCAGAGACGAAGATGTAACTTTTTTTTTCTCAAAATATGAAGGGTCTCTTGGAAAACCGTGTATCTGCTTTTTCGTTATCTCTTTCGCCCTCACGCGACTGCTACATCACCTTAAAGAATGTTAAGCAATAGATTATGAAACAACAAACCGATAAATCCAAATTTTTCAATCGCAAAATTTCATTGAGATATTTCAAAGAACAATCCATTCCGACGCGTTGATTTTTCACAAACTGGTTGGTTATTCATATTTTTCTACATCAATCAGAGATTCTGGCATTGAAATTCATCTTGGCAATATTGAAGGCCGATTTGAGGTAAATACGAAATGTTGTAATTTAGGAGTAGGTCTGCCGTGCCCGGAGTCGGCTTCAGCAAAGTAAGTCCGAACGAAGTTCGTTTTGGAAGTGTCCCAAACTCGCCCCGTGCCAAAGTTCGTGAACCAATCGTCGAATGGCATACGTTGGGAGGTCCGGGACGTCAGCAAGACGTGCTGATGGAACTGCAGTTGAATAAAGTGCGATTTCAGCACGAAGCTTATCCGGAGTTTACGAGCGAGGCCTCGCGGCAGGTTCTCCTCATCAGCGAGATAGAAATCCGCGATCGTTTGGCCTCTTCGCACATCAATAAATTTTTATATCAATACAGTAGCGAAGCAAGACCAAGGCAAACGCACGCCAACATGTTTGCCATGAAAGCCATACACATTCGGCCCGATCCGAAATTGAGCGCTCAAGAGTGTTGCCTCAAATTAAGCGTTTTGCCTCTTCGATTGAACATCGATCAAGACAGTTTGCTATTTTTCATTGATTTCTTTACCGAACTCGCTGGCAACGGTAAATCCAATCAAGACGGTACCAACGCACCCGGCAGTAACGTACAATCGTCTCCGGGCTCGAAACAAGGCACTCCGACTCATCATCCACCGGTGATGAGCGTCAATGATCCTGATCAAGAATTCACCAATTCCAGTGAGACAAACACCGACCTTACGGACAAGGATGTAGTCGATAGAAATTTGTTAATACTCCTCGAGGACGAGTTGATGATCAGAGAAAATAAAACAAAGGTCAAAACGCCGAATGGACAACAAGACGATAGTCACCCCATTTATTTCCGGTTCGTACAATTCCCTCATTTTCGTTTTATAAAAAGAAAAAAATAACGCAGTAAATCCAAGAAAAACTCATTGAGCCATGGACATGAACAATTAGGTCATAAATTTTATTTGTCAATTTGTCAATTTGTCCACAGAAGTGTAATATTCGCACCGGAAGTCCTCGTAAGATTGGATTATCATGGGAAAAGAGTCGATCTAACGCACGGACCGGTCGCCGGTCTGTTGATGGGTCTCGCTCAATTAAATTGTTCCGAATTACGACTAAAGAGATTGGCGCATCGTCACGGTCTTCTTGGATTCGACAAGTTGATGGCGCATCTATTGGCAGAGTGGTTGCAAGACATAAAGAAAAATCAACTCCCAAGTTTGTTGGGAGGTGTGGGGCCTATGCACTCGTTGGTACAATTGTGTAAGTCACTCAACGAAATTCCAAAGCATAGAAAAAATCTCACCAACTTTCTCAGAGATACTGAAATCCTCGAATTTTACAGTCCAAGGAATTCGAGATTTGTTCTGGCTTCCGATCGAGCAATATCAAAAGGACGGTAGAATAGTTCGAGGCCTTCAACGGGGCGCAAACAGTTTCACAACGTCTACCGCAATGGCAGCCCTCGAACTCACATCGAGACTCGTTCACGCAATACAAAGCACAGCAGAAACGGCCTATGACATGGTTAGCCCTGGTCCCAGCGTCAGGCGAAAAACCAAGGGTCAGAAAGGACGTAGAAAGCGATATAGTCAGCCATTGGATATCCGCGAAGGAATGGCAAATGCTTATATGCTAGTCAAGGAGGTAATCTTCGCAATTTCGTGACACAACGAAAATGTGAAAAAAAAAAAACGTTTCGTTTTTTTGTTTTTGTTTTTCAGGGATTGGGGGAAACGGCAAATCAGCTAGTACGGGTTGCTAGTGAGGAGCACGAGCAAAAAGGAATGTCCGGAGCGGTCGGTGGAGTTCTACGACAAATACCGCCGACGGTCGTCAAGCCAATTATTTTAGCGACCGAAGCAACGAGCAATGTCCTGGGCGGCATGAGATCTCAGTTAGTACCGGATGCGAGACGGGAAGCAGCCCAGAAATGGAGGCACGATACTCTCGGGGCGAATTAGAAACGTAATAAACCGATTAAATCAATAAAAGATACATCAAACAAGTGATAAGCATAATGATTTACAAACAGTGACACTTGTGGGTGTCGATACGGTGAAAAAAAGTTACAGAAGGGAAATGACAAAAAAAAAAGAAAAAGGAAAAATTAATGGATAATCTTCCTGCCAATGAGAAGTCGCGCAAAATGAATTATGTCATGTCAATTTTTAGGACTGATTATTACCGTTATAATATCCATACAGAGCGCGTGTCGTTTCGTCTCACAATTCCCAAAGATATTTTACGCATAAATTCACGTTCAAAGATTTCGTTTCATCAGAAAAATCCATTGAAATCACTTTTCAACAATTTCCGCAAAAATTGTTTCGAAAAATAATCACACAATTCTCAAATTCGTTTCAAATTACGACAAGGATTTCACAGATTTCCATTGAACGACAGTCAGCAAATCTAAGGTGAAAAATTAAACGATTTTGTCACATGCTTCTCCAACGAATATCCGATGGAATAAATTCCTCCGTGGTGAATCCATGAGTAAAATATCTTGACGAGGCTCAAGAATTAAGAGACGAACCACAAGCATGAGAAAAAGAAAACGGATAATAACGTAGCACTTTGCGCTTGCAGAGTTTTTGTGGTGCGAACGACGGACTATTACAAAGGTTTGCGTTGTTATAATTATTATTACTATAATTATTAATATTAATACGTATGCGTTACGATTTTAAGCCTGAACGAAAGCCTCTGTACGATGTATGCAAATCTGACTGCAATTTATTATATTTATAGAGTTGAATTGACAAGAAATAAAACAAAAAATATATATATATATAAATATATCTTGCTATGTATGTATGTACGTGGACGTCTGTACGTTTATCTTTCTTTCAACACGATAAATGTACACACAGTCGTGCATCGTATATACATATATGCATAAATGCAAGGTAAGACTCATCGCTCGTATGTATTTTTGTTCTAACGATGTGAATGTTTTTTACCAGAGATCCATGTATCGCAAATTTTTTAATTAATAAAATTAAAATCGTATGAATATCGTGCGTTATCGATTTGCATCGAGTCGCGAAATAATACGAACCCTCCAAAACCATTTTTTCACGACTCAAATTGAATTTTTTCCATATCGATAATTAAATGATACATTAATGATTAATTTTGATTAATCGAATTAATGTACCTAATGGATCGACCGGAGTCATCTTGGTGAAGAAATTTTGACAGCAATTCCAGTCTCCGCCGAATAAAACGAAACGTAAATAATAAGTCGACTCTATTTTTCTATATGCATTGGAATCGGCCGCGAGCAAATATAGTTAGCAATATCGTTTCGTTTGTTCGCGGTGCCTTTATTGCTCATCATCGTGCTACGCAGCGGGTTCGATTGATTCGATTTTTTTTTTTTTAAACGAATTTTGCTCCTCTTGCGTGGAGAGACGTGTGATTTAGATTTTTTCTGGGGATATCGAGACTGCGAAGGAATCGTTAGCAGGTATACCTGACAGATCCCATTATTGAACGTGTGAGGGAGGTGGCCGACGAAAAGTCGAAAGTCGAATAAATAACGACAGCCGAAGGAAGCGAGCGACGATGCGAGGTTTTTTCTTCATTCTGAACATACTGCACTTGACCTACTGCGAAAAATGAAGGTCGCTACTTTTATCATCAGAGGGTCACTCAACCTGATGTCAGGATCACTGACGTGTGTTACTTGACAGGTCAGGGTTTCGCGAAGTGCTGCCATCTACAACTGAAGCGAGTCGCGCCGCGTTGGCTGCCATGGCGATACGAATTTGTTTATCATTTATTTTCATCCCTTATTTTCGAAAGCAAACGATCGCGATGTCTCGTTAACGGCAACCACGATGCCAACAATTTTACGGTAGAAAATAATTATATCGTATTCGTCGTTTACTTGTAAATTATATAATGGACGCACTAGAGGAAGAAAACTTGGACGATGAAAAGTTTGAAAGTGAATCAAAAGAATCTGTCGATTACGAAAACGAAGAATTCGAAGGTCATGGCGAGGATTACGAGAGTACCATGGATTCCGTTCCACCTGACATCGACGAAGAAACTCTCAGGCAAATGGAACGTGATTTTTGTTTGATAAGACTAAGCTGGCCGGAAATCGACCTCGGTGATACATGGGCTGCTCAGTTGCCGCTAAGTTATCGGGCTGTCAGTGACAAAGAAAAAAACTTGCTTTACCATGCCGAAAATTTTCGTAAAAAATATCACACCATTTATCCGGATCGGAAACCATTGTTGTTGGCTTGTGACAATGAGTGCGGCGTCCAGGTAAAAGTTTTCGCACCGATTTCACCGCACTCTTCGGAAAGTTACGAATCTTGATCGATCACATTAGAAAAAAAAAAAATCAAAACAATTGGATATAATTTCCGAGACACCATATGAGGGGACAAAATTCGAAACGATGCCGGCATCTTTACAATTACATCGACGAAACTTTCTTCGAATCGTCATCGCACGAATCGTTGTGCGATAATTTTTTTAAATCTCTATATACTACAAAATTGTGTCTGTGCCCTTTTCACGCAAAAACCACTGAACCAATTTTGATGAATCTTTCACAGGAATGAAGCTTGCGAATCAGAATAGCTCTCAGGCTGTATTGCATCCCGATGATTTTTTGTTTTGTTTTGGGAACCTGAACCGAAAAATCACATTTTTCGTCAAAGTCCACATTAAAAATGATAATAAATCAAAAATCGCTAATTACCAATTGAAAGATAATTCGTAACCGAAAATAATGAGCGGTAGCTGGAGTACCAGTTTGTAAAAAAAAAAAGTTGTAGCGATTTTCGTAAGATCAGTTTAAAGATTTTGAAAAAAAAAATCAATTTTTCATGTTACGCTCTAGTTAGAAAAAAGAAAAATCGTTGCTTAAATTAGTGGGACAGGATCAAAAAAACAATAAACAAAGACAATATTTGTTTTCTTTCTAGGATTCAATTGTTTAATTTAACCGACATAATTAACTGCATATCAGGAATTTGTTCTAATACACTCGACTCTCGTTTTCCATTTCCCTTTCATTTTCTCTAGTTTCTAAATAATAAAAATAAACTTCACTATACATTTATTCATAGGTTGCGGTTCGTGTTGATTTATTCATTCTTTCCTTTATGCGCTAAAAGACGACGCGTTACCAATGCGCAAATCGCGCGGACAAATTGGCCTATATACAAAAAAATCGTCGTACGTCCACAACGACGTTTAATCTCTTCACTTTGGTTTTTCTTATAAATATACTTTGCCATGGCCCAGTTTCTCTCGGCGCCGCGAAAAATCAATAAATGATAAATAAATAAAATGAAAAAAGAAAACTCGAATCGAAATCTATTAAGGAGACATTTAATTGCTGTCGATCAAAGAATCCTCCATTTGTTACTTTTCTTCTTATGGCTCTTGTTCTTCTTTATTTGTGTTTCTTAATTATTATCATTACTCTTTTGTTCCTTAATCGAGAGTGAACGAGCTCGCTATTAATTCGGATACAACAATCATTATGCTTGTACAATATTGTTTCGCTCGGGACTCCACCAATTTCTATGAATTATCGGAACCGTTTTTTTTTGTTTTTCCCCCTTTTTTGAGAAACATTTTCGACGCCGACAGTTACGAGGTAAAAACACGCGGCTCTCTCATCAACACAGTGTCAATAATATCGCATATATACATAAAGTTTTGACGCAATAACAATGTACAGCTTATCATATAGCGATATATATTTAAATATATATATAAATTTATTTATTGCGTCACGAGCCCCCCATTCCATCCAATTTTCGCATAATATTATTATCATTATTTCATTTTATGTTTTCAATGTCGCCACGGAGGGCTACGTGACGCGATATTTGTTGAAAATCGTGCGAATTCAGTTCAGCGACACTGGACGTAAATGCACGAAGCACACGGCACAATAATAATAATAAGAAAAAAACGTAATTTATTTTTCTACATCATTCCTTCATAATATCACGAGATACGAGAGATTTTTTTTATTAAATATTTTGTTTTATTTTTATTTTTAAACTATTAAAATATCAAATTGCAAGCTTTTTTGTTCCTCCTTTGATTTTTTCTTCGTTTCACAGAAATTTGTGTCGACGAGCATAAGGCCGAGTACACTGCCCTATCCCGAGCTTCACACATGGCAGGGATGTGCGAACTTTGTGAGCGATCACCTGGAGTACGAAATACCCGAAAGGCCGCTCCACATGGTGAGTTATTTCTATCGATTTTTCTGACTTTTTGTTGTTGTTTTTTTCTCTTCAACTTTTGCTGCCTTTTTCGATCTGTCAATTTTGTCCGTTTACGTTTCTTGTCTCTACATGTAACGGAAGTGTCGCATTCATACCGAGAGAAAATTCCAGCCATTTATGTTTGTCTTTGAAAAATTAATTCAAACCCGGGAATGACTGATTTTTTCGTTGACAAATGAAATACAAGCAAAACAAATGGATTTTGCCACGAATCCGTCCACAGTTTGGGCAGTTTAATTTTGTTTTCGTTTTTTTTTCTCTTCAAAATTCTCCCTCGATACGTAATCGAAATAATGGCGTATAATTAAGGGCTACTGATATGAAGTTTGGACCTTGACTACCGACTTTGACATCGGACAATGAGTTTCAACGAGAACGTCTGCTCGATTATTGTTTATTTTTCGATTTATCTTAAGAACAAATGTAATCGGAAGATTATTCCGAATGCGAAACAACATTTTCCATGACATTTATATTCGACAAGTTTTTCGTTTCATCAGCCGAGTCGTTTGGAAAAATTAAACTTTAGTGTCGATAATTTGTGTCTCGGAGAGACACTCACTCATTCGTCCACGCGCTATCGCATCTTCTTTCATTCAGTAATTCATACACTTAAATATTACAATGGAATAACGATATATCTCGCTGTCGTCAGCATTCTTAAACTTAAACCATATGGATTTTTCATCAATTACAAATTTGGTATATCCTCTTTCTCTTTGTCTCACTCTTTATGTTATTGTTCCTATGTACATTGGGTTTTGGAACGTGATACTCTTTGGTAGACTCGAATTTACGTATTGAAACTACCGAGATTCGTAATCGATCCCATTAAATCTCATTGCGCCGCGATAAAATTACAAGTACGAGGATTATGAGGTTTTAAGAGAAACAAAAATAGGAATGTAGCTGAATCGCTGATCGAAAAAAAAAATAATAATAATAATAAAAACGAAAACAAAACAAAAAATAACAATGGAGCCCTTTTCAAGTCTACCACGAGTTTTCGAGACTTTGAAATCGCACCAAAGATTATTAAATATGTTATAAAGAAACGAGAAAACGTTAAAAACATTGGTGAGAGATGTGCAACTTATGAAAATCGATCACAGGATTTACTTCGCTTAGGAAATATTTGTGAGTTAAATCAACTGATCGATTGTACAATCGTGACAAGTATTCCGAAGCGAGCAATAAACTTATTCAATTATCAACTATATACGGATCATTAATCAGGAGGAGCCTCCGCAATGAATATTGTTAATTATTCTCTTATCCAATGCGGGAACCAATTTGGAAAATCATTGTCTTTCCAATCGAGCTTTATGCGTTGAACGGTTATCCCGGCTTATTTGGCCAAATTTGGTCACATCTTGTATCGAAACGAGCAGAAAGTTGAATTATAAAAAAAGTAAAAATAATATTAAAAATCTTACCAAATACCGGATTTCTCGATTTTATGATGAATGAGATAAAAAATAATGAAAAAAATGTCGACTATATCTCAGCTTCGTGAAAAGCATAATAATGCGAGAAGGTCGAAACGACCTGCTAGGACGAAAAAAGGTAAACGGTGTATGCCCCTTGAATTATCCTATTTCCTGCTCTGCTTGAGACTCAAAGTCGGTGAGGAGGTCTTCTTCCGATAAGATTTAAGATTATCAAGCAGATACTTGAACTGCATTATCTGGAGCCTCGTAACAGCAGGATCCGAGCATCTGTCGAGCCATTTGAAGAATTTTTCACCATGCTCGATCGCCTCCTCGGTACTCAAGGATTGTTCATCCTCGCGGTGCGAATCAGCTTCAATGTCTTCCATGTTCAAGCTACGTTTGACGTTCTCGTTGTTGTTGTTGTTGCAAAGTACATTGTCGAGAAGGGCTCTCGTCTTACTCGGTGATTTTTTGGCGACTGGCGTCGATGACAGAGGTGTTGGCGAATTCATTGAGAATCCGCATTGTTTGTAGTACTGCCAGAACCAGGATCCATCGTGCGAGCCAACGCTTGGATTGAAAGAGGCCGATTGTTGTCCCATCAGCTGTTGTTGTTGGGTCAACCAATTCCACAATGACTCGTCAGTTTTTTTCATCATGCTGGTGGGAGTGCTGTTGTTATCCTTTTTGTTGTTTTTCGTATCGATTCTGGGAGCTCCGACTAGATGGTCGTTGGTTTTTCTTGGAGAGGCTGGTACCGGGGTTGCCGGAGCCTCCGCAGCAGCTGGTAGACTCTTTCTCGCGCCTGTTTTCGCAACCGAATCAATTTGCGTTGGCGCTATCGCCGATATACTGTGTCTCGACAGTTTGTTACTCGCTTTGGTATATTGAAGCCCATTTTCGACCAAACCAACTGTACTGCTGTGAGGCAATCCACTCTGTAGACTCAATAAGCTTTTGGCAATGTTGCTCGCTCCGCTTGCGCCCGATAGTAGACCCAATTGTTGGAGCAACAAAGCGCTGTTCTCGGGTCTCATTGCGGCCATGCTCGCCATCAAGCTGACGTAATCCATCTTGCTCGAGGTGTCGAGCCTCGCGTCGTTTTCCGAGTTTTCGTTAATCCCATAAGACGATGCCATACCAGCTCCCATACTGTGATCGAGTTTTGCTCTTTTGCCGGCTGGTCCAGCCTCGTCTTCGCTGGAATGTGTCGTTGATGCGGCCATTGCTGTTGCTGCCAAATTTGTTCCTGAAGAGGATGCTGGCGAATGGACCTCGCTATCCGGCGTCGATGAATTTCTCGCCATGCCACGTATTTTGTGCTCCGATTTGCACCACCCCCGTAACGTTGATTCCGGTACACCGATGTCACGAGCAACCGATGCTTTGCTCTCACCCTCGTGCACTCTCTGTATCGCTTCCATCTTTTCCGATGCCGAGAGCGCTCTCAGGGGACGTTTCCCCGGTCTTGCTGATTCGCCCCTCATATTTCCTCCTCGCAAATTGCCACGCAACAGCGACGAGTCTTCGCCTATCAAACCGTCCTCTGACGTTTCGTCGTTTTCACGACGTTGTTTCGTTGCCGCTGCGACGTATTGCGCGGTATATGCCTCGCGAGATAATCCCTCGCCGTTGAGAGTCGTCGTCGTCGTCGCCGTCGTCGTTGTTGGATTGTAACAACGACCCGTCTCCTGCTCGTAGGCAAGCCTTGCAACGAGGTAGTCCAGCGTGGCTCGGCTTACCGACGTTGATCCCCAAAGTCCTTCCACAATTGAATCAATTCTTACGATTTATTGACAAATCTTCGTCCACCACCTGAGATTTTTACGATTTTAAAAAATTGTACTTTATCGTGTCTCTTTCGGGGTCAAACCCTTTGACTGAATCCTTGTGCATAACCCGTCTCAACTGCTCCAATATAGCCTTCACAACTTTTCACGATTCTCTCAACCGACGCTTTTCAATGTCCAAGGCTAATAATAATAGTATACCTCGTGCTTTTAACGTTACGAGAGAGTAAATTCGTGGCGTTCGGCGGGGGGGTTGGGAGCCAGAGAGAGTAACAGATGGAACGTTCGTGGTGGAATAGCACATGCGCCAGGCCAAGTAATAAAGACAACTTTTTTATGAATGGAACGACTCCCACCACTCTGCTAACAGCCCTGTCTCGCTTTAACTCTTCCCCCTCTTTCTCTATCTGTTATGCTCGTTTTTTCTCTTTCTCCCTCTCTCTCTCTCTCTCTCGCACACTCGGTTCGTTCGATTCTTCAGTCGTACCACTACAGCCAATCCGATGTGCGCGCGGGAAACAATATTATTGCTTCCAACCACGAGGACGCTAAAAACGTGATATACACTCGTTTCACGCTCGTCCCCTCACGGAATCTTGTTTCTGTTTACTCTCCTTATTTTTCTTACTTTCCTCGCTCAGATTTTTTTCTCCTTTCCTTTTTTCTCTCGCCACCGTCAACCTTTTATCGCCAACGAATTTTTCGAGTCTCGCGAAATGTTTGCCGGGACAACGATCCGCGCAAAGCACGCACACAAATTTCTCTTCACTTACGTCGATACATACGAGTGCTTCGGAGACAATCGCGATTTGCTCGACTTCTTTTTCGCTCACTTCGATTCACCCAACGACCAAAAATCCGATTATGTTCCTTTTAGGCTTCGAAACTCACACTTTTTTCTTCTCTTCACGAAGAATCTTGACGACGAAGCACTTGTTCGATAATCGACGCGTTTATTATCCAACGATTAGCACGTACATAAAAATGAAAAAATGACACCTGTCGTTTCCTTCTTCGGGAGTTGGAAAAAAATCTTTGGCACTGTATCTCACTCGTTACTTTTCGTTGGCGAGTGCAAAAGTCCAAGTTTTTCTATTTTATATTTACCAAAACCGAGCGAGATTCGTTGTATTTTTCACGAAAGTGTCTCTTCTTTGCGCTTATTCCAAACCGTCTCGTATATCCTTTTGTGCCTCAATGTATCAAATTCGTACACGAACAGTCGATAGTTTGTGAATTCTGCGAACTCGAGGAATCGCGGAAGCACTCACGAGGTTTACGTCCAAAAAAAGTGCACACGGAGACGAAGACACTCACGCACACCCGCACACAATAGCGATCAGTATGATTTTCCGTAATATTTGTAAACGTGGAAATTTCGCAAAACCGAGTTGGCAAAACGAAATAACACTCGAGCACTAAAAATTTCCGGATAAAAAGGAAAACTTGAAAATTCAAGTTGTTCCTTCACGATCTGATACCGTCGTTTACACTATTCCCGGATAATTCGATGCACGAATATTTCGCTTTTTATTTTCTTCGCTTAATAACTCGAAGAAATATCGTACGAAGCAACTCGTTCGTCAAGAGATACCAAGTGATTCTCGACTTTGCTTGCCTTGTGTGGTGTGCACAAGAGATGTTTTCGCGACGAACTTCGACGCTCAACTGTGCCGGTGGACGCCGGTTTTCCGTCCTCTTGCTGCGACGCCTTCGCCCCTTCCCCCTCCCTTTTCTACCGTTCTTCCCCCCACCCCCGCTCCTTTCCTCTTTTCAGCGCTGCCCCGATCACCCGAACGTCCCTTGCTGACGCCAACGCTGCCACCGCCGTCGCGCGGTTATTTCCTCCCCCTCCTCTCCTCCCTCTCTCTCACTCTCTCTCTCTCTCGGTTTACCCCTCTTTTCGCGCCCGCGCCATCTACAGCCATCGCATACCGGCCAAGAACTACTGTATCGCGTATAGATCTATGTATATAGACACACACAGCATGTTACCACCGCAGTTCCCCCATCGACGATCGCGCGCTCCCTCACTCGCACGCTCGCCGCCAAATAAGTTTGACTCCTCGATAGTGTTTTGTCCCTTTTTTTTCTTTCTTATTTCTTTCTATCCATCTACACGCCTGCCTCTCGCGCTTTCCCCCCGTCGCGCTCTTCTTTTGCTTCGTTTTGCCCTGCCCCGCGGCCTCTGTTCGTGGCCAGCTCTCGACCCTTCGCGCGCGGCCGCCGCGTCATATACGCGAGATCGGATGAAATAAAAACACCAAAATAAATGAAAGTCTCAAGAATATCGTTCCAGCTATTTCGCTCGAATAATACCATCAACATTTTCACCTCAATCACAACGTTCCCTTCGTAGGCTCAGAGTTTTCGACGCTGCATGAACAACCCATTATTTACATGGAAAAGGCTCTGAATGCTCGCGGAAGGAAAATTCATGTTGTTCGCCAAATCATTGACATTTTCAGAAACTTTCCATTCCGTCATTTTTTCATGTTCTTTTGTTTTTTTACATCGTTCTCGAGTTTGTGTCGTTGCAACAAAAGCTATTCATCTTTACTAATTTCATTATTGCTTCAAGCGTTATTATTGCATTCTCCCCCACGACACGAATTTGCGTTTCATTGTCTCTGGATCCAAAGGGTCATGAATACACATTTTGTAAAATGGGTTTTATTGCGGTGCCTCTTAGTCACCGGATTACGATATACAGGACGGGAAAAGCAAGGCCCTTTAGAAAGATTCGTTTTATCATTGACTCATCGTTTCCCCGATACCTGCTGTGAATTTTCCCCGAGATCTTCGGACTGAACCGCTCGTGGGGTTGTAAATAATCCTCTGCGCGATAGACATTGGATTATTGAGTTCGTGGACAGAGTCTTGTTGTCTTGGCTCGACAAAAGCGCTCGGGGAAAAACGTTAGCGGTGGACACAAGCCCTTTGTGATTATATATTCCTCGGGTCGTCGAAAATGTTTCGTCCATCCCGGAAACTTGCCAAAGTTTTTTATCTCTCAGCGAGTTTCCGATCCGATCAGCTGAACAGCTCAGAGAGAACGAGTTGGCTGCATGATTTGCAAACATGAGTCGAGCTTGTTTGTTGCCATAATCGACTGATTCATGACACACTGGGTCATTTTGACCCCACGTTATTTTTCGGTGAGCGTTGAAATATTATCGAAAATTGGGCTGAACTAAAAGAGCATGGGAATTATAGTTGAAGGCAAGGGAGCATTTTATTTATTTTTTTGCGGAATATTATTCAAAGCTTTTGAGAAGCGATTCGCGTGTCGGGACATTTTCAAGGTCGAAGATCTGGCTCTCATTACCCCGTATTTTTCTCGTCGTACACGTGCGAGCACGCGAAACGAGGGAGAGAGCGAGAGACAGAGAAAGAGACGAAAAATATGAGCCCCTCTGCCCCCTTTTGTCCTCCTCCAACTTACGCTGAATTCCGTCCTTGTGTCCGCGCGTAAAAAAAGTTTTCGGAGATCCAGCGCACAAACGAGGTCCGAGTAACACACGAAGCTCAACACGCTCGTTGGCTCGCGCACGAGCTCTTTTTTTTCTCTCTCTCCTGCCAAGCCCCCTCTCGTCTCTATATTCTCTGTCTCTGTTCGTATCCAACTTGTCTTTTATTTCTTCTCCGCATGATGTTTTCTTCTCCCTCTATTCCCGAGCGAATTGTAATGAAAGATCGCGCGTGCAGAGAAAAAAATGGCTGCACGCTGCTTTTCGGAAACGTGCGGATTGGGAGCCGGGCTATGATACCACGTGCGCGAGGCTACGCAGTCGACGAATATGTAATAAAGCTTGACAAGCGAGCGAGACATTACCAAAACTTTCTACGAGTTTATTTACTTTTACTACACGCAATAACCGGCTATCTCACACGAGGCTATAAGCAACTTTGGCTAACTGACATCTCTCAACGATTAATCGCGAGCCTCAAAAACATAGAGGGTCCTTTCCCGCTGCCATAAATAGGGTTGAGGAGGTTGTCACACGTTCTTCCCAAACAGTTCCCAGCTCAATCGCGCTTTACCGCTTTACCGCTCTATCACAGACTTCCATCTGGTTCAGCAGGCTGACGCAATTCTTCTTACATCTAATTGAGTCCGTATCGATTGTCACATTTACCATGGCATGAGAGAACCACGATTCTTCATTATCTCGGTATATGGAAAACTCTACGACAATATCGTGTTTGTGTCCTAATCACGCAAAAACCATTGAACCAAATTTGATGAATCTTTCACAGGAATGAAGCCCATGGGTCATAATAACTTTGGGGCTCTATTGCATTTCGATCATTTTTTTTTCTTGGCAACCCGAACAAAAAAATCAAATTATTCGTCAGATTTTTTATTTTCAAAGTTCACAAGCAACTAAAAAATGATAATAAATCAAAAATCGCTAATTGCCAATTCAAAAATAATTCGCAAACGAAGATAATGAGCGGTAGCTGGACTGCCAATTTGTAAAAAAAAAGTTATAGCGATTTTCGTGAAATTAATTAAGTTTGAAAATGTTGAAAAAAAAAACATTTTAACTTTTCATCCGCAGCGCCGACTACAGGTTTGCTGCTCTGTGGGGCGAAGCTCAAAATTTACGATATCGTGCAAATCGTTGGTACAAAATTTTCATTGACAAGTTGCGATTCTTTCTCCGCGAGGTTTTCCAAAGGCTTTAATGAAAGAATGCGAAATATTTCCCACTGAGGTTTGCTAAGTTTTTCAATAGTCGACAGTGCATGCAAAGGATAATTGAAACACAAAGAGATCGAGCGGTAATTGGAACTCTTGGTCCATGTGTCGATAGGACGATCACAGTTTTTACCTCGAATTTATGAAAAATTTGTAAATTACGCTGTTTATCAAATAACTATAGTTTGCATAAAATGAGCACGTAATCGTTATCGATATGACACTTGCTTCCCCGACGATATTTCTAACCGCGGCCGAAACCACGGACACAGCGAGTACCGTTGAAAATGGAGAATTAGAGCAGATGGAGTAAAAATGAAAAGTTTCAGCGATAAATAACGCGTTGTCTCGACAAACATAGATATACAGAGATTGGTTATAAATTTATGTAGGTGGATATTGCGAATGTGGTGAATTCATGAATGGAAGTTCGGAATGGATACAGAGAGAAACGGAGGTAATTCAACGTATTCCACGTGGTTTTATACACCCGCACACACATTCACACATGCACGATGTACGTACGTGTATATACACATAGCAAAGCGGCGCAATGATCCATTCAGTGTTTCTGTTATCTCATTCATATCTCGGGCGAATGGATGGGCGATACGGGTTGTGAGAGAAGTTTCAAACGCGTGTGCAAAAGAGACGGAGAGATGGAGGAACGGAAAGACTAGAGTGAGCGAGAGAGCGAGAGAGACGGAGGGACAGAAGGAATGAGCAAGAGTAACTCTATACGCGAACGGGTTACTTCGAAACTCCACTTCGTCTTTCTCCACCCTCGCCCTCTCTGTCCCTCACTCTTTTCCCCTTAACACTCTTGCTTTCTCTCCCTAGCCAACTTTTTCCCTTTAGACCTCTTCTTTCCATCTTTTCATCTCCCTCACTTTGCTCCTCTTTCCTTCCAGTATTATAAGATCAAGGTCCGCTCTCCTTTCCCGCACGAGATTTACTCCGACGATCCTTCATCCCGCCTTTATTTTATTTCACTCTTTTTTTTTTCATTTCGCTTCTTTTCACTTTTCTTTGCGCGCTCTTTATAACTCCCCCGCGACATTTCTTAACGATTTCACTCTGTTTCTTCACTTTCCTAGACCGCTAAATCATACTCAAGATCAAGGTCTCGTATTTTTATCGATCCAAAGCTTTCGCAATTCATTCCTCGCGCGATCAAAATATCAAACGACGAAGAAACATTATTTTTCAATCATTGAGCTAATTTTATTAATTGTTTAATAAATTTTCAATTTTGCTCGATTAATACGAATTCTCGTACGAATTACTCGGCATACGATTCCACCATTTTCTCCCCGCATCCTTATTTCATTTTAGTTATTATTGCATGATTATTTGCATCGACTCTATCGTTAGATCCGTCCATTGGCACATATGCGTTTCCGTGCACGACTCTTTTGCACTGTTTGCGGCTCGCTCCGACCGTTAGTAATTAGTACAATTAATTCGCACCTGTCTTTTTCGTTGCATGGCTGCTAGTACGCATGTCGCAGAGGGCTATAGAAAACTTTCCGTTACTTAATACATTGGTACGCGAAAACAAAACGTTCTTGCGGTAAGGATCGAAAGGTTATTCGAAATAATGTTGCTCCCGAAAAAGGTTTGGAGAAGTGATAAAAAAATGTATTCAGAACGAGCCCTGCTTGCGGGTTTCACCCGACAGTATACTCAGTTGGCGCTGAAGGGTACAGCCAGCGTAATATGAAAAGTTGAAATTTTTTTTTCAAAATCTTCAAACTCAGATTTTACGAAAATCGCTATAACTTTTTTTTTTACAAACTGGCGATTCAGCTACGGCTCGTTATCTCCGTTTTCGAATTATCTTTGAATTGGTAATTAGCGATTTTTAATTTATTATCATTTTTGAGTTGCTTGTGAATTTTGAAAGTGAATCACGAAAAATTTGATTTTTTGGTTCGGGTTAAAGAAAAAAAAAAATTATCAGAATGCCTACAATTTATCCTGATTCATGAGCTTTATTCCTGTGCGTGAAAAAGGCACAAACAAAGTTCTGCAGTAGAGTATTATATATATGGAGATATCAGGAATATCTGCCTGCAGCAAACGACAAGAAAAACCATAACCGAATATTGTAATATAAATGTTATTAAATTGCGTTAATGATACTTAATCATTCAATCAAAGGCAATTAAGAGGCTTGCATTTGATCGCTCTTTCCTTTCAATTTTATCGCCCCTTACACACGGGATTTTTTTATTTTCAAAGATTAAACACTTCGGGATATAACAAGCGGTGTAAAGTGTTTTTAGAGAATTTTATCTATTATCATCCAGGACGAATTCGAGTGATCAAACGGTTTGAATGTCTTGATACTATGGAAATGTGACAGTGTACACAGCTTGCTGCAAATAAACGGCTCAAACACGAGCATAGTGTATCACGAGTGAATGATCTTTTGATGGGAGATTCCGAACAGACCATTAAAACCAACTGTACCCGCCAAAAGGAAGAGCGACAGAGAGAGAAAGAGAGAGAGAGAGAGCGAGAGAGAGAGAGAGAGAGAGGGATAGGGAGGAGATTAGGGAACGAGGGAGAAAAAAGGTTTATACCACCGTGAAAGATTCACGACGATAAGCTGAGAGAGCAACCCCTGCGTTTATCGTTTTTTCTAACTTTCTCTCCTTCTCCCTTCCTCTCTTTAAACCCACCCCCACGTAACATCCTCCACCCATCGCATTTTTCATACCACCAAGCTTGGATCGAACACTTGAAACTTTTGGAAGCTCCCTCTCTTCCGGCTCGCATTGCATTCATCATAATAAAAACATTACGTTTTTTTTTTTTTTAACTTCATCATATGGCTGCGCTACAAGTGTCCCACAGGCTCTGATTCTCTTTTGTGTTCTTACAATGGACGCATCACCGGTGTACAAGCTGCATAATGAATTTAAATCTCCTCCCTTCGATACAACAGCTGTTATGGTTAGAATTTCGATCCACTGCCTTTTGCCTTTGATTTTCAAAAAATCATAAACTCAAGGAATTATCAAATCTGAAAAAAACAATCGGATCAACCAATTCTGGAGATTTTTGTGAATTTGTAATTCTTCATATTGGAGATGAATCCATTGCAGCGTAATTGCGGGTTACGCTAATCTCGTCAGCAAAAAACTTGCCCTGATCAACACTTGGTCGAAATAATTAAAAGTTTCCCGCCTCAAAGCAAATGAGCGAGATGCGAGTACGAGAGAGTGAGAGCGAGAGAGATTGAAGAAAAATTACGTTAACCCTCATCTTGCCACTTGCTCGCTTGACGAGGGCTTGGGGTAAATGAGAGAAAAAAAAGAAAGCAACTTGGAAGAACAAGATCGATAGCAACCCCCGTCACTCGCCCACGGGCATTTCGAGAGAAAATGAGAAAGACGATGCGTATGTGTGTGTGTGTGTGCTCGTGTGTGTGCGCGCAAGAAAACGAAAAAGGGGATGGTCAAATAGGAAAGCATGCTGGAGTTCTGTTCGGCAACAGGAATCCCCTAAGCATCCTTGTCGAGGTCCCCGCCCACGTGTATAGCATGGAATAAAAGAGGAAAAGAAACGAGATGAAAATGTTTAGGGTGCGAAGAGGGAAGAAACGTGAAACAAGCTAGAGGAGGCGATGTTATGAAAGGGTGTGTTGAAGAAAAGCGAATAACGGAGATAGGGTGAAAGAAAGGAAAAAATTTAGTAGACAAGAGAAAAGTGCGATCCTAGCACCCGCAGCATGTGAGACATGGAGGGCGAAGTGCACACGCGAAGAAACATGTTTCTATATATGTATACAAGACAACACGCGATCTGGTTATGTTACGTTCGAGTTCTTGCTTATACGACATGCAATCGAACAATAAACTTATTTACAACGGACCCATAAGTAAAAAGGACTCTTTATAAATCTTGCAACTTTACACCAAACAAAAAGCTGCTTATGGTTCCGAATTGGCACAGAAGTAGCCATTCGTATTTCCAATACTTTCCTTTCGTTAATTTCAACCCTCCAAGCTGCTTAATCCGTCATTCAACTACCGCAGAATTACGGAGAAAATTGCTTTCTATGCAAAGCATCGAATTTTCCGAGTCTAATTGACTGACCCCAAGAGGGCTCCGAGTTAATCGTTTCATTCTTACTTTCGACTAAAACTTCGGATTATTTCAATTTCACCTTTCCATCGTTTCACTGTCATCTTCCACACTGTACGATCCGTGTCGATGAGTGGTAGTTGATTGATACAACACGGCGCGTCATCTCCTTTCAATGACCGTAGTTTTTAGAACCTTCACTAATCCCCATTATTCTATTATTACGATTGCAAACTTAATGTCTCCAACGTTGAACTTGAAGGAGCGAAAAGTCGGCGCCCGCAGAGTTAAGCCCTATAACGACTTAAAACTTGACGCCTTCAACATTAAACTCCAACGGTTAAGAACTTAACGTCCGGAAGATATAAAATTTCAATGATTCTGAACTTAACGCTGGCAGGATTGAATCGCATCGATTGGAAACTTGAGGTTGTCAAGCCCTGCTACTGATCGCCTTCGCAACGTTATTCCATAAAGTCTCTTGCAGTGTTAAAGCCTGGAATGTAACCTTATGTTATCTGAACGTGCAGCTATTCGCCGCACTGGTGGTAATCAACGTATCAGCAGATATCCCAGTGATAATAAAGATGCCATCTACGTATAAACAAAATGGCACACGGGTCCAGGTCATCGGACGTTATGGCTTTCTGGAGTGTGTGTTGTACACAACTCTGGTTAGTCGGGAGGGAAAGCATCGTTGGTGGAGGTGCACCAGTCGCGTTAGGAGCTGAAGCGGATAGAAACCAGGCAGGAAGGATAGGGATGGAGATAGAATATAGTAGATGGCTCTCTGGGTGCTACAGCTCTGACGTATACAGACGATGAGGAGGGTAGTACCCACCGATATACATGTATACGGGCTTACGGATGAAACCGTCGATTGCTGGTTCCTAGAAGGACGCGCCCGACGTTGTGCCGCTCCTTAACTCGTAAGGGTTGAGCCCTTCTGCTTGGCAGCCATTCATTCTTGTGTGTATAGCGACTGAGCCATACACCACGGGCTATGTAAAAGGTATATATCTATACGTACGTATCCGTAGCCGTGACTCTACTCTCCACGTAGAAGCGCATACTAGGGTAGGAATAGCAAAGGCCCAACACGTTCGAGAATCTTTATCTATCTATATATGTGTGTATATACTATATACACATAGCGAGGCAAGAGAGCTTGAGCGAAGAAGGTATTGGTGTAAGGGTCTCCGTGGAAATTTACCGGAGCGCGAGTTACGGGCAAGTTGCTCGTGGCTCGTTGAGTTCGCGCGCCCTCGTCGCGGGTTTCTCTTCGCATCACGCGGCTTCTCTCTCCCTCTCTCTTTGCTTCTCTTTCCATCTATGGCTAGCATGGAAGCAGTAGCAGCAGCAACGTGCGGAGAGACGACGACGACGACAACGGCGTCGGCTAAGAGCAAAGGGGCGCCAAGGGTTCGGGTCGCTATAGTCCGTGGGAGGGTGGACCCCGCGGGGTGCGCGACGTTGACGAGGGGGTTGGAACTACCAAAGCTTTATGTATATACATATACATAGATATATACTCGAGCGTGTATATATGTATGGACCTTATACAGTGGCATGAGCAGCAGGCAACGGGTGGACGCGCGGAATGAGGGTGCGAGAATCGTGGGTTAAAGGGAAAGAGGAAATACGCGACGGACGGACGAACGAATCGGAGGTTGCAAGGGGATGTCGGGAACGAGGGAGGTAAAACGAATGACGACGACTTGGAGGAAGAGAACTCTAAAGAGAAAGAGAGAGAGAGAGAGAAAAAAAAAGAAAAAGAAAGCTGTAGCTTCGTGAACGAAACTCTGCCTCGATCCTCACCAGATTATGTATACACGGTTCGGTGCCATTTTTGTCCACTGTTGAGATATTTAGCTGCACACACTTCCACAGTCCATGAAATTTCGTGCAGTCAAAGGGATTTTAAATTTCAAGTAATAGAAAGTAAGAAAGCCTTTTATTGCCGCAGTCTTTTCTTCCCCATTGTTTCCGATGGGTCACTGTCGTCGGGTATATATATATATATATTGAGGATACCTCTCGTTACCTTCGTACCTCGCTCTCCTCTGCTTTTGAATCCATCGTCGCCGAATACCTCTCGAAAATTACCATTTTCCACGCTATTTCCGTGTCATATTCCAACGTTATATTATCAGTCAATTCCAACCCGCAGGGAAATTTACCGTTCGTCCATTCCTTTGATAAAATCTCGAGTACATTTTCCGTCAGCAAACGAAAAACATATAGCGAATAACAAAATCGAGATTTTGACGTAAGGGAATATAAAATAAAAAACAAAACGAAAAAACAACAACAACAACCTATACCCATGTCGCGTATCTGGTCAACGAACTTTTGAACTATATAGATCGCTCTGCAACCCCCCAGAGGGTGACAACGAATGAGGGGTGCAGATAGAACAGCAAAGATATAGTAGAGAGAAGGAGAGAAACGAAGAGAGAAAGCGAGCAGCGAAAGAGAGAGAAGAAGAAAGTGAGCGGTGGTCGTTGGTTCCGTGCGGATGAGATGAAAGCTAGAGCACCGAGGAGACCAAGTGATGGGCTACGACGCTGGATGGCAAAGATGCAGTGTGTGGGTGTGACGATCTCTCTACATCCATATACTTATGCGAGTTGGTGTGTGTGTATGAAGGCGCTCCACGGAATATATAGAGAAGAGTGGAGATGAAGAAGGCTAGGCAAGCAGGCGAGGCACTATAACGCGCCGGTAGGTGCCAGCGGGTCGACGAGAAACGTTGAGCTCCTAGGTACTCTCTTCTTACCTATACGTGGTGTGTACATAAATGTATATTCTCGTATCACGAGGCATACCTATATCTATCCCCACGCAGAATATTCCATACCGGTTTAAATTATAATTTTCGTTATCAAGTATTCCCGCGAAAAATGCTCGACCACGTGTGTCCATAAAACTCCCTTTTATCCATTAACTGCATCACCCGGATCAATCAATTGAAACTTTTTTTCCGCTCCAGTTTCTTACAACGTAAAAAATTGTTTCTATCAAGATGCGAAAGTATTTATTTCGAAGCCCGCGTGATTTGTCGAAATAATGGTGTCTGCTGCTGTTTTCTTTTCGATTCCATTACATGTTCGCAATGGTTCCCCGTCGTTTTAACTTTAATCCCAATGCTCTTTTGAATTTTCTGGATTACGAGCTCCAACTCGTGCAACTTTTCGTAATGTAAATTGTGGAGGAAATTCGTGCTGGACGTCTCGGTAACTTGGGAATCTCTGTATCGAGTATTGTGAATTCTTGCTCGGTATCGCGAAGTACACATGGTTCACATAGTACTATCGCGAACGGGTGTATATCGAGTGCGCTACATCGTGAACCATTCGGAGGGAGTACTAACTGGAAACACGCATACACGTGGAGTTGTATAGTTAAGCTTGTACCCGTGGAGCATAACGTTATATATTTTCAAAGTACTACAGGAAAGTACGTATTCGTATAAACGCGTATGCACATATATATATATAGAATCGAACGCGTAGTACGGGGAAGCAGGGAGAGCTCGCGCGAACGCAAACGCGGTCGAAAGGGGGATTGCACGTGTGCTGTGCGAATGAGCCCAACGGTGATGGTATTAGGGCGAGTAAGAGAGCGATTGAGTCGGAGTGAGATAGGGGTAGAATATACGACGATGATGGTGGCCACAGGGAGCCAGAGGCCAGCAGGGAGAGCAAGAGCCTGTGTGTTCGCTGTTAGATGGCTATGGCTATGGCTGGCGCAAACCCGTCACGAATAGAGAGAACGAGAGGGAGAGAGCGAGAGGAAGCGTGAAGAGAAGTAATGCCTGGTGGTGGTGGTGGTGGTGGTGGTGGTGGTGGGTCCGTGTATATTCCGCAGTAAACGGGCACACAGGCCTCGTGCTTTCTGGCCGCCGCCACCGTCGTCGACGTCGTCGGCGGCGACGACGACGACGACGACGTCGGACCCTCGCATGGCCTGCAGCTGTCTCCTAACCCTCCCCCCTTGGCGTCTCTCTCTCATCGTGCAACCCTCGCCGGCCTTCTTCTCGCTAACTTGGTGAATATACACATATATATATATATGCGTATATGTATAGACACACTACTCTCTCACCCTCCTAAGCCCCCATCCCCATCCCTTAGTGAGTGTGGGCTCTCGCAGCAGCAACAGCAGCAGCAGCAGCAGCAGGAGCTCACGAGAGAACCTCGTTCTCGCGGACCTCGGTATTCTCCGTCTCAGCCTCTTCGCGTACACATAGCGCGAACGCTATCGAAGCGTATGAGAGAGAAAGAAAGGAAGAGGAAAGAGCGCGATGTGCTTGCACGTACACGCTATGTGTTGAGAGAAACCTAAAGGGAACGGGAGACGTAGAGAGGAGCGAAAACGAACGGCTCTCGCGCGCGCTGCGCGCCCTGCTGTTTCTCTCTGTCTTACTTTGCCAATTTCCCCATTTTGTCTCTCTCCAGAGCTTTATACCTCTCAAGCTTCTCCACGCGTTCTCTTCGTCTTGTTATGTATAACTACATATATATACATATATATATGGATTCGGGGTGCTATATATCTGTCTATATCGGTGGAGATGTTGTATACACATATATAGAGATCCAAAGGTAGCGCGAACGTCGAAACCTCACCCTCTGCTGAGGCTCTCTTGCTCTTCATCCCGCGCAACCCCCTCCTCACCGAACCCAATCCAGCTCTCGCGTTCTCGCTCGGCCTCAATGCTCCTTCTCTATACCTTTCACCCTGTACCCATACCACCCCCTTTTCTACTTCACCATACACCATACACTCTCTCCCCTTTCCTCTCCTCCTCTCTCTCTCTCTCTCTCTCTCTCTCTCTCTCTCTCTGTCTCTCTTTCTCTCTCTTCCCCGACAGTTCTCGTCCTTCTATAACGCAACAGCTACGTTCTCTCACTATATCTCTTCTTGCTCTATGTAATGTACTAGAGAGAGCTATACCCCGCGAACGACCGTAGAGAAACCCACCTCAGTGTAAATACATAGCCGCTGCAGACACACGAGGACCAACCGACCGCGCGCTTTCCAAGAGCGGCACTATTCTCTGCTGGTCTCCGGCGTACACACATACGGGCACCTAGACGAAAGGGCCTTATCCAACTGTTCTGAGACCCAAACTGACGTTGATTACGCCTCTTTGTTCGGTAGCCTCACCATAAAGGGGATTCCGCAACAGATAACAACATTTTGGAGTCTGGATATGAAAAAATATCGGCTCGTATTTTCGAGAAGACTTCGGAACTAGTTCGAAAGGTCAAAATCTGCTGAACGCCGCGGTGATACTAATTCTTTTGAAAATTTGACTATCGTGAGAAAATTGGATCAAGACTCTTGAAGCTTTTTGTCAACATTTTTTCTTCCGTTTCTTCCATCTCGCGGATCGAGCTTTGTGTACGGTTTCGTAAAAGTATAGATGCGGCTCCAAAAATCGTCACCTTTTACGTGAAATGTACCGTATACATTAGAAACTACGTAGCAGGCGGTACAGCAGAGAGAGAGAGAGAGAGAGAGAAAGCGAGCGATGGTACACTCCGGGCTCAGGTTATATAGCGAGGCGGATAAGGACGAAGGAGAGAAGGAGGAAGAGCGAAGGGCCAGAGGCAAAAGCAGAAGCGCAGCAACGCGGCTCGCCTGGTAGAGCGGCAACGTTCTCTCGCCACCAACGTTGCCTCCGTGCACCCCCAGGGCTCACTACTCTCTTGCTTGCTTTCTCCTCCTCCTCCTCCTCCTCCACCTCTTCCTCTCCACCCTTCCGCGTTTCTCTCGCCACCACGATAGTTAACTCGCGGATGGAGAAAACGGGGCATGGCGTATCCCTGCGAGAACCACCATATATATAGTTACACATGCCACAGGGTACATCCAACCCTATCGAGGTGTACTTCGTTGCAAACGTTAGCCTATATCTATAACATGTCTTATGTCTATATATATATATATATATGCATGTTTATGTGCACATGTACATTGGTCTGTGTGTAGAATTTAGTCGAAGAGGTGTAACCCACGAAGAGCACGTTGCTTAGCACTGGCAACACGTATACGCGTCCATTCCCTGGTATACGTGAGTTTTGCCAGTGTGTTGAAGGTTTTAACACGGTCATACCTGCTTCAGGTACAAGAGGTGGGCTTAGTTACAAATATGGTGCAGAGAGCTGCCCCACAAGGGCTGCAAGATTCAAATAGGATTGCGTGCGAGAGAGAGGGGGAGAGAGAGAGAGAGATAGAGGGGGGCGGAGTGACGAAACTCTGCTAGCGATGAAGTTATTAAGCTACGAGCATATCGCTATTATTGTACATTGAAGGGGTACGTGCGATTCGTAAAACTCGCTTTGATCGCTAAAATATATGGGTATTCCCGTGAGCTGAGCTGAGCCCTTTGAGTCTTAATGTTTCATTGAATTTCATGTTTTCGCATTTATGAAATTCCGGCTTTTTTATGGCGTTGAGAACGTTACGAAACGCGTCCTGGTGCCGTTTATTTTACGAATCTGTTTTGCTCAATCGAAGAGCTCCGATCAAGTTTTGATCGGTATTGGTATTCGATATGTTTGCACCAATCAGAGATCATCGAGGTTCCTTACATCTTTGACAGTCTGCTTCTGGGGTTACCGCAGTACCTTTTGTCATATTCAATCTCACTTTTACATTTTCATAACCATTTGTCTATAGTGAGTAATTGATATTAAGGGGATGATGATGCTCTTGATAAATGAAGACCGGAGCCAATTCCGTCGGGTGAACTGTGAAAATGCTTATCTGTCGCCCAACCCCCAGACCATTTATTAAACGTTGACTCTTCGGGGATTTATATAATGCCCTCCTTTTGGAGTATTATGGATTTTTAGTCGACTTCATAATCACCCATCCTCAAGGTTGAACTAAAAAGCCGAGAGGATGTTTTGACTTGAATAAAATGCTCCGGAAGAAGCAACACCCTCATGATATGCGGACAATCTGATTCAAGTGGATTTACGATATACACTGTATACTATTTCCTAACAAAAGTTTTTGCTAATTCATACTGATTCGAGGGGTTCGAAACAGTCCCATAACCATGGGGTTTTATGTAGCGAATATATATGTTACATGTATGTAAATTATATAGATCAGCGAAGGCTCAAACGATCAACGAATGTAACCAGCCCTGAAATAATAACGCAAACTCCTAACACGTGTTGTGCAGTCGGAATTAAATGAGTGATGAGTTTTCAGATTAATTCTCAGAACTTTCACACAACTTTTTCATCACACTCGATGAAACGAAGTTTGCATTAGACGATCCATTAATTAACATGGACACTACGGTCAAATGGTTATCCATTGTTTGCGTCGCTGCGAGCCTGCATGTGCATACGGGGTTCGCGTGACACCACTCTTTCCTTAGAAACTACATAACGACCGATTTTTTTTGCTTGAGGTTTTTTTCGGAACGTACAGCCCGACAGGCTGGTCGCGCTACAATTATACCCGAAACTTTTCGTCTGCATAGAATATTCCTCGGATGCAAGAGTATCCTCAAATTTCAATCGGTCTCTTGACGTGCTTTCGGCGAGAAACAGGGCAATCGATGATTCAATCGTCTCATTGAAATCTTTGATTGTCGTAACAATTATTCGATACGTTATTCGTAAACGTTTTTTCTTTTTTTTTTTGTTCTCTCCGCCACGCGCAAATATGACACAGCTCGACAGCTAACGAGTCATTTTACGCGGATAGATATTTATATTTATGAGTGATGGATACACGTGCAAAAGCTCGTATCGTACAGTTCGCATACTACATACTATACTGTCTAACCCACGTGCTATAGGACTATATGGAGTATAGATATATATCGTTCACTTGGGACTTCTCCCTCGTTGAGTTCTCATCCCCTTTTTTGGCCCTCTTTTCCCTCCTCTCCTGCGATGGTTATATCGACGAAGCGTTCGCGCTCTCACGTCATCCGAAAGAGAGAGGGTGAAAGAGAGAAGAAGTGTGAGAAAGAGAGTAGACACGAGTTTATTGGAAGTGTAGCCTGACTGGGCCAAAAGTAGCCAAAGCCTGAGCGCGATTTGCAGTCTCCACCGTCGTTCTCGTGCACGCCGGGTGGCGCAGCCTAAAGTCCCTGTGACGCGCCGTGTGTATAGAGCCGCGAAAAAGGGAGAGAAAAACAGAGAGCGAGCGAACGAGAGCCAAAGGAGGAGAGAAAATCGCACCGGAAAACGTGTCGGAAAAAACGTGCAAGGAGAATGGGGGTGGAAGAAGCGATGAGGGAATCCGAACGTTCTCGTTGGGCGTAGCGCCGCCGGAGAGAAAAAGAAGAAAAAACAAACAAAAAAAAGGGAGATGAAATCCACCCCCGCGGCGACTTTTCTACAAGAACTTGCGCAGCCGGACGTTGCAGAGAGACGTGAAGCTGTTTCATATATACTTTCGTTATTCCGTTTCAGCTTAAAAGCCTTTTCGAAAAGGTCGAAACCTCCGGACAGTATTGAAATAGTTTCATCATCAAATTACTATTTCCCGGAATTCCGATAATAAAATTACGAAATATCGCTTTTGAAATTCGATCCTTGTATTCGATGATGCATTTTTATTTTCATTACTCATTCGCCATTATACACATGGCGGAACGGGCCTTCACAATTACTACATTCCCCGCCACACACAGGCTTATTTTTACGCACAACCATTTTCAGCCGCGAATCATCGCAACTACCGAAATTTTTCCGAACGTTCAACTCCCATTATTAAATTTGACATTTGGCAAATTCGTAAGATACATACGGTTGTTTAGAAATGATGACCGATCAAGGGGTTAATAGATGGGCTCTCGTACGCACGTCGGGGTCCCATTGACCCAGAGCATCAGCACACGGTATAGACAAATGTGAAAGTGTGCCAATGGCCGCAGTTAAAGAGGAAAACTTGTAGTCTTTCTTACCGAGGGCAACGCGTTTGTATTCTTTATGCTTTTTTATTCCAAAGTACTGCACATGTGTTTGTCTTGTCCAACATTTTCTCGTTGGTATCGATTGGTCTGCCCTCCGGATGTGTCGATTTTCGATCGAGTTTCTTGTATACTCGTGCTCATTAATAGTTTTAAATAAAAGTGAGGAAGTGTTCCGCGCTTTTGGAAGATCTTTCGGACTCGGGCTATAGTATACAGGGTGTCTTTTCACGTACCATTAGGAATTTGTATACGTTTTTTTTTTATACTCCTACATACAGAGACCCATGTCGACGTAATAATGTGTATGCGTACGAAATAGAATGCCGGAAAAATGGGGTACCCGTTGGACTAGATAGAAATCCTATTTCTGTCTTTCTCTGTGTCTATTGCCCTTATCGACTTTTATGTACCGACGATTCCAGCACTCCAAAGGACACCTTTTTCCCCTCGGTTGTCTCTTATCAATTAATCTTCATAAATCTATTTTCTTCTATTTATTTCGAGTATTTATAAAGCCTGCTGCTGCTGTACGAGTACTGTATTTTGAGGGACAAGATTTGTTCTGCATTTATCAAAAAAAGGATCGGAGGACATGGTGGAAATCGATAAACTGTACATTTCCGATTTCGTCATCTTCGGAGCGGTCGCTTTAAGCGAAAATAGATTTTTAACGAATTTGTAACTTTCCGATTACTATTTTTCATTGCTCAGCGTATCCAGTGCTGCGGGAGAGCCAGTTTTTTCAATTCCACAAAACATCGATACTACTGCCCCAGTCCGAGTACACGAAGCTCCTCAAGCTTTTCCCTTCGATGTCATTAACTTTATTTTCTTTTCACCAATAGTTGGAAAGTTTCAAGGGAAACAAAAAAGACTCATGGGGCCGGTTTTGAGGGGACAGAATAATGTCCAGCACTGAAGGAGCAACATATTTCACACAAAATAACGACTGCAGATGATTTCATTGGAGTAATTCGTTGCATGTCATAAATAAGTGGCGAAAACACGCTTTTAAAGTCGCACCGAGACTACGAGGAAGAGAGGCCTTTCTTTACAAAGCTATACTTTTAATTGTGTTGTCCCAAACACAGCCGAGTTCAATGGGTGGTAAAATACTTTTTGCCAGCAGTCTTTGCAAGCCGAGCGAAGCCCCCCAACAGTGAAATCTCGATGGTCACGAAATACAGGCTACATCAGGCGTCTCTTTTCCCTCGATTATAATGATAATAATAATGTATACACCACGATGTCTTTTACAAGGATGTATCTATAAAACGAAGGAAACTTGGCCCTGGAATATATTAAAGAGAAGCCCCGGTTCCTGAGACTAATTTCGACCGTTTCAAGTTTACTGAAAAAAAAGAGGAATAAAACATTCTGGCAAGTGTTGCAACAACACATTTCAACGTTGCCCAAAAATCAAACGACCCCGAATTCTGAATAAAGTGATACCGGAAAATATAAAAATCAATATAAACTCGAGACCGCGTCTCTAAACTCCTATTGCAAAATTGTGTTTGTGCCCTTTTCACGAAAAAACCACAGAAACCATTTTGACCGCAATTTTTGACAGAAATGAAGGTCATGAAACCAGAACAAGTTTTAGGCTCTGCATTCGGATAATATTTTTATCGTTGGGAACCCGAACCAGAAAATCAGATTTTTCGTCATATTTTCCATCTTTCGAAGTTCAGGAGCAACTAAAAAATGATAATAAATCAAAAATCGCTAATTACCAATTAAAATATAATTCGAAAACGAAGATAATGAGCGGTGGCTGGAGTAATCGCAAATCTTCATGAAATCAAAGTTTGAAGATTTTGAATTTTTTAAAGAATTTTTCATGTTACGTTGGCTGTACCGTTCAGCGAGGTGTGTTGTAGGGCGAAGCCAGAATGAATGATTTCTAGAGAAATTTTTTCTCGATTCGATCCGCTCGAAAAATGCAGAAATTGAGATTGCCCTGTTGAAACAAAACTTAAGGGTGAACGATGAGAGCGAGGAAATATGAAACAACTCGCAAAATAATAGAGCATCGAGTGACCCTGAGTTTACTGCTGGGTTTTTATTTACATGGGGTCTCATCGTTTGGGCAGTAAACGTGATTCGTGGTATAGAAGAGAGAAAAGAGTGACGCGTCGCACCGAGAGGCGAATATACAGGCGTGGCGCGGCCGCGCGATGTTCTGTTCAGCTCGGAGAACTTCTCAGCGATAATTTTTCCCCGGTTCCCAACGGGCGGTCCGGTTAATGTTTGTTGGGCCTTTCTCAGCGACGCATATTCTATATACACATATATACACGTATATGTATAAGAAAGTTCGAAATGAATACATATATACGCGGTAACCACGATGTCTGTACGTATAAAGTGGTTACTGTTGGTGCCAAAGGTTCTGCGTCTCGGAGACGACGAAAACGAGGGTTCGTTTGCTCGCTGGCGTCCGCGAGCTCGTTTAGCGAGTCGAGCGTCTCCGCGCTACGGCGATGCCGCCAATTGTCCTTTTACTTTCTCCGGCAAGCCGGCCCGAGGTATAAAAAAAGAGACAACGAAACGCAATAACGAACGAAAAAGCAAGAGCGAGTTAACGGGAATAATATAAAGAGCGAGCGAGGAAAATGAACATGGAGCATAAAATAAAGAAATAGAACAATAAGTGGGAGGAAAAATGGATTGAGAAAAATAGAGAGACTAGAAGAAAGCGCGGGAAAACAACAATCAGAGGGGAGGGGGAGGAATGAGTGTGCAATATTAGCAGGATAGGGGTTGACGCTGTATACTCGCAGTCTATAGCGCCAAGGGGTGGCGATGAGAAAGGAAAGGGAGCGAGAGAAACGCGAGAGCACAACTCACCCTTGCGTTACAAGGAAATATATTTTTACCCCTCGTACGTACACACTATTTCTCGCCCTCGCACCCTTGTAATGCTGTGTGTCGAGGAAAAAAACTTGCTCTCCAACTTTCGTATATATATATATATATATCTGGAAAGAGCTTCATGAACTACGAGGAATTCGCGTTTCTGCTGTTATTGACGCTTCGCGCTCTTCGCGATATGGAGTCCACAACATCTTGTGGGAAATCAATTTGTCAGACGAATTTTCGTTCCGTTTCATTTTAAAAAATTCCTCCTTTTTATCATCTGAAATATCGCTGTTTTCAATTATTCGCGTAAACTTTTCATTTGTTCTTCCGTTTTCCATATCGTTCGCGTCCCTTTGCCCTGGCGATTTTTTTGTTGCGATTTTTATCTTATCGTCGTACGTCAGAAATAGATGCAATGAAAAAAGTGAATATTGGACGAAAATTGAAAAAAAAAGCAGGGAATTTCTTTCGGGAAACGACGTGAATTTCCCACGTTTTGTTAAAAATGACTGTGTATTCGGAGATCGAAAAGAATGAGACAATTAGAACGGAAATGCAATCATATGAATTTCCCATCACTGCAGTTTCACTTTCATTTTTCAGCCCCATTTGGCAATTTCCTCATTTGACCTTGACAATGACCTTCAAAAGAATATGCAGGGAAAGGGACTAGGGTGGCATCACAATGACTAATAAATAAGATTCGTATGATTCGATTTAAAAAAAAAAGTGGGTTAGTTGTCCATTACAAGATACGAGCTTCGCCATTGAGGGTCGAACGAATTTTTGCTCGATCGTGTGTTCCCTCTCTGCGGAATGATTCACCGCTGTAATGGGCGAACAAATTGGGCGGCCAAACATTCCACCGTCTTGAAAATCTACGAAAATTCGTACACGCATATAAAGACCGTAGATTTTGGTATATCTGTGTGTATATGCGTGTGTAAGAGGGTTGTATATCTTTTGGGTTGCCCGTAGCGCGGACGCGAACTCGACGATGAGTCCAACTGTGAACGGGGGCGGTTATGTATACCAAGAAGAAACGGCAAATGCGCGTTTCTCCTTCGTAACTTCTGGCTCTCGGCTGAGGAACGAAAGGGCGTAGAAGCGTTGGGATAAGCTTATGAAATGAGCTCTTGGGTGGACGGGACCATTACGATCATGTATATCTATGTAGGGAGCCCAGCGCGATTTCAGCGCTTTTGACCGCTTTCTAGGTATATAACCGAAAAGCGAGAATCCGACCTCGCACCGCGGCCTCATCCTAATCTGGCAAAATGTCTGTTTGGGACTTTCCAACCTCGCCCCCTTCGCGTTTTGTAAACCTCTCTTCTCTCCTCCTTTGCCCGCAACCCCCTCGTCCTATTCGCTCCGCGTCGTTAGCCCCCTGCTACCTCTCCCCGGCCTTCTTCCGCCGCTGCACCCCTCTTCCCTCTGTGCCCCCTTTTCACGACCCCTCGACAACCGTTTACAACCACGCTTTTGCCTTCACGCTCGCAGGATGACACCCGCAATGAAATACGCGCGTCGCGTCTTGCTCCACGACGCTTCGCTTTTCGCCTGCTCACCAAACTTGTCCATAATGGAAAGTTTTCATTCGTTTTCTCTTCTTTGGATTTTGACAATTCTCCAAGACATTCCCTGCTAGCATCCTCGTGTGTTTATTCATAAGCGTTAATGCTTAATGGGAGCACGGTTCTCTCATCAATGATTAACGAGAAGCAATTAATATGAAAATTGTTGTTTTTTTTGTGACAATAAAAAAAAACTCTCCGTCATGGTTTCGCGTCATTTTGACTGCTGTTTTGAAATTTCCGGGCTCGTTTAAATGCCCTAGGGACCTTTAAAATTTTCAAGACTTTGACTGTGTGGCCGAAGATTTTTTGCATTCCAACGAATTTCCTGAAGCCACATGGAAACATGGTTAAGGGACCTAATGGTTGACATTCTAGTGGGCAAGTGTATATTTAATTAGGGAGCGGGTTCCATGGCTCATGATTGAATTCGTCATTTAATCGCATCGATCGAACTAATCGAGAAAAGAAAATTTCAACATGGAAATAGGGGCTTTAGGAGGATTTTCGTTGAAATAATTTCATTTGCATACTTAAACGTTCGTACACACGGAGAAGTGATAAAATAAGTAAGAGTGTAAAGAGGATGAGAAGCACGCGGGGGAGGGGACAGGGATTTGCATGGGTTATGCTACGTGGACATGCGACACGAATTTTACTTCGCTTTGTAACCATTCTGCTGTTATTGCCTCTAGAAAACATTTTTCCGGTAAGAAATGCCCGCCGGGTTTGTCCCAAACTGCCGACACCGCTATGCGACGTCGCCGCGTCTTGCGATTATTTGCTCATAGACGTCTGCTGCATCGCTCTTTCTCTCTTTCTCTCTTTATATCTCTTCCTCTTGTTCGCGTTTCGGATTTTTCCTAAACCTATATAGCGATGCACTGAACAGCAGGCGGTCCGTGACGCGTCGTACGAAAAGCCGGGGTTTAGGGCCCGGCAAACCGTGTACCAACGAAAAAGGGGGATGGTATATCTACACGCGGGGCTCGTCGTTCAAAAGTATCCTAGAAGCCGATGAGTCAAAAGCCCTGTGCGCGCGATGCTAATTCCTCTCCCATTTAACCACCAAATCCTCCTTTTTCATTTTAGCCTCCACAACCGAACTATATACGTCATAACTTTTGTGAGCTGGCAAAACTGGGAAATTTGTCAACATGCGAATAAAGCACGTGCGCAGTTTATTTATTTATTATCAAATTAAAGGTCTATTCTCAATTTTCATCAATCACCGTATTTCTGATCATTCTTGCCCTTGAAAACGATAACTCGAAATTATCGCATTTGACACAGAATTTCCATTCGTTTGAAAGATTTTATGTTTACGAATAATTTCAAGACAATCGGTTGAGTTTGTCCTTTTTTCCTAATTTCCTTTCGCATTAAACAACGAATTCGATCGGCTCGAATTCAAGAAAGGCTCATTTCCGCTCAGACCGGAAGTGGGGACACTCTGACGTGTCCACTGATGGTATCAATTGGCCAGTGGGACATTGTCGAAACCTTGTCTTCGACACAGCAACGCCAAGTCATTACAATTTTTCACTGGAATAATTGCAGACTCGTATGGGGAATAAATTCAAAGACAATTCTCCAGTATTTCTTGCCCATAATTTTTTCTATTTTTTTTTCTTTTCTTTCGACATCGATGTCGTACGTTGTGGATGTTTAGTGCCATGATAAAAATGTCGACGATTTAATTCTATACGCACTCGGCTGGGAAGAATTAAATCTTTGGAAAATACTGGCAGCTGGACACACAAAAAGACACTTACGCGGACACGAGAGTAAAAAAAACGTCTCATTCAAACGAATCCAAGTTTTCACCTTTTTTTTTATCAAAGTTCGCGATCCAACAGAAAACAGCAAACCTGCTGTGCGTAAGCGCGACTGGCTTAACGGGGGGCTCACGAAAAGTGTTTCGTGAATGTTCTTTTAAAAGACGCATGAAGAATCGAACATTTCCCATGATGAGTGAATTTCTGGCGGAATATCATTTGGAAGAGAATATTTTTGAAATAGCGGACCAAGAACAGCCAAGGACCGAGTCGAATGATAATAATTAACAACTTTCATCTCAGCTCGATTCAAAATGATGAGTTTTTTTTCAACTCAATATTAATTATTAAATAATGACTCAATCGTCCCGTCGTAACTATTCGGATTTATACGTTGCTCGCCTATTTCAAAAAGCTCGAATTTTTCTCGTTATTTCTCAAAAAATATTCACGTGTCCTTGAAAGCTCAAATTGTGCAAGATTTGCGGAAAAATACCGAGCAAAACTCATCGAATCGTGATTAGTTTTTCTGCGGACAGGATTCTTGCAACGATCGTCCTTAACGATGTTGAGTACTTGTATGAAACTTCTGAATGTCAATTGTTGATTTTTACACTACCTCCTGAATACTTGATGTAAAAACATGCCAAATTTTAAGGATTCGGTCATCACCTTTAACCATCTTAAGGATTGAAATAAAAAATGATGAGAGAATTCGGAAAGTTCAGTATAATCTTGCATGAATTTTTTAAGAGCTCGTGTAAAAATTTCACGGCGATTAAGAAGCTCGTTATTGCAAAATTAACATTTTGTTAAGAACAATTTTTAAAACACATGAAAAATAATTCGTCAATAAAGTTCGTTTTGTTTCGGTTTCTTTCGGTATATTGTATAGATATTAAAAAATTGCGAGGTCAAACGAAAAATTTATCGCAAAGTTATACCAGTTTCCAAAGACTACGTTTGACTACATTTAATAAATTAATGTTAATTGTTCAATAACGAGCTTCCGAATGGTCGTGAAAATAGGACACGATCTCTCGAATACTTCATACAAAAACATAAGAAAATTTTCATAATTTTCTCGTCATATTTGCGATTTGGGACTCATCAACATCCTTAATTGACTTTCGTACTTGTTATTAAAAACTTGCTTGCAAACTTATATTTAATGGGTAGCCCGACACTTGACCCCTTTTTGCTGTAATAGCGTGTAATAAAAAAGATTTAAAAAGGTGAACAAATTACCCTCGCGGTCATAAACGAACTTATTGTAGGTGGAATAGCCCGTGCACATATTAAACCATGGGGGACGAAGTGAAGGGTAGATCTGAAAGTACATAAATGTGTGCGCACGCATATCGGAATAGCTGAGAGCGAACGTGAGGGATCGCCACGCACGTACGCCCATCCCAAGAAAACTGCCTACCTCCGTCTCCTCTTCTCACCCTCTTTTCCTTTTTCACGCGCTTACTTCTTCCCTGCATCAGCAGCAGCAGCAGCACGAGAAGCAGCAACGATCCCTCCTATATATACTCGAATAACCCCGCAATCTCGCGATTCGTGCACACCGGGAGATCTTTCGGAGCTCCTAGCCCCGTTCTTGTTCTCTCTGTTCTCTTCCTCTCCTTTTTTTTTGGTTTTTTTTTTTGCCTCGTCTTCTCCCAGCGCGACACAGCGCGATTAGTCGGGCCCGAGACATTTTCAATTCCTGATGGTATCGCTCGTTGGACGATCTCACACAATCGCTTGTCATTAAGTATTATAGATTAAAAAACGTATAAGCTTTTGCGATGCGACCCAGACTCACCCAGGGCCTGCTTCCGATAACTCGTCGATCGCTACGAAATTCGCGGCTTTGTCATTGTTAATAAAATGCATTATATTTTCCCATTTCAGTGGAATTATGATTTACCAAGAAACTCTGCGAGAAACAGAAAAGTTCCCAAAACGCGCGATCAAAATTTTAAATGTTAGATTTCTCCGAATTGGCTGAACGGATTCTCTTGAACCGCGAGGACGGAGGTCGAAAGATAAAAAATCGCAGAAAACACAAATCTAATGTGTGAGATTTTTCTCACAACCCTTCTCTCTGTGAGAACAATTTGAAGTTTCTTTTTTTTTCTTCTAACTTGACGTCGAGCCGCGCTTCTTGATATAATTTCCGATAAATCGCGATCTAGCGTCGCGTGAAATGCATCGGCATTGATCGAGCAATTAAATCGGAGCGAAAAATTCTCGAATCACTATAATTCGCCAAGAGATTTCAATGCCCCATTCGCCCAGATTTAAAGAACCTATTCGGAGCACATGAAAGGTGTCAGAAAGCTTGAGGAAAAATGCAACAAAAAATGGGAAGAAGGCCAGTTGGTAAGGATTTGTATTTCACAGCTTCGCGGAGACTTTCGTTCCCCGAGGTTTTTTTTTTTCCCCTCCTCCCAATGCGTCTTCGGTCACGGTCGTTCTTGGTTCCGCCCTCGGGTCCAGAGAGGCTCCACTCGGAATATACATGGATATACACATAGATGTATCCCATAGCGATGGGTTTTTTCTTCTCTCAACGAACTCGCGCTGCTTTTCTCGTTACCGAACACCCCGTGTCCGAGCGTTTCGCGTCCCTCGCGGCGCGTTACCTGCGCGCAAACAGAGAAAAGGGCGAATATATATATGTTCCTCGCTCGTCGCTTTCTCTCTTTCTATCTCCCTTTCTCTATACACAGATATCTATGTTTGTATTATATATATATATATATATGTGTGTGTATACATAATAAAGCGGTAGATAGAAAAAGCCCTAACCCTGGAGCGCTTTCTCCGCAGCGAAAATTCGCCCCAAAATCGATCCCTCTCCCTCGTTTCTCATACTTAACCCTCGTTTTCCCCGGGCTTTTCTATGTATACCCTGTTATGCTGCTCTTTTGCGCATCGACCCTTCCTCCCTTTTCACTCGGTCCTGTTTTCCCGCGGCTCGGCCGCATCCAACCCGGAAATCGCGAAAATTTGTCCAACGTGTGCTGACGTTACGGAAGAAAACAAAAATGAAGTGCGTGCGAGTCTTACTAGAAAAACTGGCCAGTTCGCTCCACAAATAATCGTTTTCAAACGATCTGGACAGCGAAGGGTAATAAATTGGACCGATCATTATTTTGTGTTGTTTTGACCTTTTGTTATTTAAGATCGAAATGCGTTAATCGGATTCGTCGTAACGTATAACTTTGGAAAGTCCATCGCTCGAATATCAAATTGCACAACGCAACGAATTTCTTACGATTTTATAGAGGGAATAATAAAATAAAAATCTATTTGCTGGTTACTCGAGCGGGACAAGAAATAAGCCAATAAAACGAAAGAATTGATAGAAAGTTCGATCATTGTCTTATAAATCGAAAATGTCAGTGCGAAACACGACGACGAAGCCGACGCGACAAACGAAAATAAAAAAAAAAAACACAAAAAGGGCGAAACGGAAAAATGGTTTGATGGAGGAAATTGTTTTTCAGCAAATAATGGAGCTCGCTCGGTCGAGTTGTCGTAATAGTTCTTTTGGTAATTGGGCAATCGTCGAAGCCGACAGCCGCCCGACTAAATACGAAAACGTGTGCATGAGGACCGGAAGTGGTTGAAGCACCGAGTAGGGTGGCGAGTGCAAATCGGGCGTTGGGAAAATTTGCAAAGCGGAACTGCAGGTGCTCTCTGACTAAAAGTTGAACCTCCTACCACCTTAAGTACAGATATATACATACACATATTTCTGTACCAACTAAACAACAACAGCTAACAGAAGTAGCGGCAGTTCGATCGCAAAACAAAAAGCCTCAAATACACCCTCCCACGCTCCATCTCTTCCTACCTCGCCCATTCTATACAGCTATAACGACTCATACACACATATATTCACAAAACGTATCTATATATATATTCGTATAAGAAGGAGAGAGTTCCGTCAATTATCCGAGATTATGGCAAAGTCCGGCAATATAAACTTTTTCTCTGCTCGTCCGACCGCTACTGGGCAAACAGGTACTTTGCCTCTCAAACATAGATTCTGCGTACATTTATATATATCTATATATCCATTCTTGTCTGAAGCAACTACAGAGAATAGTGGATCTATAGCTCACGAACGTAAAGGCGAGTTTGGCATACATAGACGCGTATCGATCGCTAGTTTCGTCCTCACGGTAAACGTACACGATATGCTACGTACATGACAAAATATATGTGCAGTATGTACATGTAGTGCGAGATGAAGAAAGTGCCCGAATTCTTTACTATTATCTTTGCATAGTTACCGCGCGAAAAAGTAGGTCGATCGTCAAAATGTGGTTACTGCTTTGAAGCAGCTTTGTTTACCAAGCGTTTTTCTCTTTGCCCATATACATCTTCGTTCGTTAGTTATCGGACTGTCGGAAATTTACTAAGAGCGTATGGATAAATATCCATGCGAAATCTTCGATTAAAATTGGCACGACGTTATTTGTAATTGCAGCTTTTTATAAACGGACTGGTCGCGTCTGCGGTCTTCGCCCTGCAGCGCACCTAGTTGGCGCTGAAGGGTACGGCTATTAGTGTAACATGAAAATTTTTTCAAAAAATTTGGAAATGTTCAAATTCTAATTTTGCGAAAATCGCTATAACTTTTTTTTCACAGTCTGGCAATCCAGCCACCGCTCATTATCTTGGTTTTCGAATCATCTTTTAATTGGTAATTGGCGATTTTTTATTCATTATCATTTTTTCGTCGCTTGTGAATTTTGAAAATTGAAAATTTGACGAAAAATGTAATTTTTTGGTTCGGGATTCTGAAAAAACAAAAATTATCGGGATGCGATACAGCCTCATTATTCTCATTCATGAGCTTCATTCCTGTCAAAGATTCATCAAAATTGGTTCGCCGTGGTTTTTGCATAAAAAGGGCACAAACAGAGATTAGAGTCTATAGGCGTGTCGAAACTGCGATGGAATCTTTCAAGACTCTTAGCTCACTTCCAGGGGGCACATTAATTAGCCGAAGGATTTCGTGCGAGGCTTTCCCTTTCGTGTCGTCGCTACTATTCTTCACCGTTTCTCATTGTCCCTCATTTTGTTCGAAGCGTCACAGAGACCGAAAGATTTCACGAAAAAACTTTGACTTTTGTCACCGTGCAATTAGACAATTGCGAGGTCCGACAAGGAAATAGTTTCAAAATTTTGAAATGATCGGATCTGTCCATAGGAGCAAATTGATGTTCAGAAACGGGAAATTGCTAGAAAAATGCAAAATCGTTGCCCAAAAATCTCACACAATTTCACAACTTTTTATGAATTTCGAACAAACGTCCTGGTCACTGATGTTATTGTGAGAATATTTCCACACCCCTAACAATGGAGGGAGTTTGAGAAAAAGAAGAAAAATTCATGACGAAACTTCTTTGCGAAATATCCTCTTTGACCAATTCTTTCCCATTCACTCGACCAAATTCATCGCTTGTCAAAGTTTCATGGAAAAAGCACACGATATCCATTATTTCCTGATCCATACGCGGACGCACTTTTTTTTACGATTCTTTCGCGTGCATTTGACAAACCAAAGGAAACTGCACTGCAAAGGGAAAAATGAAATTAGTCAAATATAGACAAAATTTTTATTAAACACGCGTCGTTCTGTCTAAAGTAATGAGTTGAAATATTGTTATTAACGAAAAGCATTACCACCTCGAAGCTCGCAAGAATGAAGAATAACGTGGATTAAAAATGTTATATCGAGCGAATAAATTCAATCTTGAACCTTACTGGACACTATTTTCCTGAGTGCTCCAAAATTCATAACGCATGTTAGCCAAAAATAAATACGAATCGTGATAAATGCTTTTGCGTCGAGAAATTTGAAGAGACGATCGAGAGTAGCTGCGACCACGTAGATCGGAGCTTGGTAAAATGCGGGGCTTGAAGCTGAAAATTTTGAGATTTTATCCTAAGTAGAATGGTCCATATATACATGGTTTTGGGCAAAGCTTCAATATATAGTACAAGTACAACAGTTGTATATATATGCACATCCAAATGTACCTTATAGCGTTGGTCGGTGTGGAAGCTAGGAGCGAGGTACAGAGAGAACTTGGAGAAAATACATAGATAGTCTTGCTATTTGGACATATATCCATGAAGGTTCACACGTGCAGAATATAGACACACGTACAGTAAGTAGTCATATAGGGTAGAGAGCAATGTAGCCGCGATGGGAGCTCGGAAGGACGCGACACGGTAGAATTCAGGGGTAGGTTGATGGTCCGGAGGGTGAAACGATGGGATGGCCAGAGGGGGCAAGTTAGACGCAGCAGTAACGCCAGCAGCGCAATGTAATATACACATATATACCACGTGTATATATATATATATTTGTATATATGTACTTGGATGGAGGTAGAAAGCGCGAGAGCGAGCAGGGCGCGTTCGAAGCAACGTCGTTTGGTGCGAGTGAGACAAGCGTACAGCTCGGGTGGGTGGTTGAAGGAGGTTGAAATGGGGTGAGTTAGGTCGCGAAGGGACGCCCGCGCGGCTAGCTAAATAACGGTCTGCCCTATCTGCGTCCTTGCAAGCCCACCCTCTCCTCCTTGCTGCCAGGCTCGTTTCTACTTCCCTCCTGCCCTCCGACCACCTCCCTTCATCACTCACTCTCTCTCTCTCTCTCTCTCTTTTCTCTTTTCCTGCGCATCCTCCTCTTCCGTTCCCTCACACCCTCACCAACCTCCCGGCCACTTTCTCACAGCAAACGCCGCGTTTTCACCCTCTCTCTCACTCTCTCTCTCGTGCTTCCCATCTTCTCACGCGGTCCCTTATTTGCCCTACCTCGCAGCTAGCTCTCCATATACTCCGCACTCTTATTCCACGTGTCTCACATCGCCGTTTCTCCCTCTTCAAACATATATATCTCTATACGTATAAATATATACATCTATATGCTCCTCCGCCTACTTTGCCACCCTTCAACTTCGTCCTTCTCCTCATCCTCCCGCGGGGCCGACTCGCGACCCTCGAGCAAGCTAACACCGATCTCGCGGAGTCTGTTTTGTCCGGAAGAAAACGACGTAAATGGCCCAGCCAAAAATCATCCGTCTGCGCTTCTCTGCTCTGGAAGTATATATTCCCTTATATTTTCTCGCAATTCCATTTTTTTTGTTGTACTCGCGGCATTTATCTTGTACGTGAAATGTGCAAAAAATAAATAGAAAAGCTTTAGCTTTCTTAAATGAAACTCACAGCGCACTGTACAACGTCCAATTGAGGCACGTATAGTCTCAGCTGAAATAAAAATCATTGCCTCGAGCAGTCTTGAAAATATCTGGCAAAGTTCAAAGTAATTGCAATTTTCGAGAATTATCAGCGCCGTGCCAAAACGTATTTTGTAAAGACGATGAGAATCGTTAAAAAAATTCATTGCGAAAGTACGCAAACACTATGCTCGTTACAGAGATTTACTTGGAAAAATCAATATATCGAACTATTCAGAAAACTTCCTCTTTTTGCAACGAATACCGAGATTATCGAACATTTTACGTGGAGAATAATAAGAAACGAAATTCTGCAACGCAATCGAGAGAAATTCCACGTCGCAGCAATTTCTCTTTGGTTTCATATATAGTCAAGGTCCTAAGCACGTTGAGATACGAGTGTAAGAAAATGAGGGTATAATGGTGCAGCAGTGGACACTGGTTATGGTGTGTTGAAAACTTGTTGCAGCAGTCACAGAGCAGTTGGATCTCTCGTGAACTATAAACAGGTGACTTTTCTTGATTGGTGACGTGCCAAGCTTGCAAGCGTACATTTATATCATATTATGTAAAAATCAAGAATGACCGCGAGAGACTGCGTGTTGTTTCTAAAGTAGTTTCGAAAAGGGGCTGAAGGATGGATAATATTAGGAAGGGTTGAAAATGCGATTTACCGGCGAGGTTAAAGCAATGATACATGTAACGAGGGAGGATCATTCACAAAGAGATAGAGAAATGGAGAGAGAACGAGTGAAAGGGAGGGAAAGACAGAAGCATGGAGGGATTTAGAGCAAAGTACCGGGATTTAACAGTCCAGCCACGAAACACACGTACCATACAAACTCCCTCAACTGATCCAACTATCTTGGTGAGTCACGCGCACAGCCTCTCTGCTAGGAATCTCTCTCCCTCTCTCTCTCTCTCTCTCCCTCCCTCCCTTTCCGGCTTTCTCTCTCTATCGCTCTTTTCAGTCTCGTGTATACATTTATACATATAACTCGAACGATGTATTTCGTTTCTCGTTTCTCACTCTTCGTATTTACTACGCGCTGCCTTTATCTCTTTTCCTACTTCTTCTTCCTCTCAGTCGCGTCCTCTTTCTCACTGTTTTACCGATCGCTGACCCATAAATGCGGTCGAGCGACTTTCCAGCACGCCTTTTGTCCCTCTCTTTCACAACATTCCTCCCTCTCTTTCACTCACTCGTATTACGGAAGCGAACTTTTCAAGTTCCCGCGACACTGACCCACTTTGTGCGCGCCTCCCTCATACTTCCCTCTCCTCCCTAACTCTCTGCCTCTCCTCCTCCTCCTCCTCACCCTCCTTTGCCTCTTCCACAGTGCCACAGTAGTTACGTAGCCCCAGAGCTTGCTCAGACTATGTATGAATGCTCGCCATGAAAATGCTCTCACTTTCCTCAGCTACGTTATATCTCTCGTATATAAATGTATATATATATAGAAATATTACATAAAGATATACATACATATATGTGACTTTGGCGGCTTATCTCGGTGCGCTGCACTCTTCCCTCGCAATTCCTTCTTTTACTTTGCCGCAAAAACATCGAAACTTACCAGCACCCCATACGATGCACATTTCACGCAGCTTTCTGCAATATGCAATTTTTCTTTTCTTCCTCTTTTTTTTTCTTGTTTAACTTTGGAACAGAAGCTCCGTTAAAAACTTTTACTCTGTTCAACAACTTTCTTCTTAACAATTTGGACACGTTGCCACTCAGATTCTTGCTCCGTGATTCATTCAACACAGACATTAAATGATGAGTTGTTATATGAAATTTTTCATCGATCGTTGGCCTCGATCCTCACACTATCACAATTTTTTACTCCAAATCTTGAGGTTTATGCATTTCTTCCACGGCGAATTTCAAACGCACCTGAGAATCTTTGAGCTTGGATAAAAAATACGTGACGAGCCTATAATTTATTGAACTCTTTTTTGCGAGCGTGTCCAGCACTGTAAGCGAACTAGTGCGATAGGCGAGCAAGACAATTGAAACGGCGTGCGCCGTTTAGCTGGAAGAAAAGCATCTCATTCTCCGCGATAACGGATGCTCTTCGGAGTGTGTATGAATATGCCTGGATGCATCTAGATATAGCGGATGATGTGTTGAGCGGGTGCGGCTCAACCGCGAGACGAATGAAGAAGAAAATAAAAAAAGAAAGAGAGAGAGGGAGTTGAAATGCCAGTTAAGAGTAACAGGCCCCCGTGAGACGGGGCAGAAGGCAGGCGGGCGTTCGAGGCAACTGCGGAGAGTGTGAGAGAGAGACGAAGAAAAGGAAAGTGAGAAAGCAGAGACGGAGAGAGAGAGAGAGAGAGAGAGAGAGAGCGAGAGAGAGAGCGCTGAAGAGATCGAAAGAGAGAGAAAGCAAAATGGGGAGCGCGGACCGATGCGAAAAAGCAAGCGAGAGAAGGCAAAGTTATCGAGGGAAGCATGTATGGCTCACATATCGCGAGAGAGAGAAAGAGAGAGCCCGGTCGGCCATCAGCCATCCTGTCATAGACAGGATGTGAGGGTCCGCGAGCCCGGACCGCGCTCCGCGCGTTATACACGCCCGCGAAGCGCGGTTCTCTCGTCGCGGTTCTCGCCATTCGCTTTCGCTTGTACGTCGTCTTCGTCCTCCCGTCGTTTCGCCGGAATTACCCCTGCCCGTGTATTGGCTCCCATGTACGCGCCTATATGCGCGTGTACGTTCTCTGACGATCGTTGCCAGTCGTACAATATATATAAGAATATATATGTATACGCATACGCGAGCACGCGTGAGGGACTCCGATAAGTTCCGGGGCCGGAGAGAATCCGTGAGAGCTCAGTTAGCACATGTTACAAATACCGCCAACCGACGATGCCATATGAACTTTTATATTCGTTTTACAAATTTTTTCGTACGTGTCGCATAAAACTTCACTAGAATCATGATGAATCTTTGACAGGAATGAAGCTCATCAGTCGGCATAGGTTTTAAAATTTATTGCATTCCGATAATTTTTTTTTGTTTTTTTTTGGGAACCCGAAACGAGAAATCAAATTTTTCGTCATATTTTCCACTTTCAAAATTCACAAGCAACTAAAAAATCATCCTCAATCAGATAATTCGAAAACGAAGAGAATAAGCGGTCGCTGGAGTGCCAGTTTGTAAAAAAAGTTGTAGCGATTTTCGTAAAATCATTAGTTGCAAGATTTTGAAAAAAAATGCTCAACTCTTCATAATGAGCTACATAGCTGTACCCTTTAGCACCAACTAGGTGTGGAACGGGGCCAAGTCCGCAGCACGGCTATAGTAATCAATAAAATTGTAGTCACGATCATTACGATAATTCCAATGGATGCGAATATTGCGCGGCTGCATAGTTAAGAATCAAACAAAAAGGATCATCCTCAAGAATTTCTATAACAATGCGACCAGGCAAAGGTTTCGTTCAGCTTGAACCAAAAGTTGCAAATGGAACATTTCGAAGAAAAAAAATGCAGTATTGAAAATACATTTGCTCCGTATCGACTGCTGGGTTATTTCCTTCATTTGGCATTTCATCGCTTCCATACAGAAGTTAGGTTGGAGAAACGTGACATTTATTCCGTGTAAACATGTGTTGAACTGGTACTCCCGTGCAAAATAGTCCAAGTTTGGAAAAGTCAAGGTGTAGGAAGGAAATAAATTTACCGGGGTTACTTGCGAGCGAGGAAGTGAGACAGTCAGCACGAAAGGTGGAGAGAGTCAAAGAAAAATTGGACAACCGCGAGTCGAAGAGAAAGAAGAAGAAGAAGAAGCGAGAATGTGTAGTGTGTATTTATGGGTTTTGAGCGGAGGGAAACGACGAAGAGAGCTTAGATCCTGGGAGGTATGGAAGAAGCCTGCTCAGGTATACGCGGACCCCGGGAACCCTGACCGCGCCGCGCGGTCCCGATAGTCCCGACCAGAACTATTCTGCACTCGAAATACATAAATACGTACATATACATTTGTATATACATTTACACGTATATATACATTAGCGTGTACCGTGCGGTAAAACCGCGGGCGTTCTTCATTTGTAAATATAGTCAGAGTGGAATCTACAGTCGCCGATGGACTATGGGAGCGCATATTTTATGCATCAGTTTGCTCATTCGATATGCGCGCACTCGTATATTCATTGCTAGCCAAGAATGCAGCATAAAGTGCGTTTTAATGCGAAAATCGATGTAATTTACGCGCGTCTTCTCTTCGCCACTGATCGATATTGGGTTTTCGTGTGTTTGTCTCGTTGCGTACAGCGTCACATACACGAGCTCACGAGCAAGTCGTGTGGCTTTCATTACGGCCAATGCACAGACTCACGCGCTTCAAAAAGCCTGCGTACATTTACACGAGCGCCGCGACGAAAACGTTGTTCCATGTACAGCAAAAATATATAAATGTGTATACTCGAACGTGTCGTGACGACGCTGGAGGCTGCGTTATTTTTCCCCCGCATCTCTTTCTTCGAGCGGTTCCAGAAAATATCGAACGTATCCACGAATGTTGGCTAGTCCTCCGCCTGGATTAACAATATATTCCAACCCTATTATATAATTCTGATTCATCAACTTATTTTGTAAGCTGCAGAGTTTCGATAAGCCAATTCTTTTGAAAGAAAAAAAATTTTAATATTCAACAAAACCGACGATTGCGATGATAGAAATATTTTTTAAAATATTCGAAATTATTAATAATTTGGGACCTTGCGGCGGAAGAAAGGATTAAACTCTTCATAGGATTGCGGAAAACTGAAAAATCACAATTCGCCTGAGTTTGTAAAGTGCCCACAGAATTTTCAGCATCTTTTTACAAATTCGACGACAAAAATACAGACTTTTCGCACTGTCTTCCCGTTGATAATATGTGTAAAACATATAATACTATCGGACCATTTTATTTATATCACTATACGTGCGTAAATATATGCCCTGTAGTACATACTCAGGTTTATATAATACACATATGTACAATTCATATAGTATATATATATACATAATATGGATCGCGATATCCACGGATATGTACGTGGATTGGTCGTCCAAAGCCCTGCTGGATAGTATCGCATATGTGCCTATATATATATATGTATATGTCTGTACGTATATGTATATACAGAAATGTTGTATGCAGGGTTCGCCTTTGTGAGAAACGCGTCGCTGCTGCACGGTCTCGATGCTTCGCCGAGCCCTCTGGTTGCACGTTGCACTCGTGTTGCTGCTGCACACGCTGCATGCACAACGAGAAAGAGCTCTCGCGATGGTACGAAGCAACGAGAAGAGGAAGGGCAAGGGGGGAAACGAGAAGAGGGCAAGGGAAGAGAACCGAAGAGCAGCAGAGTCCCAGCAGTAACAGCAGCAGCAGCAGCAGCAGCAGCAGCTGGTCCCTGGTATATATGCGTGCGCGACACTTCCACTCAATTCGCGAGACCCGCATGCTATACACACGCTATGTGTATATGCCTGCCTCTCCTCAACGTTCCGTTCTCTCTCTCTCTCTCTCTCGCTCTTTCGTTTTCTTTCTTTTTCCTGCTCCTCTCTTTCTCCGTGTCCTTCGCCCCGTCTTTTTCCTCTCTTTCTTCTTATTCTCGAGCGATTTGTCGCTCTTGCTCCCGATCTCGATCACTCTTCCTCTTTTTTCTCGAGTTGGTTCGCTCTTTGCCCCTCTCTCTCACTCGCTCTCGTCCCGTTCTTTTTCTACCTTCTCCTCCTCTTCCTTTTTCTCTCCGCGCGGGTCTCTTATTCTCTGCTGCGAGTCCCACCGATCACTGATCAGTCGTTGTATACTGGGAAATATTGAGGGGTGCAGAGGGTGTCGAGAACCAGCTCTCTCACAATATAAAAGTATATACGCACAACCGCGCGTATGCACTTTTGTGTTGCACCCGCGCGAAAAACCCGATGTATATAGATTTGATGAATATATGCGGACGCCGCGAATCCGTACATCTGCTCCGGAAAATTTCTCTTCACGCACGTCTACCCCCCATTTTCCTTCTCCAAAGGGTTCCTTTTACCATGAATTTTCATTCGCAGCGTTTTTGCGAGATAGACCACCGCAGTTTATTATACGAAATCGCTATTTTAACTCAAACTCATTAGACTTGATCAATGATGAGTGATAAAAATGTTTTTCGTGTTCGGTTCTTTCAACTTAGTTGATGCTTGAGTTTAACTGCTGTTGAATTTAATACAATCGAACGATGACTAATCGCGCTTCGAAGAGAATGAAGAAAAAAAAATGAGCAAAAATAAGATTAGATCCCGCGGTGCCTGAAGATTCCTCGCGGTCGCGGTTCCATCCGGAGAGGGAGTAAAAGTTACGATGACGCGAATGAGAAGGCGGATGAGCGAGACAAAGTATATATAGTCTTGAGTATAACTTTCGATACCTCGGATTATAACGTGACGAGACGTTCGTTCGTCCTTATTCTCGTTTGCACACTGCTCGCCCCAAAGCTCGCCAACCGCGAGAGAGCACGTGTAATTTGCGTTTTTTTTTCTCTCTACACATTTTGCTTTTTTTTCTCTTTTTGCTCATTTTTATTCCACTCTTCGGACGAGCCAAACAACTATTTGGGTGGGTATATAGATTCCAATCGATTTTTACCTATAAATAAATCCACACTTGAAAGAAAATATTCCGCAAACTTGCTTGCTAACGTTTCGCGTCGCGATCAGTATGATGATAATCAGTTTCCTTGAATAAAAACAAAATCAACGATAATTAATGAATATTAACTTTTTAGACTCGATTTAAATTTACCGTCAGTCCAGTAATTTCGATAACTTTTCGTCTGACGCAGGATGACATTTGAGTTATCGCTCTGCATATTGATTACGCGCGGCGAGCGGACAGGAAATCTGAAAAAACGTAGGGAATCTGAAAATTGGCAAGAGTGTAGAATTTTGGTGTAAGATGCGGGAGTACGGGAGGTCTGGGAAACAATAAGGATACCTATCGAAAATTGTAGACACAGCGCCGAGCACAGCGTATATATACCAAAGCACATGTATCCATGTAGATACGCGAGGATGTAGATGCGGACGCGATGGGCGAAAGAGATTCGTGGAGTATAGAATGACGGAGGAATATGAGAGCGTAGGATAAAGTGCCACGTTGGGGGGTTGAGCTGAGGAAACGTTGGAGGCATCCTCTTTAGAAGACCCTTAACCCTGCGGGTGACGAGCTCGGATACCGCGTCCGCGCGCGTTCGTCTGTCCATCCATCCGCTTGTTCGTCCATCCGTCGCTCTTACTACAACTCTCTCTCTCCCTCTCTCTGGCGCTCTCTCTCTATCTCTCGATATACATGAGTGTATATAAGCGTCTATATACAAAGCAGCAGCGCATCGGACACAAAAGGGTTCATGGAGAGCCGCGGAGTCCGAAGCTCGCGAGACTCCTCGATAGGAGGGTAGAGAAGCGGGTAGGGGAGGAGGAGGAGGATGAGGAGGAGAGCGGCGGCGGGGACCCATAACCGACGTTGTACTCGTGGGTCTCTCGCGACGCGATGAGAAAAAAGAGAAGAGAGCATCATCAACATATATGCCAAAGCCCGCGAGAGAACACACCAGCGGCAGCAGGAAGCTCGCGCGATGCGTGACTCACCCAACACTGACTCAAGTACTTGTGTATACATATATACGTGTGCATACGTATACTTATATATATTAATCTGCGAGCGTGTGTGTATGGCACGAAACCACACGCGTTCGCGTTCGCGCGTTGAGCGCAGCTTGTCCCTCGCCTCCCTCGTTCATTTTCGCTCTCTCTCTCTCTCTCTCTCTCTCTTTCTGTTTCTCTATCGCGCGTATTCTATTTCTTAGTTCCATACATACGTTAGTAATGACGCACCCGCGAGCACGCGGTTGTTTAATACGCCACCCTTCTCNCCCGGGTTATTCGGTTTTCCATGGTCTTTCGCTTCGCCGTTTCTACTCAGTCTCCCTCTCTCTCTCTCTCTTCCTATCTCTTCCTTTCTTCAGATGGTTTTCGCGCTTTCGTGCTCTTTTACGTTTTAAATATGCATATGAAATATTCACGCATGTACATGTCGTGCGATAGATGTGTCGGTGTTCCTCAACAACTCGTTTTTCTCGCTCCCCTCTTCTTTCTCGCGGTCTCGCGAACGTTGGACGACTTTGTCGTCGTCGTTTTCGTGTTCTCGTCGGGCCGCGTTGCTTTTCGCGGCTTCTCCTCGCGATCCTCTATGCGTATACACCGAATCCCTTCTCGCCCCGCTACCCGCTGTTCCTGCTGCTTTTGCACTTGCCCCTTCCTCCTCTCCTCATCCTGCATGCTCCTCGCGCCCTTCTTTCCGCCGCGCTCTACTCGCGCACTTTCCAGACCCCACCACGCCCCGTACACACGCCTCGTCTCACATCCATGATTTTCTCCTTCTGTGTCAGCGCCCCCTTTCGTATCCCCCTTTTCCTAGCCGCGCGCACATATATATCGCCCGCGGACCCTTTGTCCTCTCTGCCATCACCTCGCGTTATTTCACACTCCCTCGCCCGTCAACCTACGCTCCTATATACATATACGCATGTCGGATCCACACGAGCAGCGGAGAGAAATAGAGAAAAATATAAAGAGAAGGAAAGAGAGCGAAATAGATTGTTAAGACCACCGCGATATTGCGCGTGTCGTCGGTGGTGCACCGGGACACACGTGAATTTTCTATAAATCTTTTATATTTATACATGTCTGCATCTATCCATGTGAATCTACTGAACCTTCGTATTGACATGACGCGTGCATATTATGTTTGCAGCAATAAACACGTACGCTACACATACGCTATAGTTACAATTTGTAAGCGTCCTGGTACTCTGCTGCTGTTACTCGGATATTTTAGTATTGACCCAATGCACGCGTTTATACCAAAACTTGATCCCGTTTTTCGCTCGGTTTATTCCATTTATACGGATTTTACATTCAGGAGGGACGACTCCGTTGGATCGATGTCCTTAAAGATTTTGTTAGCCTGCGATTTATCGTTCCCACGCGGAATCTCCACAATTATCTGAAATCACTCTGCAACTCGGTTTTTCCACATTTATCTGCTCAGCATTCCTCTGCGCTTTCCTGTTTTGAAAGAGATCATTTTTGTTTTTTTTTGTTTTTTTCAATAAATCGATCGGGTTTTTGCGCCGATTTTGGGCAATTGAGTTTTATCCAGTCGCGATATACAGTTTCATGCGTAAATAAGCACAAGGTGAAGCAGGGGAAACAGCAAAAAGCGATAATACATGTCGTATGGGTTCGTTGCATCGAGCATGTGCTTAGTGTCATGCACAAATGCACGCGCAGACACAAATCGGCAGGGATTTCCTCGATTTGTCATTATACAACTTAGACGGGTGTATTGCCCGCCGCGTACAGTAATCGCCGCGTCCTGCTCGTCTCGGCAAGAACTACAATAAGCGAAACGCGTAGCAGCAGAGCGGCTCGCGCGAGCGAGTTCTCAATAAGTCTCGGCAACTCTGACACGTTGCCGGAGAATGATGACATTCCGCTTCGTCATGTTGTATAGGGTTATAATGGACGTGGATAATAACTGTGATGGTCCGTTATGATTCGCAGATAATTTGTTATTTGTGGGAGCAGGTTACTTGATCGATGCGGTTTCTTTATGGTCCACTTGAATTATATTCATCTCTATATAGATATATTCATAAAAACTCTACTACAAAACTGTGTCTGTGCCCTTTGCACGCAAAAACCATTGAACTAATTTTGATGAATCTTTCACAGGAATGAAGCTCGTGAAACAGGATAGATTTTCGGATGTATTGCATTCCGATAATTTTTTTTCTTTTTTAGAACCCGAACCAAAAAATGACATTTTTCGTCGAATTTTCAAACTTCACAAGCGACTAAAAATGATAATGAATCGAAAATCACCAATTACCAATTCAAAGATGATTCGAAGTCGAAGATAATGAGCGGTAGCTGGACCGTGAGTTAGTAAAAAAAAAAATGTTATAGCGATTTTCGTAAAATCAAAGTTTGGAAATTTTGGAAAAAAAATCAACTTTTCGTATCAAGCTAGTCTTGGATGATATAGGAAATAATCTAGTTTATTTTCGACAATTTTTTTCCCATAATCTGCATGTTGACTGCACCCTTTTGACCCTTTTAGCCCTTTTGACTGAAGCACTTTTTTCAAATATTCAAGTTTTTTTTGTACCATATACTGGACTACGTTTGCAGCTGTAATCGAAACGAAAGGATATTTTTCGATCGATTGATTCTTTAGTTGTTTTTTGTTTAATTTCTTTTACGATTTCGAGGCTTTTTTTTTGTGAATTCGTGTAGTAAAACACAGGGCTTTCGAGTTGAAAATATTATCCAATGGTTCCGTGACTTTTGGTGCCACTAAGAACGAAAGATTTTTGTGGAACAAACGAGGGCGTTTGTAATACGATGTGATTCGCACCGGTCTGCGACATCGCGAAGTGTCTCTCGCGTGAAAATTGTCAACGATAAATATCGAAAACGAATCGCTCGAACGGCAGAGAAAAAACGAAAAAATGAAAGGCGTTGATACACCCTCGTAGCAAAGTGAAATGAAGCCCTACAGCGTTCTGCTATAAAAGACAGACAGTATTTTTTCTATTAAAAAATAAATAAATATATCACGCCTTAATTTGCGACGAAATCATTTTTATAATTGAACAAAATTGATAACGTTTCATCGTAGATTTTGCTTCTCAAATCTTTCGATGCAGGAATTATGAATAAAATTCAGACTCTGTGTGATGATCAATGAGATTTCGATTATGGTGCTCGCAGTGTCAAGTTTGGTTGGAATAATAAAAATATTCCCAACGACATAATCATCGACAGCCGATGAACTCGGAGATTCCACCGAGTTTTATCCTTTTCGATGAAATGTAAGTTTCCTGTGGCTTAGTCCGGTGTGGATCGACCAAGTTAGCGTTTCCGAGCTTTCGGCAAAATTCGTTCGTTTTCCGTGAGGACGCGCGGAACGTGGCGCGGACGCGCGAGTCAATTTAGGGTGGTATACCAAGGACTAATAACAAAGGGGCTCTTGGTCAATGCTCCTCCATATATCTATGTACATTCGTGTACATAAATATATGTATGTGCGTGTGCGAAGGCTAGGGTGGGTCGTCAGGAACGGTGGAGAAGAAGGAGAGGTGTATATAGTAAGGGGTCGGCGGTGGCCAGGCAGGGTGGAGGGGGGGCGGTGGGGGAGGCA